>VWZF01006477.1:53272-665881 GCA_013396755.1 Sclerurus mexicanus | reverse complement strand
ACTGCTGGCACACCATGGCATGGTATGGCACTGCTGGCATGGCTTGGCATGGCATGGCATGGCATGGCACTGCTGATACACCATGGCATGGTATGGCACTTCTGGCATGGCACGGCACAGCACTGCTGGCACGGCCTGGCATGGCATAGCATGGCACTGCTGGCATGGCATAGCATGGCATGGCATAGCATGGCATGGCATGGCACAGCACTGCTGGCACAGATTGGCATGGCATTGCACTGCTGGCACGGCTTGGCACTACTGGCATGGCACGGCTTGGCATGGCATGGCTTGGCACTGCTAGCACACCTTAGCATTGCTCAGCTCAGCTCAGCTGACATGGCACTGCTGGCACAGCTCAGAATAGCACAGCATGGCTCACCTGGCATGGCACTGCTGGCATAGCTTGCCTTGCCTGCCATGGCATGGCTTAGATAAGATCAGCCTGGCACAGTTTGGCATGGCACAGCTCAACACCCCTTCTGCAATGCACCCGGACCTGCACCTGTGCCTGTGCCCTGCAACTGTCCTGAGCCTGCACCCTGTTTCATCCCAGTGCCACCCAAGGTGAGGGGGCTGATCTTAACTCAGGGCCCTCACAAAATGAAAATTCCCTTGTGAGCCTACAACACTTTTTTTTTTTTTTATCCTGTACATTTTATCCTTTCTTGGGTTTGCCAAGTCTCAAAAATCTTCCTGTGCCAGTGCAGGCCATTGTGTAACTAATTAACTTCCAACAATTATCTTCCTATTTCTAGTTACCTTGTCCAGACTAGTTTGAATTAATTTCACAATCCCCTGGGACTCCACTCACAGGGGGTTGAGAACCCCCATCCCACCTAGCTCAGCCAGGCTCTGTCCGTGAGGAGCCAAGTCATGTGGATAAATCCTGGAGCTTTACCCAAATGATGTCCCACCTGTGGGGCTGCGGGATCCTGGTGGGACAGGAGCTGCTCCCCTGGTTCTCCAGGGCTTCAGGTGGGAGAACGGGGGCTTGGGGAGAGATGTGCAGTGGGATGGAGATGTGGAGGCACAGGAGAAAATTCTGAGAGTCAGAATGGGGTGAGAATTGAGAACCTTTGGCCTGGACAAAGGCAATGTGGGGCTGGGTGCCCATTCCAGCCCCACCTCTGCCCTCCCTGAGTTTGGGTTTCAGGCCCCTCCTGCATACCCAGCAAGGGGGAAGGGAAAGAGGGGGAGAGACAGACACCTCTAATTAATCATATTAACTCCTGACAGATGCTTTATGTTCCAACAATGTTCCTATTATTAAGTTCACGCGGCCACCCCTCTCCAAGCCCACTGTTCTGGGTTCTGGGAAAAAAGGCTTTGCTGGATTTCCCCAGCAATCGCTGGCATTGCCCTGGCACAGCCCGATGTTGAGTCCTGCTTCTCCAACCACTATTAATCACGCACGGGCTTGGACCTGTCAGTTTTCCCTCTTTGTGAGGCTTTTTTCTTCTCTTTTCTTCCCCCTCCCAAAGCTGACCGCAAGATTGATTCAATCCGGACAGCGGGATGTAAGCGGAGAGGCACTGCCGTTCAAAGGAGCCATTCAAGGAAGGAGGAAACAGAAAAAAAAAATGCTTTCCTCAAAGTCACTCGAGCTGTTTGCCAACAACAACATGGCCTTAACAGAGTAACCCAAAATCAGGTGGGACAAGTGCGTAAGAGCAGCGGCGATGCCACCGCGAATGCCGGAGCAGAGCGAGGGCAGGGAGCAGAGATACCTCTGGGGCTGTGTTTGTCCTTCCCAAACCTCCTGTCATTCCCAAGGCCTGATCCTGCTCCGGTGCTGGCACACAGAGAGCATTTCTGGATCAGCTTGTTTGCTGGATTAAAGCTTCATCAAAGGGACATTGTGAATAATGATGAATCCTGCCCCGTGCCGAAGCCCTTCCTGGCACTGGTTAGATCCTTCACTGTAAAATCCATGTGGGGCCTGTTTTTGTTAAGAACAGCAACAGAGGGGAGAAAATTAAACTTCCGTGTTCCATGTCCAGTTCTGCTCCAAGACAAGCCCCTCTCTGCTCAGAGATTGCACAAGGGTTGTTCAAATAAAAGCGGTGAGACCCTTGCCCAATAAAAATAACACTGGCACCAAAGGAAAAGCAAAATATTTGGAATAGAAGCAAAGCCAAAGAAGACCAGAAGCCTCGGGGAGTGCTTTCAGCGATGACTGATGATGTTTTTGTCCCTAAGCAGGACTTGCCCCACCTGTGCTGCCGTTAAGGAGGTTTGATTTTGCCAAGGACATGTTCCTGGTGCAAAGCCCTAATAGCCCCCATGGACTCCAGTGTCTTTGAAACCTGTGTAGCGAGGCTGGGGAACAGGGAATTGAGTTTTCCTTTAAGTTCAAGATCTTCCAGTAACTTGAGATGACTCTAAACAGGACCTTTGGGTGACACACAGTGGGGGTGTCTCTTGCTCCATGGGCCCTTCCTGCCTTGCCCCACTGGCTCTGAGTGGGCAGAAAGGTGCATTCCAGAGGAAAGGTCACACACACGGTGCACCAGGTGTTTGTAAAGAGTGAGGAAAAGCCAACTGGAAAATGAGTGATGTGCAGGGATGGCTGGAAAGCCCTGCGGTCCCAGCCCTGCCTGTGAAGCTGCCTGTGCAGGAGCCTGCCCATGGTGATGGATAGGATGGCACTCAGGACTTCCAGGAATTTGCTTTCCAATGCATCATTACACAAACCACACAGAAATGTGAACCGCACCAAAAGAAAGTGTTTTTTTTTCTGGGGACTCCAGTACGTTTCTTTACCCACCTGCTCCACAGCCGAGATCAGTGGAGGAATGTACTTGTGGCTCTATGCTTTTATTCTCCATTTTCCTCTACCCTTTAGCAGAAAAATCCAGCATGTTCTGGTGCTGCCGACACACAGAAGGTTGTTCTTGGTGTTGGGAGTTTTCTGTCCCACGGTGCCAGCATTCTGAGTGCCAGGGGGTGCAGAGCAGGCAGGGAGGAGAGAGGCATCTGAGCACTGCAACCCGCACGAAAATTGTGGTGGGATAAGATAAGACATGAATGTAAATCACTGTAACTCTGTTGGTACAGTGTGCTCCGGTTCTGGAATAAATCTTTTCCTGTTTCATTGCTGCTGGACGCTGTTTAAGGGAAAATGGGACAAGCGGGGCTGGGCGGGTTGTGTGGGATGTGGGGGGAGCAGCTTTGCTGGGTGGGTGGGCACCACGTCCCACCTCAGCAGGGCAGCGAGGGGACATCTGTCATGAGGGACAGGGCAGGGGGACAGCCCATGCCCGGCGGGTCCCTGGATGGGTCCCACAGATGTCTCAGCCGGTGGCAGGGACTTGGGGGAGAGCTCTGGCTGCCGCTGCAGGATGAGGATCCAAGACACTTCCTAAATCCAAGCTTTTATCTGTGCCCTGGTGCTTGCTGTGCACCTGCTGTTTTACAGGTAAATCCTCCATCGCCCACCCCACCACCCCACCCAGCCCCTCCAGCTGCTCCGTGGAAGCAAAACCTTCGGAGTCAGCGTTTTCCCTGCCCGGCTCCATCCCCGAGTCCCTCCACTCCTCACGCCAGCCCAGGCCTCGCTTTTAGCTGCAGAGCAAGTGCATAAAAATGATCTTATTTATTACAGGAGACATGTTTTAAAACAACTGACAAAATTGCAAGATGTAAAACGACAAGCAAGTGCTTTTTCTTTTTTAAGCCCGTATAGACTCCTGGCAATGATAAAAATAGTGTTTTCTTTTTTAAAGTTGGAATTAATCTTTCTTTCCAAAGCAATCACGTAGCAGGAAAAGCAGGAAGACACTTGGATATTAACTGATACTCGCTGGTGATGGTTAGTTATGGAATGGCCGGGACTCGCTTCCCTCCGCTGAGCCATTAACGTTACAAACATTAAAGCAAAGAAAAAAGGTGAAGGGTTTTTTTCCCCCCTCCCCTGTTCCCTTGATGTGCGACTAACAGCTGCTTTTCTGTGTGACAAATCAGTGGGGTCTTCCTGTTGTTGATGTAATGAAGCTGTTTCCTGGTGGGAAGTTCTAGGGGATAAATTGCAGGAGGGGGAGGAGAACATCCCACACTCCCCAGAGCGCTTTGGAGGGAGGGAGGGAGCCCCAGAGCAGGCAGCGGGACTGCCCGGGGGCCACAGGCACTAACCCAAGGCGTTTGGGGCGTTTTCCCTGTTTATCTCCACGTTTGCTGCCATCAGAGCGAGGGTCCTCACGGCCCTGGGTTGTAGGCAGGGTATTTTGGGGTATTCTCTCTGCTATGCCAAGCTCACACGCGTGAGTTTGCCCAGCTCTGAAGTGGGGGGTGGTGGTGGGGGTGATGGTGACCCTCCATCTCCACCACTATCAGCACTGTTTGTTGCTCTGGCACCCCCAAAAATCACCGTGGGGACATCAGGGTTTCCCTATGCTGGCACCACTCAGGGGCTTTGGGGGATCAGCCTTGATGGGTTCATTTAGTCCTCAGACACCCACAAAAAAAAAAATCACTTTTACCCCTGACTTCCTTTTTTCCTTTGCTAGTATTAGTTAATTAAACTATGCAAATTAAACCAACTTAATTTCTATAATATCAGGGCCGGAGCCTCAAACCCTTTGGTGCAGCTCATCTGGCACATTCGTCACAGAAAATGTTTGGAGCAACTCTAATAAAAATGAAAAAGGCTGTAAATCAAGTCTAATTTATTCATTTTCTGTATGGTATGAAAGCATGCCAAAATCAGATTATTTATGAGCCCTTCATAACAATAGGCATTTTTATTGGTTGCAAATGACAAAAGGGGTTCTCAGAGGGATTTTTTTCTTCTTTTAAATGTTTTGAATGCCTTTTCAGAAACATTTATTTTTTTGGACTCTATGATCTCAAAGAAAAATATTTAATCATTGATACAATAAAAATAATTTATATTTTGATACAGAAAAACACATCAGTCTTTAAAACGTAAATAGACAGAGCTAATCCAGCCCAAAGGCTTGGGTGAATGCTACCCCACAAGTTAGAGGAAAGGGCTGTGATTTATACCCACGTCCTTAAATTTCCGATTAAGAGCATAATCCCACATAAGTCTTTCACAAAATGTCTGAGCCACTGGGGTTTGTTTTTGCTTTTGCTTTTCCAGACCCTTTGGTGGGTCGATGGGTGCACACGTGCTCTGCACACACGGTCACACATGTGTGCCCATGCACTTGCCTCAAGGTGACTTTCTTTGGCCATCCATGGCTAATTAACAAAATCTCCATGAGTGTCTGCACGAAGACCTGCCAGGTGGGGCAGGTAACCCACCCTGACACCAAAAATCACTCCTAAAACAGCTGTTGGCTGGTTTTGCCTCCACTTTCTTGCTCTTTTAAACCATCACTTGCCCGTTTTGTGGCACAGCTGAACCCAGAGGTGGGTTTGGTGATGGGCACATGCCACACACCCAGGACAGGCACTCACTGACCACCTGGACCAGCCTGGGATGCTCCCGTTGGTGTCACAGTGGTCCCCTCTGAGGCTGCCACCCTGCTGGCTCTGGCAAGGGGAGTGAAGACCCCCACAGACCTGTGTGGCACCATGCTGGCAAGAAGCCTGGGGCAACCAAAGGGCAAAGTCACTTCTCTTCTTTAAGAGGGGAATTACCCAGAGCGACCCCGAAACCCCAGGAGCTGAGGAAGGAGTGGAGGAAGGGCACCCCAGGGGTGAGACAGGGTGCAAAGGGCAGCATCTCCATGGTGGGGACACAGCTGGGCACAGTATTGGGAAGTGGGTGCCCTCTTTGCCCGCAGCATCCTGGGCATCGTGGCCAAGAGCCACCTGGCAGCGGGACAGGCAAGGGTACCCCAAAACTCCTTGTGGAAGGGGACCAAAGCCTGGCTGGGTTGTGCAGGGAGGTTTGGCTTTGCCAGAGAGCTCTGAGTAAGGAGAGGCACCTTCTCCTGCAGGAACGGGAGCTTTCTCTGTGCCCGGCCTGGCCCGGCCTGAGAATGAAACAGGAAAAAAACCACTAAGAAGAGAAAAGAGGGAACCCCCTCCCCGGGAGAATTAGCATCCAGGATCTGTCAGTCACTGGGAGCTTTTGGTAAAAGGGGCCCCTTGTCAACCTCTGCCTTTGATGTGACTGGGACGGAGGTGCTCAATTAAAAGCCTATCAGTCTGTAAGTAAATCAACGCCTATCAGGCTTGTCACATCAAACAAACGATTATTGCACGAACCCGCCCACCCCATTAATCTGGCTGTTCCTTCTTGACAGCTCAGGGTCAGGGCACTGTAAATCCTGCACTGGATTGCAGCCACCTGGAGCAGGATTAAAGCAGCCCCGCAGCATGTGCTGCTGCACCCAATTACTCCCCGGCTGCGGGAGGCTGTGGAGAGGGGCACTCGTGGGGTCCCCAATCGGGGCTGGGGTCCCCACCAGAGCTCTGCTTTGCAAGGCCACAGCCGGTGACACGGGTGGTTTGGTGGTGCCCACGTGGGTGCTGTGGCAAACGCTGGGTTGTGTTGGCTCCAGGGATGCTCAGCTGTGGGGAATGGAGAGCTCAGCACCCGGCTTAGGGGTGCTCAGCACATGGAATTGCCAGTGCCTGTCTGGCTGCTGAGATAACAAGGGCTCGAAAGTCTCTTGCCTGCTCTGGGGCAAGATGTTGTCCATAGGGATGGTCACACACAACCCTACAATCCCACGCTGAGGGTGGACAGTCACACTGGGCTGATCCAAACCTTGCTGTGCTCTGAGCAGATCACACTTACACCTGTGACCTGGACCTTGGGGAGCTTTGGGTACCTCTCAGGGTGAAAGGAACCAACAGGTTGAGCTTTTGGATGCTCTGTGGGTCTGGATTAGCAGCAGCAGTCCCGGGGACACGGGGCTCTTCCCATCAGGTCACTCAAGGTGAAGGCAACTGGGGGACTCCTGCCCTCACCTGCATGGATGCACCATGTCTTGGCCCCAGGGTTTTGGAGCACAGGGCTGGGCTGGCAGGAGGGTGCTGGAGCTGGGAAAGCAGCCAGGGCCATCTCTCTGAGAACAGGCAGCTCTATTCAAGGGGATGCAGAGGCCAAACTTCCCTGAAAAGCCTCAGTGCTGTGGTGGGAGCAGTCTCAGGACAGCCAGAGCTTGTGATTCCTGCACACAGGCACAGGCTTGTCATAAAGGAAAAGCAGAATCTGGGATCACCTGAGGGCTGTGCCACGGAGCGTGGGAGTGGGGCGAGCCCTGGGGAGGCTGCAGGTTGGGGTTTGGGGAGGGGCTTGGTGCCCCTATCCCAGTGAGGGCTCTGCTGTCCCCATGCACTGGATTTGGGATGGGGTCTGCCCTTCTCTGAGGCTGTGGGGGCTGCCCAGGTAGTGTTGGACCAGGAGCGTCCCCTGGGTGACCGGTGACCAGAGGCCACATCCCACAGCGGCAGCTGGAGCCTGTGCAGGAGGGAGCGACTGTGCTCCCCTTCTGCACAGGCCTATTATTAGCACTTTCCTTCTCCCACCGAGCCTGATGCCTCGTAGTGCAGCTCTGGCTGGCTCTCATGGTACAGAGCTGTGAGCTGGGGCTGCCCTCCTGTGCCAAGGAGAGCTCAGGGAGCTCACCCTGCAGCGATGGGCTGGGTTTTAGGGGTGCTGCAGGGGTAGCATCTCCAGGGCTCACCTCCCTGCCTCAGTTTGCAGGATCAGGGGTGTCTGGGAGCAGGTGCAACCTCAGCACCCCTAAAAGCAGCTCGCCCAGAAGCAGAGGAGGCCCAGCAAAGCGCAGCTGATGTGTCCATCACTGCCCCACTGCACCCACTCGTGTGAGGAGGGGACAACTGGAACCATGGAGCCGGTGCCAGCAGAGGTGACACTAAATAGGAGACAGACTCTCACCACGCCATGTTTGATACGGTGACACCAAATCTTGGCCGATAAGCGGTGTCGCCTCGTCGGGGAGAGCCATCACCCCTCACCCTGCTCTGCACGCCCACCTGGCGCCCTTGGCTCTCCCACCATGTCAAGCAACACCTGCTCACCCGAGGAGATAAACCCCATCGTGTCCCAAATGTCCCCACCATGCCCAGCTGGCTCTGCCTGGCCCCAGACCCGCAGTGGGAGATGCTGGAGCTGGTGGGGAGGGAAGAAAGGAAATTCCCCTCTCTGTCACCCACTGTCCCATCCCAGTATGGGGAGAAATGCTGGGGGTGCACGACCAGGGGGATCTGGCCCTGAGGAGTTTATCTCCCACACATGATCAATGCTGAGTTTAAGTAAGGTTTATTGGTATCTGTAATTTAACATGACATATTTCTAACACGAATTACTCTGAGATCATCGTGTGCATAAAATATGACAGGAATCTTTTAAGTGCAAGCATGGTTCTCAGTTAATTTAATAACTGAGATGGAAAATGGAATAGCATTAAATTTAATATTTTACATAATGCTCCTACACTTCCTTCACTTGCTGCTGGCATCATTTGTTTTCCCTTCTTCTTCATTTACAACCCACTCAGCCTGAATTGTCCTGGAGCCTGGCCAGGGAGGGGGGTGCTGACCCCTGGAAGGGCCACAGTGAGCCCCCAGGGCAGCCAGAGCTGCTCCCGCATCTCCTCCATCCTATGAAAAGGCGATGGGATGCTCTGGGTGCCCCCTCACCTTTGCTCCCCGCAGATGGGGTTCCTCACTGGGTGTCTTGGCACCTCCTGCAGACCTCCTGATCTGAAGCATCCACAGTCAGACCAACTCCTCCAGAGCAGGATGGGACAAGGGGCATGTGAAACTCCTGGGACACCCTTCTCGGGGCAGCAGCAGCTGCTCCACGCCAGGTTTTGTGCTGGCCGTGGGATTTGGGAGCCTGTGCATTGCAGAAGGGATCGATACAGCTCTTAGCCTTGTCCCTTCCTATTGAGCCTCGGCGGTGATTTAAGGGGCTCCGGTGACGCGGCGCTGCTGCCGCGGACAAGGTGTTAACACCGATCCGGAGAGGCTGGGGCTGCGAGGGGGCCGGCAGGGCTGGCAGGATCCCTCCCTCCAGCCTCGCCTGCTCTTGCTCTGAGGGTCCCCGTGGCTGCGGTGGAAGGAGGGATGTTGGAGGGATTAGGTGGCGAGGGGAGGCTGGAGCTGCGGGAGCAGCGGGCTCTTTATCGGAGAGTAGCAGAGCCTGACAGCGCTGTAACTCTCTCTTCCTAAGGAGATGAGCTTGCAATAAACCAAGGAGCACATTAGAGGTAACGAGACAAAATGGCAGGGTTTGGAAAGCCCGGCAAAGCAATAATCCATGCTGGAACAGAGAGAGCACTCAGCTCACCTCTGCTCCTGGAAACGCTGCCAGAACAGTTCTTTACTGTGACTTGGAAAGTCTCGGCCATGGGTTTCAACACCTCGCGCTCACACCACATCATGCAAAACTTAATTCTACTTTCAGGCTGATGTCAACATTCCCCTTTATTGCCACGGCGAAATGTGAAGACTACATTAATTTGCATTTGCTGTGTGCGAGTAACGTGTTCCAGATAATCACAGTAACTCCTCTAAGGTATAGACGAGAATTTCCTGGATAATGTGCTGGATGGAAAAATCTGATGGGGTCCAGGAGTAGGAAACGCCATTGTGTGTTTTCATAACTCCACCTGGAAGCAGCACAGCCCAGAAACACAGGCTGCAGCCCTTGGCTGGGCTCACCTCACTGTGGGGAGGGTGATTCGTGGGGCTGGATTGGGCACTGGCACCCACTTGCTGTGGGATTATCTCCCAGAGCTCCTCAGGCTGTAAAAAGTGACCATGGAAGACCATGGGAAGGGATATTCTCCCCCCATATGACTTAACACCAGGAAGCCACTCCTCCAGGGAAGAAATAATCCACTGCTAACTGGAGGCCAAGCAATTATTAGTTTAAGAACATGCTGGAAACATGGATATTCTAGTCTGGGATGGTAATGACCCTTTGCCCATGGAGCCCAGGGGTCCATGCAGGAACTGCCTCATGCCCTGCAGTAAATAATTGGCCTGAGCTCAGAGGATCCTACTGCATGTGAGCGCTCCAGCCAGGATACAGCAGCTGAGGGAATGGATTTTCCATCTTCTCTGATCTCCAGAGTGCCCCAGACGGTGGCAATGGTTGCACATGGCAGCCAAAAGCTTCCAAAGGCTCTGCAAACCAACAGCTGGGCTCTGGAAGCTCATCCTGAAGGTGCATGGGCTGTGGGATGGGACAGGGGACCTCCCTGGGTGGGATCCATCCCATATTCAGCCCCCGTGGCTGCACTGGCCACCCGCCTGGCATAAAACCACGTGCCAGGATCTGGAGATGGCATGTGGGAGCGATGAATTCATTTCCATTTATGATCTGTTATGATGATACCCCTGAAGGATAAAAGTCTATACATAATAATCTCCCTCTTCAGCTTTGTTAACAACTTCAATTAACAGGGAGCTGTGTAATGCTTCATCAGCCGCTCGGATTACAGATGAAATTAAGCCATCATATTTATGAACTACGCGGCGAGTTCGAGGAGGACTCCACATATTTTACATTTAATAACTTGCCCTCTCATTTTATTTATAACGTTAATAATGATTTGGTGGCTGCTTTGAGGGGAAAACAGAAATGACGAAGGTGGCTGGGCAGGAGGGAAGCGGTGCTGGGCTCTCTGGAGCAGTGCTGCCCATGCCCAGCCATGCACCTCCTGCCTCTGCTCCCTCCTCTTTGATTTCCCATTAAAGCCCTCTCTGAGCACAGAGGCTTCTCTATGGAATTGCTTTCCACTCAGCACTTCGAAAGCTGGGATGGGGATTAATGATTGAATCCTGCACCCACCAGCTGGAGCATCGGCAGCCAGCACACGCCAGCAGGTCCTGCAGCCAGGGTGACACCAGCTTTAGGGGGAACTCCATAGATTTTGGCCCCATGCTTCAGGTGAAGGGACAGTGCTTTGCCACCAGAAAAAATAGGACTATCATCCCCTAAAGTGGGGAGGGGCAGCAGGAGCTGGTGGGAGAGCTTCTCCTGCACACTCTGCTTCTTCCCATTCTCCCCATCCTGCCAGGCTCGACCCGGGTCTGCAGGTTGGTTTTGGGGTGCTGCTTCCTGCCAGGGACCCCCGTTACCACGACCCTCTCCGACTGACCTGTAGACTGGAAACACAGCTCTGTCTGGAGCCCCAGCACAGTGAGGCTGAGCAAGGTTAATTAATTTGAGGGAAGACTGAAGCCCCAAAGATGGGGAGCAGCACGTTGAAAGATGATGGCTGGCAAAAATCATTAGAAGCATCTTTCAACAATCTATACACTGTTATCGATCCTGTTATAGATCATGTTCCTTTCCCCTTTTTTGCAGGATCTTCTGGATCGATACAGCAAGTGCATTGAGACTGTAGCAACACATTTAAAACCTTATAAAAGGTTATTTAGTTGCTAACAGTGCAGCAGTTTCTGCAAAGCCTGCCAAAAGGTTACAGCTTTTTGGGCATCATAAATTACAGACGACAGGGAAAAAAAGTAAGTGCGGTTTTCTTTATTGTCTGGGTGATGGATGGGCTCCTGAACAAGACACAAAATACATCATATCACCTTTAATGGGACCACATTTCTATAGCCATAACTCACAATTTTAAAATAGAAAATGGTGAAATATGGCGTTGTATATTCCACTCCTGACATATTTATGAGTCCTTCCCTTCTTATAAATACAGTGATTGCTATTTCAAAGCAGCACGTCAGGTATGAGCAGAGCACAAACAGCTGGTGCGAGTGAAAAATTATGGCCAGAGTTGGACATTTTCAAAAACTCTCTCTAGCAGCAGTAAATTTACAATGTTTGCACTAACTGTTATTAAAACCAAATCCATATCTTGGCAACAGGACTCCAGCTGGAGTGACGGTGCCGCTGACAGCCGGGCCGAGCCCGGGGGCTGCTCCTGGGGAAGCATTAAAAGGCTCTTGGAGGGCCCGGGGGTCCCTCGGGGCAGCGCCGGGGCAGGCAGAGCCGGGGGCAAAACCTGTGATGGGTGTGCGGGGTTGGAGCTGCGCTTAAACACAGCTCCGAACAGCGCAGGGAGGTGGGGAAGCAAGGATGGAGCTGAGGATGGAGTGTGAGGATGGAGATGAGGATAGAGCTGAGGATAGAGCTGAGGATGGAGCTGAGGATGCAGCGTGAGGACGGAGATGAGGATGGAGCAGAGGATGGAGCTGAGGATGGAGCTGAGGATGCAGCGTGAGGACGGAGATGAGGATGGAGCAGAGGATGGAGCTGAGGATGGAGCTGAGGATGGAACAGAGGATGGAGTGTGAGGATGGAGCTGAGGATGGAGCAGAGGATGAAGCTGAGGATGGAGCTGCAGATAGAGCTGAGGATGGAGAATCCTCACGTCCCTGCCGCCCTCGCTCTCCCCACGGCACGGACGCGGCGCGTCAGCTGCTCCCGAGAGCATCGCGCTCCAGCTCCGGCCTCTCTCAGTTTATCCTTCGGTTTGATGTGACTCCAACCCACGCCTCGGCTCCGCGGCCGTCCCTGGATCATTATTTCCATTCACTCGGCAAGAGCCTTTCACTAACAAATACCTCGCGAAGAACTAATCCTGCCAAGAGCCCTCCCGAGCACCCCTCACCCCTGGGAGCAGGGGGAACTCCCCGGCCTCATTTAGGCACACAAAAGGCCTCTAATTAGCTTTTTGTTTAGTCCGATTATGACTGTGAGTTTTGACCTTTCAAAGTGATTAGCTTTTGGAGCGAACTCATTTGCATAACATCGGTTTCCAAACTACATCTACAATCTAGGATCAGACTTTTTGTTGTTGCTGTTCACTCATTTTATTTATTTATTTTTTTTTCTTTTTAACAGCAGCCAAGCTTTGTGTTTTGGTCCCTGGATGAAGCCATGTTCCTGCTCTTCGACACCTCCAGCGCTCCGGGGCTCTGGTGCACCCAGTTCTAGGTCACACGAGCTTTCTCCAGCCCTTTCCCAAAGCTCTGGCTCTGCCATCCCTGGAAAAATGCATCTTTCTGGGAGATGTCCACTTACATTCTGCTGCCACCACCACCGCATGGCTCACCTCAGCTCCCTGGGACCCCCAAGGAAAGCCTGGAGTCCTTCCAGCTGAGAAGCCAAGCCCTCCCTCCAGCCGTCCTGGCCCAGCCGCCGACACAGACACGGCCAAGGTCACCGGCAGAGCCTGAGGGAACAAAGGGCTTTAACAGGTTCTTTGTGGCAGCTAAATTCCAAACTCTTTATCACCATAAACATTCCTTTATCTGGGCAAAGCCCTCTAGAGGTGCATTTTATTACCCTGGGTTATTAAACAAAAACTTTTCAATAATGAGGCACGTTGATCTCCGCGTTTGCCTCCGGCGGGGGAGACCCAACCTGTAGGTTTATCAGTCCCGCGTCGCCACTGGGACTCGGGATGGGGCTGCCTCTATCTCTGCCGGTGATTAACCTGCCCCGCCGCGAGAGTTTGCGTCTCCCCGGCTCATGAATAACATAGATTGTTGCTTTGGATGGGTCTTCTTGGAAAGCGTCTCCTGGCACAATAGCTCAGGGCTTGGGGGGCTTCATAGGGATCAAAGGTTTTGGGGATAACAGTGCCCCTCACCTTTCCTCCCCTCGGAGAGAAGGGACTAAGGGCTCAGTGCAGGACTAAGACCAAGCAAACCCTGACTTTACTCTGGGAGAAACCCCTGTGTGGTCTGAGAATGAGCTGTGCCCCCTCTGCCCATTCCAACGCAGCTGTCCCGGCCAGAGCCCCCAGGCCCACTCACAACCCTCCTGCCCAGGCTGCAGCACCCCAGACAGCAGATTCAGGACTGAACACCCCCAATTCCCCCTCCACATCCCTGTGGGCCACAGACACACCAGCCCCAACCCTGGAACGTGAGCCCCCTTCTCTCCCGCCTCCCCGAACCAGGTCTGTAATATTTTGTTCCCTGCACACAGATGAGGAGCTCTGCGCTGGCTGCTCGGCTTTATAACATCCCTGTTTCCTGGCCTGGCTTTATTACATCTGTTCTTTGGGGTATGGGGTTATAAATTGGGCATGTGATGACGTGTAATCACTAACTGCAAAGCCAATACATTTTCGCTGCAACAGCAGCAAGACAAATAAAGGAGAGTGGGAGAGGCTGGTGAGGCTCTGACAAAGGGAGATACACAGCTGAGAACTCAAAAACCTGACTGGGTGTTGAATGATGTCCCAATGGGTCTGGTTTTGCTTTCTGGGAGAACTTCCTTAGTGTTCAGGAACGGTTTTGACTTTCACTGTGTAGCCCAGCTGTATCTCCAGCTCTTTTTTGGGGTTGCCTGGGGCCTGGCGTGGGGTATGCTCCCCATCCATCTGCCCCAGCAGCATGTTTCTGGGAGGTTTCCTGGGCAAGAGCCAAAGCCAAACCAAGGCAGATTCATGTTGATATCAGCTCAGCTGCTGTGGGCTGAATATTAGGAAAAATTCCTTCATGGAGACAGTGGTCAGGCACTGGAACAGGCTGCCAAGGGCAGTGGTGGAGTCACCATTCCTGGGAGTGTTCAAAAAAATATGTGGATGTGGCACCTGGGGACATGGTTTAGTGGTGAAGATGGCAGTGTTGGGTTAGTGGTTGGACTTGATGATCTTAGAGGGCTTTTCCAACCTAAATGATTCCATGATTCTATGGTCCCCAGAGGGTAGAGGCCTGCTTGCTGCAGTAGGAGCAGTCTGGCTTCCTCGCTCTGCTAGGGAGGACTTGGCCCATCCTTGTCCCTTCCCCTGGCACAGCAGGACCCCCCAGCCCCTCGCCCATGTCCAGCTCAGCTGCTCCAGACACTTCATCCAGGGAGTTCCTTCCAGCACCTGGGGCTGGAGGGCAGCTTAAACCAACCCAGGCCCAACCTGTTTTTTGATCTGCCATTCCAAGGTACTTGGTGTCCACCCAGACATAGTTTCCGTGGCTCAGGGGTCTGACAGTGCTTGGTGAGCCATGAGCCTCTTCACCCTGTGCCTTCTCCTGCTGCAGTCGGGGCCTGAGTCGGTGTGGGGGGAGAGGTGAACCCAGCCCCAGCCTTGTGCAGGGTGAGCACAAACCAGCTCCAGGACTGTTGTCCTGAGCAGTAATAATCACTTGTGCAACTGTGCAAATGTGGCCAGTGAAGATGGGATGGGTGATAAATGGGAGGGAGTCAACCAGCTGCAGCTTAAGATGTGCCTGTATGCTGCCGTACCGGTTTATCATGATAAATGTCATCGGAAAATCAATTCTCTGTGTACTTTTGGGAATTACAACTATCATTTTGGTGTGATTTATTTGCTGTATAACATGGACAAGGGCTCTTTGTTCATCATCTTGAAAGTTCATTTAAAATTGCTTCGAGTTCTTGGTTTTCCGCTGTGACACGGCCGATGGGTATCTGCTCTCCTGTGAAATATGGGCTGAGGCAGAGGGAGGATGGGCTGGGAGCTTGGCCCCTCCTTGTCCTGCTCCTGTGACCATGGGGGTCATGGAAAGCCCTGTCAGAAAGCAATGTCACTGGGGACATGTCTGGGGACAGAGTAGAGGACGGCTGGGGTGGGACTCCCTTATCCCAGCATGGCATGCTGGGCCGACCTTCTCTATTTCTTTTCCAAGTAACCCACTAAACCTGTTTGTCCTGCCTTGCTGCTGCTTGCTGGGAAGGCTGGGAGACTTCTTGTGCTCCGAGCATGGACTATCCCATCTCTCTCATGTCTGTCTTTGTGCCAGTGCTCACAGTGGTAGGAACTAGCACGTAGCTCTCTTGGGTGTCCTTCCCACCCCAAACCTGTCCCACCTTGCTGCTGTAGCCAGAGGGGTGAGGGCTGGAAGTCCCAGAGATGCAGAGATGGGGTCTTGTCCCACTCTAGTCTGGCTGGTGGGGCTGGGGGCGTGGGATCAGCAGGGCCAGAGGCAGCAGGACAGAGGCTGCCAGTGCAGGGGAAAGAGCAACTGCAAACCACCCAAGCTCAGGCTGTTTATCTGTGAGCACAGAGGCTGAGCAGGGAAATGATGGCTCCTATAAACACATGGGGGTAAACAACAGGCATGGGATGAGCTGTTTAAGTTAAAGGACAATGTTGGCGCAAGGACAAAGGGGATGAATTAGGCATGAAAGAGATTGGCGCTGGAAATGAGAAAAAAGATGATCAGGGGAGAGAGGTTCTAGAAGAGCTTCCTGAGCAAGGGGGATGAAGGGATGAAGTCACCAGTGCTTCCAGGATGGAACCTGGTCCCTTTATGAATGGGTGAACTGCACCCCTGGAACTGCCACTCTCTTTCTCCCCAACCACTCAACTGAGGGGCTTTCACCAGCTCTGGGCACTTCACCTCCATCCCCACTGTAGCTCCTCAGCGAGGGGTTCTCACTGACTCCAACAACGTGTGCTTTAGTATTCCCACTGCCTTCACCCTCTGGTATTTGGGTAAAGTTCAGGGAAACCATCGCTATATAAATCTCCCAACCATGGGGCAGTTCAAACCTCTCAGACATTAATCACTTTTCTTTAAAGCCTGGAACCGAGCCCTGGAACTGTTGCCCTTTGAGGAAAACATCCCTGGGCTGTACAGGAGGGATGGGTGAGGAAGGGATCCCTATTTCTGCCCAAAAATGCATCCCAAAACCCCTGGGGAAACTGGAACTCGGCTTTGGAGGCTGCACAAGGCCTGACCCGGCCGTGTTCCCCCCATGTTCCTGGCCCCAAACCCAGCACTGCAGATGTGTTTTTATGGCTGTTTGTACCAGGTGTGCGCTTTGGCGGGGCGGGGGTGGAACTATGAGGAGGAAGAAAATGTGCTCAGTGGTTTTGCCTTACAGATTGGAGCCGAAACCTCCCATAAATCACGCGGAAGCAGCTGACAGGGAGCAGAGCCTGTGGCGGGGGGAACTCGGGCCACGGCAGCTTCCCCGCAGATCGGTGGGGGTCATGTGGGGGTCCCACATCTGTCGTGCTGCGTATGCCTGAGGTGGAGGTTACTCCTCCCATCGGGGGCTCCCAGTGGAGCATCAAGAGGAGGAGGAGAGGAGTAGTGCCACAAGTGTCCTTGCATGCTGGACCCTCCCAGCAGTAGAGCTTCAGGGATGCCCAGCAGCGCTGTGCACGCCTGGGGTCCTCCAGTGCAGGGTTCTCCCTGCTCCCTTCTGGTTTTCATTACCTTCCTCCAAGCCCAACACCAACAGCCTAATTTGGAATAACAGGCGAGTGAGTGCGAAGGGGAAAAGTCCTGCACTCCCTCTGGTTCCTGAGCTAATCCCCTGACAAATTCTACAGCCCTGGCTGTGGTTGGGTTCCAGAGATGCCCCTGATTGAAATGGAAATACTCCCCGCTCCTCTCCCTTAAAGGAGAAGCTTCCCTCTGTTTATAAACCCTTCCAGAGGGGGTTTTATGATTCTCTTTTACTGGCTGGCCGGCACAAGGAATGTGGCAGCCTCAATAGCTGCAGGAAACATCGCTGCCCATAAACCCCCCCCAGTCAGAGCCACGGGCTGACATTGTCATGAAACAAAAATATTCCTGATGCTTATCAGGGGCCCACATCAAAGACGCCCTGGCCATAAATCTCCCAGGGACTGTGCCATGGAGCCCAAATAAAAGAGCTCCCTGGGCTAATGGGTGTCCAGAGAGAGTCCCCTGGCCCCCCACGGGAAGGGCAGGGGGGCTCAGGCAGGGGTCCCCCCCAGCACAGGTCAGCATGGGGCACCAGTGAAGGTTTTTGGGTGTGGGGAGAGCCCTCAGCTTGTTCCCTGGGGCAGATTTGCAGTAAATCTTGGAAAACACTTTCCAGGTGCTATGTCTCCTCCTGCCCCTCCATGTCTACCTGTCCCTCCACATTCCTTCTCCCACCAAAGCATAAATGAACATGGGGACTTCATCCCTGGGCAAAACTTCACAGGTTCTTTGCTTGGCATGTACACAAGAGACAGATCCCAACCATCCAGGCTGCCTCCAGGCTCCCAGAACTCAAGAGGTGGCAGGAGACATCCCAGATCTTCCAAGCACTCCCTGCCCCCAAAATGCTTATTATTTCAACCTGAACCAGGGCAAAATCAAACTTAAAAAGTAAATAAAATATCCGGCGTGCGTGTGCCTGGGTGGAGAAAGCCCTGTGGGAAGCTGGGATGGTGGGAGAGCTGAAATTTACCCCGGGATGGTGAGCAGGGAGTAGAGCATGGCCAACCATGTGGCTCAGGGTGACCCTGTTGTCCCCAGGCCCGGGCAGGCTGACAGCACATTATGCGCCTCGCCTATCTTTTGTTGCCAGTTGGAGCCAGGAGTATTCCTGCAGATCATTTAGATTCAGGTAAATCAGCGTTTTCCAATCCCGGGAGGGTATTTCCCACCGGTTGGGCCGCAGGGGTCACCTCCAGGAGCTTTCAGCCCCGTATCAGTTGCTGTGTAAAGACCTTGAGTGATGGATATTTGTCTCACAGGTAAGTTGTTCCAAAAGTTAATTATCTCCCTGGTTGCTCACTTGGGAATTTAATCACGCTCTGCTGAGCTGCCGCCCTCACCAACAATTCCAAAAGTGCCCAAAGGGGAAGTTTCTATCTCGCCCTCTCAGCCTCGTCATGCCCTGATGGCAGCAGGATTTACAGCCTCCCAGGCGCCCAGGTGCCCCAGCCAGAGCACTTCTGCCCTCCCTGCATCTCTCTCCAGGCAGGATTATCCCAGGGCTGGAGGGGAGTTCTTTGTATGTGGCCTCTCTTCCCTCCCCACCAAGCAGGTTCATGGAGTCGAAGCCTTGGTGAACAAGGTTTAAAATGCAGAAGCTCTGGGAGAGCCAGACAGTAATGTGACATCTCTCTCCAGCACTTGCCATTCCCTTCCTTCCACGGCTTTGATGTTAACTTCTTACAAGCTCGGAGAAGGCTGGAGGATTGGATCCGTAAATCATGCATGTTAATAGGGAGAACCGACAGCAATGCAGGAGGTTCCCCCTCTCCCCAGAAACACAAGGGGTAAGGACAGGCTGTGTCCCCTGGGCCATCCTCTTCTCTCCTGGATGCCTGGTCCAGATCTGTTGGAATGATCTGAACCTTTGGCCTGGTGCATCAGGCTGTGCCAATACAAGTGGGTTATTTCCCCGGTCAGGAGTCCTTGACAGGGGCTGAAACCAGTTTGGCCACAATTTTAGCACGTGGCTCCTGTCTCTCTTCTCCTTCTCCTTCCAAACTAGGTTAGTTTCCCCTTGGCTATCAAGGGAGTGTTGGAGATGCTCAGGCAGGTTTGATATTTAGTGCTGCACCTGTGTTGGATGGGTCTTAATTATTTATAGCTTTCCTATCCTGTTTTCTCAAGTCAGTTGGGAAGAGGTGACAGGTGAAGACTTCTTGTAGCAGATGCTTATGAGGCGGGTGAGGTGCCTGCCGCTCAGATGAGAAGAAAAGAAAGTGTCTTCAGCAGAAGAAAAATGACAAAGCTACATAGGAGCTGCCTCATTTAGTAGTCAAGGAGGAAGAAAAAAAAACACCTCCTTAGGTCTCCAGAAAAGAAACACATTCCTGCTCAAGATATGGGTGCTCTGGGGAGCAGATGCCTTCCCTCTTTGTTCAGGGGACGTGTTGGGGGTACTGGGGGCAGGGCAGAGCCAGTGCTGCCATGCCATGAGCCCCCTCCTGCCCAGAGCTCTCCCTGCTTTGCTTGGCTCGCCCTGGCAATGCCAAAAAAACACTGAGACATCCAAACCCATGGATGCATCTTACTCTCCATCAGCTGGGCTTGGCTGGGGGCTATCAGATTTGATGCTGGGGTGAGCTCAGTTCAGTTTTGGCTGCTTCAGGGTCGGTGAGATCTCACCCATTTAACCCGTTCCCCCCTATCTGCAAGGCCAAGAGTGCAGGAGGGAGCAGGGCTGCCCCACTCTGCACCTTTGGACTGGACAGAGCCCTGCTGGGTTTGCAGTGTCCCCTTGGCCACTGTCCCCGCTGTGCTTCCGAGCACACACACAGGGTTGGTGCCCACGCTCGTGTCTCCTGTTACCACTTCCCCTGCTGCTTTCTCACACCTGAGGGAGATGTTCCTTTAGCTCAAGTGCCTGGTACCTCCTGCTCTCTGGTGACAGAAGACTTAATCTCCGATGACAGCCAGACTGCTCCTCTTCAGGGCCGTGTTTGTCACTGTCACCCCGACCCATCCCTGGGCTCGGTGGTTGCACAGCCAAGAGCCAGGACAGGGAGGACAGTGGTGTCACAGCCTGGCAGATGCTGCTGCCCGTGTCTCCAGGACATGGTGGTAGGTGAAGATTCTCACAATAATGTGATAATCAACAGTGTTTGTGCTTCCCCACAAGGACGGGAGAGTGGGAGAGCTGGGCTGCTCCAGTGAGGCTCAGTGAGGGCTGTGGCAGTGAGGGGCTTTGCTCCCCTGGTAATTCCAAGTCCTGCTCCTGGTCCGTCCTGCCACTGCAGATGTCAAGTTGATTATTTTAGCCACATTAGATCCCTGTTAATTAATATGAATTAACCACCTAAATATTCCTGTATAAACAAGCTATTAGGTATAGGGAGGAGAGGAAAAAACACCTTTAAACCATTACTAATCAATCCCTGCCAGAACCGGGGTTCTCTGACAGCCTGTGCAGCCCAGCCCGAGCCCAGGGCACCCCCTCCCCAGTGCCACAGCTCCTAAAAGGGCGTGTGGGGTGGCAGTGAACTCCTGGCACCTCCTGGCTGCCTCCGTTCCAGGTATGACACACACACAAAGGTACCTTTTTATAGTTAGGAAATTATAGGTGCCATGACTTCAAAGGCTTTTGCAACAAGAGCTTTCCCTTTGATAAGTGACAGCATCATTAATGGTGATTTATTGCCAGGGCTATTTCACAAACAGAAATAACCAGTTTCTTTTCATTTGGCTTGGTGGGTTTTTTTGCTCTGGGCTACCCAGACATACAAGGTGGCTGGTAACAGCTGTTTTACTGCTGGTAAGACATCTCATTTATTAACTTGTCATCATGTGTCATAAAGTTTAGCAAAATGCGAGATGATTGTGTACTTAAGCTGTGTAATTACCCCATTATTAAAGCTGCCTTCTTTATTTATTTGCTCTTCTGGTGGTTTGTTCCTACCTTTGCTCTACATGTTGCCTTAGTCACAGGGCACGGAGATTCGCTGCCTTGTAATTATCCATGTGCTGACTTCCACTCTTGGAGACATGAAAGGTTTCTCTGCCAGGTGCCACTGGCTCGCCAGTGACTGCGAACAAGCTACTGCACCACTGGCTGATGTCTGGAGAGCTGGGATGGTGCTCAGGAGATGTCCTGGGGCTGCATCTGACCCCATCCCAACACCAGCAAAGCCTCGCTGCGGTAGCAGCTGGAGTGGGGAATGTTGCACATGCTGAAGGTATCCCAAGACCTTTTCTCCAGGGTAGGAAGCACTGGGGCAGCATGGGGTTCCTGGGCTCGCTGCTGGGGATGCCTGCACAGGCATTGCTGTTGTAGCCACACACTCCATGCCAAGTTGTTAATTAAACTCCCCAGAGTGTCGCTGCCAGCGCCCAGACAAGGCAGATCCACCCCTTGATGAAGGAGCTGCCTAGACAGAGGAGAAACCCACTGTTAGCACAGAGATGCTAATTGCCCTGGGAACTCCCAGCACTCAGGTGCACGTCTCCCAGGAACGTCTGGGTCCCTGCCCAGACAGGTCTGTGCCCTCCCCGGGGAGGGTGAGGCTCTGTGGGCACCAGCCCGGACAGCGGCACCACATTCCCAGGCAGAGGGAGACGCTCCAAGGTCGCTCCATCCTCTGCTCCCAATCCACACCAGCAGCCTGCCCGCACCCTGCTAAGGCCGAGCCACCGGATAAATTCGGTTAACAAACATTTTGTAAGAGGTTAAGCGCCTGAAACCACCCAATACCCGACTATTATCCGGGCAAACAGGAGCTGCACCGCAGGAGCTGCCGTGGTGGTGGCCTCCGTGCCCCAGCCCTGCAGCAGAATGCCAGCGGGGCTGCGAGGGAGGATGCCAAAGCCATGGAGGCAAATGCCAGAGGGCTGCCCTACCGGGGTTCCTTCTTCCCAATCTCTTCTCCTAAATCTGGCCTCGCAACGCAGCACAACCCCTGCTGGCCTTCCTGGAGAGGGAATGGGGCAACACAATGTGCTGTTGCTGGGTCCCAGAGCTGTCCCATAGTAGCCACTCTCCCACAGCCCCATCTGCCTGGGAAACGAGAGAGGATTTTGTGGTGCCACAAGGGAATTTCGGTGCCTCGCTCCTACACAGGCAACCGGTGTCCCCATCAGCATGTTCCTGTGGAACAGACTCCATGTTCACCCTTGCTGTTTCCCTTTTATGTCCTCCAAGGTCAGCTAGTATTAAACCAGAAAGAAATAATTACCAAAAAGAATTAAAAAATGTTCCCTGCTACCCTGCACGTTTCTTCCTGGTGCTGCTGTGAATGTTGATCAGGGAATTTCATCCATAAATCCGTCTCTCACATGGTGAGAGGTTTTACGTTGTAATTAACAAGTGGCTATTGCACAGTAATTACAAAGAGGTGAAGATTCCATTTCCAGCACTGCCCAGGGTGCAGTGAAAGGCTTTTTTCCCATTCTTTGGAAACAAGAACTTTGTTTAGGGCCACCCTCCTATGGCGCATCTCATTCATAGGGAAAGGATGGGGAAAGGTGGTGCAATCAGAGGGAATAAACCCCACCCTGCACCACAGGCTGACACCTACACGTCTGTGCACAGTGCTAATTCCCTGCTCCAAGGGATTAGGAGGCAGTTTGGAAACAAGGAGGCTTTGCACAGGGCAATTGCACCAGGAGCTGCCTCGGAACATCAGTGGGAACCGAGCCTGGCTGGGATGGGTTGATGAGCAGCTTTGGCTCCCTGCAGAGACACAGAGGATGAAATGGAAACGTTCAGCCTCATCCAGGGTGTTTGCACTGGCAGAGCTCAGGGAATGGTGGTGGGGATGACAAAAACCCAGCGCCGCCGAAACCCGCCGTGGCCCAGCAGTGAATCTCCCCATTTCCATTTATTAAAATAGCATTTTTATTACAAAGAGATGTTAAAAGTGAAAATGGACGAAATACATTTTACATCCCCCATTGATTTCCTGGGATATTTACGACCGCAGCGGTATCGATCTCCCCGAAGTGCCGGATGCCCTCACTCCTTATGTATGGCACTTGCAGTGATCAAGTGTTTTCGGCAAATAAACCACCAAAACCTGCCAGGCAAAATGATCCAGGAAGGCTGGGGGCCACTCCCTACCACCCACCGTCGCTGCTCTCTGAGCCTGTTGTCCCACGAGCCCATTGTGCTGAGTGATGAGATGCAGGGGGGTACCACCCTCCTCTGGGGCGCCCAGCACCCCACAACCCCTCAGCACCATCCTTCCCCCTCCGCTGGGGTGGGCATGGGGAAGGAGACCCTAAATTCCCCACCCAGGGGGCAATTTCCTTGGGAGCACTGAGACAGCGTAGTTTTAGTGGAACTGAAGGGGTTTCTCATGGCTGGAGGGGAGTGCAGCTGCCAGCCTCGATGGTGAGGAGGAGGGAGCGGGACACCTCAGCATTGGTGTTCTCCATGCCCCCTTTTTTATCTCCTTCTCCTGTCCCCCAGATTCATTCCCATGGCCCTTGCCAGTCCCCAGCCCATCTCTCTTCATGGCTCCAACTGCAGTCATCCTGGAGGCCCCTGGGGGTGCTGGGCAGCCCTGGCCATGGTGCCCAGCACAGCTGGAGGGGGTTTTTCCCCCACACATGGGACCCAGCCCAGACCCCAGTGCCTTTATTCCTTGCTCTGGCAAATTCCTGCTGAAGCCGTTTTGGAGTTTGCCCAGGGCGCCGTGACTCAGGGTTGCAGAAGGGGTGTGAGGGACAATAACCCCCTTCCCAGCCAGACTCACACCAGAAACACCCCAAATCCCCTCCCCGTTCCTGGCTCTGCCTGCACCAGCCCGGCCAGCAGACGGGCTGGCAGCCCCACGTGCAGCACAGACGGTGCGTCAGGTGCTCCTGGGGCCAAACCGCCTCGAGCGAGCGAGGTGAGAGCTCCAGATCCAGCTTCAAAGGGCACGCGGCGCTCTGCCGGCACCTGCCTGCCTGGCAGCAGGGCTGGCACTGCCAGCCGGGCATCCCCGGGCTCTGCCTGCACCTTCCCTCTGAGTCAGCAGGGATTTGGCTGAGTCCAGCCCTGCCGAGGAGCCCTGAGCTGATCTGAGACCCCTGTTCTAAGAGGACAGCATGTGGCATCAGTGAGCAGCACGTGGCATCACTGCATCCTGCCCCCCATCCTCCCGTGTGCCAGGCTGAGCATCACCTCCAAACGCGGCTTCCAGGAACGAGCGCGGGCTGGGAAACCGTGTGGTGTAAAGTTTCCAGAGCCCCCCTGTGCCGGTGTGTCGGGCCCGATTACATCAGTCAGGTCGCGTTACCCGGCTGACGGGCACTAACGAGAAGTGACAGACATGACAGGCAGCGGGTGGGCTCCAGGAGTGACACCGCGGTCCCCAAGGACAAGTCCCCCCCTTCCCGGGGAGGCTCGGTGCCAGCTCTGTCCTCTGGCTGGCTGAGTGCAGGAGGCTTTGCCAGGGCCACTGCTCAGCCTCTGCTCCGTGCCAGGGTGATGGGATCGACCTGGGGACTGGGCACAGCCACGGGGTTTGCCACGGTGGACCCGAGCCCACAGGATGCTGCCTGCTTTCCTCATCAGAGCTTGGAACCAGGGCCAAAGCCAGGAAATCCACTCATGGCTGAGCCGAGGCTTCCCATGGTGGAGAAGGGCTGGGGGGATCCTGTCTGAGAAACCTCACGGGGGCACAGAAGTTTGGGGGCTGCCAAGCATCCCTCCTCAAAACCCAGCCTGAGCCCTTCTGTGCCCCTCTGAGAGCTGGGTACCACAGAGCCCTGTGAAAGGCTCTGGAGAGCTGAAATAAAGGCACAGTGAGAGGACAGCACTGATCAGCCAAATTTGGCTCAAACACCTTCTGTAACTCTGGGGGGTTGCTCGTCCTGGGGTTACTTTGCCCCCGAACATCACAGGGTGCAAGAACAAGCGTGGCAGTGCCCCCCCTGCCAGCTGCTGTAGGGGGATGTGCTTGATAGGATGAATAGGAAAGAGGCCAGAACATGTTTGAAGTCGAGTTGCTTTGTTGTGATCCCCGTGGCGGAAATCTAGGAAATATGTCAGGGTGTATGCCTGGTGTCTGGGCGGCACCGACAGCAGGGCAACGAGGAGGAGAGAGTGGGGAAGGAGCAGACTGGGGGGCTGGAGGGAAGGAGTGAAATTTTCACCCCGAATCCCACCACTTTGGTGGCCCATTGCATGCTAAGTCTCCTTGGGAGCGCTGCGAGCTCAGGGACAGCCTCCTAGGATAGGGAATGGCTGATGTCCTTGTCCCCTTGTCCCACTTGGTTTCGGGAGAAGAGGGGCAGAAACAGCTCCTGCTGGTACATTCACCTGGGGAAGGTTTTTCTGTTGCCCTGAAACAGGCAAAGAGGGCCAAGAAGAGGATTCCTGGGCTCCAGCATGGCAAGGACCTCCCTGCCTGAACCTCTTCCATTTGGAGCTGCCTCTGTCCCACCATGGCTCAGCTCTGCCCCAACCCACACTGGTGGCCAGGAGAGGTTTAATTGGTATCAATCTTCCCCGACCTTCAAAGGCTGTGGTTATTGACATTTTGTTCTGACCGAGTCAATACCAACTTCTCGGGCCAATAGACAATAAATAGAAAATAATAAGCAATGCAGAGTTAATATTGATTTATGATTATTTGGGTCTTTTCTATGAGTTTCTCCCAGGCAAAGGAGCTCCGTGGCTGTGAGGCTCCCAGGTTCATTAGTACTGAGAGGCACAAATAGGGAGGAGAGAGGTTTGCTGCAAGGTCCAGGATGCTGTGGCACCTGGCAGGGCCCTCTGACCACTTGGAGAGCGCTGGGAGCATCTTCCAGCTCTTAAAACATGCTAAAAATGTTTAATCAAATGAAATTCGCCACTTCTCCACAAGCGTGGTGATTAGGAAGGGCTTGAAAAACAGCATCAAATCAACTTCATGGTGTGGGGATTTTACATACACTGGGATTTTGAAACAGCTTTCTCAGGCATTAGAAAGAATTGCAAAGAAAATTGGGAAACTGGGAGAGAGACATTGCCCTTGTTGGAAAAATACCCAGGGAACAGAGATGACATTTTGAGGCCAGGCTGGTGGGGACCAGGCAAGCAGCACCCACAGCTCTGGGGGAGGCTTTGAGGGGACACAGAGGGGCTGGGGGAGCTGTGCCAGGGCGCATGGAGACCATCACCATCCCATCACTGCCGCGTGGCCAGGGCTGGTTTTTTCCCCCCCTCCCTCCCTTCCCAGCCCCGACGTCAGGATGTTTATAAAACTCGGAATCAATTTGAGGCCGGGAGACGCTCAGCCAGGGAAGCACAGTGCTGAGAGGGTCAGAGGCCCGTCGCCAGCGCGGATCACACACCCTGACGTATTAATTCGAGCTGTCAGGACCAATCTGCGTACAAGCGCCCGGGGAGGCGCAGGCAGTGCTTCCCAAAAAACGAGGCTGACGCTTCCCACCCCGCAACGCCGCGAGCTGGGGAGCACCCACAAACCCAGCACGAGAGCCAGGCAATGCCCACAGCCCCTCTGGAGCCCCCTGAACCACGGGCTGGACCCCACCGTGGTGGGAGTGCTGCTCCTCGGGCGTCCCCGCTCCCTGGCACGGAGGCAGATCTGAGGAGCTGCAGGAAGTACATTTGTTACTGGGAACGCTTTGATATTTCGCATGTGAAACGTCTGCGTGCCGGAGGAGCTCAGGCATCTGGCAGGAAATTACCATGAATCCTGTTTCTCTGAACAGTCACACACACGCCTCCTCACTCTTTTCCTTCCCCCCTTCTCCCCGCTCACCCCCTCTGGGCGCCTTCCCCTCTCCCCACGCCAGAACCCAGAACACGGAGAGGATCCCAGTACCTCCATGGAACCCTGTGTCCCTCTCCAAGCCTTCTCTACTCTGCAACATCCAGGAGCCATGGGGCAGCCACTGTCCTTCAGGCTTGTACTAAATCCTTCCCCCTTCATGGCAAGTCACGGTGCCCAGAGCACCCACCTGCCCTCTGCTCTACCAGACCCACAAACTGGGGGTGAAGGATTTGGGGGCATTTTTGGTGCCAGGCTGGGGTCAGGTCACCCTCCACATCTATGACCTCATTACTCCTGGATATCACCTTCAGCTAGGGGAAGCGTGGAACAACACACATGCTGGGTACAATGCTGATTTTGGGGCACAGCTACCCCCACCCTGCTCCTGTGCCTGCTGAGGGGCACAGACCTCACCCCACTCCACACCAGCAGCCCCAGGCAGCATGAGGAGCCAGCCTGGGAGAGCCAACTCCCACATCCCTGATCCTGGCTCCTGACAGCAGAGCCGCAGGCTGTCCCAGCAGGATCCATCACCCCGTGGGTGCCCGTGAGCACCCACGCAGCAGGAGGGATCCTGCTCCCTCCCACCCAGGGAGCTTGGCCGTGGATCAGAGGAGCTGCTTGCCTTCTCTCAAGCGGGAGCTCTAGGCTGGATTTTCATGTTGCCTCCTGCTTGGAGCAGCCCTGTCAGGAGTTATCGGGTCCATCGGGCTGCCGTCAGCCGGCTCCGCTCCCCGGTGCTCCCCTTGCCAAAAAAATTATGACTGTATTAAATGATTTTATTACAGTAAACTGCAGCTCCCAAAGTGTAAACACAGGTGGTGCAGGGCACCTCACTGCAGCCAGCACGGGGTGGGGGAGCAGGATGTGGCCCCTGCCTCCCTGTTCCCAGGCTAGGGGAGGCTTTTCAGACCCTGGATGTGAGAATCCAGCTGGGACATCCCAGAGGCTGAGCCTCCAAGCAAGGGGGCACCGAGCAGGGTAGAGGTGCCTGAGAACCCTTGGAGGATCCAGGGAGGATCGGAGGGCCCACAGGGTGGTGGAGAAGGAGGCTGTGCAGCAGCAGAGCAGCCACAACAGAGCCCTTTGGAAATATATCCTCACTTTATCTGCAATGATACAAATCCGTGGAGCACGGGCTCCCTTCTCCCCCTCCTGCTCTCACAGGTTTCGGTTTGGCCTCGATTCCAGCGAGTTTACTGACAGATTACTTCATTTTAACTCTATGGCTTTCCCGTCTTGGGGGAGGCATATTTCTAAGTATCATATTTATCAAAAGGCTTGTGCAAAAACAAGGGCCAGAATTACTCTTTTGATGGTTCCCCCAATAACTACAACCACAATAAATTTTTCAGGCAAGAAAACTCAACTGGGGACCTTTTGCAACAGGGTTTGGGAGCAGGGTCCAGGCCCTGGGCTGCAGAGCCCCCCTGTCCTGGCCATGCTCGCCCCACCCCGTGCCGGCACATCTGGTCTCACTTGCAAGGCTGGTCTTCCAGTTCCCAGGGGTGACATATTTCCCCCGCCTATAACTCTAAATCAGAGCAGCATTTCAATAAATCACAGCGAACACTTATTTATTGGACATAGTTTTGGGGCTCTTAAAGCACGGAAAATAAATTTAATGGAGCGTTTGGAGCATTTCTCCAATCTTTTGAGGGATTACTTGGGGAATTTGTCAACGGAGCCAAGCACAGCAGCTTGATCCAGAGAGATGGGAAAGAAATTATGGGAGATACTCTACAAAGGCCCAGGTGTACCCTAAATCACATCAAAAAAGATTAATGTCAGAGGAATGCTTGCCAGCAGAGTTGATTGGCAGCGCCGCAGTTTATTTAATAAACTATCAGTTTAGCCAGAGGGTGACTTTAATCTGAATTACATTTTCTTGTTTTGGCCTACGCCATGCCAAGCGATTTATTGAATCCTGTAGCATTCTTCTTAACCTCAAACACTGGGAGGAAAAAAAAAAAAGAAGAGAAGGAAAGCTTTGAGAGCCCCTGGAAAACCTTGAGACAGCAAAAGCTGCTCAGCTAAGGTGGCAGGGGCTCACTGCAGCAGCAGCAACTTGCTCTGGGCTCACCAGGGAGAGCTGGGAGCAGGACTGGTTTGCTGGGCTTTGCACCCCCAAAGCCCAGGGCTGGGGATGGTGACTCTTTGCTATCTCTTATCCAGATCCAGTTCCAAAGCTGTTCTGTATTCCAAGACCCCCAAGACTAGGATGGACAGGGAATTAGGATGGGCAGGGGAATGGGAGGGAGGCAGAGAAGTGTCCAGGCACCAGAAGCATTGGCAGAACCAGAGAGATGTGGGAAGAAATGAGAACGTCCCTGTAGGTCCTCTGTGCTTTGCCCAGCCTGAATCCACCCCTTGGAATGCCACTGTGGGCCAGCACAGACCCCCTGCTCCCTGACACCTGCTGTGCCTGCACCCACCATGGCCCGGAGAGAAGCCCCCCAGCCACATGGCACTCCCCAGATCCTCTTTCTTGAAGAGGTGGATGATTGGGCAAAGGCTTAAGAAACCTTGAAAAGGTTTCAGATGTACCCTGGCTAAGGGGGGCAGTGTCCCCTAGCCTGCCCTTGCTGGGTCCTGCATGCACTGGCACCACCTGCCTCCCTCCTGGATGGACAGACAGACAGCAGAGACCAGCACCAAGGGCTGGATCCCGAGAGCCAGGGCCCTGCAGACCCGCCTGGCTCTTAAATAATGTGTTTGTACAAACAGACAAAGAGATCCCAACTAATAATAATTCTCGTTCCAAGATTATGATTGAGTTTTTCCCCTGTTCTGCTTGATATTTCTGCCAAAGAAAGAAAAATCCTCGCTGAAGTCTAGCAGGAAATCCAATAAAATTTCTTCAAAAGATGGGTCTGACATTGAAAAATAGCAAAATTATAAAAGTAGGCCTCAGAAAAGAAAAGGGGAGAGTTATTATATCTGGCACCTACCGAGGGCCCAGAGCTCCCTCTCCAAATGAGCCATCACAGATTGAAAGTGTTTAGCTTCCCGTTGATTAAACACGGTGAAGGACCCGCGGCGTGCCAAGCCTCGGGGATCGAAAGTTTGTTTTCAGTCAGAATGTGTTTTCAGTCAATGGAAAAAATGGTCGGGCTGTGCCGGGGTATGTAACTGAGAAGCCTCAGGTTTGGAGTGAGTAATGACTGCGATGCCGAAATGCGGGAGGGTTGTTAATCATCCGACCCCAGCCCCCGTAATTCAACTCAGCAACTCTTTGGAAGCCGGTTCTTTTCTTTCCCCCGCCCCCCCGCCCCTTGCTCTTTTTAACATATAAAAAACCAAATGTTTTTTCCTCCTTTTTAATTTTTTCCCCCTGAAGGAACAGCACTGGCTATGTGTGTATCACTGTTGCCTCCCTTTTCTTTCTCCAAAGGAACAGGGAGCGGCGCAGCCACGCCGGCAGCACCATCGCGCTGGTGCTCAGTGGCAGATTTGGGGCAAAACGGGACGGATTGAGAGCGAGGGCTGGTGAAACAAGGCAGGACACCCGGGAGGCTCCGACTGGCTCCAGGCACATGCTCCCCACCAGCAGGAACCATTGGCAAAGGGCTGGTGGAAAGGGCTCTCCTGGAGAGCTGCGGGAAACCACACGTCCTGGCGGGACAGAGGAGGCCATTGAACACAACACGCCTTGGAGTTTGGCAGGGGAAGAGCCATTCCAGTGCCGGGCTGCGCGCCCGGCCGCGAGAGGAGGGTGTGAGCTCCTAAACCTCTGAGCACAGCCATGCCCCATCGCCCTCACACAGCACATCCCGAGGGGGCGGCAAGGGCGCTGAGCACCCTCCTGCCCACCCATGGCTGGTGGGACCCCGGGCACAGGCACAGCTACTCCTCAGCACCATCGCCAGGATGGGCAGCAGCTCGGCATGGCCGTGGGGCTGCCCTGGAGAGCAAACACCCCCCTTTTCATAGGGAAAACACGGGCAGATGGCAAGGATCAAACACACCTCTGGAGCTGGGGGGCGGGAGGGACAAGCTCTGAGTTCAGCGCTGGGTCAAAAGGTTGGTGGAGGGACCGTGGGGATACGGGAATACAGTTCACACAGCACCTGATGCCCGACAAGGATCCCACGTTCACTGCCCTACAAAGCCCCCTCTCGGACCCCACAGTCCCTTCCCACCCATCCCTCTCTTACCCCTCATGAGACGCCTGACTTGGTTCATTAGCTGGGTTTACCAGGCTGCTTCTCATTAGATAGCCAACAAATTCCAGGAAGACAGGACACCCACTGGGCCTAAATGAAATTAGAGAACAGAGCGCTGCTACAAGTGGTTTAATTCAAATTACAGCAAGATATTATCACCAACTGCAAGTGCTCAGAGCCATGAGTCAGACCCCCACAAGGAACAAGATGGGTTTAAAAAAAATCATGACTTGTTAAGTATATAATTAACTTTGGGGTTATTTTTATTTACCTTCCAGTTTTTAGCCTTCAGGAGTCAAATTTTTGAGCCTGCCTCAGTGAGGATTGGGAGCAGTTTAAAATTAAAGAGGGGAGGAGGAAGGAAAAAAGAAGGGAAGAGGAATGTGCCCACATTCCCGCAATGCCCAGAGCCAGGGATTTAAAGTGACACTACAGGGATTGTGAGAGCCATCCCAGAGGCAGGAGCTTTTGGGGTACAGAAGCATCCCCATATCTCACTCTTGTTCCATTCAGCCCCTTCACTGAGTTGCCGCATTTTCGTGGATACTCCTCAGGAGGCACAAGAAACTGGAAGGATCCTGCAAACTGATCAGCTGTGTCCTCTGGCAGAGCCAAGGTCACACGGCACCTTTGAGGGATGAGTTTCTCAGTGTCCCCAAGCTCATGTAGTCTCTGAGCCACCATCCTCAGCTGATTCTTTTGGAGCCGAATTGGCCAACCCTCCTCTGCTCCACGCCTCAGGTCCTGTCTTCCCCTGTTTCCGCTGAGCAGATAGTACCCTGCTATCTTTCATTGAAACATCATGTCCAATTTCTCCCTTGATTAAACCCATATTTTGCTTGGCTATAAGTCAAATATAAGAGGGCCGCACTCAAGTGAACTAATCTTGGTTTACTTGCCAGTAGGTAATTTGATAGACAATTTGGCACACATCCACTCTAGAATTAAGCAAACCTGAGCAATAAAGATGTAGGAAAACAATCCTGAAAAGCCATAATGAGACGTCTAGTTCCATTCAACAGCAACTTGTTCCACTTATGTTTGTGCTGACACCCAGCATGGTGGTGCTGCCAGTGCCCCAGCCAGGAGGGCACACTGGGCTGGACCTCCACCAGCCAGGCAGGTGTGAGCAAAGCCAAGAGCAGCAGTCCAAGCTCTCCTGTTGGTCCTCAGTGGAGAATGAGTCCAAGTTTGGCAGCCCCAGCCCTGGGACCAGGTGAGCTGCTGAGGGGACAGCAGGAAGGTTTGCCAAATCACAGACTCACAGAATCGTTTAGGTTGGGAAAGACCTCCAAGATCATCGAGTCCAATCTTTGAAGTCTCAAAAGCTGGGAGTGCCTTGGAGGAAGGAGCAGCTCAAGCAGCCACAGCACAGGACCTTTGCTTGCCATCTGTAAGCACCTCCATCAGCATGTTTCGATGTTACAACACTGACCCTCAGAGCCCCTCCAGCCCTGTCCTGGAGCAGCAGCAACACCAGAGCTGGTGCTGCTGAGCTCCTGTGTGAGTCCTCCAGCTCCCCACTCACCTGAGTGCCCACACCTGCAGCGTCACCTCACTGGGATGGGAGCCTTACTGGGATGGAGGAGAGCAGACGTGATTGACCTGGGGGGGATCACTCCTTTGGGCAAACCCTGCCAGGGACTGTGATATGGCTGGTGAGGGGTGGTGGGGTGCCAGCTCCTGTGCTGGAAGGGCCACGCTCAGGGGTGATGGCCAGAGCAGAGGGGCTGTCAGCCTGCTGCTGCACCACTCCATCCCTCATAATGCCATTATGTATTGCTGGCATTAATCACCCTGCTAGGTAAGCATTATGGCACTTTTATGGTAGCTTTGAAGCTAATCTGTCACTAATGCCTGCTGGATTATCATGATTTCTTACAGTTGTGATTCATTAACTCAGATGCCTAATAGAATTAGTATTAAACATCTTCCATAGATTTCTGCCTCAACACGTTGAGTTTTGAAAGCCTTTTCAATATTTCATTGTGTTGTATTAAATGGCATGTCAGGCACATTGTGTGGTCTCCCAGAGAACCTGGTGCAGGGGGCTGGAGCAGGGGAGGGGATCAGCTCCGAGGGGACTGGGGGTGGCTGGAGGGGCAGCACGATGCTGACAGCTCCCAGGGACACTCACAGTGATCCAGAGGCTGTTTCAAGGTATGGAGGGTTCTCCAGGTAAAAGGTATTGCAGTGGCACAGCTGCTGCCCCCAGCCACGCGAGTCTGATGGCGGGTGGTGAAGGTGGTACAGAAGAGGTTAATCAGCTTTGATGACACAAAGTGCAGGGCAGATACTAAACATGATCGTGATCATCACCAGGCCCTGAAGGAATCCTGTCCCTAGACACCTCTATGCCATCCCTAGTAGGAAGATTATTCCTAATAATCAATATTAGTTCTCAATGCACTCTCCAGGGCTTAGAATGATTTTCTTGTTTAGGATAAGATCTGGATCTTGAAGCAGGATAAAAAGAGGAATTATTACTATTATTATTATTAGCATTACCATTATTATCTTGGGTTTTAAAAAACAGTCTTATTTAGATAAAAATCTCCCTCAGCAGCAGGCTGTGGTGCTCAGAGGCCTTTATCTGGCCTCTTCAATATGCATTGCGGGTAACAGAATTTTACAGTTATTATTATTAATAATGTAAGGCCAAGACCAGAACAACATTGTATTATTAGGCTGCATGTGTGTGAGCCCAGCCAGCCCCGTACACACCACTGGTCTGGCTTTCCCAGCTCTTTTTCAGCAGCTGAGCCCCACTGCCCAGACTTCCCAGCAGTGAACCCATGGCAGGACCCCAGCCCCTGGCAGGAGCGCTGCTGGGGAGGATGCTCATGCTGGGAAGCCGGGAAGAGCCTGAACTTTCGGATGCTGCCCTGAACCCGACAGCGAACCCTTTCTGCTGCCCTGACCCCGGGAACCCCGCGTCGAGGCCGTCACTAGGAAAACAGAGAAGGGGGCACTTCAAAGCGGGGATTAGAAGCAGCTGTGCAAATTGACAAATCCGTGCGAGGAGCCGGGGATCCGCCGCTCCCACCGCAGCCCCGCGGAGCGCAGCCGGCACCGGCCCCGTGAAATTCCTATGGTGGGGTCCGGGGAAGAAACGCCGCTTTTAGGAAGGCTCCTATGGAAGAAAAGAAAAGGTCAGGTTTGGGGCAGGCTTTCGAGCGACAGAAGGGCGGGAGAGCTGGCGCAGGAAGGCTGTGAAAGGTGGTTTGTCCCGGTGCCAGAGTCAACCTGTGCCGGCGGTCACAGCCCCACGTCATCACCATCGCTCACGGCCAGGACCGAGGAGGAACAAACAAGTTCAGAAGCGAGGGGCTGCTTCCCGGGGGGCTGGGACAGTGACCTTAGCGGTGAGCATCCCTGGATGCACGGGCCAAAGGATGGGAGATGGACCCGGAATGGGAGACATGCGTGAGGGTCCCCCCCGCTGCCTCCACGGGGACAAACCCCAGGCACAGACAGAGATGTGCCCTGGCTGTGTTGGGGCTGTTTTGAACAGTTTTGCCATGGAAATGATTGATTTCCCAACTGTGAGCGGCCTCTCCATGGAAGCCTGTGATTTTCCCCTTTCTTCTCCCCCCTTGCGTGAGAGAACTAATGTGCACGTTGAAGGGGGGAGAGAAAACTCGAAAACTTCTTCGTTATGTGATGTGTCTAAAATGTGCATTTAACACACGCGCACACACCCCCAGCCCCGCTGAAGTTTTTGGTTACAGAAACAGTTTGCTTCTCCCCTGGATTGCTTTTATGCGGCCCTGAAGCACATCAAAGCAAAGTCTTGCTGGAGAGGAGCATTTCCTTTGCTTCTCATCAAAATGCCGCTATTGATGTTGCGGCGAGACAAGAACCTCGGGAAGGGGGATGGAGGGGAGCTGCAAGCATGAGGTCCCACCGCTGCTCCGGGGGTTCTGAAAATATTCGGAGCGATGCTTTTCAGCTGGTTCTCCCGGCTTGGGAGGAGGGAAAACGGGGAGTTGCAGAACTGGAATGAGTACGCTCAGCATTTCGGGGAATGTGAAGGTTGGAGAGATGGCCCTGGCTGTGCTGGGGTGCCTGGGCAGGCGCGGGGCTCGGTGCTGGAAGGAAGAGTCCCCTGCCAGGCTCCGGCTTTGTGGCAGCTCCAGAAGAAAGGGCTGGTGAAGCATGGCCGGGGCCGGGCGCTCCGGCTGCCCGGAGCTCCTCACTGCAGCCTTTGTTTTAGGGAGTGAAAGGGGCGGTCATGGGACAGCAGTCAGCCGGGCGAGCACGGGGGAGGCCAGGGGAAAACTTTAATTAGGGTAACTTGAAGGCAGGCTTTAACCAGCAGCCGCAGGAGGGCTGGTTTGATCTCCTTGTGGGATAGACCCTGTGATTAATCGCGGCCCTGTTGAGGGGATGGACACCTGCCTGTCACATGCTTTGATTCCAGGCGCGGGCTTTGATCTCGCCCGCCTGCGTGGGAGGGTGTTGGAGCAATCCCTGGGCTCAGGTCCCTTTTATGCCACCCGTAGGGGGTCTATGGGGCAGGGAAGGGGGGGTCTTGGCTGGCAGCCCCAGGGTCAGCCCAGGAGGTGCTGGGGCCAACCTGAGTTCATCCCAAGGGGAAAGTTCATCCCCAATCTGGGGGCAAGAAGGACTTGTTGTAGTCCTGGGGGGCTCACTGTTGTCCTGGAGGGGGGAAGCATCCAAGAGAGCAATGGGATTGCAGAATCATCAAGGCTGGAAGAGACCTACAAGATCATCTAGTCCAACCACCAACCCAGCACCACCATAACCACCCCTAAACTGTGTCCTTAAGTGCCACATCCTATCCCCAAGTGCCATATCCATGGCACCAGGAGGAGAGCAGGTTGTCACCCAGGCTGCATGCCCAGGCAGCAGCACTACAAGGTGTGGGGGGAAAAGGGTCATCCAGCCCTTTCTCAGCAGGATTCCCAGCCAAACCCACCAGAAAACATGCGAGGGATCGGATCAGGTCCAAATTTGCCCCTGTGGGTCCCATCCTGCAGGGACCCTCTTGCAGCACCTCCAGGACCTCTCACCCACCCTGGCTCTGCCCAAGCCTTCCCATGGACTGTGGTGATTCCCTGTCAGCATTGCCTGGCACGATGCTGCCTCTGCCTGTGATTGCTGCGGGCACCTTCACCCCTGGGCCCAGCCTGAGTTATTCTGAGCCCTGACATTTGTGCCAAGCAGGCAGAACACGTCCCATTTGCTGGAGCAGGGCAGGGTGACCCTGCATGGAGTGAAAGAGGATCCCAACATCTCCACTTTCAGCCTGACCTTGAAAACAGAGCGGGGAGCTGAGCACCCCCCCCCGAGTCACACTGTTGGTGTAGGGGAAACACAGAGGGAGAAAGCCTGGCACACCCCAGGCACGGACTGAAAGCACTGGCATTGGCGCTGAGTGACAGTGGGGACAGCTGGGGTGATGCTTGGACCAGTCCCAGGAAGCTGCTCTGTGGGGGATTCACTGGGTGAGGGATAACGGGTACAGGATGCCCAAGTGATGGTGGGGCAAAGAGGTTCTCATTGCTGCTGGCTCCCAGGGGCTTTGAAAGCCTCCCTGGGTCTGGTGGTATTTCCATTACTTTTCCTCTCATCTTTGAATAGAGAGGGTTTTCGTGATGTCTCAGTAGATGGTTTGACTCACACAAGCAGTAAATGTCCTGATTTGGGGGAGAGAAAAGGTCTAATGAAGCAGAGACAAGCATGGGAAAGCCCTTCTTCATGCTGCATGGATATAACAAAAACAAATTTCCAAAAGCCCCAGACAAGCGCGGTAAGGCTGTAATGTGGTGTCCTGTTTCCTAATCTCTCCAGTAAGGAAGCAGTGTGTTGAATTTAAAATATCCCTCTGGTAAATGCTAACTATTTAAAGAGTGCTAGGGTCTTAGAAATGCAAAACAAAGATTTGTTGATTAAAAACACATGGTTTGTTCTGGAGGCACGAGTAGCCAGAAAAATCAGTTCTGACAGTATTTTGGCTTTTTCAATCCCACAAGACATGATGGTGATTTATTATAGTGATGTCAGCTGTGGTTGAAAAAAAGTTCTCTGTGTTGTCTTAATAAAAGAGCTTTACCTTGAAATCATTAAACTCTCAGCCTGTTTATTTGAAGCGATGACTGTGAATGTGAATGGTCCCCTCTAAATCACCCGGCCTGTGTGGGAGCATATGCCTGCGCACGCGGTGCGGTGACAGCCCAGAGCCTGCCTTGCTAATGCGAGTCGTGTGATGGATATGATTAGTGGGGCTTTGAAACCTGGACAGGAGATAAGCACACCAGGCAAGGAGGGGAGCCCCCACATCACAAAGGGAAGGGGAATTAGAAAGACAACAGGGTCTATCTGTCTTCTTCTGCCATCCCTGCAGATGTGCAGGGCGGCTGCTTGTGAGGATCCGCTCACCCCCGGTCACCTCTGCAGTACCTCCTCTGCCAGGGTAAAACCCAACATCAGTTCTGTACAGGGGAGGCTGCAAATGTTCTTCACTAAAGGTCCACCTTTGGTGCCCCCGGGTCTGGGGTCTCAACCAGAGTTGAGTTGGTACTGCTGGATCTGGTAACTTGACCTGATTTTCCAGCTGTAAGGAGCTTTATCCAGAAACCTCTGAGCATATCAGAAAAACCCAGAAAAGTCTGGAAAAGTCTCATTCCAGCTCCCTGCCATGGGCTTGGACACCTTCCGCTAGACCAGGTTGCTCCAAGGCCCATCCAACCTGGCTTTGGATGCTTCCAGGGATGGGGAAATGTACAAGTTTACAATTAAGTTTACACTACTCTCCCCCTAAACAGATGTGCAATGTGGCATTGACATGCTGGGTTCTGTCCTAAGGAGAAGGATGCAGCAGCCAGGCAAAGACATGTGGCTCGGATCAGACAACAAAGATGAACAGGGATGAGCGTGCCTGGTGGTAACATTGCTGTGATGATCTCTTTTGAATTGGTACAACACTCCGAGGGACATCAAATGTCAGCCACGATATCAAACTCAGTGCCAGCCCTGAGGTGTTTGTGGGAAAGAGGAAACTTTTTCATTATTATGCTTAATTTTATAGGTGAGATCTCTTGGTGTCACACTCTGGGGATGGCGTGCAGACAGTGGAAGAGGCACAACAGAAATTAAAGGCTTGGCTGCTGTCCCTCGTCCAGCTCACCGAGGTGGCTCAGCTCAGCACATCACATCAGGGAGAGGCAGCACAGACACACTGCACTGGGCACAGGAGGCAGGGAGGGGTGTCCCTGCTCTGCCAAGCCCTGGGAAGCTCCCCTTGGGGCAGCCCTGCAGAAAAACATGGTTGTCCCTATTTCTGGCAGGTGTCTGACACCATTCTCAGGGTGCAGAGGGGCCGGAGTGCTGCAGGATCCCCAGCACCCAGCCCTGCTGCTGCAAGCCCTTTCCCCGGTATCTGGCAGCCTTTAAGCACTGAGCAGTATTTACTTCTTGGGTAAACAGTCGTAATCTCCCTAACCAGAGTTTATCGCAGAGAAGTGAGTTAAATTCCTCTTGGATAATCCCCACGTGTTGTGGTTTTCTGAGCAAGAGATTTTGGGATGCCATTCAATGTAAATGGGCTGCTCTGGGCTGCAGAGTGATGAAGGCTGGATTGGGCCCTAGGGAGAGGGATGCAGGTCCCCCCTTGTTCCAGAGGTTGCTCAAACTGGGGCTGAGCCACAGCAAGAGATGGCCAAGGGCTCCAGCACAGCCACCTCCAAGAGCTGGGCCAGATGACAATGAGCACTTGGGTTTGTGGCAGAAATTGCTGGAAGGCAGTTCCTCACCCAGCCCCTCTCCCTGGGACCTCCTCTCCAGGTGGAAGAGCTGCAGGTGAGACCTGTCTCCAAAGCCAGCAGCCAGTGCCCATCTGCAGGGCACTCACTCCGGAGCCAGGTGGGCGCAGGTACCGGTGCTGGAGATGTGCAAAAGCAGAGCTCTCTCTGTCCCGTCTTCATCACAACAGAGCCTCAAAGTAGGAATTACATTAGAAACTGTACAGATGTTGAAAAACCCCCTCGGTGGGTTGTTTACACTAAAATCCCCAGTATCTGGTGGCTGGAATGGAACAGAGCGAGCCGAACTCTGACCCTGCTGGAGTACATGGGAATGTTACCAGAGACGAGATGCTTGGCAGGTACTCACATCTCATATATTATCTTCTGCAGCTACAAGAAATATATTTTCCCATCAGCGTGATTATTTTTATTTGACTTTTAAGTCGAGCAGGAAGCCAGCGTGGCTCACATCCATCAGCGCTGTGGCTATTAGAAAATTAACCAAGCTTAATAAACTTCCTGCACGGCTCACTTCTGCAGCTGCACATCTACAGGAAAACAAATATATTGACTGGCTCTCCATGGAAGCACGTCGCTAAATAAGACTTGTTGGAAGTGAGGAATGGCCCGGGATGATCCCAGTGTGGCTGTTACTGTGCTGGAAAACGCAGAGCTGAGGTTTCAGAAACCTCCAAGAGATTCACGGCGCTACAAGATGCTCCAGTGGTCAGGGGGATGAGGAGTGGGATTTACTAGTTGGGTGGTCATTGCTTCATCCCGTGGAAATGCCAATCTGCAAGATGGGAGAGCTCCTGCTGACTTCTCCAGGATCAGGACCAGAAAAGGGTTCTCACAGCAGGGACTCGTCTGAGTCCCCAGTGCTGGGGAGCCTGGGAACCACGACCTGGACAGGGTTTGCCATCAGGATTGTCACTTGAAGCAGGATTTAACCAAGCTCTGGCAGGGTACAGACCTGCACTGTGCTGTTCTGTTATTTTTGGGTGGCTCCTGTGCAGACTCAGGGGAACAGGAGCGAGCCCACACCAGGCAACAGAGACCACTGGCAGCACTTCTCTCCTCTGTGCAGAGCCAGCACATCCTTGCTGGGTGAGGCAGCAACACTGCAGGCTGGGGAGAACACAGGGAGTCTCGGCAGAGGGGAATCGAGTGGAAAGAGCTCAAACTCCAGTTTCCGCTGTAATCAAAGGAGATGGGCAAGTTCTAACTAAACCAGCTGTCATAAATCATCAGCTCTGTGTTTCATTCAGTCATTAGATCCACCTGAAGACACTCTCAGTGCTGCAGAGGAGGCTACAGGAGTTTCATGCAACGTGCGACTTCCGAGTCTATCTCTTTCCAGCAGGCAGAACGAGCTGGCTGCTCACGTCTGTGTGTCTCACAGAGGAGCTGCAATAAAAAGGGAATTCAGCCAGGTACAGGACTGCGTCTCCTTCCCTTGGAGTGCCTGGGTGCTGTTCCAATCTCCTCTTCAAACACCCATCAGAAAGTTTCACTGAGGGTGTCCAAGTCCCTGGATCTGAGGTGGGGGAATGGGAAGGGTTTGTGTTTCCCTCCCTGCAAGCCCACAGCTGTCTCCACATGGACCCCTCAGGGATGGGGCTCTGCAGGGAAGCCCGTGCTCTGCTGGGCCCTGGGTGTTCACAGCCTTTTGGGAAAATGAACCAGAAATAGGGAAGAAAGTTGAGCAGAGCCCTCGGAAAGTTTCAGGGTTGTGGATGAGGGGTAAGTCCGCTGGAGGCAGCGCATTCCCTGTGTGGTCCAGGCTCCTGGCACGGGTGGGGGACTAGAGGGAGCAGAAGAAAATACCTGCGGGAAAAAAAGGGAAACTACCAGCAAAAAAAGAAAAAGACCAGCAAAAAACCCAAATGGAAAATACCATCAAACCCAGGAGAGCTGGGGTGACGCCTCACAGCAGGCTCAGGCCACTGAGGGAATTTCACCCAGAGAGTTTTGTGGCTGGATCCAGCAGGATGGCAACAAGTCCCGTGGCCTCCATGGGTGCTGCAGCCTCGGGAGCACCTGCACCAGCACATCCCCACCTTGCCATAACTACAGTGAGGAGCCAGTGAGTGTGGGGGGCCCAAAGGCCAGAGACCTCGTCCTGGGGCTGACCTCATGCCAGGGGTGCTGGAGCAGGGAGGGTCGCTCTCTTCCTCGCGTGTATACAAGCAAATTAAAAATTAAATAAATAAATTTGCTAGTTTACAAATAGAACTGTTACTTGTTACTCACAGTANCCCCCCCCCCCCTTTTTTTTTCAAGGCTGTGAAAGACGTTTGTTTCAGTTGCCAACATCTCTACAGAACTAATGTGGGTGGATTGTGACAGATATAATTTCTCCATCCTACAGTTTCATCAACTTGAGTTCTGTTAAACTATACCCGCTGGGCTTAGCTCCTTTTAAAGTTTCCGCTTTGACAGGTAGATTTATTAGTCTTGAAATTTGTACAAATCAGATGTCACTCGTGGCAACTTGTCAAAATGTCAGTCTGGTGAGGGAGGCATGAAAGGATTTTCTGGAGAGAGACGGAAGGCAGGCTTGAAAGAGCTCGAGCAAGGCAGAAGAAAGGAGCTGGGAGGGATTGCAGCCTGCTTGATCCTGGGGGTTTTACTTTATTAAATATCTAGCGCCATACAGTGGGAGATGCTGCTGGATCCTGCCAGCCAAGACATCAAGGCTGTCAACATCCGCTGACGGCTCCGTGTGCACCCGGACGCCTTCTGCAGCTTGTTATGGATATTTAGGGCACGGGTGAGGCACGGGGAGGGGAAAGTTCAGCTTGTTTCTAATGCTGCCGGGCTTGAAATGCTCCATTATCGCCCTAACAAGGCGAGATGCCTCGCACGGTCTCCGGTTGAGGAAGTGGCATCTCCATGCTGGGAGCTGGGACCTGCCACCAGCACCTCTTCTGGTCCCCTCTCCATCCTCCAGAGAGCCTCCAGTGTTTTGTCTGGCAGGAGGAATGCCAGAAGAAGAGTCCTTGGGCTGCCTTGCACGAGGCAATGACATTTATCCATGTATTTTTCCCCACGGCACTGGCATCTTGCCTGTGTGAACCGCTGCTCCGGCCTGAGCCCTGCCAGGGTATCCTGACAATTTTCCCTTGGATGTGAGTCAGGTGCTGCCCAGGCCCTGGTGCTGCCCTGGGCGTGGAGATCTTTATGGATCATGGGTGTGTAAGCCCATGTGGGATCCAGCCTGTGGACCCCAGGACTGCTCGAGGGGCACAACACACCCCCTCGAGTGCTGTGCTCGGAGGAGATGGAGCAGGAATGGCACGTGTGTGCCCAGATACAGAACACATCGCTTAATGAGCCCTGGGAAGCTGTAATTAACAGGACTGACCCTCCAGCCGCGGGGACCCTGCGGATGACGGCGAGAGTGATGTGCAGCAGCTCCTAAAGGACCACGTGCTGGAAGTGGTTAAGGAAGAGCAACCATCTCCTTTAATACACCAACCCAATAATCTTGACAGAAGTTTTTTTTCTAGGAATAAATTTAGAGTTGTTGAAATAAAAACTTAAAAGAAGTCTTGTTGTTTGTTTTTTTTAAAAAAAAGGCAATTTAAAAAACATTATTTTGATTACGAGTTCCAAGAAGATCAGGAAAATCTTCACCGAAACCAACATTTTTTCATGAATATTTACACTTTGTTTGAAAAATCTGTTTTGGCTGAAAAGACATTTGTTGATGTTTGCTTGGCGGGTGATGTTGCTCCCCAGTGACTCGGGAACCTGGTGTGGGGACCTGGCGTGGGGCAGGACTGGTGCTGCTGCTGGCCCTGGTGGGATCATGGGAACAGAGCTGCACAATTCCTCACTGAGGTTTCCAAAGACACCAGAGCCATGAAAAGCGGTGGAAAAGGTCCTGTCCTGTCACCCTTCCTCCTCTGGAGCTGCTGGGGTAGGTCTCAATGCAGAAGGCTTCAAGCAGAGACAACCCTTCCTTCAGGCTCGCAGTGCTGGCACATCCCAGGGTTTTCTCACACCCATTGCTCTCGCACCAGCTGCAGTGGTTGAAGAGCCCATTGGCACTGCAGGGAAGTGTTGCCCCAGCCCGGGGCTCAGGCAGAGAGGGCTTTTCTCATTACCATGATCCAAGAAAACCCATTTCCCCTCCTGAGCTGGGCAGAGCTCAGGCAGTGCCAACACCTCGACCACCCTCTCCCTATTCCCAGTGCTCATTTCCATTCCACCCTTTACACCTTGTTACATGTGCCCAGTGGAGGTGCAGCATGAAAAATAAGTGAAAGCTGGTGTTTGCCCATGGGTCCTGAAGCAGCACAGGTCCCCAGCACGGGACAGGATCCAGGCCAGCCCTCCCTGCCATCCGCTTCCGCACGGTTTGTGATTAATGAGTGTTTTGTCAGGCAAAGGGTAGGAGAGAGGCCAGGACATTATTTCCCGGCCCTGCTCTCCATCGTGTCCTTGGACAGCAGCACGTTGCCATCGAGTCCTTGTCCCCCTTATCCCATCCCCTCCTGGGGAGCGGGTGCTGCTCTGTGGTCCCCCCGCACCCTCAGCTGCTCTGGCTGCAGGTTTGGGGTTTTTTTTTCCAGCAGGGTTCCTGCAACAAGGATGAGACTGCATTTACAGAGAGGGAAATTAAGCTGAGAGGCTTTGCTTAATTAATTGGTACATAAATGTTTCCCTCTTCAAGTGGCTCAGAGCGATCATTGCATGAAAAGAGAAGGGGAAAACCCACTTCACACAGGAGGATTTTCTTTCAAAGAAATCACTTTGTGTCACATCCAGCCTTGATTTTCTTTCATGTGGCAAACGAATGGTGGCAGCTTGATTTCCACATCCAGTGTCATCCCAGCAGGTACACAGGAACAGCAGGCTCAGCTCCTCTCCTGGCCAGGTCAGGACCATCCTGGGCAGCAAAACATCACCTGGACTGGGGCAGGAGGGGGAAGAGGGTTTGTTCATCCATCTAACTGTGTTTTTCCATGTGCTGAGTGTCTGCAAAGCAATTTCAGTGCAGGGAAAGGGAGAGGAGAGGGAAAGAGAAGAGGAAAAAAAATGCCTGGCATGAGTTCAGAAAGCTCTCCAGCTCACACATCTGGTTCTTATATTTCAAAGTTAATTAGTCATATTGAGGCTGTCTGAAGATAAATTTATCATCCAGAAAAAACACAAACAGTTTGAAAAATGAAAGGAAGTGAGGTGACATGGCTTGACGTTTAAATAAATCATTTTAACATGATTAAAAAACTTGTCCTCCCTGACACCCGGCGCCGGATACTTTGTAAAGACTTTTTGACAAAGACAAGCCCCTGTTTGGTACACAAAGCCTCTGCCATTCAACTACACACACTAATCTTTGGCCGATTACTTCTCCCAGTGACTACTGGGGGTTGCAGGGCTGGAGCAGGCAGAGAGGGGGGTCAGGGATGGCCAGAAGGGCTGGGGGGGCCCAGCTCAACAGGGTGCAGGATGTGATGGGTTTTGGAATCAGAAATAGCACTTGCACACTGTCAGCTGGCAAAACCAAGGACACCAGAAGCACAGAGTACCCCAGTGAGCCCCCCACAGCTTGGGGTGCACCTGGAGATGGGGCTTGGCCCCTAGGAAGAATCAGGGATAGCCCAGGGCATCATCTTGTTGTGTCCACCCCATCAGGGCACAGGCAGGGCTGATCCAACACCACCCAAAAGTTCTCTCCCATCAGCAATTTCACCTTCCCAGCTTTCCTAATGGGATTACGAGGAGCTGGTTCTGCTGCTGGAGTCTTGTCATCCCAGTAATTCTCACCCAGGCGCATTGGTGATGTGTCACTGCATGTCCCTGCTAATTCCACCCAAAAGTCTTATTAAATCAGAGGCTTTAGTTTTACATCCATGTTATCAATTTTCCCTCTTGCTGGCTTGATTGATGGAAGGTTTGTGATTAAATGAAACGCTCTCCCTGCACATCAGTTGGAGAACAGCTCTGTGTGGCTGCTTGACAATGTGTCTATAGGCTGAACATCAATCAATATTAGGGGAAATTAGCATCTCAGATGACCCAGAGGAGGAACTCAGCTGGTTTTCATGTGGATTCACCTGCTCTGTTGAATGCTTTCGAGGGATATTTACGTTTTACCAATTCTTGCTGAATTTCTGATATTTTTCCTTTCCCAAGTCCAACCCCATCTCTCGGAAGTCACTCAGGACTTTTTCCGTTGACCCGACTCAGTCCCTGGCCTTGCTACCGTGGTTCTGGGAGGGTTTGCAGAGGTCTTGAAGCTTCTTGGTCTCTTAAAAATGTACAAAACGAGGACCTGCTGGAGCAGGGATGCGCCAGAGCAGCAGCAGACAGACAGGGAGACAGCACATCTCCGAAAGCTATCGCCTGTTCGGAGCTGAGGAAGTTCAAGAAGGTGGGAAGATTCACATCTTGTAACAAGAAAAGAACTCTCCCGGGCATGAAGGAAGCAAAGTGACATAAAAAGCATGGAATGAAAATAAATAAATAAAAAAGTGACGCCTAATGGATAAAATGAATATTCAAGTTGTTTCCAGGGAAGAATCTCTGACTTTGGTGCTGGTTACAGTTACAAGGTTTGTGCGTTTTCTTGCTGTCAAAGCCTTCACCGTAATTGTCCAAAAGTTCCTTGATTATTTCTAACAAAACTGTCAGCTGCCTTTGAAGTATCAGAACAGTCTCATCACATCTTATTAAATAGTAAACATCATTTGCAAGCGCACAGGAGACATAGACACCGCGTCAGGCGCCTCGTCGAAGTGGGTCGGCGAGGTTTGTAGGCAGGAACTGCTCCCTGTGCCCACCCCGAGCCCAGGGGGTCCCTCCTGGGGCACTGTGGCACCACCAAAAGCAGAGGGATGGGCTCTGGGAGCTCGGATTGTCCTTCACAAGGAGCAGGGAGCCTGTACACAGAGCTCCTGCTGCCCACCCAGGGATGCCACGCGCTGGGGACAGCAGCTCCTGGGGGCACAGCTCAGACCCCAGCCCTCCCCTCTGGAATTACTGGAGAAACCATCCCTGTCAGCATTTTGAACTGTGTTTGGAAGGAATTACTTGATTTGAAAAGAAAAGGATGTTCTGGATCCAGACTAACTGTTTCACACGATTTCTTAGAGCCAGATTTAGAGAAACTTATTTCATGTGTTGAAGTGTCTTTTGAGAGCTGAAGCTTTCATAAGAGAGTAATTGTGCAATTAGCTATGAATGAGTAAAAATTCATTCTAATTACTTGCAGGTGTGACACTTTTTGTGCTTAAAACCAAGGAGGGGACTCGCAGTGCCTCATCAGTGTCTGCCTTTGGATAGATGGGAACGCGCTCAGCTCTCAGCCTTGTGCTCCTGGAAGCAATGAACAGATCCTGGGGAAATGCTTGGATGGAGAGCCAGGAACGGGTGTCCCTTTCCAAACCTGCCACGAGCTGACTGACGGAGGCTGCTGGCTGATGCAAACTGGTGAACCCCCAGTAACATCCAGTACCTTTGAGAAGCAGCAAAGGCCACTGTTCAGGCTGACTCCGCATCCCCAGAAAGCCACAGCTAAAACCAGACCCTGCTGGCTGGAGAGGGAAATCCAGGTGGATCCTATTGTGCCTGGTGCATCATTAAAACCACTGGAAATCGCACAATAAAGCCTGCAAGATTTCTAGCTCTAATTCCAGATCAAAGAGGCTTTGGGAAGGAGCATCCCAGGTTTGAATGCTTATCTCAGCCAGACCCCGTGAGCTTTTGAAGTTGCCCCATCAGTCACTAATCAAAGATCTCCTTTTAGATGGGGAAATCAAATCCCTTTCAGCAGGACCTGTGGTTATCTGTTTCTAAACATCACTTGTCTTTTGAATGACCTTCTTTATGTGAGCTGACCCTGGCGCAGGAAAACCCTTCGAGAACCGGCCCTGGAGTTTGCAGAGCATTGGCACACACATAGCTGGGCTTTCAGGATGTTCAAATCAGTAAAGAATGTGTGTGTGGAAGCAATAAAACCCTTTAGAGGTAAATAAATACTCGCTGTAGTCCCTGGTTAACACATCACAATTGCCTCCAACTGCAAGTACTAACAAAGACCCAGCATTCCCAATCGAAAGAGGAATTCACAGAACTATTAGTCTCTGCTTTTCTTCATCATTTACAAACAATGCTGAGAAGACAATACAGCTTCGGAGGATCAAGTTCTTAAACACAAAGCATTTCGGCTAAAGAACCCCTCTGGTAGTGTGAATAAAAGGTCTTGTCTGAACGCTGGTGTAAGTGATGTGTCTGTAGCATCCTGGAGCGTAATTTTGGACTAAGTTTCCACAATTGGGCTGATAAGGGACCTGTATCTGCACAGGGAGCCCTCCTCAACCACTCATGGCACCAGGAAAAGCTGCAGGAGGAGCAGGGAAGGGGCAATCCCGGGAGCTGCTGCCTCCCTACAGCCAGCCTGGACCCTCTCCTGTGGGTAACGCTGAGTGACAAACGCCAAACCAAACTAGAAACTCCCCAAATCTTCCCTGTTACCCTTTTGCCATCAAAACCGTCAGGAAATCTGCCTTGCACAGTTCGAGCCCCTCTAGGACTCAGCAGCACAAACGTGCAGCAGGGCGCTGCTCTCTCCCGTGCCTGCTGCCAGGAATACTCTCCGGACTTAGTGACGGTGATCCCACCATGCCTGTGTGATCCCTCCTCGTGGATGCGCCGTGCAGGGATCAGATGACATGTTTCTCCTTTCAGCCAGTTCCTCGATGGGAATTTACACCTTGAAACCCGATGTGGAACATGAGCGGAGCCTCAGCCCATCCGTGGGGCGCATTCCGAGCCCTCGGGGCAGGGCTGGCACAGCACAAGTGTGTCCCCTGCTGCGAGGCTGGGCCTTCTCTCTGCCTTTGACCCACTATTTCGGTCTTGTTGCCTATTTTTGGAAGCTGTCTCATGGTTCCGTGTCATTCCCTGTAACTGGATTCTTCACGTTCCCTGTCTCAGTGGCTCCATGCATGCTCACGGTTAAACACCCAAGCTTGCACGAGGAGGTGCCTGGGCTGGGGATCCTGCAAGGACCAGCTGGCAGCATCACAGAGGGGCTGGAAATCAGGCAGAGTAAGAGACGTGGGACTGGAAGGAGACAGGAGCATCTGGGCACCCCCAGCAGCTCTAGGGTTCGACACCCCATAGATATCCCTGCTGCTTCCCAAAGCCAAGCGGGTCCTTCTGGAGACATCTATACCCTTCCATGACACCCCACATCCTCAGAGAGGCAAAGGGGGAATAAACCCGCCAAGAGATGACGTGTTTGAGCTCTGCTGGGGTTTAAGGACTTGCAGAGGCCAGAGGACAATCCCAGGAATGACTGTCCTTGTGACCCAGTCCCTGCTTCTGGGGGACACTGGTGCCCCACACCTCCGTGACATTTCCCTGCAGGACAGTGAGCTGCCTCCTTTGCAGGAACACAAACGCAGCCAGAGGGGAAACAAAGCCGCAGTGGATAGTGAGGGCTGTGGATCACCAGCACCTCAACAGCGCCGCTTTTATTGGGTTATACCTGATTTCTCGCACATTTGCTTGGGCGACTTTGAATAATTAAACATAAAGTCCCTTATAAAACCCAAACAAATGGTATCACTGTCCTGGGCAGCCCCAGCCCCAGGGCAGGGCTCGCTGGCTGGGGTGAAGCCCTCGGGCTCTGCCGAACCCAACTCCCAGGACTCCTTTGAAAACTCCGAGTCTGAGCGCAGGAGACGGGAAGGTGCTGAACACCAAACTGTCGCTGCCAAAAACTAGAGTGCTTTTTTAATAAGGGCTCAAACAAACCCATAAAAACCCCTCATCAGCAGGGCAAATTTCATTCCAGCTGGGAGCTGGATTCCTGTTAAAAGAAAGTGCCAGCAGGCCCTTTAGCTCCAATGGCACTACCAGACACAGCTATAATTACGAGCTCTCGATTGCTGTGCGAGAGCTGTTATGAATTTCGGTGGGCAGAGGGGCACAGAGGAACAGTAAATCACCCAAACAAAAGGTACGGGCAGCGGGGAGCAGGCTCCGGCCTTAACCAAGCGCTGCTGTAAAGAGCTTAAATTATGAACATGTGCCATAGTTAAACCAGGATCTGCAAACTGGGAGCTAATTGTCCCCCAGGAGCCCAAGCATCTCTGCAAATGCGGGAGAAGCCAGGCCATGCTGACTGGTCCTTTGTCCCTGGGATTCCCAGTGCTCCCAGTTCATTTGTAAGAGTGGAAAGACTGACTGTGGCTGCAGCACAGCTGGGGAGAGCTGTGCCCCAGCTCCATGTGCTCCAGGATGTTTGGAGCCTCCTTGGCCAGGCACGGAGAGTGTGAGCAGGGGCAGTCACTGCTTTCCACCTTGCCCATGTGGCGTTTTTGCTTCCCTCTAATACATTCCTCCCTCCCCCAGGCACTACAGAGCACCCATGGGTGAGCATTTTGAGCCATTTCACCCCATTCCAGCTGCTGCCTGGAAAGGAAGGCGCAGGCAGCAGCACTGAGCACACAGCCCTGGGCTTACACAGGCAGGGAGCCCATGGGTCTCCGCTCCCTTCCAGGCTCTCTCCATCCCATTCCCCAGGGATTAGTTTCTATTTAACCAGCTGCTTCCTGGCCCATTGTCCCCAGGTCTCCACAGCCAGGATCATCCTGCCCACGGAGACGAATCTTGAGCAAACACTGGCATTGCCCAACGACACCAGGAGAATTCCAATGCTGGCCAAGGTGGTGCTTTCCCCCTCCCCTTGATGGATTTTCCTACTCGGAGAGATTTGTCTGCAGAGCACAACTTCTGTGCACCTTGAGAAAGTCAGTGCTCTGCCCGAGACAGCTGCAGGATTAATATCCCAAAGTGGGGAGCGAGGAGGGAGAGCGTGTGAGTGAGGAAGCAAGTCTGCTCCAAACCACATCAGTAAAATGAGAAAGCCAAAGATTGCGCCATAAATAAGGACCAGTTGACACTTCTTAAATTCATAGCTTTAGCACACAGCAAAGTGTCTCCTTTTTATCAGGAATTTGTTGACAAGGGTTGCAAAAAGATCTACAAATAATACTGAGTGGGGCTATGAAAATGTATTTGTGGAACATTTCAGTATCAGGGATCACCATTATATCGGAAGAATTCATCTTCCTGGAACATTTTATTAGTATCTAGATTTTATAGCTGCTCCCTTTTAATTTTTTTAAAAATTTATTATTTTTTTCATTCCTCCAGCAAATATAGCCTTGGCTGAGAAGAGGGGGGACCATCATCCTGCACCTCTCCATGCTGCCTCCCTGATTTATTCCCTGCATTTCCAGCACAGCAGCGGCCACTGGGGGTTCAGAATTCCAGGTTCCCTACTTGGGGCTGGTTTTCCCCATGGACTTTCCGGGTGACCTTGGGCCTCAGCATCCCCTTGGCCGCTTACAGCACATCAGAGCCAGGCTGGGGATTGCAAACACCCCTTCAAGTGAACACTCACAGCCGCCCCAAGCCTGCACTAAGGGATGCCACACTTCCAGAGCCTGGAAAGGCGCCTCACCCCAAGCCCTGGCTGGACCGACTGTCCCCTGCCCCAAGCAAAAGCTCAGCCAGGCTCTGCCAAACCCCCAGACTCGGGCGCTCTGCTCTGCTTCCCCACGTGCCCCCAAAGTGCCCATCCCACCCTCTCCCCTGCACGTTCCCCTTCCTCCCCGGCTGTGCCGCAGCTCCAGCCTGCCCGGCAGAAGCGATAATAAATCCCCAGCAGTGGCATTACAGACAGTCATAAATAACGCCTCGCTCCACAGTGCCGGCACTTTCCATTAGGGCTGTCTGGATCGGGCTGTTGATACCCCCAGCCTGCGCGGGCCCGGCCGTAAAATTTATCAGTGCGCTTTCCTCACCCCATAAATCATCCCAACTGGAAGCCATATGGCAGATAAGGCCTTAGAAAACACACGAGGGCAAGCAGGCAGCTCTTCCAGAGCAGGGCATGGGGAGAAGGGCACCTTTGCTTTACGGTCGCTGGGCAGATCCCACCCCTGCTCCCCTCCGTGGGGTCTGTACTGGGTGGGAGCGGGAGGAAAAGGGCATTTGGTGGTTTTCCAGATCCACACCAGCAGCTCAGGATGAATTATTCCCCTAGGGAGTAAAGCCCAGACTGTATATCCCCAGGGATTTCGCTCCTTAATCAAACCTCTGACAGAAAAAGCCATGTTGGTGGGGGAACTGAGGCAGCATTGCACAGGACACCTGGGACACAGACACAGCTCAGAAGCACCAGCTTTGCCTACTAAGGGACCAGTATGTACCAGTTTGCCACCCAGACTGAAGGCAGATGCACTGGGCAGAGACCCAGCACCGTCCAGTTTGTGTCCCCACCGCTCTCTCCGCAGCCCTCACCAACACCCAGCTCCGGAGGAATTAACTGTTGAACAGTAAATATCAGCATTTCCTAAACAAACCCAGCACCTCTAACAGAGACTTTTCGATAGAATAAGCTCAGAAGTAAGGTCACATTTTAAATGCAAAGATTTTTGAACTAGAAGAGCCTCAGAGTAAAGGAACTCTCATTTCTTTCTTCTCCCCACTGTTGCAAACCAGGAAAAATGTCATTCTTTCACTCTTGCTGGGGCTGTGACTGTCAGCCAAGAGCTCCAGTAATGTGTTAACCATGAGCCAATGGAGCCCTGTGGCTGTGGAGCAAAGAGCAATTCCAGGAATTCTCTGCTACCTAGATAGAGGCCTGTCTTGGAGAATCTGCCACAGTGAACTCTTGGGAACACATTAAATTAAGTGTCCTAAATTCGCCTAACTATGCATTTAATTTGGCAGTAATAGGACACTCTCTGTGTAATAGCAGAGTTGCTGTGCAATGGAAGAGGAGCTGCATATTAATATTTTGATTATTAAGGACATGTGTATTGGAGGCTTGATAACTATGTAATATATTATTGCTTAATTGCTCAGACTCTTAAGTATGTTTTCATAATTAGCTGCTATTTAGTTAACGTAAATATCCAGCTTATTAAATATAGAAATGCATTTCTGCTGGAACAGTTATTTGCATGAGAAGAAACCACACACGCAGAGCCCTGGGCTGGTGCCTGCCCTGGGAGCTGGGCAGAGGGTGGGAGGGCAGGGACCCTCCACGGGGAACTCTCCAGTGGCCCTGAGGCCACTTACACTGTCAGTACAAAAGGCTCTTTTGCCACAGAGCTCATCCCAGGCACTCCAAACTTCCCAGCCCTTGCTGGAGGTGATGGGAGCCTGAGCCCAAGCCACGGCTTTGTCTGGTTCCCCTCAAGCAGAGCTAACCCTGTCACCTGGGCCAGGCAGCTGATGTGCTTCCCCCTTCCTTAATTTGGTAATAAATCTGCCAAGCCGGGAGGCTCCTGAATGAGGCTTTTGCTCTTCTTTCTGCTTGGAGGACCAATAAAAGCCATATGGAAATGGAAGGCAGGAATGCATATTTCACACCGTGCCTGCACTGGGCCCCCAGCTCGGGAGGTCGGTGTTTATCCATGAGAAGCACCTGATCCCCCCCAGCATCTCCCACTGCCCAGCCAGGAGCATTGTGGGCCCCCTTGGCGCACCCACCTTCAGGGTGAGCTGGCAGTGGGTGCACCTGCCTGGGAGAAACAGGGTGCCCGTGGTGGGTCCCCTGTCCCTGAGCAGCACCTCAGCCCGTGCCCTGCATCTGCTCAAAATCCCATCTCTGCTGCTCAAAGCTGGAGCTAAAAAAGCTGACGCCCGAGGAAACCTTCAGTCAAGGCTTGCTCTGGAAATGCCTCGTGCTGCTGAGCCCCAGGCATGCTCTGGGGGCACAGGAGCTGTTTCAGGGTGTTTCTGTTTGCTGTGATGCAGAAGGAGAAGAAGGAGCTCTGGACCACAACAGTGGAGGTCTCTCCCTGGGCCCCCCTGCTCTCTGCCTGGCTCCCATCAGCAGCAAAGCTTTGCAGAAATGGCAGAATTATCCCAACTGCCTGCACTGTGCTGCTGGAGAGCATCACTTCTCCCTAAAGGTTGGGGTACAGGTGTACATGCAGGCTCCTGAGCCCCTCTGTGCTGCTTGGGGGGCTTCGCCTCAAATTCTGGGGTCATAGGGTCATGACATCCTTAAGGCTGGAGAACTCCAAGATCATTGAGTCCAACCTGTGTTTGATTCCTACCTTGTCACCCAGCCCAGAGCACTGAGTGCCACATCCAGTCATTCCTTGGACACCTTCAAGGGTGGGGACTCCAAACCTCCCTGGGCAGCCCCTTTCAATTCCTGACCACCCTTTCTGGGACGAAATTCTTCCTGATGAAGGAGGATGAAACAGTTCAAAGGGCTTTGAGCTTGTTTTTCGGGGCAAGTTTCTTGTTTTGGCTCCTAAATGCCACATTTTGTTGCGTTCATTGTCCCACTGCCTAACACAGAGGAAGGTGAACAAGCAAATAACTTCACCAATGTGTTTATTTGATTTTTTTTTAAAGAGCTTTAGCAAATACAGTACATACAGGGAAAGAAAAAACCCCTGGTGCCAGCATGTATAATTCCTCCAGGAGCAAGCCTGCTAGGAACACAAAAGCATGCAGACTTCCGAACTGTAACCAATATTTGCACATTGGAGTGACTAATTCTCCGCTCTGCGCCACAGAACAATGGGCATAATAGCGAAGTGCATTAATGCAGAGCGGGACTGTCTGGTGCCGTGGGTATGTGACACATAAACAAGGAGAGGAGGAGGGGTTTTATCTACCTGTGTAACTATTCCACGAACAGCGGGTTACAAATGCGCTCAGAAAATGCTGACCCAGGGCTGCTCCTGCACCTCCTGCGCCGGATTGGCACATGATTTGCAGCACTGCGGGAGTTCTATAGCTGACCTCATTAGCAGTGCATTTCCTGGCTTGTTAGCATCATATTTGTATAATTTACGGCACCTTCGTTTTTATGGAATGTGTTCCTTGTAGAGTGTAATGGCAGCAATATATTTAACCTCTCCTATTTAGGAATGCTGTTGCTGAAGGCAGCCTGGAGATATAAAAGGGTTTTTTTTTCCATCCCTTCTTTCTCTCTTGCATGCGTATTTTTTTTCCACCCGGTTGCTACATACCCAAATATACGTGCGACTGCAAAGTGTTCATAAAAGGCAACGTGAAGCTGTGCTCAGGAAACCGCAGCTTTTCAGGAGCATTCCCAAGGTCAAGCCCCTAAATCAGTGCAGTGTCATCTTTCCAAAGCCATTACTCAGCTGCTGGAAGAGGAATGGGAATTGCACCAGCAGAAAGAGAGGACAGCTCTGCGGTGAGAGCGGCACGTGGAGGTGGGAGGGGTCCAGGCTCAGCTGCTCGCTTGGCCACGGCTCCTTGGCCAACCTTGGCCAAGGCTCTGGGGGACGAGGTGTTCCAGTTTCACACTGGGGATGCTTCTTTCCTGCTCTGGGTGCCCGGTGTGATGGGAATTTCTGCACGTTGGTGTCAGAACCTCGAAGCAGAAGAGTGTTTGTGCTGGGGAGGGGGCTGCTCACCTGACGAGGTTTAAGGACCGCTGTCCCCCTACTCCAGCCTGGCTGAGCTGCTCCTGGCAGGCAGCAGTTCTCCCTGGGATGGGAGTGTGTCATGGACTGGGCACAGAGGGTCAGCCTTTGTCAGCCTGTGCCTCCCAGGCCCCCCGGACCTGAGCAGGAGCATCATGGTTTGCCAGAGGGAAGCTCTGTATCTCAACCAGCACCATTTTTAGCACAGAGCCTTTAGGAATATGATCCTATTTCTGTTCCAGGCACCACAGTTGTTTTGTTGCGCTCTGGCAAATTAGAGCATTGATTTTTGTGAGCGCAAGGAGGAGATGAGAAGGTGACCTGCTGAGAACCCCTCCAAGTGACACAGAGCTAAACAGGACCCTGCCCAGCTCCGTTCCGGAGCAAACAGCCTCAGAAACTGGGAACCAGCCAGGCCTGTGATGCTCTCCAGCTGGAAGCACAGAGGCCGTTGCCACTGGCTTCACATCTCTCCATTGCAGCGATCTCCAAGGACATGGCATCATGGTGACCAAACGTGGTCACCTACAGCACCGCCCCACTCTTGGCTCCAGGCTCCCTGCGTAACCCCAAAGAATGCTCTGGGCTCTGAGGGGTCTGAAACAGGGCACACACATCCGTGCAAACCCTTGTTTCCCTCCATCCAAACGGAGCATAAGGTGATGGACACCAAGGGAATTGTCTCCTGCTGACGGCTGAACTCGGGCAGGATGACCCCCACCCACAGAGGAGTTTGCTGATGGTGTAAACCCAGCCCAGTGTGGAGAAGGGTTCTGGGCTGGGGGTGCTGCTGCTGCTGGTGCCTGCGAGGCAGGTTCTGACATGAACCCACGGGTGTTTCCATGAGAGCCAGAGGAATGCAGCACCCAAACTGCTGGAAAACCCTCTGAGGGATGAGTTAATGCCAGGTTGTCTCAGGGCTCACCCATCACACCACCACGCTGGCAGCACTTGAAAGCAAGTGCCTCTGACTAACCAGTCCCTGTGCTGGGTTAAACCTGTGCTCAACGCTGGCTCTGCCTGCAGATCCAAGCAGGGTGAGACACAGCATTAGCAAATGGGAGAGAAAATGGCTTTTCCCAGGGATGCTCCAGGGTGGGGACTCCAGGGTGTTGTGGGATGCGATAAATCCCCTGTTCCTCCCTTGAAGACTAATTTGTCCTCCTAAATCACTTGAGCTTTAAGAGGACACCAGACTAAGCCTATTTCTCCTGTTCTTCTGCTGGGCTCTGGGAAGAGGTTTAAGCAGAACATACCATCACATAACCCGCTGTATCTCCTACATCAAGAAGCTCTCCCTGTGGGAAGCGGGCTGAGAACACACAAACTCATGTCATGCAGGTGACTGGAGAAACCACGGAGGACAATTCAGAGCAGCTCAGTAGAGCTAAAAGATCCTCAACGCCACTCTCTCCTCCCTGTTCTTTGGTTTTGATTAATTCCTCTGCACCCCTTGGGGCTGTATTTCCAAATAAGTGCCATTCCAATATTATGGGATAATTGCTGACCAGATGGGCACGGTGGCTGCTCCCTTGTCCAAGCCTTGTCACTGCAGTCAACTCCACATTCAAGTCCCCGTGCTAAATTGCTGGTCTGAAGAGGATGAAGTGAGAATTAAGCAGCTTTTCCTCAGGAGATGGAGCCGTCCAAGCCCGGATAACCCGTCCCTCTGGTACGGGAGCCATTCGCAAGGTTAAGAAGGGCCTGCGGCTCTTGCTGTGGCCAAGCGCATCCTCCATCTGCTCCCACAGAGCCTGGCGGGAACTGTTCCTTGCTTTTTGCCATCCCTAAAGTCACAGATTTGCTCCTGACACAGCTATCTCTCTATTATGGGATGAGACAACCACTCTAGGTCAGGGCAGGCACACCACGGACCTGCGACAGCACACGTGATGTGAGGCCAAGGATGTCCTTGGATGGGACCAACCACCTGGGAAGGCATGGGAGTCCCTCCACCTCAGCTTGCTGCTTTCTGGCTGCACTTCCACCTGCTTGTCTCCGTCAGGATTTCAAGAGCCAGGATCCCACCTTGGGGGCGAGGTGACCCCTGGGAACATGCCCTGGGGACCGAGTGCTGCAGCTGGCAGAGCCTCCTGTCTTCACTGGCCTGCAGTTTGCTTAAGCCTTAAACCAAGCCTCGGATCCCTTACAGCTCGGGTTAAATTGAACCTGCCTCATTAAATGCCTCTGTACTCGCTTCTTGTCTCAACATCCCATTTTCATGCTGCTCAGGGCGTCCGTGGTACCTCGCGGTGATGGATTCCATGGGTTAGCCAGCAGCTGCATGAAAATACATCTTTTTGTGATGCTTTTCAGCCTGTTTGCACCTGACACGGCTCTTGTGCTGTGACAGCAGTTCCAGATTACTCGCCTTCTCCCTCCATTTAGATTTGCTCGGCTCGTTTTCCTCTCTCGCTTAAGCCCATCCTAGTTCCATTCAGGATCAAGCTGAGGAGCCAGGAGGATCAAAAATCAGTTTCTGCTGACAGAGGGGGAAATTCGGCTTCAGCTGCTCCCGTGGCTGCTCCCAGGCTCACATATGGAGAACCTAAAAGGCTTCATGTGGACCTGCAAGGGGCACCCTTGTGTGGACCTGTGAGGGGCACCTTTGTGCTGGGCTTGCAGGAGGAGAACACTGGTCCAGCTTTCCAGCTTTGCCCCAGCTTGGGCAGGGACGTGCCCTCTGCTCCCTGGTCCCTGGAGCTGTCCCTCTGTCCAGGTGGCCTGCTCTGAGGCTGATTCCAGCAAGGAGAATGCAAGGTAGAGGTGGCTTTTCCCGTGGGAGTCATGAGCCAGGGGGTCTAAGGCTGCAGGTGGATGTGGAGGAGAGTGTCACATGGGGATGCTGACAGGGCAGACCCCTGTGGGACCGGGCACCACATCATCTCCACCCCGCCCAAACAACCGTGGAGAGCAAATGAGGGAGTATTGATCTGGCTGTGTATGGCAGCAGCCACTGCCAGCACCCCTGAGCCCCCTCCTTCCCGCACCAGCCCCCCAGTGATCCCAGCACGGGCATCCCAGCGGGGCAGTGGGTCGGGATGGGCATGGTGCCAGCGGCAGGCACCCAGGGAATGCTCCCCTGCACATCCTGGCTGGCAAATGGCTCCGCAGCAGCCCCGGGAGCGCGTGGCAGCCCTGGTAATGTCTCCATGGCTTCTTGTTAGCTGCACTCTAAGCAGGAAAGTGACTGGCCCTGACAATATAATTTACATTGCTGTATAAAACTATCTGTGGAAGCCAAGCTAATTTGTGCCAGATTAGGCTATTTGTCTCAGCCACTGTCTAACGGCACAATCTATCAGAGGGCTGTTTTCAAATATCGCTTTTCAAGCGTGCCCTTGAGAGGCGGGAATTGATTGGGATCTTAGAAAGCAAAATTACAGCAATAACTTAAAAGAAACAATAATTACTGAATCATACCAGTGTCAGCACTCTGCAAAACACGAAATAGCCATCAAACCCCAATCCAATATATTCTGAAGCAAATTTATTGAATGGAAAAAGCAGTTGAGTGAGGCTTTTTTTCTCCCGGTTCCCCTCGCCCCCTCTCTCTCCCTGTACATATGGTTATCTCCAAACCGCAAGTGAATGAGTCGATAATTCTTGTCATTGACTGCTCCATTTTCAGAGAGTCAAGAAAAGATCCATTAGCTACCTCCCGACTCGGTGTCTTTCCCCTTCCCCTCCAGTCATTTGCCAGTCTGCGCTCCTCAGGCAAACAAACATATATAACTAATCATCTGTTAAAATGCCGAGGCCCCTAATAAATCTCTGCAGCTGAAATACTTTAATGGGTAATTAATTGATCCTGTTCCAGAGGAGTAATAAGATAATAAATTAGACAATATTTCACTCAGTTGTGTCAGTGTACTGCTAATGGTGCTGGAGGGCTAAGCCGAAGGATAATAAATTAGCCCGAAATTAACTGCTAAGAGCTTTCTGCAGAGAAATGGGCTGACAGCGAGGGGCTGTGATTCAGGGCCCTGCTGCCATCGCCAGCACAGTTATTTATTTTTTGGTGCTGGCAAACATTACCTCTGGCTGGAGCTGGCCTGGGCTGGGGGCAGAGGGGACAGTGAGGGGCACAGGACCCCCAGCTCTGGGCGGGCACTGCGTTCCCGGGACCGGAGAGTGGCAGATTTATTGCAGTCCGGGTGCGCTGCATGTAGGTAAATTACTTTTGTGCTGACTATAAAGACTGCCTCTGAGGCAAGTTATTACCCATCCAGCAAACAAAAAGGAAATATTTTCTAGTGCATCTGTCGTATTTCACAGGAAGGTTTGGCAGAGACATCAGGAAAGATGACACCGGGGGACTGATCCTGCGTGGCGCAGAGCAGCACAGCCCTGCTGAAGGCTGGGCCTTCCTTCAGCTCTCCTAAGGAGAAGTTTAAGAGCTTTCTAAGCCTGGCCCAGAGAGAGGTCACGTCTGCACAGGGGCCGTTGTGTGTGGCCATGGCTTTGATGATGCCGGACACAGCCTGGAGCAATGCCAGAGGGAGGTGGGAGGCAAAGGTGGGCTTGGGGGAGCCAAAACTCTCCCACATCACATTAGATCTGGGACTGGCAGGGTCAGGCCACCTCAGGAAGACCAAAGACAACTTGAAGGTGGCTTAAAAAAGCCACAAACCCACTCACTCTCTCAGAAATGTGGGCCGAGGCTGCGGTGGGAGCGAACCCTCATCTGCCTCAAGCCCAGGGAACAGCGAGAGCGTGGAAGTCATGACCCAGAGGCACTGGGGGAGATGTGGGTCAGGGAAAAGACAGGCTGAAGAAATGCCGTGGGAGCTCCCCAGTGCAGGGCATCCTGCAGACGCTCCACAGTGGCTTGCACCCTGCCACAGTGGCAGCATCTGCATCCTGCCACATCCCACACGAGTTGGGAAAACCAAGTGGCTCAGCAGAGCCACCATGGCCAAACCCCTCTCCTTGCATTTGCCCTCTCCCACTCCCCTGTTCTCCTTCCCTCTGCCTTTGCTTCCTGAGAGGAGGTGAAGAGAGTGATAATCAGCCAGGGCACCAGGAGAGCTCACGGACGAGATTAAAAGCAAATCAAAGAAGAAAAATCGTGGCATGGTTTATGTCTTCCTAATTAAAACCCCGCCAGTCTCCCTTCCCTCTCCCCCCTTTCCCAGCTAATGTTACACTAACGAGCTGAGTTTAGTGGCATTTATGTAGATAAAAGTCCTGATGATTGATCTCAATGGCTTGTTAAAATTAGTTTCAGTCCACCATATTGATTTAATTCCATTGCTTGAAAGTGCTAATTAATAATGATAATAAAAGTGTCTGGGCTCATTATTATCAGGAGGCAGGTTGGGAAGGGGATGAGGGGTACAGTGACTGGTGCATCGCTCGCTCCATCTGAAAATGGCCTCGGAAAGGGTGATGTGGCATGGGAAGGAAACCAGGAGAGAGAGCGGGGCAGGGCAGGGGCAGAGGAGGGGGCAAGGGGTCTGGGTTTGCCCTCAGGCAGGGCCAGGGAACTCTGCAGGGGCATTTTGCAGAACGGCAGTGACTTTTTTACGCTGTGGGAACCAAAGGCATGAGGGGACAATTCCCAGTCCACTCCTAACACCTCCACCTTGGGGACACAAGTGTTGGGGGCACTCAGGGGACCACCAAGTGTTTGGCATGTGGCCCCTTGAGGCTTTAAGCCTGGTGCCCACCCTGTGCTCTGGTCCCTGCAGGACCCCCACGACTCAGTGCCGGGCTGGGTGGGCTTGGGACTGGCGGCTGCTTCCAGACCACCCCACAATGAGGCTCCTGTTTGACCTCTTCATGTTTCCTATAACGATTTGCTTTGAGATTTTCCCCTTTACCACCAGGTCCTTGGCCCAAGCCCCGTGTTGGGGAACAGCCCTAATTAGGGAATTTGCTGCCTGCAAAGTGGTGCGCCCGCTCTCTCTCGGATACCTGCTGTCTTCAGCTACTGAAGCCTCTTTCCTGGGGAAATTAATTAGTGTAATTAATATATTTATGCAATCATTCAAAGTGCTGATTGCAGACAACTGCAGAGAAAACTTTTTAACAGTGGCAGCCACCTCTTCCTGGGGCTCAGTGCTGGGATTTCATTGTTCTCTCTCTGCTCTTGGCCAGCTGCTTTGGTACCATCAGCTGTATCCTCCATCATCCCCCCCATTCCCTCCTGGCCTTCCCAGCACATTGCCAGGCTCCCTGGCAGGGATTACCCTCATTCCAGCAGCACTCAAAGCTGACTGAGGTCCCTGAGCCTGTGGTGAAGGTGCTGAGCAAAGTCAGGCAGGGGAGGAAAGGCACGGGAGGCGTCCCTGCCCACCCCATGCCACAGACACATCTCATACCCCACCTAATTCACCGTAAATGTCTAAAGCCCCAAATCCAGAACTACCAGCAGGACCAGGTCCCCCTCAGAGGAGCCTCCAACTGCCCTTGGCAGCTCCACAATTCCCCCCAGCCCCACACACTGTGATGCTGCTGCTGCTGCAGGGTCTGAGCCTCCAGAGTGATCCAGAACCCACCGGGCACTGTGGCTTGGGAGCAGCTCGAGCAAGGAGAAAGCAGGTCAGGGAAGGGCCCTTCTCTCCCCCCTCTTTGCCCCTTCTTCCTCTCATTTCATTCCCTTTTATTTTTAAAATTTCTCTCTGTCTTTTTCATCCATCATTTTCTCATTCCCTCTCTCCCATCCACAGCAAGCCAGCTAATGGAGTCTGCAGTAATTCAGTCCTCCTCGACAGGGGCTGTAATTTCAATAAATAATTACAGGACTTGATTTCATCTCCCTCTTTCCTGAAATGTGACTGCACAAACTCATCCTATGGGGCCAGGCGGTTAATGGGCTCCAGGGTGGGGCTCCTGGGTGGCTCCTGAGATCACAGGACACAGACCCCCCTCCATTCTGGGGTCACTGACTCCACTTTTCGAGTGCCCAGACCCTGTGCCAGGTGGTTTTGGGGCGTGCTCGGGAGTGCTTTGGCATCCAAGCACCGGCTCTTGTGTCCTGGGGACGAGAATGTCATTGCCTGTCCCTGGAGGGTTCCCAGCTGTGCCACTGCCCGTCCTCCTGCCCTCACACAGCCCTGGGGGGTTTCCAGTGTGGATCCCACCACCTGCCAGAGGGACGGCACGGGGGGAATGGAGTGACCCACCCAACACGGACTGTGGCAAAGACAAACCCAAGGCCAGACAAGGCCCATAATTCCCCAGACTCTGCAGCAGTGAGCCCGTCAATAGCCATTTCCAGTGCCTTTGGTCTTGGCTGAAAACAAAGTGAAGGTCTCCGAGTTCTCCTATAAATGGTAATGATAACACAATTATCATGCAAAACAAAAATTAAGTTTAATGGTGCAAAGCCAGGGTGTACTGTGGAGGTAATTCATATTAATTATGTTTGGATTAAAAGCTTATTTCTTTTGTTAGCATCTGCAAGTAGGAACTTAGCAGTAAAAAAAGCCGCATATAATTACTGCATCTTATGGAGGAGCAGTGTCGAACTTAATGGAGCATCCCCGCTCTCTCTGGGCCCCCAACGAGCTGCAATATTTCACATTTTATGAAATACAGAAGAAATAAATTACAGGTTTAATGATAAGCATTACTTGGGCTCATAATGCAGCGTGATTGGCTACCTAAAGGCCTGCAGGCTGGGGTGGGGGCAGAGAGACCCCTGCTCAGGTGCCCAGGGGGACACAGCATCCCAAAGCAGGGGTGACAGACAGACAGACAGACTGGGCAGCACCCATGGGGACACAGAGCACCCCAAGACTCTGCTTCAGACCCTGCCTGATGGACACAGTGCTACGTCACCGCTCGCTGTGACTCCCGTGCCACAGTGCAATGTCACCTCTGACAGTGACCTCTGTGCCACAGCACAGTGCCACCCACTGCTGTGGCCCTCATGTCACAGAGTGGTGCCACCCATTGCTCTGACCCCCGTGCCACCCCTCGCTGTGACCCCCATGTCACAGTGCAATGCCACCCATTGTCACAGCACAATGCCAACCCTCACTGCGACCCCCATGTCAGGGTGCAATGCCACCCCTTGCTGTGATGTCCATGTCACAGTGTGGTGCCACCCCTTGCTGTGATGTCCACGTCACAGTGTGGTGCCACCTGTTGCTGTGACCCTCAGTCACAGTGCAATGCCACCCCTCGCTGTGACCCCCCATGTCACAGTGCAATGCCACCCCTCGCTGTGACCCCATCACCACGTGTCTCCTGGGAGAGCTGCGGGCACAGCTGAGGGTTTGGTTTCAGGGGTCCCTGTCTCTGTTCTAAATACACCCTGTGGTGGTGCTGGTGCTGCCAGAGGCAGGTCCTGCTGACCCCCCCCTGCAGTGGGACGGAGGGACAAGGTTAATCCCACTGTCATCACCACCCTATCCACCCCATAAACTCCCTGGGAGCCTCCTTGCTCCTTCAAGGAGAGCCATGGTTGATGGGAGCTGTGGTGCCACCTGCTCTGTCCATGCATTTGTACCTTTGACAAGAGCCAAGTGATCTGTGTTGTCCTTTTAAGCACAAACCAGTCTGACACTGGTCTGGGACTGCTGGGGGGGCCTTCAGCTTTTATTTATAAAACTGAAATAGCCATTTTTTACAGTCTAATCTTCTTTATTTTTTTAAACCAGAAAAGCCTCCAGCTCTGCCTCCCAGCCCCAGGCTGGCCCCAGGTCCAGAAGGCGGGAGGTGGCTCAGGGTTTCAGGTGCACTCCAACCCAAGGTTCTGTGTTTTCCCCATTTCCCAGTTCCTCCAGGCAGTGCACCACGAGGGGTTTAAGTTGCATCGACACCATCATTAGTATTATCTGGTTATTGATCTACAAATTAAAAACTCTATAGCTGAGCCTTAAGGTCTTGCTCTGACAGACCCACAATGACCTGCAGCAGCCGCCCCTCTCACAACCTGGATCGCAGTCTGTTCTGGGGACTGGCACCCATGGGGTGCCCCGGGGTGACAGGAGGGGGGACCCAACTCTTCCACACCTGTGTGACCCTCCAGCAGGAACACAGAGTCATCCTGCTGTGCCAGAGCTGGTGCGTGACAGGCTCACCATGAGGGATGTGCCCTGGTCTTTAGTCACAGCCCAGGGGACTGGATGCCCCAGTCCACTCCTTTGAGATGCAACCTGGCAGAGGAGGAGGGAAAGATGTTTGGTAAATGGTCCCTGCAGGGGCAGGATTTGGCTTTTAAATGGAGAGATATGGCATCAGAGGGGAAAGCTGACTGACTCGCCTTCCCAGCAAGTGTTGAACAAAACACCCAGCATGAAATTGTCCCCCTGGCTGATTCCGTGCAGGACTGGGGAGCACATGGCCCAGGCCAAATCCAGCCCTGTGCTCCTGCTGGGGAGCTGGTGGATGTGTGAGGCTGATTTTTGTGCTATTATTGGGCATTGCTGAGGTGTCTGTTCACATCCAATGTGCCAAATGCCTGAGAGAGGCAGTGAGCAAGGAGTTACCCACACATAGTCAATCCCCCAGATCGCTCCTGTATTAGGACATCCTCAGCTTGGGAGAAAGCCGAGGTCTCTGGCTCCTGAAATAGCAGGCTGTGTCTTCTGAGTCAGCCCTGGCAGGATGGGGGAAACCTGGAGAGAGGAGAGGGCTGGCTCTGTTGGTCTCAGTACTTTAAACTCAGGGATATCACTATCTTTTTATCTCCACATGTCAAGCATTGCCACATCTGACACAAGCAGCACAACACCTCCCCATGACACAGACACCAGGGCATTCCCAGGGAAGGGCTTTCTCTCCTTACACCTCCCATTCCCTCTTTCGCCTTCCCTCCTCGCCTCTGCCTGCCCACCAGATTGAGTGAAAATCCTTGCGGCTCCTGCTGTGTCTCACTAGAAGGAAATTTGTGAGCTCATTTCACCTAATCACTATCCCAGTGCTCTAAAAGCCCAAGGAATCCTCCCGGGGTCTGCTCTGAAAAGTTCCTCCTGGAGAGCAGGAGCCTGGTCCCAGCCAGGGCTGGCGAGAGGACAAGGGGGGACGCCCTGGACCCTGGGCAGAAGAGGACCAGGGGCAGGGGAGCGGTAACTCCAGGTTGCTGCACCAGCTGGAGGAAGGATGGGGCAGTGGTGGGTGAGGGAGGTCAGGACCTGAAGTCTGTGAATCAAACCAGGGCCAAATCCCTGAGATCTGCTGCACAGCAGGGAACTGGGAATGGGCAAATCCTTATTTGTCTGTATACACACACATATATATATACACACACACACACAGAGCAGATTCCATAAATCAGCACTATTCCTGGCTTTCCCCTTTTTTTATTTTTTTTTTTTGACACAATAAATCCTTTTCTTGTGTTTTTTTCTTTTTCTTTTTTTTTTTTTTTTTTTTGAACTCGTGGTAGCGATTGCATCATCTCCCCTCCCTTCCTTCCCCACCCCGCCCCTGGAACAGCACAGATTAAGATAAAGTGATAGTGCTGTGTCAAAGAGTGCTTTACTGCCACACTTGGGATAGAAGAGGAGAGGTTAATTTATCATCACTGGGGAGAACTGACAGAAGAGAGATATACTACCGAAGGGGGATTTAGCACAGGGCCAAGAAACTTCACACTATTTTTACCATCTGTCACATGCTCTAATAAAGCAGGACAAAATATGAAGAAAGGAAAAATGAACTATCAAACACTGATGTAATGCAGCCCATAAATCTAATTTAATTACTTTGCATGGAGACAGGTCCTCGAGTCCGTGTGAATATACTGGATTTTCTTGGCAACTTAACAACTAAGTGTTTTAATAACATCACACTATAATTTATTCTGCTTGAAACACAAAACCTCTTTTGTGCAAGTTTCTTTGTGTGTGTGTGTGTGTGTGTGTGTGTGAGAACTGTTAATTTTTCCTGCTAATGTCAAAACTGGCATAAATTCGCATGTGAACTTGAAGCCTGACTGTGAAAAGAGGCGGAGGGGAGCGAAGGCCTTTTCTTGTTGTTGGGGTTGGTGTGCCCGTGTGTGCACACACGGGGAGCTGGGGCTGCTCCTGGCTCAGGTGAACAGAGTTGTCTGGGTAATTAGATTTTAACACCATGACAGGAGCGGGGGAGGAAGCGGCGGGTGTTGGCCAAAAACAAAAATAGAGGAACCAAAGGACGGCAAAAGGCTGGTTGTGTCTGAGGAGGAAGAAGGGGAGGATGAAGGGCTGTGGTGTCGCTGCCCGGGCTGAGGGGCTTCAGTGGACCCGTGGGATGGGGACAAACCAACACGAGGAGAATTATTATTCAATATGTGTTCCCGTGAATCCGGATGCAGTTACAGAAATTATTGCTAATAATGAAAGCTATATATCAAAGGTTATAAAATTCCTCTGTGCTGGGACACAATTTTTCTAGGCTTTGTTCTGAACCATTAAAGATGACATATTGAGTTTGTGTGCCTCTGTTTAGTAAGAGACGTTTAAATCTGATTTTAACCTAAACTGGCGATTTTGACATTTGTCTCTGGTCTTTAAAGCAGGAGCTCTGATGGCACCGAGTGTGTGTGGGGGGTGGGCAGCCCCCACCCAGCTCTGTGAGCTCACAGGGGAGGGGAGGAGGGAGCAGGTAATTAATTTGTTAGATCATCACTGATTCATGTAAAATAAAACCATCAGTCTCTGTACAGTTCTCCCTGGGAGGAGAGAAAAAAGGAAAAGAGGGAGGAAAAGAAAAGTCTGGTGCAGAGGAGGCCAAGGAAGGCACATGGGAAGCGGGGAGAGTGTGGGCTGGGGGTGCAGAGCCCCTCTGCAGACCCTGGTTGTGGTCCTTTGAGCCGTGCTGGGATGGGGTCCCCCAGCTGAAGTGCTCACACACTGCCTGGTCCTGCCCCCCCACACCGCAGCATCCCCTGGGATGTGGGATTGTCCCCGTGGGCAGGTCCGGCCGCTTGCAGAGGATGAGAGGATGTGGTAATTCCTGCCCGGGGGTCTCACTGCTGCAGCCCACAGGGTTCTTAAGTCAAATAGGCTTTGCAGTTTAGGCTCCCCCGAAACTTCACCCAAAACTTGCCTGAACTCGCGACTGCTTTTTGTGCAATCATTGATTTTTCAACCCTGGAAATTCTAACTAATACAAAGAGGTTTTCTGCCTCCGGAGCTGCTGCTGCAGCAAATCCATCTGATACTGTTGTAGCACCTCAAGGGAGGGAAATGAGGGCTGAAAACTGGACAAGAGCAGCAGAAGATCCTGCTTTGGGGTGTGGAAAGGAACTACTTGCACAGTGTTTGCTCGAAGATCAGAAATATAAATGGGAACCTGCAGGCGCTGTGACCCCTGGTAACAGACACCGCTTAAGCGTAGAACAAACCACAAATCCTTTAAAGTCCAAATAATCTCCTCCAAACCTGGACCCCACCAGCTACACTGAAAAAGAAAAACTGTGGCTGAAACCCCAAAATCCCTAAACCAGGGGTTTGCTGGGAGATGGTTGTTTAGTGTGTGGATGTATCAGCAAGAAAGGCCAGTGTTCAGCCCCTGGAGGGGCTGAGCTGGGCAGAGGGTCCCTCGGGACACCCCTGGGATGCTCACAGGTCTCCTGGAGAGCCCCAGGAAGGAGAGAGGGTCCCCAATGCCTCCAGCTCAACACCCAGCTCTGCTCTTGACTCTTCCTTACCCTGTGCAGGCAACAACCCCTTCCCTTCCTCTCTGCTGTCCTCCTCCCCACGTCTCAGGTGGGGACATCTCTCAGTCTGCACGTGGATGAACAGGATCCAGAGCTCTTTGGGGGTCTCCAAAAGGCAATGCATTGCAAGAACTATGAACTCCAACACACCCAAGGCACTGGGAAGGACAACAAACCGCCAAAGGGACTCCATAATCTACTCCCCAAATATATTCCAACTGCAGAAGAAGATTTGGTAAAATACAGTCAGCATTATAAGGCTGCAGAAATCTGCACACCTTCAGATATATTGTTCAAGAGATTGGAATTTATTCCCCTCTATTTTCACTGTCCCTCTCTCCCCGCTTTCTCTTCCCAGTGTCGGAGATAATGAAAACCTTGGTATTTAAATTCAGTTGCAGCTCCTCGCCTCACAGATTGATTGCTTAGAAAAAAAACATACATATATATATCTATCTAAAAAACCCCTCGAAGCACGTGTGCATAAAGTAGATGGTAGATTAGGTGACTGGGAGAGGAAATGTCCCCCCTGTTCTGGGAGTGCACTGTTTGCAGGAAGATTAACTGATGGGAGCAGCGAGTTGCTGATGAAGGCAGTTTGTGTAAGAGCAGCCCCTGACTACAGAGCCTCATCAGTCACTGCTGTCAGTGGCTGCTCGTGGCACGGGGGGCGTGGGGGGCACGTGCCCACCAACAGGACCCACAGGGCAGGTGATGCTGATGAGGCTCTTCCTCGGATCTGTCTTGGATTCCAGGATGGGTCTTGCCGTGGAGGTGACGCTCATGAAGGCACAGGAGGCTGGTGTGCTTTGAGCCCAGCAAAGGAAGGATTGTTGGACTAAACCAGGGAATAAATCTTGGTTTTCTGTCATGCTTTGCAGAAACCCAGCCCCAAACCCGCCAGAGCTCAAGGAGTGTTCGGACAAGGCTCTCAGGGACATGGTGGGATTGTTGGGGTGTCCTGTGCAGGGTCAGGAGGTGGACTTGATGATCCTTGTGGGTCCCTTCTAGTTCAGGATATTCCATAATTCTATGATTCAGTGTGAATTTCCACCCCTGCTGGTAGGAAACATGGGAAGAACTACAAATGGAGCCCTGGAATGTGGCTTCTTCTCCTCCTCCTGCCTTTCCCATGGTGGATGGGTTGCGGCCACGGCTGCACCAGTGCCCATCCAGAGCTGTGCTCACAGTCCAGACCCACTGCTGGGGTCACTGCCATCCAACCTGATGCTCCTTGGCCACCAACCTGGGGGGAAAGGAGCTGGTTTTGGTCAGAGAGGTGCAGAGGGAGCCAGAGGGAGAACGATGCCTCAGCTGTTCCCTCTGGCTCTGTGGCCAGATGATGCTTTGAAGCATGACTGTCCCCTGGTTGCTCCCACATACCTTCATTGGAGACTTGCAAAACAGGTGTCTCTGGGTGCTGGGAGAGTACTGAAGCCAGAGGAACATTAATTTATGGGCTCGCTAAGAGCAGAGCTGGAAAATGCCTCCAAGCAGAGCTGGAAAATGCCTCTGAGCTCATGCCTGGGCTAAGGCTGACTCGTTGCTCTTCTAACAGCACTGGCATCCTCAACTGTGCAGCCTTTGAAGCAAATACACCCTGAGACATGGGCAGGAAAGAGGAAGAGGAGGAATTTCCACTGGAAGCTGCTGTAGCCAGTGTGGAGAGCCTGAGGCTGACACCTCTGGCAGGGACCAGGCAAACACGGCCAAGGCACTGTTGAGGGAGCGAGGCACGAGGCACGTGCAGCTGGAACAACAGGGCTTTGCAGGTGGATGGAGCCGAGAGCTGCTGGGAAAGCCACTGGCAGCAGGAAATTGGGAGGTTGTGGAGGTCCTTGGGGAAAAGGACCCAAGGAGGTGCTTGGGGAAAGCAACCCCCCTCCAGCAGCTCGCCTGGCCCCAGCACCCTCTGTGCTGGGGGGCAAAGTTCTGCACGTGATTCCTGAGTTCGTGGTCTGTCCCCGTGGCAGGGCCATGTCCCCCTGTCCTGGAGTGATTCTCAAGGCGCCGGTGTCAAGCTGGGGTGGATGGGCAGCCACCTGCCAAGAGCTGCTCCCGCATGTGGCCGTGTCCCACGTCTCCAGCCCTGAGCTCTGCTCTGGAGTCAAACAGCAGCAACAACCCACTGTGCTCTCGCTGGGGAATATTCCCAGTTCTCCTTGCGTTTTGCTGCTCTACGCCCATGCCTTTTCCTTAACCAGGCGAGACATTTTGCTACACACACACACACTCACACACACACACACACACACACACACACACACACAAGTTTTTACATGAGTTTCCTGAGTTCATGGATAAAGTCCAGAGCTGCCAAGCTCCCAGTGCTTTGCCATGTCACACTAATAGCTTCCAGATCCCATCACATATTAAATTCATGCGGTTTCAGCGGAGCCATCTATTTAATGCAATTCGCTAAATGCCTGCGTAGCTCCGCTGACAGTGACATATTAGGTTTGCAGTCTTTTGCAATCTGATATCTCTGAATTTGCCACTGTACTAAAGATTTGATTAATGTGGTTCCATTTCAGTGCAGTAATTGGCTGCGACTGTTGTAGAAAATAATCAGGCTTTCATTCCTTACAACTGCATGGACATGCTAATGAGAGAGTGGGTTAATTAAGCCCCAGGCAGAAAGCGACAGTTACTGATGACTGTTATGACAAACCACCGACTCGGCATTTGGGAGCAGGACAGCAAATTTGCACTTTATGAAATTACAGGAAAACTGGGACATAAGGAATAAATAGTTACATCTGTTTGGTGAAAGGAAAAGAGCGAGAGAAGAGACTGAGCGAGATTGTGTCGCTTCCTCAAATCAGGGCACAAACACACACAGGAGGAAAGTTGGGAGCCCAGAAGCGCAGGGAAAGGGAATAAACTTCCATTTCCTTTGCAGGCACTTCACAGCTTCCCAGCGGGTTTAATCCACTGGCAGGGTGTGAAACATGGACACCCAGCAAAGGGATTTGTGTTGCTGCGATGGCTCCTCTGGCAGGCGGAGGTTGCCGAGATGGCCAGGAATGAATCCCATTCCCCCGGGGAACAGCCAGCCCTCTGTGGGCAGCCCTGCGGGGAGACACCCATGGGGCTGAGCTCCCCCTTCCCTCTATCCTTGGGGAGCAACTCAACTCCCCCCAGGTACAAGCCACTGAGACCTTAAAATGGCTGGGAGGAGGGGGAGGCTCTGGGAGAGCGGGAGGGATGAAGGCAGAGCTGTGCCATGACATCAGTGCTGATGTCACGCTTTGGAAGAACATCAATGCCTTCGCAGAGCCCAGCAAATCAAAGCCAGCCCCAAGTGCTCCTCACAGAGCCCGGCAAGGAGAGCTCAGCCGGCCTGGTCTTCCTTAGAAGGCTCCTCCAGCTCCAGTTCTGCAGCACTAATAAGTAATTTATAAGGATTAACGGGCAATTTTTTAAAGTTTCCCTTTCATGCCAGGGATATTTTGCCACATAAGCACTGCCACCATATAACCAGTGATTTAGCTGAGGGGTTTTATAGGCTGAAATGGCTTTAAAATTTGTTTGGAATTACCTTGAGTACATTTTAAACACTTAAATTGTCATCTTTGCATTTTGGACTCTTCATGTTGCACCGTAGGAGAATTTTTTTTTCTTTTTACTCCATTACATTGCACAGTAACTCCTGCATTGTTTTACCAGGCCCTCCTGAAAACAAGCTGACAGCACATCCAAAACACTCTTTATGACATGAGACAGGCTACGGGTACCAGGGGGAATGCAGGGGCTTTGGGCCGTCCCTGTGTCTGTCCATCAGCACAGGGCTGTCCACGGGAGATGCTCCTCACCCGAGCCTGGCCCAGGAAAAGGCTGTTTGGCACAGCAGGTACCACCAGCAGACCCTCCCGTGGCTGCTGGGCTTTGGGCTGTGGCAGCTGCGACACGGGACGTGAAAATTCCCCTCTCCGAGTTGAATGTGGGGATGCTGAGCTGGTGGAGAAGGAGCAGGTGTGGGAATCCTCCATCCCACTGCCACGGTCAGCAGGTGGGCAATAGGTGTGAGCACCCTCCACCCATTCCAACCTCAGGAGTGTCTTTGAGATGCTCAAACAAGGCTCTGACAAACCCATCCCATGTGGGATTTGGGCACATCCAGGACCAGGAAGGCAAATACGTTCAGGGGTTACTCATTTCATTGAGGTCTGAAGGTGAGTTTGTGTTCTCTGCTCCCTTTAGAAGCTGTTAGGTTTTATGGAGGGCCCTGGCTCCCACCTTCCCATGGCCACTCCTCACCTCAGCCTTCCTCCCTCTGCCTCCTGCACTGTCTCCTACCAGGGGACCCTGGGGGTCCCCACCTGGCCCCGATGGCTGCTGGGGGTCCCGCACGTCTTTAGACCTGCCAGGTCCTGGCCAAGGAGCCCCTGGAGAAGAAGCTGTAAAGATGTTTTATGTAGGAATATGTTGGTTTCTGTGCAATAAAACCCGGAGCCATTGCAAAGCAGCTCCTGTGTAATTACAGAGACAGAGGAGATCACTTCCATATGTCGGAGTGGGTGTGAGGGGCCCCGAGCCCGCATCTGCTCCCTTTGTTCTGTGGGGGAAAGGGGAGAGAAAGAAAGAGAAAACAGAGACAGAAAAGGGAACTGAAAAGGGTCTGATGGAGAGAATGACCCCTCGCTAAACCCTGCCCAGGGCCCAGCTCGGAGGATCAAGGCACGGCAACATCTGGCCCGGCCGAAAGTGCTTGATCAATAAATTGTGCTACCAGGCACAAAATCAGAGAGATCTGAGAGCCATTCATTAACGAGCTTGTTAAGTGATTGATATGCTTAATTTTCCTGTCAAATGCGGACTTCCCTTGTAAACATGTCAATTGAGAAAAGTTCAAGCTGGTCACTGGGATTTATGGCTGGAATAACATGTAGGTGGAGAGGAGTGACGCGTCCCCTGTGGCCCCTGTTGTTTCCTATTACACGTAGGGCCAACCAGCCCAGGTGCCGTGTCCTTCTTCTGCCTCCTCCTCCTCCTCCTCCTCTTCCTCCTCCTCGTCCTCCCTCCTCCTGCCCACAGCTGCGATAACAAAAGCAGAGCATCCTGCTGGCAACACACCAGAACTTGGCCCCAGCAACAATTAGTGGATGGATTTGTTCACCTGGATAAAGTGGACGCCTTGAGCTTCAGAGAGCCTTTGATGGGCTGGGCTGGAGACCCAAATCCCACCATTTTCCCTCCCTGCAGTGGCTGCATCTTTAACCTGGTGCAATAGGCACGGTGGATGATTTCAGCTGGGATATTTAATTTAACATCAGACCCACGGCCGACACTTTTTGCCATTACATCAAGGGTTGGCCTTTTTTTTTTCTTTTTTTTTTTTTTTTGCCACCTTCTGCCCTTTTTTCCTGCTCCCACTAGACCTGCACCCCTGGGGGCTGGGACTTCGGTCACCGCATCTGAGCCCAGCACAGGGTCCCAGCTCCATCCAGAGCCCACTCCCACAGTGATGTATAAACACAGGCAACACCAAAACGTTTAGCTCAAAATATTTGGGTTTAGGCCAAACACGGGATGTGTTTTGTTTTGTAAGCACTGTGCAGAAGGGGCTGGGGTGGTGTTTGCTGAGGCACAGCGTGGGAGGGAGAAGGGGCGGATGAATCCAGGAGATGCTGCCCTCTTTGGTTTGGTCTGAGGGCACTTTTGGGGTGCAGCCTGTCCCTCTCAGAAACGTGAGACCTGCTGCCCTGCCTTTCTCAGGGATCCCCTTCTGGGCCAGGCACTGCTATAAATAAGCTGTTTTGCGACTGATTCATTTTTATTTCTGTTAACTTTTATCACGAAATAGCAGTCATCGAATCGACACCTCGGCTCCCTTGAGCATATTCCCTCCGGTGTCATTTTTTGATAAATGCCAAGAACAGCCTAGCAGCAGGAGACCATTATCCTGTGACATGCTCCACTCTGCTCACATTATCTCTAAAATAACACGGATGCTCGCACAAATCCCCGCCGCAGTTGTGACAGGGACCAGAGACAGACCCAGCCTGGCTGGACCGGGGCCGTGCGGAGCAGCCGGCGAAGCTCAGGCACCTCGTGCTCCTCCCAGCCAGGGTCCCTCTCAAAGCTGCCTGGCACCAGCAGCTCTGTCTGATGTAAGAGGGAGAGGAAATCCTAATTCCTTCCCAGAGAGACGGGGGGAAAAAATATTGGTTTTCTTAGGTTTTGTATTTTCCGCTTTCTAATTTCTTTTAGGGAGATTCCTGCCTCCTGAGGGGCTGGAGGAGCTCGAAGCATCATGGGAGAAGATCGGCACCTCGTTGCCAAAACCACTTACAATACTCACAGATTTTGAAGTAATCTCTTCTTCACTTTTCTTTACTTTTTTTTTCCCAATGACATCTCAAAGACCCCACAAACAAGGGAACAAAGAGCAAAAGGAGGGAAGGGAACACCAAAACCAACACTAGCATCACACAGGCTTCATCTAACCCCCTGAATCAAGATTTTCTTTGTGTTTCTTCACAAGAAGAGGAAAGCTTGGAATTAAATTTGCTGTGGAAATGTAATTTTCTGGGAGAGTTATTGGGGGAATACTCTTTTTTACAGCAAAATCAGGCAGGGACATGGGCTGGGGGCTTCCCTGCACACTTGGCAGCACAGAGACAGTGAAGGAAACCCGGGGCAGAGATTCCCCTCCTGCCTTTTCCCCGTGAACACACGAGCCCGGCAGAGCGTGGTTCCCGGGCTCTCCGTGGGCAACACGAGTCCGATCCCATTCCCGGGGGTTTGCCATCGTTTCGTGTCAGCCTCGCGCTCCATCAGTATTTATTTTTGCTAATATGACACAATTAAAGGGTAATCGTATCTGTACCTTTCATCTCGTGTCAGGCACAGGGAATGCTGTTAGAGGGCTGAGACTAACGGGACACGATGGGACGTAGTTAACGCGATGAAACATTCAGATCAAATTAACGTAAGGGGAGAAGGGCGGTGGAGCTCTGGTGTCTCTCACCCCTCTTGGGTGGTTTGCTGCAGTGCCCAGGAGCCCGGGGCTCATCCCTGGATGCTTGGCTGCTTCCCACTTGAGCTGGTGCCTCTGCAACACGCCGTGGGTGGCTGGGGGTGGCTGTGCCCAGGGTTGGGATGCTCACAGGTGACAGGAGAGGGAAAAAACCTTCTCAAAGCACAACTCCCACACCCATCTGTGATGGCCCCTGTGTCTATGGCTGCTTCCCCTTGCCTCACCCAGCCTCAGCTCTCGGCACCTCTGACACTCTGCGCCCTCAGCAACCCTTCCCACCTAAAACTTTGAGATATGGTGGCAAAACTTGGAGGAAATAATTAACAATTATTTCACAAGAGAAGGTTCCAGCTGGAGCAGTATCTGGTGGGGGAACATATATCTAACAAAGGCTTGTTATTTAAGCAATAACCCTTGAGAAATTGGTCGTTACCAGCATTAAACGACTCAGCCCATTGCCAAGGATGGTTAACGCTCTAATAAACTGGTCATTAACTGCAGTAACAATGAATTTCGAGGGGATTATTGCTATTATAAACCTTAATCAATGGTTTATAACAGCAATAATGTGGTCCTTTCCTTTAATGGTAAGTAGTGCGGCATGAGCCGCCTGCTTGGGAATATTTTCAGTGTGGCTGATAAGACAAAAGCGGGCGTTAAAGCCCTCCAACTCCAAACACTCTCGGGGAGGACACAAGGGCCAGTGAGACCTGCAGAGAGCAGTGGTGGGTGGCTGTGGCCTCTGCAATGGGTGATGGTGGCATGGACCCATGTGCCAGTGGGTGCACATGCCGCCCACCCCTGTGGCAAACACCCTTTGCCCAGTTTGGGGGCACTGGGATGCACCCAGCCAGGAATCCAGCAGAGCTGCATGGATAAGGGCTCCCTCACACACAGACTCCCATATCTTGAAGGATAAGATCCATCTCTACCTCCTCGCGAAGAACCACAAACGTCATTACGGGTCATAAATTACCTCATCTCTTGAAACCCAACTGCTGCTCCGTACTTGACCTGCAACCTTCTGCTGTATCCCCACAGCCTGAAAATGTCACAGGTCCCCTTTCCCCCCTCCCTCCCCTGCTGGTTGTTTGGAGACTCCCACTGCCACCTTTTGTTTGCCCTGGGAGATGGAAACGCTGCTTATTTACACTGTGGAGAAGGTGGGGAACAGAAAAGGCTCATTTTCAACCTGAGGCGGGCGAAGAACATGCTCTTAATTAAAGGTTAACTAAGGGAATGAGGAAGAGGCCAGCTGTGCTGGTGAGTGGGGCAGAGAGCCCCAGAGCTGGTGGATTTTCTGGAAGAGGTTTAGGGAAGAAGGAAGAGCCCTTTGCTCTCACTCTGGGAATGGTGAGTGTGGGCACCCAGGACCCAGGAACACAGTGCTTTGCTATTGGGAACATCCTCTGCAGAGGGATGAAAATGAAGCTCTGGCACACTCCCGTGTTGTTTCACGCCCTGTACCCCTTAAAAAATAATATATGGCAATATAATAAGGTAACAAGATAATAACAGTGTCTTCCAGAGGGTTTAGAAGAGTCCCCTTGTCTCGCATGAGCGGAGCTGGACCGAAGGTCAGTAACTGCACAGCCTGTGCTTCCTTCCCCAGGCAGGCTCCTGGGAAATCCCTCCTTGGGCTGAAACTCGTCACCCCCATCCAGGGAATTATCTCCGTTTCTGTGTCGAGCAGTCGGGGCTCAGGCACCTTCTCTCTTGCTTCAAAGCTCTGGTGGATCCCAAGAGCTCCCAGGGGAGGGCAGAGCCTTCTCCAGAGCTCAGGCTGCAAAGCTCCCGGCCAACAAACGAGTTATAATTATGTTCTGACTTTAATGGGGATTCTCTCTCTTCTGTGCCTGTGATTTTTATGGCTCTTTGGAGCTGGTTCTCAAGCCTTGCTCTTCTCTCTGTGCTCCCTCAGCTAAGCTGGCTGTGGCTGCAGGAGCACGGCATCAACCCACATTAGCCAAGCTGAAACCAAGAGCACTTTGGGGGCTTTGGCCAGTCTTAGGACATCTTTTCCGACATGGTCCCACTCATCCCTCCTTTGCTTTGCTTCTCAGTGTCCCTCAGAGTGAAGGGGGTGGTTGGTGACTCTTCTCTCCGCACTTTTTTTTTTTTTTTCAGAAAAAGACTGCAATGGAATAAATTGGAAAGTTTACTTCATGTAGCATGGAAATAAAAAAGCTCATTCAGAAAGTTAATGATTTATTTTATAGTTTCATTATCAGGGTCACATTACTCAATAGCATTTCAAACATGTCATTTGTACAAACTATGGTAATTAAAATTTATAACGTACTTCATCAGCGGCATATGAATCTTTTAGCCAGCACTCTGCTGTCATATAAACAGTGTAATTTCAGCTGCAATTCACCCTTTATTGGCTCTCATTTGTGATTTAACAGCCATCAATGACTGTGCTATAAAGAATAAATTAACCATCCGTAAACCTTATGATGACAGGGACAGTCAAACAGTCTCAAACTGCTCCACCAGGCCCTGGCTGGCCCACGGGGAGCAGACCCAGAGGTGCTGCTGCAAAGGCATGACTGCTCCTGTCACCGGGGTGCTGGGCATGACACATGGCACCGTGGGGTCCCCAAGAGTCCCTGAAATGGAGGGGTTTATGGCCATTGCATGCAGGGCACTCTGCAAGGATCCTTTCCTTCATGGAGGGGGGAGTTTCAGCCACCAGCAGCTCTGAAACCCACCCCATGTCCCTCTTGCTACAGCACCAGCCCAAGAGCCATTCGCGAGATCCCCGCAGTGGCATCCTCGCTGCAACCCCACGCTCCCTGCACCTTCCCTGGCCAAACAGCAGCTGCCAGGGGCCCCAGGTCCTTGTCCAGCACCTGGAGGGTCTAGGAGGAGACTTCTGTCCCCACCTCTGTCCCCTCTGTCCCCACAGACCAACCCCTGCCCTCTGCTCTTGCCCATCCAGCGGTCAAGGGGCTGATGGCCAAACCCAACCCCAGCACTTCCAGCCTGGAAAGCTACACAGACACGAGAGCAAATTCCTTAATGGGGGGCTCCTCGCAGCCGACAATTATCCGACAGCTTATTTGTGCCCATGGTTGGCAGAGGGAGCAATAGGATTTAATGGGATCCCTCCCGTGCTCTGAGCTGACACTGTGCAAAGCTAATAAATGATATGGATTGGATTTGTTACTGAGACATCTCCAAGGAGCCTGGGTCATACAGGCCAATAAAATTGGCCTCATAAATTTACCCTGACACACAGGATTACTCCAGCATTGCTGAGGTCACCTTCTCACACTGATTTATTGCCAGCCCATGGGTTAATAATACTGTTTACGGGGTTGTTGTTTTCCCCTACACGTAGCAGATATTAATCAGCCCGTCTGTGCCTTTTCGGCGCTCTGGGGGCGGCGCAGCGCGGGGTGAGGATGGGGTGGGGAGGGCCTGCCTGATTTATCTCCGAGCCAAGAGTTTTTGCGTTTAAAAAACCTTCTGAAAGACCTCTGAGAGAAGAGGGAGATTCTTCCCCAAGAGGGTGGCGAGGCCCTGGCACAGGTTGCCCAGAAAAGCTGTGGCTTCTCCATCCTTGGGAGTGTTCGAGGGCAGGCTGGATGAGGCTTGGAGCAACCTGGGATGGTGGGAGGTGTAAAACCTTTTAAGCTGGTGCTTAAATCCCTGCGGTGAGAACTCCCTGTGTGAAGCAGCGAGAAGCTGAAGCAGGGCCGTGTGTCTGTGTGTCTGTCCTGTCCCTCTGTTCCTGCTCCGGTGATGTTTTTGGAAATCCTCCCTGTCCCTGAACAGCACCGTGTGTTTCCCATCCCACAGCCAGGACCTGGGGCAGCCAACCTCGCTCCTGCTGCTTCGCGTTATTTTCATCCCACCGTAATCGGAGGGGACAGGTGAGATGTGCTTCAAAACACTGTAATCATATTTTAAATGGAAATGAAATGTGTGAATTAAATGTAAATTACAGCAGAGTGGAAGGACAATCACTATTAGTTAGGGTCTGACACCTATTTTTGCAGACCTTTCCTAAATGCCACAACTTGTTTCTCTGCACTTGTGACGAGGACTTGTAATTCTGTGGCAGCTGCTGCTGCAGCCGGGCAGGCAGTGGGTGCTGAGGGGGGCCTGTGGATTTCAAATAGCTGTGGACTGCTTGTTAGCTCTGGGAAATTACCAACAGCACTGATATTTTTATTCAGGAGCCACGAAAATATACCTTGGTGTTTTCTCCCTGAAAAGGTGAGGTGGTAATACAAAGGGACGTTTTTATGGAGTCAATTTATTTAAGGGTTCCCCCATTTGCTTTTATATTGGAAAAATATGTGTCGTGCCAATGAGATGAAATTTCTTCTTTATCTTTAATCTCAACCCCACCCCCTGGAGCCACCGGCTATTCCCATGGCCTTGCTGTGCGTTGAAGCCTCCCAAAAGATCTCACTCCATTTTTCACACCAGGGAGCATCCACAGGCCCTCCCAGTCATGGTACTGGTGTGTTAAATGTGGTGCGTGCCACAGGCAGAGACAGCCCCATCCCCTGCCCTGGGGATGCTGCTAAACCTCCTGCTGCTCTGATGTTCCAGGGTTCAAAGCAGAAGGGTATTTGGGCTTAATTTCATGTAGTATTGCACTGGGGGAAATGTATGATCACATGTTGAGATAATCACAACATTTCATTCTGGCTTCAGCATTTCTTACATATATATATATATATAACATTGAAACAAAATGCTTTCTGAAATGGAAAAAAAAACCCTATGCCATTTAATTCCTAAAAGGTCAAACTGAAATGCTTTGGCCTTATCGAAATGATTTTCTCCTTAGATTTTTCTTTCCAAATGCAATTTCATCAAAATCAGCACATTTCCGCAAATGTTTCACCTTTGGTAAAATGGCATCTCCTGGTGGGGAAGAGTTTTGGGGGGCAATTTCTGACCAGCTCTAACTGGGCACGACCCCCTGACCGTGGCTGGACTGAAGGATGAAGGCTCTCCCCAGTGCCCACCCAGCAGCTCCCGTGGTCCAGATGTGCTCCAGGTGGGACTTCCCAACCTGAGCTCTTACGGCTGGAGGTCGAATGCCCAAGACTAGCACAGGGTCCCTCCTGCTGCCATTCCCACCATCCACACGCTGCCAAATGGAGGCAGCCGGGATCAGGTCCCCTGGCATTGCGGGATCAGCCACGTGTTTGTGTTTTCCCAGTCCCTGACCTGGATGTGATGGACTGGGAAATGTCTCTCATTCCTGTCAGGTGATTCACTGCCCTGGCCCTGTGCTGAATCCTCCCTCCTCCCCGAGTGAGCTCGCTGGGAGGATCCAGAGCCTTCCTTCCTATTTTTACAAAGCTTGCAGCATTGTCAGAAAGGAAAGGGTACCATCTGGTTAGCCCTTGTTTACTGCACACCCTGCCAGTTTGAGCTTATTAATCATATTTACCCAAGTATCTTAATTACTCCCTGTCTAGCGACTTGCCTTGCACTCAGCTGTTGACCCGCTCCCCTCCCTTCTCCCTCGCTCTTTTTTTTTTCCCCTCCTTCTTTTTAATTCCTTTCCATCATTAATCACAAGAGCAGCGTGGGCAGAGGAATCCACGGCTTGGCTTTCGGTGATGACAGTGTTGCTCTCACAGCCAAAGGGCTGGAGTTCACCACCGGCTCCTGACAAACTTTGGAGTGTGTCCACTGGGGTCAGGGGAAGGTGAGTGGGCAGCAAGGGCAGCACGGGGGTCACTCCTGCCCACAACTACCCCGTCCAGCTGCTGTGACAGTGCTGGGAACTGTCTGGATTCCCTGGGGCGGGGGGCTGTCCGGGCTCCCAGGGTGCTGTGCTGGTGTTGTGGGATGTCCAGGCTCCAGGACTGGTCATCCTGGGGCTGTTCCCACCGGGACACGCTGGAGGGCAGGAGCTTGCACGAGGAGACACCATTAAAGATGGTAATTTGTTGATCCAGGCTCTCCCGGCGCTCCGGTGCGAGAGTGGCACCGTTTTCTTTACGACCTCATAAAGTCACAGCCGAGAGGCCGATTTGGAAAACAAACTGCCTCAGGTTGACAGATAATTAGATACAGGGGACATATTATACGCCTTTGCATATAAATGCGCTCGGAAGCACGTTGGTTCATCAGAAGTTTAGGCTACGGGAGGCGCAGGTACCCCCGGCACACCAGGATATATGTGCTGGCACAGCCTTCAGCAACAGCTCCATTTTACGGCCCTTTCGTCTCCTGTTCTCTGCGTGCCGTGCACAGGCTGAGCTTCAGAGCAAGGCTGCCTTGGCTTGGTTCGGTTTGGTTTGGTTTGGTTTGGTTCAGCTTGGTGCTGTTTTTTTACCCCAGCAGCCTCCCGAGCTTCCTCTTTCACATGAGCCAGGGTTTGTGTTTGGCGTCTCGGATTTCTGCTCCTGCGCTTGCAGCGGGAGAGGAGTGGCTGAATGGGGATTCATTACTATTATTACTATTTTTGTGTTCCTATATCACGTCCAAACCTCACTCTTCCCGAGCGTGAGCCCGCTGAGAGCAGCGGAGCAATTCTGCACTGACATGGTCCTGGTATTTATACGGCAATTCAGCCTCCTGCGCTCCCAGCCCCCAAACCACGAGGTTTCAGATATTAAAACAAAACAAAACAGTTGGGTTTCTTTTTATGCACTTCAAGATTTAAGGTGTCAGCCAGCGCGTTGTCAAGCTCTCAGGGTTTGCTTTTCCAAGCGAAAGCCAAGATCCCTCTACGACCACGGTTCCTGCTGGGGGTGTTTTCAGAGCGTAACCCCAGCTTGCAGGGTTTGACCATATTTAGCATGGATAGCTCCATCCCCCCTGCTCACCTGTCAGCAGTTTCCTCCCCCTCGGAAGCAGACCTGCACCTCACTGAGATAACCTCTCCTTCCAGCTCCCCCCGCATATCCCGCTATTTTGGGGGTGAGGCAGAAAATGTCAATTAAATGTCCATATTCCCAAGGAAAGCTTCACTATCAGTCCCTCTCCCCCAGAAAGGGAAAATTAAAATGTGTGTGGGAAAGATAAAGCTGTCAGAAAAGGGAAGGGAGAAAAATCCCCAACCCTAAACCCCCAGCAGCCCCCATGGAAGGAGGTGATATAAATAGAGTTGCTGTCACTTTGATGAATTAGATCTTTTGTTAATTAGGATACATTGATTTAAGGGTTGTCCAACCAGATAGGCCTCTTTCCTTCCCCTTCCCTTGCAAATCACAGCCCAGGCTGGTGGCAGTGCTGCCTTTCCTTCCCCTTCAACAATCACGTTTCCACTTCCAGGTGTCAGAAGGGAACCTGGGCAAGGTGGCAGTGCTGGGACCTCTGTGACTCAACGTGCCTTTGGTGGGGAACACGCTGGAGACCCGAACGTGCCTCTGGCACATCTGGCACATGTGGCACATCTGATGTTTGCACCCATTCCATGCATGGCAGGACTGAAAGTGGAAACCCTGCACCCACAGCTGGGTCACCTCTCAAGCGCGTGAGGACCCTGTGTCAGCAGCACATGGATGAGGATGGGGATGATTTGTCCAGGCTGCAGGGAAGCCTGGCCCCGTGTGTCTGGCTGGGCTGTCCTCGTGGGATGCTGAGAGCCCAAGGGCTGGCATTGTTTCCAGTCCCATCCCACATTCCAGATGCCCCAGCTCCATCCTCCTTGGGCAGTGGCAAGTGAAAACCATTGCCTTTGGAACCCTCTTAACCTTGGAGGACTCACGCTGCTCGGCACCCCCTCCCTCTGCCCTCTGCAGAGGTGCCCCTGTGACCCTCATCCCTCAACAGCTGTTGACTCCGGTGCAACGTGGAGCGGAGACCGCCCCCTGCTCCTTCCCGCAGTCCCACCGGACACATCCAGGCTTTCCAGGTTTCCTCGCCTCCTCTTGTCGTCACTTGAAGCACCAGCGAGCGGAGGCAGCGAGAGGGGAGAAAAAGTGCTGCGCTGTGTGGATTATTGTGTGTTTGTCACGGGGAATGGTGTAAGCTGTAGGTACAGCATCTCCCAGCGGTGATTTATGGCCGCTGTCAGCGGCCCCGGCGCGCTGTCCGCTGTACTGTGGAGGATGGATGCGGCGCTGTCAGCCCGCGCCCGCTCCCCTCCGCACAGCCGCTCCCCATTGCACGCCGCTGAACATAAACAATCTTTTGTAAACCTGACAGTCACACTTGCTCCTTTGGAAACGGAACGCGGGAATGTATGACTTGGCTCTCGCCGCCCCGTTTCCTGGGCTGTGCAGAAGCGCTGCGGGAAGAAGGGGATGGGGAGTCCCCGGAGGACCAGGGAGATCCCAAAAAAGCTACGGGGAAGGGATGCACATAAGAGGACACCTGTACACCAACACGTGCCCCCCGCCACGCTGCATCGTGATTCCCACACCTATTTCCCACTGCGGTTCTGACACACGTGCCCTCCACAGTTAGAGCTCCATCGTGCTTCCCACCTCAATTATTCCCGTACACCTTCCTCCTCCAAGCAGAAAATCCAACAGGGACCACAGCCTGCTTGGGAATGGGCTCTCATGTGCCACCAGAGATAACAGAGCATCTTAGAGAAAACCAACACGCTTTTATGACGGGTAATAGTCATTAGAATAATCCTGTACAGGGAAAGTGCTGCAGGGCAACGCCTCAGCTACAAGGGAAACGGGGACCTGCTGGAGGGAAGAACATCTTGGCTACAACCTTCTGATGTTGGGAACTGGTGAACAACAAATGACTTTCCCATTCAGGGGCTAAAGTTACCAGCTCCTCTTAAGGTGGGAGGGAGCCAGGATAAAAAGCAAAGAGGGAGAAGCTCCATCTCCCACGTGTCCTCCTGGCTCCCACTGCCCCCAGCACCATGGGACAAAGCAGCTGTGGGTGCCTCACCAGCCCTGGCCCGTGCTGCTGAGCTGGGCTGCCTTGCCATGTTTCCCAAGAACAGCTGCAGCCTTGCTGGGAACACTGCTCCACTGACACACTCCTTCCGTTCCCGGTGCTGGCACTCCACTCTCTGTCCCCTTCCCTGTGACTTTGAGATTGGGGACGCCAGGCGGGGGATGCGGCAGAGGAGGGAAATCGCTTGCAAATAGTTTGCTGTATTCTCTTCCAGATGGTTTGTTTGGGAAGTTCCTCTGTGTAAGCCTGAGTGCTGAGTCTTGAACATCTGCTGAGGAGGAGCGTGCTTGGGATAAATGGAAAGAGGCTGCTGGGAGGGCACATTTGGGAAGGTCCCACTGCTCCCAGCAGGGTTCAGCCTGGTGGCACCGGTTGCCCTTGATCCCAAGGTGCCCTACCTGGCACCCTCTACTCTGTTAAAATCCACAGCTGCACTCTGTTAAAATCCACAGCTGCACTTTGGGTGGGATTTGGGATTTGTTCTAGTGTGTGTCAAGGACATCTAGAACTTAGGGAAAAGCACCCTTTAAAAAATTTGCATAAATCTTGATAAGCAAACAAGCTGGTGCCTTATACTGTGGCCTTTTCAATGGCTAAACCCAGCTATTCATACTTGTGAGCATGATCAAGTGGGTATTTTGGTGACAGCGCTGCATTCTGGCATTTGGCTGCTGGGAGTGGCTCCAGGTCGGGCTGGGATGGCTGGGATTGTCCAGGCTGGAGGCCCGCGGGAACCACGGAAAATCTGAGCAGCCAGTTCAAGGGATCAGTGACAGGAAAGGGAACTTTCCTGGCGGGTTGCTATTTAAGTCTGTCGGTGTGGGGTGACTCGCTGTTGCCACGACCTCTTGGAGAGGCTCTGTGTTTGTGGAAGTGCTGCTGGGTTTGCTGGGCTCTTCCTGCGGGAGGGACTGACCTGGCGGGGTGGATCTGAGCCAAAAGTGACACCGAATCATTCATTTGCAAGAGAGAGTAATTGCCACAACAGATGATATATGGAAAAAAAGGACAAAAAGCCTCCCCCCCTGACTGCATTGCTTGCTATTCCCAGCCTTCAGCTCTTTATTCCTTTTGCTGTTGAGCTTCTCCTCTGCATTTTTGTTGAAAAATCCAATCCTTGTGTGAACTGGGAGGGCTGTTTGCAGCTGGAGTCACACAGATGCCGTGGAGTTTTGTCACATCAGTGAGTTGCTGCCTCTGTCAATACCCTGTCACCTCTCCAAGCTCTCAGGTCTCCGAGGAGACCAGAGCGTGTCCTGCGGGGAGCTGCTGGATCCCTCTGTGCTGTGCCTCCTTCTCCCAAGGAATGGGTCTCATTCCCCGCTTTGCCACAGCAGTTCCCTGCATTTCTTACCTGACGCATGCCTTTAGTTGCAACTTCTATTGAGTTTTAATCTTATTTCCCCGTGCTTTAGGATCCCTGTGCCCATCCCAGCTGGCATTGCTTCTCCCCATCCCACATGGGGGGAGCACACCTATTTCCACAGAGAGAATTGATTATTTTTCCCTGCAGCTGCACTTGCTGTACACAGGAATTATGGGTCTTTCCACACCTGTGAGAGAAACATTATCCTTAGCCTTCAAGGGTGAAGCATCTTATATTTAGTTGGACTAAATAATGATTCTTCTCTATCTTTCATATCGGGATTTAAGAGCACCCTGGAGCTACAAAGTTTATTAGAACCCATAAGAAGAACTGTACCATAAACGGGACAACTGTGGCCATAAACCTGCACCTTGGAGTTGTAACAAATCCTGGGATGTTGAAGTAGGACACGGTCTTGTCTCAGTCAGCAGAAAGGAAAAGAAAAAAAAAAAGGAAAGAAAGAGAAGAAATGCAAACTTAAGCAGAAATGAGGCCTGGAAATATAGAGAGGAAGAAAGGGGAAAAAAATAATAATAAAGCAAAGCGTGGTGCTTTGCAGAGCCTGCTCAGCTGGAGCCCTGGGCCAGGCGCCCATGGGATGCAACTCAGATTAATGGGGGAGAGACAACAGGGAGCTGGAAGAGGAGAGGGAAAGGTGAAAGGAAGGAGGTGCTGGGGGGATTTATGCATGTGCAGGGAGGGTCCCTGCAGCCGGGGAGGTGATGGGTGCTCATGGGGCTTGGAGCCATCCCTCCTGTCACCTTTGGGGGAGCCCCACTGCCAGTGACACAGGGAAACAGCCAGAGGGGACAAATCCCAGAGATCTGGGGGGATGCCGTTGGGCAACACTTGCCAGGGGGCAGGATGTGGTGGGCAAGGGGCTCAAAGGCCTCTCTGAGGGCACATCCCTCAGTTGTCCTCTGCCTCTTCTCCCCTGGGTCTCGTCTCCCTTTAAGTTCTCTGCTGTATTTTACTGTCACTTATTCAGTTTGCATTCCCTTCGTTGGGAGCCAAAATCTTTTCAACGTCTCAGCCTCTGAGCTCTCTCCACTTCCAGCCCTCATCCACACCAAGGGGGGGGCTGGAGTGTTTTGGTTTGTGCATTCTCTGCCTTCTGCAGACGCGTGACTTGGAGACGTCAAAGGACTTCTGGGATTTCAGGCGATCCGGGCAGGCTCCGAGCCGCCCTCCCGCACGCACAGAGGCTCAGAAGCCAGAGAGAGCCCTGTCCCTCCCCTCCAGCCTTCACTCTTTTGTCACATTGGGTTATTTTTCCTGCTGTTGAATAGATTAAATGACAGAGCGGGTTTGGTTTTTTTTTTTCCTTAAGTAATTGAGTTTTATTTTGGAGAGGGAAAAATGGAGAGCTAAGTGGGAAAAGGAGGGAGATAGGAATAAACCACACATCTTTTTATATAGGATCCACAGTTAATTCTTAATTAGAACTGACAGATGCTTCTCCCATAATCCTATTCCCAACATGTTCTGTTTGCTTTGTTTGGCGCTGCATGATACATGGTGGCATCGTAATGACCTTTCGCAACTCCTCCTGGAAGTGTTATTGGCACTCCAATGATTTATTGCATGTTCCAGTTGATTACTGGGCCATTTGTCAACATTTTTTTTTCGCTCTCCATAAACCTGTCTCCTGTGTCACAGACATTCGCGAGCATGAAAATTTAAACAAATAAAGTGTGTGGCTTGTAGTCAGCATCTGACTTTTACTCCAGGCTTCCAGCACAAATCCATCCTGGCCTCGGCCAGGGTTTAAAGATCCCAGTGTGAGGACGAGGGGCTCTGCCCGCAGGAGATGTGGGACACCCGGGCATTGTTTCCAGAGTGGGATTTTAGGAAGTGCTCTCCAGGTGATCCATGCCAGTTGCTCAATTGTTTATTGGCGTTTTGGTACCACTTATGGGAACGGGGGAAATCAGTACTGGAATCTAACAGCAAAATAATAATCCTGACAGTGAGTGCCTGAGGAGAGCATGGGTTCTGTCTCTCAGCTGGCATCGTGGGGTGAGCGGAGCCAGGGAGTGGACAGGGGGCAGGTCCTGGGTCAGAATCCAGCCATGAGCACAATGAGGCTCCCAAAGGAGGGGCCTTTTGGGGCAAGGACAAAACCAACACCACTCAACTCACTAACGCTCCTCTGAGCAGACATATTTGGGATCGGGGGGGAATTATGCGAGACTAACCAAAATTCCAGGACAAAACGCAATTATTCAAAGCTCTGAAAAGGAGCCACTCTCCTCATGCCGGTGGAGTCCCAGCCCTCCAGGCACCCTGAGATGGATGAATGGAAGCTCCCAGAATCACCTGCCTGATTTAAAAATCCCGGCCCATAAGTAAACTGGATATAGTGGCTCTTACAGTGGCCTGGAGCATCTGCACTGCATTTCGAGGAAGCTTTTCCAGGCACTCGTATAAATCACGGCTCTGCTGCAGGAAAGGCAAGGTATTGTTTCACTGCTGTGACATCAATGCAGGCCACATAAATAATTTTTTATTAAGTGTGCAGTGCCCTGTAAAAATACACACAGAGCTGAGGGTACTGCAGAGCAAATGCAGAGGCGGCTTTGAACAGCCCTTTCCGTGCAGGAGAGGTTGGGATGAGACAGGAGACTCACCAGGGTGAGGGGAGAGGGGTGGCTGGGTCTTTTTCCAATTCCAGCTCAGATCGGCATGTAATGTATGGCTTAATTTCCTCTCAAATTAGACACTTGATAAAAAAAGTTATTATATCTGTCAAGTTGCCAGTGCTTTTTATGAGTGTGATAAACTAAGAACCACTGCTTTACAAACCTTGATAGGATGTTTCAGTACCTGGAAAACAATTTTATTGCAGCCTGGACTACTAACAAATTGCAAATACTGATTAAGCCATAAAGTTACAACAACATTAAAAAATAATGAGAGGTTATTGCACGAGGGGAAGGCTCTCGAGCAGTGGATGCCGCCGCCAGGTTTCCATTGTGGAAGGGAACAGGGCAGGCTGCAAAGAGTAGTTCTCCAGGGGTGCTTCCCACTGGTCCCTGTGGAGGGTGCCAGGGAGGGGAAGGGTGAAGGGGAGACAGGCAGAGAGCCCTGTTACAGACATTCATATCTATCTCTGCATTTTCCTACTCAGAAAGTCAGAGCTTTGCACAAAGACCCGTCTGCCAGGCCCTGACGGGCACAAAGGCTGCAGGTCCTGCTGGGGTGGGCTCCTAAAATCTGGGGCTGTTCACGCCCAGGACAACATTCCTGAGCAGCTGCACCTGCACAAACCCACACTCTGACACTCATCTCCAGCCACATCAGCTCTGAGCAGGAGCTGAGGGGCTGAATATTGACAGATCTGGGTCCAAGGTCTCCCTGTGCCTCAGTTTCCCGGCTATAACCTTCACACCACAGCGCTACTTCAAAGTCAGGCCAGGCAAAGGATGATGTACCAAGGGCTCGGGTCTATCAAGACCCCACCAGATCTGTGCTTGACGATGGATGGAGGCGCTGACTTTCCTGACTGGAACTGGAATACCAGGGAAAGGTGTAAGTTCAGAGTCACTGAGTGTGCCTGAGAGTTAGCACTGCTCACCAGCACGTGGGCAGAGGGAACCCCCATTTCAGACCTTCCCCAACAGGTCCTGCTGCCCCCAGCCCTTCTCCTGCTGCCTCAGACCCCTCCCCTGCACAGCTCTGCAAACAGGGGCATGTTTGAGCACAGCTTTAATAATGACTGTTTGGACAGAGACCAGACTGCCAAAACCTCCCGGGGAGTGGAGAGGAATTCCTTCTGGGAAGTTCTGCTGGCGTTTGGGCCGGCACAAAGTTGTGGGTCCAGCAGGCAAAGCACAGAACTGCTTCCAAAACGCAGGGTGGGCAGAGAGAGCCCAAGTCTCACGCTCAACCCTTGTGCAGAGGCACCACCTGGGCAAGGATGGACAAGCCACTCCACAAACACAAAGAAAAGCAGCACTAGAGGGGTACAAATGCAGAGGCACCATAAAACCACTCCAAACTGGAGCTGCCATTCCCCCTTCTCCTCCCTCCCCCCATCTGCTGAGCTCTGCATGCAGAGTGCAGGTGCTCGCCAAGTCCCCAGGTCTAGGAGGACGCAGGACAGGCTCAGCTGGGACTTCACACCTGGCACATCCTCTTAGTGGCATTCCTGCCCTGGAGCACCTGCCTGATGCAGCCTGGGGGCCTTGGGGTCCTTGTCCTTGTCCTTGTTCTGCTCCTCAGCAGCAAACTCTGCATCTCTTCCTCCCTCCTTCATTTAAAGCTGTGCTTAATTACTGCATGGCTGAACTAATGATCCTGCAATTAAAAACATTTAGGGTTATTACCAATAAGGTGGATTCGTGAAGTTGATTAAAAAATGTTTGCTGAGGAACATGATGAAAGAGGTTAAATAAGCAAACTGGCAGAAAGATGAAAATGGAAGTGAGAAAATGCTCAGGCAAGACGGTCCTGTGGAGAGGCCACAGTGACCCTGAGAAAGGGCTACTCCTTCCTCCTTCACCTGACCTGCAGGAAGAACCCCTTTACCTCTCTGAGACTCAGGCACAGATAATTTCATCTGACCCACCAAAAAGGAGAATTATAGCCAAATTATCTCAAAGATGGAGATTAGGGGGAACCTTTCTTCTTTTAAACGAAACTTACTATAACAAAAAAGTGCCCTTTCCCCAACCCTTGAGCGGGCAGGTTTCCAGCAGCCCCTCTGCCGGGCTGGGTGGCAGCAGAACGCCGAGGTCAGAGAGGGAGCGCAGGGCAGGGACCCTCGAGCAGACAAGGTGTCCAGGTAAGTGCTGCCTGTTACCTGAGCTCGTCAGCTGGGACACAGCCCTGCACAGATGCAGCTCCTCTGGGGCCAGGGCTGACACACTGCTGACTCTGTGTCCCCACAAATCCCTTATTTTTATCTTTATGGAGCCAAAAGCCCAAAGAGCTCTGCAACACGCCCCTACCAGCTGGAGAGAGGGGCCCTCACTCTCCAAACCTGTGAAATGAGGTTGGTCTCTGTGCTGTAAACACCCAGGGTCAGGGGCTCCCCACTCAGTTGGTGGCACACGCTGGCTGGGAAGTGGCAACTCGAAACCTCAAGCCTGGGACCATCCTGTCCCTCCACTCCTCTGCACCACCTCACACGTCCCCAAAGGTGAGGCTGAATGTGACTGGCACCCCATGGAAATATGTGCTGCTCATGAGAGGGAGCTGGAAGTGTTTTCTTATGCACACACAGAACTGGCATTTTGCTAGATTTAGGGAAGTAGGCAAGACGTATTTGTCTGCGGAGGCTTTGCACCTTCGGCAATTATGTCTGCAGCCTGGAAAACAACAGCAGCAGGGTTGCAGCAGGGAGGGAAAAAAATTCTATCATGTCAGAATAATGAGATCTGTGATTTCAGCACTTACTGGGTCAGAGACACACGCAGTGTGTTATCTGTAATGCTTCCCTCTGACATTCAGGGAAATTGCATTTATGCAGAGGACACGAGGCTCTGGAGCACAGTGAGTGCTTCGCCGGTCCCTGACAGGGGATGCTCTGCCCTGGCCTCACCCGTCCCATTCTTTTGGGCTCCCAGGATCCCCCCAGGTGCCAGGAGGGAGCACGGGGCAGCACCGTCCTTGTGCCCATCGGCTTTATGCCCTCACTGAGACACGAGTGGCTTGTGTCTGCAATGGCAGCCCCATGGTGGGCCCAGGGAACGGGGCTGTTTGTGCCCCCCTCCGCAGGCTTTGGGGGCTCTGCGAGTGGGACACTGGGGTGGGGGGTCAATGACACCATCTTCCTTGCCCCATTAAGATGTCACATGAGTTTCAGGTCTAACCCCTTGCAGCCAGTCCCATCTCCCACAGATTTAGGTGGGTCACGGGGGGGACAGAGGGGGTGGAAGGTGGGATGGGAGGATGTTGCCCCCAGCACGGATCCACTGTCAGCCCTGGCTTGGCTCAGCAGAGGGGCATGGGCTGAGAAGCACAGCTTGACACACAAAATACAGTACCAGGTGGAGTGGGTTGTCCCGGGGTCGGATTCTCAAGGAGACAAAACAGTGTTTTCTCATAACCTGGAAACGCTCCACAGGCATTTTTGACGTTTTAGAGAAGCAACTTAAAACCAGAGGAATTCCTTCCCCTACCTCTCCCTTCAGAAACCCAGAGCAGTGGAACTCAAAACATTTTGCTCTGCCAATTGAAATCCTCATGTTTTCATCCAAACCAGCTTGTTTTCTATCAGAAATACAGTTTTCCCATCAAAAATTTATTCTCTGATAAAGAACAACCAACCTTCAAAATGAGAAACAAGCCAAGGGGCTGCGGGAGGGAGCCCTGCCTTTGGTGTGCAACGTCTCACAAGTGTTCCAGGACTCCAGGGCTACTCATGGCCACCGGCACTGGCCAAACCATCACTCAGAAACTCTTTTCCAAAAAAAGAACATCATTTCCTACTGACGATCTGAGCCCTGGGATGATACGAGGCCTTGGACTGAGAGCTGCAGAATAATTCCCAGTGGAACCGGTTCTGCTCCTCTGTACTTCTCACCATCCAGGGGTTTATTACAGCTTTTGCTTTTTGCCTCCCCCCTCTTTCTTTTTCTCTTTCCAGCAGAGGAAGAAAACCGTGTTGAGATTAAAAAGATCTTGTTTTCCAGCTGTTTAAGGCAGCCTGAAACACAGGCCTGAGCCAATACCCAGGATCAAACCTCCCACTGTGGGAGAGGCAGTTCCAGCCCAAGGCCAGCTCTGAATTTTGCCAATAGCTCCTATATTTACAGTTTTCCTTGAGGGCTTTCATTACAGGCCACAGAGCTTTCGCAGGCGGGGTCTGGAGTTTGTCTTGGACTTGATCTGCAAACCGTGGGGGCTGCCTCTGCAGGAAGACATTTCTGGATGGTTCTTGTGCAAGACACAGAGAAAGAAGGAGGAGGAGGAGAAGAATTAAGGGGGTTGTGTTGCTGGGTCACCCCCTCATCCCCCATCTCCCAGGGGCCTCCCAGACAGGAGAGCTGGGAAAACCACTCCAAAGTGGTTTTCTCAGTGCAGGAAGGGCTGCTGTGCCGTGGGTGATGCCTTCCAGCAGCCCAGCTCAGCACTAACATGATCATTTTAACTTCCAGGCTGAAGCTGCCCAGGAAGGGTGGCTCACAAACCACCCCCAATAATAGGGTAAACCCCCTAAAGAGCAAGGAGAGTGTTTGGTCTCATAGAATCATCATGGAATGGGTTGGGTTGGAAGGGACCTTGAAGACCATCTAATTCCAACGCCCCTGCTGTGGACAGGGACACCTTTCACTAGACCAGATCTACCCAACCTGGCCTTAATTTCATTCAGAAAGCCTCAAACAAGGAAAGATGACTGTTTTAGGCATGACACTGCCTGCCTCACCAGTTCCAAGAGTCTTTCTCTCCCCACAGCAGTGCCAGGCAGTGGAGCTGCTCCTGGAGCCCACCATGGATTTAGGAAGGGCAAAGACAGTGGCTTCTTGTAGTGCCCAAGAGCAGGTCCCTGCAGCTGTGTTTTACCAGGATGGAATCACCTACCAGCAGTCTGGAATGCTCCCGCTTGTCCGGCTGCTGATCTTTTGGGCAATTATTTGGAAGTAATGAAAGTGAATGCATGACATTTAAAAAAGAAACTCCGCTGTCAGCAGGAAAGCTGCCACATTCCTCCTGCACCTCGGAGAATACGCTTAGCTTGAAATAATGTTCATTTTAGCAGAGTTGTAAATTACAAGTGTGTTGGGGTCTTGTGGGATTTATTACCATTTGGAAAGAGGTTAGAGGCCTTGTGCTGTTGCTGCTGCATCTGGTGCAGCTACAGAGCTGAATTTGGAGGCGAAAGAAAGCACCTTTTATAGCTCATCCCTCGTGGCTTGTATCATCAACATTATACACACATACACACACACACATACACCAGCTCCATCAGGAAAGAGGAAGGATTTCAGAATCCCTTTTTCCAGTCACTCATCGTCATTGATCCACTGTTATTAATTCCCAGTGACCCCTCTGGGCTGAGCACAGAGCGTGGCCACTGGCCCCAAGTCCAGCCCGGGGTGCTGGGCACAGGCTGGAGCTCTGCTGAGACGGCTCTTTAATTTTCTGAGGTTTATGTTCCTTTTTTTTTTTTTTTCATTGCAGGTGTTTCATAAAAATGCAGCCACGGACCTGGCAGGAAGCAATAAGCTTCAGCTTCCTCTGCATGAACCAAAGGGATTTCTGCCTCCCTCCTGGCAAGGATGGAGTTGTGCTAATGTAAGATTAATGCTCTGCAATCCTGACCCTGCTGTCTTCAGTCTGTAAATGCTGAAGGGTCACCTTTAGTCCATGCCATCAGTGATTAATTAATCTCAGTGTTTATTTGATCCATCCCTTTCAGTGAGAATTTCTGCACTAACACTTTTTGATTCCTTTTGCTCCCTCCCCTTTACACACTGTTCCCCATCAGAGCTGTGCAAGGGGTCCCTTTGATATCCCAAAGGAAGCAGGGCTCTGCTCCTGGATCCCAGCTGCACAGGGACGAGCCTGTACCAGGAACACAACCACAGGTCCACAGGGACAGCCAGAAGAAGGAGGCTGGAGGGGGGGAGAAGAGGCTTTAAACCCACATCAGAGAACAACAGACAAGGAAATGAATGTCATCATAGCTGGATCACTGAATTCCTTGCAAGTTTCCATGCCAGCTAATACATGAGAGATTGATTTTTCAACTTTTACCAAACTAGTTTTTCCCTGAAGAGGGGGCCGGTGACTGAGGAAAGCTCACATGGGGAATGATGGAAAAAAGTGATGTTAAGGTAGGTGGGAGCTGTGGGGAGGAGGCCAGAGAGGACCCCAAGGGTGAGGGAGAAGCACTGTGGTGCTTCATTTCTGCACAGGTGAGGCAGCAGCACCCTCGTCCTGCAGGAGCACACCCAAGGCTGAGTGCTGAGGCCACTGGGGATGTGAGACCCTGTGCAACAGTCACCTCCTCACCCTGCACGGAGCAGCTGCACTATCAGAGATGAACATCCTTGGCCATGTGAGGAACAACCATGACCACGCGGTGGTGAGGCTGGAAAGGCCAAGGTGAGTGGCTGGCACCCACAGAGCATCGATCTCAGTGAGAGCTCCAGCTCACCAACAGCTTCCCAGTCCAGGGACAGGATTTTCTCAGATCCTGAGCTCTCCTCCCCATATGTTTATCTCTGTGAATCCCATTAATCATGCTCTGTGCCTGGACAGTTTATAACACCACATCCATCCTCTAAGAGCTGTTATCGTACACCCTGAAGATCTGTCAGATAAATAGCCAGGTCAGCTGCAGCTGTTCCAATATCCCGAAGAAATCAGATTTATCATTTTAGATTACAAAAAAAAACCCACACAAGCACATGCACCAGAAGATCCCCCACCCGCCTGCGGGCTGGCTGGGAACCTGTGTGTCTTGGCCCCGCAGGTCCTGCTGCTGCTGCCTTCCATCTGCAGCCCGTGATAAATGGCTGCGGGGTGCCAGGTACAGTTCAATGTTGAAAAATCCCAATATGTGACTGAGGCATCTCATCGCAAGTCATTAATCTAAGAGGAGGCCGGTGCCAGGACGAGGCTCTCACTCACTCCATCGTCATCTGGACCCGCTCGGCACAGCCGCTGCCAGAGGCAGGGAAGGAGGGAAGGGAAGGAAGGGAAGGGAAGGCCCCTGCCATTTTCCACTCACGTGGAAAGTGCTCTCCGGGCCATTAACCCTCTCTGCAGCCCAGAGCTGTGCCCTGGGGCCCCGACAGCTCCCACATGGCTTTGACGCCCAAGGGGAGGCTTGAGCACCAGCTGCAGAGAAGCCCTGGGTGGTGGGTGATGCTCAGCCTCTGCCCCGCACAGCCCCTCAGCCACCATTAACCCCTCCATCCGCACGGAAACACCCTCAAGCAGGGACTCCCATGAGTAAACCAGCACAGGGAGTGCTCCGAGCACATCCCTGAAGAGCAGAGCAGAGCGATGCTGGCTCCCTCGGGCTGGTACCCACGAGCCCTGTGTGTGGCCATGGGAATGCCCCGGGGGCAGAGCAGGAGACACCTCTGGAGTTACAGAAAGTGAGGCTGAGCCCTTCAGGCATCCCTCCATGCATCCATCAGGTTTTGTTTTCTCTGCTGTGATTCCAGTCCTTGGAAAGCCCACCAATGCCAGCAGGCGCTCCAGCTTGCGACCCTGTCTGTGTGGTGGTCCATGTCCCTGGGCACTGGCCAGGCGCAGGTGATGCTCCAGCAGCCCAGAGGCACCAGGCTCTCACCGGGAAGCCGAGTGTCCTGCCAAGGTGCCTCTCCTCCCCTCCACACCAGTCACATCCCGAGCCGCGTGCCTGGTGCCAAATTGAGTTGTAGCCGTGAATTATTTAGAAGCATCAGTGGAATATTGTTGTATCAGTAACGCAGACTATCAGTTTGTGGCCTTGGGGCTGCCTCAGTTACACACTCCATCACTATTTTCTCTCATGAATAATGTAGGAGTGGAATTACTCTGCATGTAGAGAATTCATACCCTGAGAAAACAAGGTTGCTCCAAAATTAATTTTCCGTACTAAAAGAGCGACAGAAAATCAATTAATCGCATATTATTCTATACGGAGACAGAGTAAGGGAAACAGGGAAAATGGCTGTAGCTATACATCAGCAAACGCTGTATTGGCAGAGAGCTTTGCAGGGAGGTGAGTTACAGCCAGCTACAAAGAAGGGAAATACATTCCGCCCGAGAGAGCCCTCGAACATCAGACCCCGGCGCTCACACGCAGCCAGCTGGGCGCTCGCTGCCGCGCTCCAAGGAGGAGCCTCGTCTCACTCTCGGCTTCTTCCTTTGTCCTGCCACTAGCGGGCTCAGCTCCCAGCCTGGCAGCACCCAGGGATAGCTGGTTTTCCAGAGATGCCCAGCCCTCCGCTCGGGAGCGGAGGCTGTTTGGATGCAGGGCTGGATGTGCCCAGGTGGGTACGGGAACACTGACCTCTCCAGGAGCTGAGAGCTGGAGTTCAGAAGAAGCTCGTGTGAGTAAAGCCCCTGCTCCTGCACTGCGGAGCTGGAAAGCCTGGGAAGGGAGGTGCTGCTCAGCCCTGGCCCGGTTGGTGGGTGTGAAGACCTGTGATGCTCCCGGTGTGGGAGGTGTGGAGCTCTCCCAGTCAAAGCCACCAGCCCGGCTCTGCTCCTGCCTCTGGCACCACTTCACCACGCCGCTCCTGTCCACATGCCTTCATTTTTAGCTGTTTAACACAAACAGTAACGAGCCATTGTAGGCCAGAGCTGAGAGACTTAATTAATATTTAAAATTGCTTTGAGTCTCACAGCAGAGCAGAGCATCATTCCTCAAAGTACTTCTGAAAAGGAGGGAATGCTGTGAAACTGATGAAGACTCAGGCACAGATCTAGAGCAGCACAGAACCATCACAGGCAGAGAAAACCTCCAGTTTTTCCAAATCAGAAATATTAACAAGGATGAAAATAAACCAGCGTATTTTGTGGGTCAGCCCAGCAAACACTGTGACCTAGCTACCACGAAATCATAGAATGGTTTGGATTGGGAGGGACCTTAAAGCTCATCTTGTTCCACTCCCCTGCCATGGGCAGGGACACCTTCCGCTAGACCAGGTTGCTCCAAGCCCCGTCCAACCTGGCCTTGGACAATTCCAGTGATCCTCTACAGCCAACGGTTCTGCTCCTCAAAGCAATGTGAGTTTTTGCCTACCTTGGAGGACAAAAAACCGCTTTCAGCTTTCAAGAACAGTTGCGGACCTGTGGGTGCACGTGTGTGCGCCTGTGCTGGGACATGAGTTTATCTGTGCTTGCAGGGGGGTGCCAAAGGCCACATGTGCACAAGTTACAGGTGAAACTGAGCCCTTTCCCTGCTCACAGCCCCTCGCCCCCTCCAGGAGTGATTTATCCCCTGCTCTGCAGAGGCAAAAAGGTTCCCCGGCGCAGGGCCCCGGCGAGCGGAGCATCTCCGTGGGTATGGAAGTGTTTAAGGAGTGTCTGCGAGTCCCCAGCTGCAGAGACATGAAAGGCAAGATGCTGGGTGTGATTTATTGCGTGCTGAGCAGCTTGACAGTCATACTGTTTGAAACCACTGTCCTCTGGCTTCATCCCTGCGAGGGGATGGCTCGGCTGGCCGGTGTGGGGGAGGAGGAGGAGATTTATGGCGCTGCTCGGCCGCAGATGCCGGCCCCATCCCACCCCTCGCCAGATGTGGAGCAGGGGAGGATCTGCTCCGGAGGATGCACTTGGATCCCAAGCCCTTCACTCCACAGATGTTTATTGACTTATAAATGCAGTCTTTCAAGAGTTTCCTCGGAGTGCAGAGCTGCAGCGGTGGCTCTGCTCTCCCAGCATAGCTGGTCACATCCAGGCGCTCTCCCTGGGATGGGATGGGATGGGATGGGATGGGATGGGATGGGATGGGATGGGATGGGATGGGATGGGGACACTGGCTTTGGCCCCACGATGGTGGAGGGCACAGGGGCTCAGCTTATTTATGGGCGGTGAGGAAGGTACCAGCATTGCTCACCTGCTTTTTTGTCCTTGATTTATGGTGAGTGAACCCTCCCTCCCTGTGACTCCTGGCAGGAGCCCTGAGAGGAGGAGGAGGAGGAGGAGGAGGAGAAATTTGTCTCCCTTCTCCCAGTGAGCCATCCTGCTTCCCCCAGCCCAGGCATTGCCTTAAACCCTGGGAAACAAGGAGAAGTGTCTTTCTGCTGTTGCTTTCTTTGGCTTTTAGGACTCATAATTTCCCTCTGAGCGTGCAGGATGGAAACTTCCTCACACGCAGAGAAAAGAGGTCAGATTTTAGGCAATAGCAGGACTCCAGGAGCTGGGATTTTTAATGGCAACAACTCTTTTGAAGTCTGTTTTGTGAGAACTGTCTTGCCCATGTCCAGCAGCTGCCACCACCCAACTGGAGCTGCAGCCAGCTGGGCTCTGGAGCTCCATGCCATGCCCATGTCCTACAGTGGCCTTGGCTGGAGACCCCAGATCCCACTCTGTCACTGTCCCTCAAGCATTGGTATGGACACTTCAAACACAGGATTATTCTGTCCACCCCTTTTAGACTAAATCTGCCCTGGAAAACAAATGGCTCTATTGGGCTCAAAACGCTCCCGCAGCTGACTCTGTAATGAGCTGTTTATTATAGTTCCCATAAGTGAAATCCATTAAGTCTGACAGAAATGCAGCGAAAGTTTACATTCCGCATCCGTTTGAGGGCAGTTCTGAATTAAATTTGCCCCTTCCCTCCTCCACCCCAGCAAAGCTACACACGATACTTAAATGAATTTTCCATCATTATTTTCCAGAAGAATAAGGCTGAACTTTACTGGGCCCTGAATGATTTGGCAAGTTTTCCAACTCGTCTGCTTCGAGTCTAAATTTTCTCCCTTCCAGTGTCAGTTTTCAGGCTTGAAAACTTGAAAGGAAAAAAGGTGGTTTAGGGATGACATTGTTCCTTAAATCTTAGGAGCAAGTGATTTGATGTTTTCTATCCTCCTCTCAAGATTAATCTTGGCGCAATGGGGTTACTGTTACAGCTGGATGGAAAATGGAATTTCCATTGTATGAGAAGTTCTGAGGTTTCTGTCTCAAATCTATACAGAAAACCAGTGTCTGTTACTGTATTATAACTGAACAATTAATCCTCTTCTTGTGTATCAATTGCAATATGACCTTAACACAGAATGGTGAAGTCAAAATGAATGATTTGGGGATTTGAAAAGCAAAACATTCTCATAGTTTTCAAGAAAAAGTTAAACAGAACGTAGATGTTAGTGTGGAACAGTTTTTTGCTGTTGAATTATCAGTTTTCCACAAAAAAAGCATTCCAGGTACATCCTTTTAATCAGGTTTTATTATTGCTTGTAAGTGCTGTCTAACACAGCACAGGGCTGGAGGTGTTTTCCAACTCTCCTGACAGCAGTGAGGAAATGGGAATTGTGGGGAGCAGTAAAAGGTGTGAACAGGGGCTGAAGAGAACAAACAGGACAAAGTGGGCAGTAGGGACCTGAGATAAAAGTCCTGAATCAATGGCAGAACTGCCTTCACCTTCAGCAGTGCTGGGGGGGGTTTGACATCCTCGCCAGGGGTACCTGGGGGGCTCCCAGAGAGCTCAGAGCTCCCCAGCAGCTGCAGGAGAAGCAGCTGCTGCCTCCCGTCCCCTCCGCAGCAAAGGTGAGAGCATCACCTGGCTCCCCCCGGAGAAGGAGATGAGTCTCTTACCCGGGGAATGGCTCTGGAAATCGCAGTGATTACACAAACTGCGCCAGGAGAGGCTGATTGACCTTGGGAAAGCACTTCATACCTCTGCAGATTGTAATCAGGTAATGTCTGTGAAGTGCTCCGAAGGCTTTGGACAGAGAATGTTGTAAGATGATCCCAAAGGCAATAAAAAAGGGAGAAATGCTGTCCAGCCATACACAGAACTGTATCCTTGAAATTACATTTCCTTCCTCCCCTCTCCTCCTCCTCCTCCTCCAAATGTGGCACCGATTTGTCAAGTCTGGACAGATAATCCAGAGCTGTGTGCCCGGTTTATCACCAGGAATGGCTGTATCACACCTGCACTAGGCAGAATATAGATTTTGATTAACGAAGATAAATCCAGAGGATGTCTGATGGTTGTATTTTGTAAATCCAGCAAGAAAAGACTAATTTCTCTACAGTTGTGTGTGGTATGTGTGAGCAGGAGAGCCTGTCTGCATTAGCATATAAATGTGGTTAAAGTGAGACAAATACTGGTGGCTTTGGCAAGCAGGATACCTCTGGAATCAGGAATGTAAACTGTTTAGAAAAGGCAACATTTCTGTTTAAATGTAAGGAAAAGGCGGCTGGGGAAGGTAAACATCCTCCCAGAGCAGAAATCACTGCCGGAACTCTGGGGAAAGTTGGACCTGAGAGTTCTGGAGCTGGTGCCTGGGCAGTGGGAGCAAACCCTCCTCCAGGGAGGCTGTGGCACTCATGGGAAGACTTGAGGGAAGACACACAAGGTGCAGGGTAATTCCCAGCCAGACTAGCCCTCAGAGCAGTGATACCTGTACCAAAACCAGATCCATCAGCATAAACTCTCCTTCCAGATGGGGCTGGATGATTTAGGATTGCAAACTCATCAAGGGTTTGGCCACTCCTTTGGTATGTGCTTGTACAATTCCCACTGCCAAGGGTTTGCCAGCTCCGAGCGCAGCAGAAATGACAATAGCAATAAGGAACCTTCAGAAGTCTTAATTAAGCAGTGACCCGAATTTCTCTCTCTCTCTTAGCCTGGAAGAGTTTAAGGTAGAATACGGCCTATTCTGTAAGACAAGCTGCCTCTTCAAAACCATCTACTGCTTGGCTTTCTGTCATGTTGACTTGGGGAAGGAGAGGGGGGAATGCTGGCAGAGGGGAATGCCAGCAAGGCCCCAGGTCTGTGTGAGCCTCCCCTGTGCCCCACAGACACTCTGTCCACTCACAAACGGCCCCAGTGCAACACCACGGTTGTCCAAACAGGCAAGATTTTGTCTGTTCATCACTGGAGGTTTGTTTTGGAAACAGCTGTTAGTCCGTGCGGTAAAACAGAAGATGGAAAGTGTCACAGGAATGTGGTTGTCATGCGAAACCTTCCCCAGGAATGGCAAGGAGATTTATATTCCGCATTTGGTTTTAATTTGATGCATATGGCTGCAGATGCCTGAGATTGGGGAATGGCACTCGCAGCCAGGACGCATTTTCCAGGGATGGCTTGTGGCCGAATCCAGGAGGAGAGCACATTGGAGCCACAACATCCACCCACAGCGGGCAGGACCATCCACCCCGTCCCCCAGGGCTCTGATGGCAAACAGAGCTGTCCCCCTGATGGCGCTCAGGTGACCCCAAGCCAGGCCCTGAGCTGTTCCTCCCCTGTGCATCCTGGTACCCTGATGCTTCCTCCACACAGAGATTCCAGGATGCACAACACTCATCCAAGGACTCCCACCTTCTCCAGACTCTCAGGTAAACCATCCCAGTCCTTTCCTACCCATCTGCTCACTGCTGGCCATTGCTTCCTTGCAGCAACTATTTCATGCCCAGGTTTAGCCAGGGGTGCAAGGAGCAGAAAGGCAATGTGGAGTTATGAGTTTAAATGCTTTTCCCTCCCTCCCTGCATTTCTTTTGGGAAAAAACCCAACACAAACCCAAACCAGATGTAGCCTGTGTGCTGTGAATAGAGTGGGAATCTCACGAGTGGCCCTGGAGATAAACAAGGCTGGGCTGGTAACATGGAGACTGGTGGTGTGTGGGGAAGGGAAGAGGGGTGAGAAGAGGATCTCATTTTCAAAGGATTAGAAAAATGTGATGCAACTCCTTTAAAAGAAAGGAAGAGAGAGGGAGAGCAATGCAGGGAATGCCACAAAAGTCATGTAGGCAAGAGAGTGCAGCTGGCTGAGTTTGAAAACAAATGATTTTAATCAGCTGCTATTCAAGTACTGTCAGCTCTGATTTACTGTGTGCAGCCAATTAAGGGTTTTGGGGGGTTCAGAGGTTAGGAGTGGAACACAAAAGCATGTTGTCAGAAGACAGGAACACTGAAGCAAGAGCAGGAGTGGGGCTCTCCCAGCCCTTCTTGAGATAATTTGGTGTTGGATCAGACTCCCCAGCTGTACAGCCTGGCAAAGGGGCTGGCACCAGCCTCACTGAGGGTTCACGGGAGTTTAGGCACCCTGGCACCAGGGGTGTCTGTGTCAGCCCAGGCTGAGGGTGGGTGACCCCTGGGCACAGCCTCTTCCCCAGGGCTGACCCGCCTTGCCTCACCGCAGCTCCAAGGATCTGGAGCACTGCAGCAGCTCTTGCTCAAACCTGGGATACCCCAGATCCTCTGAACGTGGACAAAACCCAACTGAAAAGCTTGATAAAAGGAGCAGAGGACTTTTAAATGTGATTAAACAGGACATGGTCTGCAGTGATGGAGAAGCAGCCACACCATCCACCCATCCTGATGTCCCTCCAAGTTTCCTTCCACTGCACCACCAGGACTAGTGACCTGTTCAGGGGGTTCCCTGAAAAAGGTATCTTCAAACTTTATCACTCTCACACAAAGCAAGTTACTTCCATAATCTAAAAATGACAAAATGACTCGAGGTATCTTCCCCCTCTCGAATCATCACTAATATATTCTAGGCAAACAGTTCCAGTAGGGCTGTGATATGAGCTTTCCACAATTAATTAGTCCAGCTAAGTACTAAGCAATGAAGAAAATTAAAAAGAAAAACTATCTTCCAAAGTACAGAGCTATCTGTGTGTTTGCACAACTCCCACCTTTAGTGGCAGATAATAGTCTGGAGTCTTTGATCCTATAATAACTCTTAAAACTATTAGTATTGTTGAAATGCTCCAGGCTTTGGCTCCTGGCAGTGCCTGCTCCGGGGCTGTGCCTGCAGAACAGATGTCTCGCCGTGTCCCACAGATTATGGTCGGTCTGTCCTGTTTGCCCGGAGATCTGTGGTTTCACTCATCCCAGAACTGTGTCACCCTGCTGTCTTTGTTCCTCCTATTTAGCACTTTGATTTGTGCAGCTCTGCTAAGAATCTCCCTTGCAGCTTGTTGACTTATCACTCATCCCCGTGAGTTCCCATTCTCTCCTCTCCTGACAGCTTTGCCTAATGTACTTATTCATTCAATTTAAATAAATCGAACACGGGCCTATGACAGCCGATAAGTGAGTCACACAAGAACAAACAGAAAGGAAGCACTGCAAATAGTCAAATGTCAAGTAGGAATGGAAAACTGTCCCTATAGCTCCAGCGAACCTTAGATGTCTAATATTTATGGCCAATTGATGTCATTAGAAAGTAAATAAGCCCTCTTATGCTGCATTACAAAAGATTAACTGCAAGCAATGGAGTTTAAATAGCACAGATAAGTGCAGATGGAAATAAACCTGTTTAAAGCTGGAAATATTTGCTGAACCTCCTTGCTGCTTTTAAGATAATTGATCTCTGTATATCTGTATTGAATCTCACCATAAAAGCTTTGAAACGTCTTCTGGCAGAGCCCAGCTCACTCGTGACTCAACCTCTTCTTATCTCTCCAGATTGCAGAGGGTTTTTTCATTCCTCAGCACACTGGGTGGGGAGCTCGGGGCCAGTGTCAGCACTTTCCTTCCCCAGATGCTCCGGGCTGGGGTCCTTCACCCTCTGATGGAAAACCACCGACACCAGCCTTTGCCCAGCCCCAGTTCAGACCCCCGAGCCAGCATGAATGCCTCTAGCCCTGCAATTTGCCCAGCTTCAAAGGACATCAGAGAAATAAATAGTCTTTTAGGTTACTGGAGTGTGCTCCAGCCGAGGAGCTCTGAAACAGCCCAGCGAGGGAGATATTAATGAGCTACATTTTGCTGATAAGGAAAGTCAGCAAGAGAGGAAGGAAGAAGTGATTTGCTGCCGCTTGCCCACACTGATCCCTGGAGCACATCCCATCCAGGGTCATGTCAGCCCTCGGCTGGGCCAGCTGGGAGAGCCTGGGCACAGGTACCCCAAAGCCCCCCAAACCCACCCGCAGGTGAGCAGCACCTGGGAGAGGGGCAGAGGGGACACCAGCCAAGGGCTGTGCCTTTCTGCAGGCATTTCTGCAGTGCCTCTGAGAGCCTTGAGAGCGGGAGGACTTGGCTAAGACAATAACTCAAGCACTGGAGACAAGAGCAAGCCCCCACCCGAGGGCTCCGTGCCCTCCGCGCCCGCCCGCCGGGCACCATCTGCAGCGGGACTCAGTGCCAAGGCAGCGCTGCACCACTTCTCCACTGCAGAAACATTTATTTGATCCTCCAACTCTGCTTTCAGGATGATTAATCTGCGCCCGGCTGTGTGTTTAGGCTCTCCATAAAGGCAGGTGCATGTGTTCGTGTGCTGCTGCTGTCAGGGCCGGTAATGTAAGCGTCTGTTTTACAGCCCAATTGACAGCAGCATTGTTCTGGCAGGGTTACAGCTCTGACATGTGGAATCAATCTTTTTAACCTGTCAATTAATCAGTGGGCAGCTGTCAGCCCAGCTGAAAGGCCTGAAGGACAGTGCCCTTTCAATGGATTATACTGGATGCTCAGTGGAGTAAAATTGAATGCTTCAGTCTCAGGAACTCTCCCTGCATCCAGAGCAATGCTCCAGCTCGCCTTTCCAGGCAACACCAGGCCCTCCTGCCCAAAACCAGGCAGTGAAGGGTGACAGTGAGACACCCTTGCTGTGTGTAATTGCTGGCTGAGCCACCTCCAAGAGAACCACAGGGCAGGGCTGAACAGATTCCTGATCCCTGATCCCTGCCTCCTGCTCCTTCCCAGAGCACAACCAGGCTGGGGAGGTGTGTGAGATACAGACCCACTTTTGAGGGGTGTCACGGGGAGCAGATGTCCCTGTGCCTGGGACCCCACAGCCCAGGTTGCCCCCAAGCCTCAGACCAGCCCCTTGGGGCTTGGACATGTGAGTGTGTTGGCCTGAGCTCCCCCATCACCATCCTGCACTTCCCGTGCCACGCTTGGATCCCCCAAAACAGGAGCTGCTCCAGGTAATTTCCTCCTGCAACTCCTGTCTGTAATTTCCTTCAGGGGTTAAGTCTGCCCCACCATTTCCTTGCTTTCTCCAAGGATGCTTCCCACACCAGTGAACCTGAAGAAGCCGACACTGATGTGTAACATGATCTCCCTTTTCCCATAGCACATTGGGATTCTCTCTCTCACCTTTGGAGCAGGTGTTGGAATGGGGACAGCAAACATCCCCCTCAAAGTGCCTCCGAGTGGCCAAGGTGCCCTGGCAGGGAGCAGCTCCGGCAGGAAACAAAAGCATAACCTTGAAAAAGCAGCATTTCCCCGGCCCCCTCAGCCTAATGTTCTGTGGTGTTAGTTGAGCGGCCACTAATTTGATTCATATGAGAAGCTTGACCTTATTCCACCAAGTGTTTTCCAGCCTGGATTTCTCTAACTGCTTGTTTATAGAGAGTATATGGAGCATTTAATGTTTTTTCAGCTGTTTAGGAACTTGATTTTTTCCTTAAGGCAGTCCCAAAAGAGTAGGGTACAAGTCACAGCCTCCTCCCTCCCCTCCCAGCCATCAGGGTGCTCAACCCCCCTTCCCTGCTCTGGTGCTGGCCAGGGAGAAGGGATAATTTATTTGGTGGCTGCATCATTACGTGGAGGTGACTCCAAATGCTATTATCTTTGTTTAGCACAAGCAGGGAGCAGTTAGAGCTCTCCGGGTAATCTATCTTAGGATCAAAAAGCTATGGAGACACAGAAAAGCTCTTCTCGAGCCCTAATCTCTCAGCACCATCATCCTCTCAGCTGAGGAGGGGCAGGGACCTTGGTGCCAATGCCTTTCGCGATGATTTTAGATGATTGATCTTTCTAAACCGCTTTTTTCCTTGCTTGCCACGCAGACATGGATAGATGGAGCATTTATAGATTATCCCTGTGTGACAATTAGTCACAAACTAAGGAGTTTTCAGCCAGGGGAACACATTAAAGGCATCAGGATCTGGATGCCAATCATGTGACAGGGAAAGGCAAATTGTACGGCGGGAGGCAGGCACTGACCATTTGTATAGAACACCTGATTATCTGCCCCAGGGGCTGAGGCAGCCTGCCTAAAAAGCAGTTTGAGGTTGTCAGGACTTTGACAAAAGCACAACACACCTTCAGAGGAAAGTTGGATGCCAAGGAGCAGCATGGAGGGGAGGAGATGTGCAACGAGAGCAGGTCTAGAGACAAACCTCGGGAGGGCATCGGCTCCCAGACCTCTCCCAACAGCCACCGTTTTCACTTGATTTATTCTCACCCTGCACTGCAGGAAATAGAGAAATATTATCTCCTGTTTACCACGGAGCTGAGATGGAGCACCCGGCCAAGGTCACAGAGCGAGTCTGAGGCACAGAGGGATTGAACTGAGGTCCCTGTGCCCACCCAGGCAGCCCAGCTGAGCTCAGGGACCTGGGCTTGGAGAGCTCCTGGCAGTCCTTTGATGAAAGACACTCAAGAAGAGCAAATAGCAATTGAAATATTTTCATCTAGGGCCCCGTTATAAAAAGCTGCAAGTCTAAGCACCAAATGGCTCCTAATTTGCACCTGACTCTTTTAATCAAATTGAGCTTTCAGGCCTAATCCTAAACCAGGCTTTTCAGAGAAGATTGCAGAAAGATTATTCATCAAGAGGAGCAGAAGCTCAGAGAAGTCATTAGCACCTATTCTTTTGACAGAGGAAAAACGAGGCGACCTGTTCCACAGCTCAGCTCATGCCTGGATCCTCCCCATCCCTGCCAAACCTTCCCTTCTGCAAAGCTGCTCATTTGCACCCCACTTGTCAGCAGCACCATCCCAGCCGGGAGCTGCCAGGAGGGTCTTGGGGGGTTCAGAGCCTGCCCATGTAGGTTGGATGCTGATGGGAGAGCCCAGGTCCCTTTGCTGGCCTGGCAAGGCGTGCGGAAAGGCACAGTCACCAGGCTGAGTCTAACAGAGTCCCCATGCCCCTTGTGGGGCTCTGTAGGGGTACAGGCCACCCACACTGGGCTTACTTAGCTCTGTTCCTGCTTCTCCCCACCCTGGGGTACACACCCCGAGGTAAAGTCCTAAGTGACAACTCAGTCCCACGATTACCACTGACTTGGATGCATTTGTACCTACTGATGATTTAGATGCCGAACACTCTCTCCTCCAGCCACAGAAACGAGAGGATTTTAGGGTGAAATTGTCAGATCAAAGTGAGTTTACAGAGCTCCTTTAAACAAATTTTTACAATAATAATTTCTCCGTGCGGTGTCTGCAATAAAAGCCAATAGATTAGATGGCCAGGGAGCGAGCCCTGGCTGTAAATCACTGCAGGGCCTGGGCAGGCTCCTGCACTCTGCCTCCATGGTTTATGGTGTCATCCCAGTCCCAGAATCCCTGGAGTGAATTACAGCCTCGCAGGCAGCGGGTGCCCATCTATTATCCTACATGTAAACAGGTATTCAAATAGCAGCTTCAGAGCCTTCTCCCTGGCATTTAATCATGCCTGTAATCTAACCCCAGCCCTTGCCAAGGTCACAGCTCTGATTGCTCCAGCACGGCGGGTCTCAGCCAGCAGCACTGACAGCCTCAGACAAGCTGATTGTCCCCCAAATTAACTCTGATGCTCTGTGCAGAATAATTCAGTAGCGACATGGTCTAATCACCAACCCTGAGCCTGTCTCATCCCCGTGGCAGAAGCGGAGCCTCATGGCAGGCTGGGGCTGCTCCGAGGTGTTCAGCATCCATATCCCATGGATGGGACATCCTCCAGACCTGCTGTGGGCTGTGCTTAGCCTGGTTGGGGAGCATCCCAAACCTTATTCCTGCCCTCTGATCCTCACTCTGGCAACAAGTGCCAAATCGCAGCCCTGGCTCCCTCCTCCAGCTCCAGCTGGAAAGAGAGCTGTCTTGGGTGACCCACTCCAGCCTCTTGTGACTGACTTTCCCCTCCCACCCACACCAAGAGTGAGCTGGGAGCACACGAAGCGCTTGGTGCCCTTCTCCCTCTGGCCACCTGTATTCACAGGTACAGGGAGATGCAGTGCCCAGAGTGTAACTCATGGAGCATCACATGTGACAGAACAGCCCGGACACATCCAGACCCTGTCCCGTGCTGAGCCCAAGTCAATGAGATTTGAAGGTGCTCAGCAAAACCTTTTAAAGGATCCTTGAAGTGGAATCAATAACCAGTTCATCATCCTCCCTGCTTCTCTTTCCCCCGTGACACCTTTTCTAAAAAGCAGCTGAGAAATTTCTCAGTCACTGCCCAACTAGCGGGCAGTAAATCTGCAGAATATAAAGATGATTTTCGTTTCCATTGGGTTACTCTATTTTTCTCTCTAAATATTTCAGGGGAGTTCGATTCATGGCTTCTCCTTTGGCGTGAAAAGAAAATAATAATAATTTTTTATTTAAAAGGTAGGGAGCAAAGCCCCGAGCGCTGGGGCCTCTGTATTGTGTTTCAAATGGTTCCCAGCTTCATTACTAGCTCTAAGCAAGTTCTGTATACATCACCTAGTTTAATTCAGCAATATCATCAGTGTCAATGGGCATCCAGCGGCTGCCGGCTATTGGTCATCTGGACCTGACACAAACTCAATAAATACTCCATAACCCCTGACAGCCGCCAGCAGATTAGCCCGAAATGAGCGATTGCCCAACCAACACCTGCTGAACCAAATCACCGCCGTGAGTGATGGGCCTGTACCCAGCTCTGACCACAAGTGAGATCAGGGGAAGAATGATTTTATACTTGAAGAAAAGAATTAAAGGTGGTGGCTGGAGTGATTGGAAAACCTTCATGAGGCTTCCCAGTCCTTCCTGCCCCCCCTGCCTTGGCAGGCTGGAGGTGCTGGCGGCACGGCATGGGCTGACCACAGGGTTCTGACGGCACCAGCAGGTTTTATCATTCTGTGCATTATTGATGTTGCCATCAGTGACTTTATTTCACGTCCTACCATATTATTGCTGCAAATTATTATTTTAAACTCTTTGGTGAGGCCTTAAAGCGCTGCTTAAAAGTCAGCACTTATTTAAAGGTATCATTTTTGCAAATGGGGCTTCAGGTGCAGCAGAACAAGAGCCTCCACTGCTGATCCCAGATACCTACCAGAGCTCAAACCACAGCACCAAGAGCCAGGTCTAGGCACTACACAAGGTCTTGGAAATTTACTGGTGCTGGAATTCCAGGATCTGTTGCAATCTTGAACTGCTACTTGCCCAGGGCAAGTCGAATCATAAAATCACAGAAAGGTTTGGGCTGGGAGGGACATTTAAGCTCATTCTGTTCCACGGGCAGGGTCACCTTCCACTAGACCACGTTGCCCTGTCCAACCTGGCCTTGAAGTGCCTTGCAACCTTAAAGCTCCCAAGAAAACCACAGGTAATACCAATACACCAAATAAATGGAGCTAAATCAGAGCAGCCAGACCACGTCCAGCTTTGAGCACATGGCTCTTCCAGTGCCTCAGTTTTCCCTTAGGCTGGTCAAGAACTATTTCTCTCTGCTTAGGGGCTTTTTGATCTTTTCCTCCAAAACTAGACTTTTTTTGGCGTGACTCTCTCCCTATGTCATCTCAGGAGTGATTCTGCACCAGAAGAAACAATCTGGCGCAGAACTTGGACTGACTCAATTTGCAGCAGGCAATCCTGTCCTTGCCCAGCCCTGCAGCTCACTGCTCTGGTGGGATGCTGAAATCCACGGATCCTCCAGGACTGGTCCCTGGGCGCTATTTCCCAGTGCTTGGCACTGGTCCCCCACTGGGACCTGTTTGTGGGAATGGAGGGTAATAGCCCTGCGTGTTTGATCGTGTTCCTTTCTGTCTGCTCAGAATCTGTCAGCGTTTTCACTACCCAGAATAGCTGTCACTCCAGTTTTGGCTCTAGGATCCTGTTTTGATTCCAGCCCTTATCGAGTTTATCTAGAATCCTTCTGCTCATTTAAAAGAAAAAATAAAAAAGGCACCCAAAAAAAATATCTCTTATTGAAAGTGCTTTTGGAGTTTGTCTGAGTCGGCTCCCAAAAGCACCCTGCATGGGTTTGATGCACTCCAGCCTAATTGATGTCCCCGGATTTGAAGAGCTGTCTGGATCAGGGGCCCGCCAAAGTCTTTCAGAGTAATGTGATTTGCTGGAGAGCCCTGGTAGAAGTTTGCAGAAACACTGCTGCTCCCGCTGCCAGCTTAAATCAGATACCAGCCTGACCTCGGCAAGCAGTGTCTTCTCCTATAAATTTTGGCATCTCAGTGAGTTACATCATTCGTGCTGCATTATGTGCTGTTACAGACAAGAAGTCACGCAAGTTAATGTGGCATCTGGCTGGAATTTAAAGGCAAATGCACGAGGCTGGAAAATCCAAACCCACCTTTGCCCTCGCACCCGCAGCCGCTCCGCCAGCCTTGCCCACGGCCGGGGCGGTGCTGCTGCCACGGGGCAGGGACGTGTTTCCTTCCAGGGAGAAGTCCCATATTTGCTGCTGAAAGGCTTTTCCTCCCCACTCTGCTTTTGACAGGGAGATGAAAAGGAATCCTTCATCTTTGGGAGGCACTGGCTGACTCGAGCTCCATCTGGGGATGCTCCTGAGTGTGAGAGCGCTCGGGGATGGAGGTGGGCGACGCAGGGAGGTCCCACTCAGGTCACCTGGCTGTGAGCAGGCAGGACACAGCCCCAGGCAGCCCAGGAGGGTACAACTGCTCCCCAGCACGAACTCCTGCATGTTTTCACTCTCATTCATACAAGGGCTCCCCAAATTCTGAGCCGTGTACACACATACATGTGGGAGGACTCGCGTCCTCATGTGCCAGCCAGCCTGTCCTCCTAGACCCAGGAGAATCACCACATCCCAGCTCTGAAGCAGAGATTTTGCAGCACGCCCAGGACCCCTTGGCCACCCCTGTTCTCTTGCCAGGCACAACTGAGTCCCTGAGGGGTGTGGGATGAGCTCCCAGCACAGCAGTGCCCGTTCCACTCCCCGTTCTCTTCCCACGCTGTGACTGACAGGCAGCCCTTGGAGAGAGCAATCACAGCCACGCTCACAAATGGGCACTTCTCTCATTCCTGCTTAATTTGCTCCTCGCTACTTTACAGAACCCCTCTCCAATTAGCCAATTAGGAGTTAATTTGATTTGTTCTATCAGGACTGCAGCCCACAGAGTGCCATGGTGGATGCACAGAGCAAGTGCTCGCCGGGTCCGGCCCGAATTCCGTATAGATATGATAAAAGTTTTTGCTTTGAGCCATTTTGCTTTGTTTAGGACATGTTGAATCCTTCCATCCGATTTTTAGGCTGTGTTAAATTACTGATTTTATTACATTTTATAAAGGCTGCTGTCCATTTTAATATGGGGGGAAGAAAAAAACCATTTTGGATTTTTCTTTCTGAGTAACACAGGACAGAGAGAGGCAGAGGCACATCTGTGTGCAAACCATGAATTCTCCAGAGAAGAAAATCTGTTTTCTCTTTGGGTTTAACTCTAACTGATGGCACAAACGCTGCTGTGTCCAGAGGTTTCACCCTCCTTCTGCCAGGAAACACCAAGATCTTCGAGACACCTTGGAAGGGGGGGAAGAGATGGTGGGTGGGGAGGAAACAAGCCATAATATTACAAAGCACCTGGTGAAAAACTGCAAATGGATCATTGCATTCTCTGTCTGCTCAGCTCTGCCTTGAAAGAGTTTTTCACTATAATTGTAATTGATGTTTTCCTTCGTCCTTGTAAAATGGTTTAGTGGTTTGGAAATGATTTAAGGGAGGGATAAATATGCAAAACCCATGCAGGTTCCTGTCAGGCTCAGCTCCTCAGCTCCCTTCTCCTTCCCCCCAGACACCGCAGGGCACCTGGCACCGATCGATCCCTTCGGGACACTAATAATTTTGTCAGACGTGTGTGACATCCTCAGAACATTTCTGATCTACTCTAAACCAGCCAAGGTATATTATGTGTTGTGGGTGTTTTGTTGGATCAATTTTAGGCCAGTGCTGCTGGAAACTCACATAGGAGATGGTTGGATCCTGTCTGCTGACTCTGGGAACAAAAGTGTCTGAATTGTCACTGTTGTTTTTCTATAGCAGGGACAGATAAAGAATGAGTGTGATTGCACACAGCCACAGGTTCAACTACATGCTTTAAAAGGTGGCTAAAACATCCCACCCTCCCTGCTGATCCAAGGGAGAGGATCTTCCTGCAGGATAAACTGGAGGAAAATGTAGCTCTGGAGAAGGGGAACAGCGCAAGGAACAGTTTGGCCCAAAGCACCTCTGACTGCTGCGAACTTCACTGGACGTGCAAAAAGGGGCATGTTTCTAGAGAAGGCCATTTTCAGGTTTTTAGGAATCAGGATCAAAGAAATCCTTCAGTCCATGACATGAAGAAAGAGCAACAAAGATCCCAGATCCCACCAAAGGACCCCAGGGAACGTGTCACCTCTTCCCACGCCACTGTGACCAGCCACGCTTGGGAAGATCCCACTGATGGGATCCCACGAGCAGGTTCCCCGGGCATTTCCTACAAGGCCTCCATGCTCCTCAAGCCTGTTTCCCACTTGGTCAGAAATAACCTGGATTTGACGGCCTGTCAAATATGTCCCAAAGACCAGAGAGAGGGTTTAGGAGGCTGGAGAGGAGCTCTTAGATGACAGGGGGGTGGTGGCTGGCTGAGTGCCTATGGAAATGAGGATATTAATGGAGCTGAGTTTGTAATAAATTGGAATTTATGGTACAATTAGCACTTAGAACCTCGGATGGGTGTCTCTGTTACTTTAAATCTAAATAAATAACTACATTAACACTACTCCTACCAGTTGTTTTTTGTGGCATAGCCAAGGCCCAAGTAATTCACTAAAAATAATGAGCCTGGCTCAGTGAAGACCAGCAAGACTGAGACAGCTCAATGGGGTTACATTTACAGACGGATATTTTCCAGATGTCATGGTGACTGGTGGTGTAGGGCACCAGGGGAGGAGAGGAAATAACTCCGGAGCCCAAACCATTCCCCAGGACAACACTCGGAGCACGAACCTCTCCAGGCTCAGTCAGCCCAGCAATGCCCTCCAAACACGCACCTTCCTGCAGAACGACTGCTCACAAAATCACAGACAGTCCCGAGACGTTGTTGTTGTTGTTGTTGTTGTTATTATTATTATTATTATTCTTTTAAAAAGTCCCCTCTGCAGACTGCTGTGCTGGTGACATTCCCTTCAAGCCGCAATAACTAACCTGTCACAGCCTACAAACGCTGACAATACAGCGCCGTGTGGGGCTGACTTAATAAACCTCATTTACATTCATTTTGATTCGCTCAGGCATTGAAAAACATTTCACAGGGAAAAAGAAATAAGTAGGAACCTCTCCCAGCTGACATGATGTTTGCTGATATGATACGAATGGACTTAATAGCAGCACGTATGAGAACATGCATTCCTTACAATATTTGCAAATGGGCTTCTTTTTATTTACTTGTGATTTTTTCCCTCCCTTTCTCTTTCTCCTTTGTGCTGGTGCCACTTGTGCTACGGGAGCACTGCCGTGACCACAGCCCCCTGCCGTGAGTATCCCTGAGTGCTCATGTCCTAAACACCCCTCTGTTGGATTGACCCATGGGCAGGGTGGGGGAATCACAGAATCACGGAATGCTTTGGGTTGGAAGGGAATTTAGAGATCATCTCACTCTACCCCCTGCCATGGGCAGGGAACCTGCTCCACTGCAACACCGTGGGTTGGTTCTTGCTCCAGTTTTTCACTTCTGCTCCATAATCTGAGGCTCTTCTCCCCAAATTCCCTTTCTAGTGCAGCTCCCTCTGACAGTTCCAACGTGTCACTGGGCGCTGCAGTAGAGCCTGCACAATGTTGGAGGAATCTCAACAGGGCTAAAAGTTTATCTTACCTCAAAGAGTGATAAACACTCGAGCCCTGGTGGTTCTATTATTTCTGCTGAGCTTTTTCCTGCTGACATTGGTTTAAAATAAGTTCCTCTTGATTTACATCTGTCTAAGATCAGAACAGAGCAGAAGGAGTTTCAGCAGAACAGGATTCTGCAGATGAACACAGGGGGCTCATTTGCTTTCTCTTATCTGATTTGCATCACTTCGAGAGACAGTTTAATTTCGAGCACTGGTCCTGAGCAACTGAGAACAGGAAAAAGAAATAAACCCCCAAACCGGTAAAAAGGTCTCCCAATTAAGCAAGTCAGAGAGGTGTGCAGAGCCGGGAAACCTTCTGGGAAGGGAGAAGCAAGACTGCAAGATGAAAAATAACACCAAGGGGAAGGTGCAGGGGAAAAGGTATTTTGCCACATGTGCAATCCAGTGGCACCTCAGGAAGAACACACAGCACAACCTGCACCCATGGCCCGGCTGCTTCTCAGCCCCCCCGTGTTTGCAGTCAAACACTTGGCTGTGTTGTTCCTCTCCCCCTCCCTGCCTTGCTCCTGCAGCCACCACCTTCCCCAGGCCCGGGCAAATTGACAGAGCAAGAGGAGAGGGGAAAATTGAGTTGTCTCATCCCCCCTTGGGGAGTCTCACTTTCCTGCCTGTATTTGAAAGCGCTCATTTCCTACATCTCCTGATGAGAGTTCCCATCGACCGGTGACCCCTAAATGCCTGTGCCCATCAATAGTCCCTGGTATCTTATTGACAGGGCTATTGACAGCTCTCCTTGCCCAGGAGAGCTGGGGCTGTGGCCACGAGCTGGCAGGGGCAGGACTGGCTGAGATTGACACTGTGGAGGAGTTTCCTGAGCATGAGAGGGCAGCCAGTGGATCTCCCTGTTGTCCACATCAGCTGCCTCAGCCAGGAAGGGGAGTTTCCACATCCCCTACAGGTATCCCACAACTGCTCCCCAGTGCTCCCAGGAGCTGGGGCTCCGCATTTGGGTGAGCAGAGGTGGCCATGCAAGCCCTTCCCAGCTCTGTTCATGGACCTCTGCTGTATGTTCCTGAAAGGTGGCATTATTTTTGTCAAGTTCTCATCAATGACCGACCAAGAACTCTCCCCTTCACTGTGCCTGGCTCATCCGTGCTCTGCCCAAGCCATCTCTTTTTGCTTCCAGGTGCCTGCAATGCTCAGTCCCCTGTTACTCACACAGGAAAGATGCCGCCCACGGTGCAGGGTGAAAGCTCGAGAGCCCAGATCACACCTTAGACATCAGTGGCACCCTCTCTAAAAGGCTCCTTGTCCCCAGCTCCCTGTCCCAGGAGGTGCAGAGCCTCCCTGCACCCCAGTTTTCCAGCCCTCCGTGTGCTCTGCGGGTGCAGGGACACCATGTGGGCTGTGTGTGGTGTTTGCAGGAACCCTCCCAGCACACGCCTGCACAGCCCACCCCTCATCCAGGCCAGGAGCTGAGGGGAAAAAAATGAAAGAATATTGAACTTCTAATGCACTGTAATTACCAAATGATCCTATCTCAAAAGCAATGGGGCCCCATGGGATTTATTGCTGTATTAACAGTGGTTTTCCATTGCATTACTTAATGAATAATGTCTAGGCTAATAGCACACATACACACACAAAAAGAGTGAGAACACAACTCCAGTGTAATTATTATTTCTTCTAATGCAGCCACTTCTTGCATAAATACCCATCTCTCTTTATTGGGTTGTTGTTTAAAAAATGTTTCCTATTAAATTGCCATCGGTGCAAGGCATATATTATGGTTATTATTTTTACTTTTGCTTTACACAGGTATTTTCCCACTCCCTGACACTCTCACACACCCAACTGACCACTCAGCTCCCATCCGTGCCCCTGATGCCACCCTCGTTCCCTGGGTTCTCCAAGGGCCTCCAAGATCTCAGCTGTGCAAACAGCCCAGCCTCTGTTTATTTTGGTAGCCTCACAAAATATTTATGGAGAGTTATTCGAGCAGAAAGGCTGAATGGAGATCATTGCAATGTGTCAAATTAAAGAGTGTTTAATGCTGCCTAATCTCCTGGTAATTGCTGTTGTGGCGGTGGATGGCACTGGAGCTGGGTAAGAAAGCTAATGACAGGCTGGGTGAGGGCAGCTCCTGGCACCAGCCACATCCAGCAAGTGGGGCTTTTAATCTCTATTTTGATCTATATATTGATCAAAGGACCCCTTGCCATTCCAGCAGCATCCTCACTCCTGAATAGCAGTTACCTGTACAGGGGCAATGCCCCAAATGCAGGTGCCCTCAGAGGGAGGCAGCCCGTGGCCCACAGAGCTCATCATCAATTAAAACAAAGCAGACAAGGAAGATTTATCATCTCCATTGTAGAGCTGGGGAATTGAAGCATCTAGAGACTAAGAGACCCAGGAAACAATAATAATAATAATAATAATAATAAATGCTACTTGCAACTGCTGATGCTTACCCAAACTTCAGAGTTTGTGTCACTAATTACTGGGGCAGTGTCTGATTAGCTCCCTGTTCACTGGAGGATTATTGTGCCTATCTGGGCATCCCATGCTCTGATCAGTAAGCATCAAAAACAACCACCTGTAGGGCACGGGGGACTTCCATCCTCATGGCTTGGCTCATTTGTGTCCTTGATGGGGTCAGCAGCAAGTGGAAAAGCATAAGGGAGACACTGGCATGGTGGGTTTCAGGGGCTGAGCTTGGGAAGACCCAATTAGCTACTGGACACTTTTTCAAGTGCACACTGACTTTGTTCCTTGAGGACTCTTCTTTCTCTCTTTAATAATAATCCTGCTTTTGGAACAGCCAACCCATCGCCCTGGAAACAAGCTGTGATGTCAGAGGAAGTTAGTTCCAACATTCTCAAAGGAAGAAGCAGGTTGGTGACTCTGAAAGATTCTTATTTTGATGCCAATTACCCTGTACCAGCAGTGGAAAAGAGATCTCTGAGCTCTCCCAGATGCACAGGCCCGGACGGGGCACATTTTCTGGGCAAAAAAAGTGTGGTTCAGCGTTTTCCAAATCAGCAGCAGCTCCGCAAGCATGACAGTGAGTGGCAAACCCACCACTCCTGTGATGTCTCCTCTCCCGCCCTTGACTGCATGGCCAAGTCACAGCCCAGGATTGTGGCAAATACTGGCTGTCCCAGGAACTTCCCCAGAGCCTTAGGGCTCCCCACATCCCACTGCTGATGAGGAGAAGCCCTGTGGTTCAGGGTGGGAAGGGGGGGATACGGGAAAGGGCTCGATGGAGGGAGTGGGGGCTGAACCGGTCTGTTCCAGTTACGGAGCTCAGCAAGCGAGAGGTTCATCATTAACTGTCAAACAGCGGTTTTAATCAGCCCTGCTCCTCGGTGGAAGATAGATTTAATATCAAGGCACATTTTCAGAGCCATTAGTTTAATTATGACAGGTGTCTGCAAACTGGATGGCTCCGCTTTCAGCTCTGAATGACAGCGCTTAATTCCACGGGCCCACAGGGGCCACGAGGGTACTTTACAAAAATGAGCTTCCATTAAAGCATAAGTGTTTCTTTCTTCCTTCCTCCCTTTCTTTTTTTTTTTTTTTAATACATATATAAATATATATTTCTCTCCTTTTGTTCTCTCTTCTCTGCTGAGAAAATGAGGGCTGATCAGAAAATTGCCCTTTAGTGGAAGGCAAAATAATTTTCCTTGCCCATTAGGACGGGTATTACAGGTTAGGAAGGCTGTGCCCCATGGTCTCTGGCCAGACAGAGGCACAGCAATTTGCTGCTTAACCTTTCCATTATCCATCTCTCTCCAGTGTTGTCCCAATAAATAGGTAAATAATCAATAATAGCAACAAATAACAGAAGGTTGGGTACCTAGAGGATGCTGCTGGGGGGAAAGTCATCTCGTTCCAGCATCTGCACCTCTCCCACCTCCAGAGCTGTGCCAGGTGAGGAAGGTGCTCGTCCTCCTTCAGTGCTCAGCTGACACAGGCTCTCCAGATCACAGCACGTCATGCTTATTTTACATCTATTTTATGCCCCCAAAGGCCTCCCGCTCGCCCTTTTTCCCTAGAAATGGAGCGGTTTCACACGGTCATCCCTGGGGCAGGGAGGGACAAACCCACCGCGACTTTCGCGTCTTTGGGCAAGTTCGGATTAACTCCGATAACGCAACACCTCCCCTCCAGCCCTCAGCCCAGCCCTGGGCAAGTGATCGTCCTGCTTTCCCTGCCGGAGCTGAGCTCTCGTTTCCCGCAGAGCGGATGATGCGGTGATGCAGGGGAGGGGGACGGAGCGCGGTCCCTGCCCCGCGCTGTGCGAGGATGCTGCCGGCGCTCTCCCGGCCGTACAGTGACCTCTGCTGCAGAGCTCAGCAGCTGCCAGCCGGGCTCACACAGCCTCCAGCTCACAGGCGAGAGGGTTTCCAGCGCCCGGAGTCCCCGCTGTGCCTGCCTGCGACCCGCCTCGCCTCGCCCTTGGGTAGACCCATCATCCCTCCAGTCTCTGCTGGGCATCCCAGAGAGCAGAAAAGGGAATTAAAGTCGCTCAGGCTGCCCGGCACACGCTGCAAAGGGGCTCTCGGCAAGAGGAGCGTTCCTCCAGCTCTCCCAAGGCAAAATTCCTCTAGGTCAGTGTTTCGCCCCGGCATCCCAGCCCTGCCATCCCTCGTGTCACCCCCTTTGCTGGGCAGCCCCGGGGTGGAATCAGCTTGAAATGTTCCCAGGCAACACTCCTCGGCAGGGCAATGCCAGCCTGGGAATTGCTGACACAGCAGAGCCTGCCAGCATTCCCTCCGGGATCCACAACCCCAGGAACCCAGGCTGCCCTCCAGGGTCCCCCAGTGACAGGACGGACCCTCGAGCAGCTCCTTCTCTGAACAGGGAGCCCCCAAGGCCCTCAATCCCAGCCTCTGAGCAGCCTGGAGTCTTTCAGGCTGTTTCTTAAAGGTCAAAAGGAAATATCACTTCTACTTTTCCCCAAGCCTGATGTTGAACATTGAAGTCTCCAGCCAGCCCTAAATACTGTTATTTTTCACTCCTAATTCACAGGGTCCCTTGTTATCTCCACATGTCCATGACCTTTCTGTCATGTGTTTAGGAGCTGATGACTGGGAGTTAAGACATGCCAAACTCATTCCACTTGTGAGACAAACCACACCAGTCTCCAAGGGTATCAAGGCAACCCCTTCTCAGCCAGCCCTTCCAGCCCCTGCACCACGCACGGAGACATTGCTGGGTGTCCCTGGTAAAAGCCAGGTGGGCACTGCCAAGTTGTGCTGATTTCTGCAGCTCAGTATCTGGCAGAGGCTCCTGCAGACCTGCCCCGGTCACTGACAGAATGGGAAAGGCCTTCAGGACTCTTTTTTGCATCCATTCGTACAATGGACTTGTTTCAGCGATGATGCCAAACTCAGGAATGCAAGACTGGCCTGGATAGACTCTGGCATTCAATAGGCTTAAACACTGGTAGAGGAATTTTAAAAAGCACCCAGGAGATGGAGGCACCCAGCACGAACTGGTTTTAAATGGAAACCAGATCATAATGTCTTGGAGGTTTTGCACAGCCCTCTACCAGCCAGTCACCAGTTACACTGCTTTGTAAACATGGCCTGTGGGTGCAAAATTCCACAAAGCCACTGGGATTTCATGGGAAAGAGACATTTTCAGGATCCATAACCAAAGTTAACAGCAAAGTTGATTCATTTTCTGGACAGTTTTACAGTTCCTCAAAAAAAGTCCCCCAATACCATCCAACCTCCAAAAAAAAGAATGATGAGTTTCTCAAGAGCAGAGTCTCCCCCTTTCCTTTCATCCCATTTGCAAGTGTCTCTGCCCTTGTTCCTCCCCAGGAGGGGTCTGGTAGGTTGTAGTGCAAGAGGAACCTGGGAGTGACAGCAGAAGTTATTTAAGTCCAAACACACAAAATTACAGATATTCCAAACAAAGAGCATGGGAACTTGGCAGAAGGAGAGGGTGTCTGAGCTACCAGAGCAGCCATAACTCAAGAGCTGACAAACGATGTGGCTTTGAAATGAATATTTATCCTGGTATTTAATAATACAAATCCAGAGTGTGGAAATTACTACCCTGCTGTATCACATTGTCTTTAGTGCCTCCAAGTCACTGAGGGCCACAAGGACAAGGCAGTGCTGTGGTTTATATAATTCAGTGTCTTTCTTACAATGTTTTATGGCAGAAAAACAAATCAGCAGGGAAAGGGGTTTCCCTGCTAGTTTCTAGGCCATTGTTCCTGAAGCTTTGGAGCTCAGAGAGGCACTGAGAAAGCTCCCAAACGTCTTCCCATCTCGGAGGAACCCCATCCATTCTGCCTTGATCCACACATGGAGGTGGTTTGGGGCAGTGACAGACACAGGTGGGCTGGAACTGAGCTCTAAAACACAAATGGCTTAGGAAGGGCCACGGCACCAGTGACCCCAGCGACCCCACACCTGCACTGCCCAGCCAGCACTCACCTCACTCAGCAAATACCTCCTAAAAACACAGCATTTGGAGTCCTGTGGTCACAGCCAGGTGCTGCCCTTCTGACAAGGTCCCTGCACCTGGGGAAGGGAGTCCAGCCTTCTTCAGCCTGCAGGAACCAGCCTTTGCCAAGGGCCAGGAGCCCCTGGACACGTACGACCTTCCTCAGGGAGCTGCTCGTGGACGGAGACCAGGAATTGTGCAGAGCTCACCCAAATCCAGTGGTAATGAACAAGAGAGAATACAAATGCTCCCAGCAAGTGTATCCCGTTCATCAGAAGCTTTCTGTTGTCCCCAAAGCTAACCTGATGCCAAGGAATGTCCTCACTGTGTCGCAATCCATCACTTCAGCCCCACTGGTGAGTCCAGGAACCAGATTGTTCCTCCCCAGAAGCACAACAGCAACCACTGACATTTACAGATGCCATCGAGGCCTCAGAGCTCCAAAATCAGGGCACTGAAGAGACAGTGAAATAACTCATGTAGAGTAAAACTAACCCAAGGCTCGGGCACAACAAAGCTCTGCCTTGAGCCCTCCAGAACCAGTAAGGCATCCCCAAAACCTTGTTTGCTTTTGCTGTGGGGATGAACTTCAACCCCAGTGAGGAGCTCAAGGTGCCCACAGCCAGCTGGGGACTCAGCGCCACTACGAAACAAAATAAATAAACCAAAGCAAAATCTGGTTGTCTCATTGCAAAGTGTGGAAACCACAAAATGCTTCTGTGGAGAGCGACTGACAGAACAAGTCAATGTGGGTTTTTGTTTCCTTCACCTTCAATACCATAAGGAATCACACAAGGAACAGTATTTGGGTGCTCCAGCCTTCACAGGCACCCCCAAAAGAGAGGAGCAGAGTTAGTACCTACACATTCACCGCAAAGAAGTGGCACATCACAGCTCAGGGAGAGGTTTTCCTGCTGGAGAGGGATGTGAGGGAGCCTCAGCAGCCTGGGGAGGACCCTCACTCCCCACTTGGCTGCAGGGAGAGCCTGGGGAGCACCAGACACAGCAAGGTCTCTGCAACCTGTGGCCACACACCTGGGCACCTCTGCTGCACTCAGGTACAAATAAAACTGTCACAGGGAAGGAACTGGCAGAACAAAGCTGGAAAAAAATCCCCAAAGGCTTCAAGCAAACACAGCCCCGCGTTACTATTGCCGCAGTATCTCATTATTTAAGTCAAACACATGATTTCCAGAGAGCTGACTCAGGGCTTTTAACGCTCAGGGGTTGCCAGTGCCATGTGCACAAACGCTTCTCAGAGGTGCAGATCACCTGCAATTCACACCAAATTGTGGGGAGCTGGCACTCAGAACAGCAAGCCTGTAATTTCACATGCAGTTGCTGTTTTATTTCCTGCTTTCTGCTCTGACCTTGATATGTTTGTGGTCCCGGATAGATACAGCAAATGGAAAAACAACACCACTTTTTACTCCCATGCAAAGCTGTTGCGTTGCAGAAGACGTGGTGAATTTTTATGCCTGGTGGCAAACACACAACCCATAATCCCGAGCAAAAAAGCATTACTTGTGGCAAACAAGCTTCTGCAGCAGCACAGGGAAATGTTCCCTCAGAGAAACCGGCAGGAATTTTCTTAGGGTCAAGCTCTGACTCCAGGAGGGACAACACCAGATTTTACAGGCTGGCAAGCAGTCACCTTGGTGCTGCTTGGAGCAGTAGGAGCCTGATCATTTTTACTGCACTGTGGTTACAAAACCCCTAAATAATAAGGGAGAGGGTGGCAACACATCAACACAACTCCAAAACCCAGCTCCATAGAAAACAGTGACAATATATAAGTTACACTTCCTGCTAAAACAACCCCCTCACAGGTTGATTTCATAGGTCATGCTCATTATTTTTAGGCCAAGCATAATAACACACAGGTGATTTGCCTTTAGCAATTCCTCCTTATCTCAGCACAGCCCTGGATCACTCCCCCACATGGCAAGTGATCCCAAACAGGTGGCTCTGGTGGAGCACACGGGGTTTTCAACAAGAGCCCCAGCCCCACCAGGATATCTTGAGTTCAAGCCCTCAACCATAACCCTACTCCTACTTTGCTCACTGTGAGTTCCCAGCAAGGAACAGCACACTTTGCTGGGCCAGGCTGAGCCTCTGGTTCATCTTTCCATCCCCACTCTCAGCCCTGTGCGCAGGGCACTTGTGGGTGCTTTTATTAAATCATGTTTCTCTGTGGGGTATTAAATGGAACACTCTTAAGTAACTCTGGGGTGCCTAAAGGGGAGAGACAGAAGATGTTTCCTCGGCATTTATTGATATCAAAATATATATTTGTATTGATGAAGCATTGGCTGTCAGGCTCCCAACAGAAAATCACTCCTGATGCAATAAACCCCACAGCCTGTTCAGCTCTGCTAACTGCAACCCTTGCCCAGCATTTAATTACCACTTCCAGACTGAGAAAACCAGCCAGACTGATAGGAAGGGAAAACATCCCCCAGCACCACAGGAACCTGCAGCGCAGGGATGGTACTTGGTCCCAACATGTCCCTGAACAGGCCATTCCCAGGAGGAGAAGCCCGTTGTATGGCATAGAAAAACAATTAAAAAAAACAACATTCAGAAGGGTTGGGAGCATAAAAATTTCTGGCTCTGTCGTCTCTCTGTTTCTGCAAGCAGCAAAAGATCCATAATTCTCACACTTAATGTAATTCCAAGGCATCTAAAGTGATTTACAGTCAGTTTACTCAATACTTTCAGCTTTATTTAATGTAACAGTTATGGCACATAAAAAGTTTATTGAAAATCCTTTGGGAGTATGATTGAGTAAGAAACAGTCATTGCTAATACCATTACAAGAGCTGGAGAGAAGGATCCCAGCATGTTCCCCCAGTGACCTTCCTGGCTCTATGATCCAGGGTCACTCCAGGAAACTCTCCCCTGCTCCAGGGGGGAATGGTCCCATCTCCCTCCTTCCCTGGTGGGGAGCAAAAGGCTCGGGAGGCATCTCCAGGAGAGCCCTGGGATGGGAAGGGAGGGAAGTTCTGGGAAGCTGAGAAGGGTTCCTGCCAAACTCATATAAGCGGTTATTTATTTTCATATTTGCCATTTGCAAGCGGAGCTGAGTCTCCCTCTGGAGAGGAGAGGAGCTGTTTTGGGTGGGGTTGGGATGGAAACAGGGTAGCAGGAGGTGGGAAGTGCATGGATCCCCCCCAGCTCAGCTCCCAGCAGTGCCATTGGCTCTTTCAGCACCACCAGCCTGTTAAACTTCTCCCCAAATGTGAAATTGCAAAACATGTTAATTTGCCATAGCAGTTAACAAACATTACTTTTACCATCATTATAGCAATGACTATAATTTAATAATTGCCAGCACTGTTAGTGGTAACATCCACAGTGGTGAGCAGCTCCCAACATCAATTTTTGTTGGATATTCTTGCAGTGCTGGCAGCCCACCAAGGCTGCCTGAAACAACAGAAGATTCACATTTATCTTAAGAGGTGAGAAAACGAACATAATAACTATTCCCGTTGCTTTGGCAGCACCTACAACTCCAGTCCCAGCCCAAACCCAGTGTGTCCACATGGCACAAACATCACGGGTCACAAACCCTCCCGAGGGCACTGGAGTGAGCTCCCAGCTCATCCAGCCCTTGTGCCATGGCTGGGTGAGGGCTTGGAAGGGAAACATCAGCCTGGTTAGTGCCCAGCTCCGTGTGCAGCCCCTGATGTTCCAGGAGATGTGGGCACAAAGCGCGACCTTTCCTTCAGCTGGGATAGTTCCAAGATCTCTTTTCTCAAACCTGCTTTCACACACAAACAACCTGTATTTTCCAGGAATCAGAGGTGAAAGGTGTGTCATGGGAAGGTGGGGCGAGCCAGCCAAACCAGTACAAAGAGAAAAAAATAAATTCAAAATGCTCTGAGTAAACTGGAATAAATAGACAGTAAAAGAAAAACATGTTCCACATGTGCATGTTCCATAAACAGAAAAAGGTTACATTTTTCAGATAAGATGGATGATGGATTGTTTAGCTGTATTTGTCAATCAAGTATTAAGACTTGCAGAATTAAAATCAGAGCAGTTCAGAGATGGGTTCCAAGCTCTCCAAAACATCAGGTTTGGCATTTCGATAGCTCTCAAGTTATCATCTCTAGACACATGAGCAGAGAGATGGATGGGTGATTTGGAGAAGAGATGGAGACATTCTTTCAAGAGGGTTTTTTTTTTTTCTTTCTTTTTTTCCCAAGAGATGATTTGCTTGTGCCAAGAATTCAGCCTGGGGAAAAGTCCAAATGTAGCATTTCCTCTTGCTGAAACTGGGGCTTGGCCCAAACCAAACTCTGGCTCTGCAGCCCCGCTCCCAGTAGGGACAGGGAGAGGGAATGAGGTGCCTCCAGCCTGGTCCTGTGTGAGCAGGACAGGGATGGGCATCACCAGGGGCACAGACACACCTGCCTTGGCCCCCGAGTGCCATTTGCAGGTGCCCAAATGGTAACGCTGAACAGATGGGTGGGAGAAAAGCAGCATTTCATGCTGGAGCTGGCAGGGCAGGCTCCAACAAGTCCACTATTGTTAGACAGAAATTCCTAGAAACAGATGCAGCAGATTCAGAGCTTTAGAGCCAGTTCTGGAGTTTGGGGTCTGCTGGGAGCAGACTGTGTAGCTTATGGATTAATGTACTATTATTACATTACTCTTTAAGCTTCAAAGGTCTGCCAGGAAACTTAAGCCTACTATCTATTGAATGACATTTTAAGAACAAATAATACATTAATATATTTAATTTGAGAATAAACACATACATTATAGGAAGGGATTTTGTCTATGCTGATAAGTCAGTGCCTGACCTTTCTGCTGCAATCCCTGGGTGCCGAGCCAGGACCTCTCCCAGGAGCCTCAGCCTTAAGGCTGGTCCTGCTGGCTCTGAAGTGCAGCTGCCGCCCTGCTTGGAAGGGGGAGCTCAGTCCTAATTATCCCTTCGACGCTAATCTGCAGCTACACTAAATCTTGTTGCCTCAAATTAGTTAATCAATTAAGTGTCAAACCACAAAATGTTAGTGATTGTGGCCTGAATTTATTGCCTTGGCACGCTCTTCCATCTGCTGCCTCTCTCCCCTTTTTGGGTTTTGGGCTGGAAAACTTTGGGACAGGAGCTTCCCCTTGACTCTTTAGGGAAGGGTTAATGAGGTTCCCCTGCCCTGGAAAGGAATGGGTTGGAAATGCAAAGTCCCGCTTCCAGGGAGGAATGACGCCATGAACTGGGATATACTGGGGGCAGGTTTGCAGGGCAGGGCCTGGGGGTCCTGGTGGGCACCAGGCTGAGCCAGCAGCGTGTCCTGGGCACAAAGCGGGCAAGTGGCACCCCAGGCTGTGCCAGGCAGAGCCCTGCAGGTCAAAAGGAACCTGCCCCTCTGCTCAGTGCTGTGTCTTGTTCTGGGCCCCCCTTTACAAGAGAGACATGGACAGACTGGGAGGACCTGGAGCTGATGAACCCCAACCACCCCGTGGTGCCTGAGCCCGGACCCTCAGCCTTTCCACGCTCCATCTGGGTTGTTACAATTACACAAATCAGAAAGTCACATTATTTGCACAGATTAGCTTGAGAAGTTTCAGAAGCCGATCAATTTTCTGAAAGTCTTCTCAGCTTCAGATAGGGTTTTTTATTTAGAATTTCGACAAAAAGATGAAACTGATAACTGCAACATTTAGCTTTTTCAAAAGTCGTGAAAATATTCAGCTTTGGAAAACATTTCTGGTCAAAAAATAAAATAGTCTGCTTTCTTGGAGACAGTTTCAAAAATAAATGTCAGCCTTTTAAGTGCGTATTTGAAAGAGGAGGGTTTTTAAAAAAGAGTTTTTTTGGTTTTGTTTGTTGTTCTTGAAAAACAACGACGACATTTCAATGGCAATTTCAGTTCTTGGGGAAAAGCTATTTTTCACTCAAATGATGTTCAGAAGAAAAATGCTCCCCCAGTTCTAGTCCCCGGGGCTCACATCTGCACCAGCGGTGTGGCCGGGGCTTCTCTTCACCCATTTACAGCTCTGGGGCCAAAGCCAAAGGAGAAAGAGGTGAATATTGAATTCCTGGTGTCCCCAAGCGACACGAGTGATGCTCTGCCGGTTATTGCCACGCTGGGAGCAGGGGGAGCATCCTGCTCCTCCCACTGCCGTCCTCCTGCTCCCGATGATCAGTTAAAAATGCAAATCCAAAAGCCAGGTTTTGGGAAAGGCAGCACAGGTTGGAGGGGGGGAAAATTGCCAAAGCGAGGTTTATTGATCCCCAGTCGAGATTGATGGCACAATAAGAGCGGGAGGCGAAGAGTGATTTTGCTTTTGAAAACGTTGATGAATAAGCACTCAGGGGCAACAAATAGCTGGACTCCCCGGATGATGGACGGCAGCAGGCGAACAAGATGCATTTTTATAAATGGGTGAAAGGAGAGGAGGACTTATTAAAAAAAATGAATGACCACACGTGGCAGGGATATGCCACTGGGGAGAAGCCAGCCATTGATTTATGTGCACTACTGGCATTTGAAAATTCAATAATAACATTGACAAATGAGAGGCAAAGCTGGCCAGAGGACAGCAGAGAACTTGGAGTGGAGAAAGAAAATGCCAAGGTCAGGATGAAGGAACAGAAAAACATGCTTATGTTGGAAAGGTTTTGAGTTAACTCATCTATATAAAGACATTAAGAAAAATCACTCCGGGATCAGAGCTCACCATCCTGACCGTGGCACCAACTGGGGAGAAGTAAACGGAGGAGCTGTGGCATCCAGCGGAGCCCTGAGGGGATATCTCCCCCTGGCATGGGGAGCAGGGATCAGATAATGTGCCCCTCCTGCTGTTGATAAGCTGGTGCCTAGTGCTGCCTCGCACCGTCCAAACGAAATACCTGGGCACTTTTAAGGACTGTTGGCAGAATATTAGTCCTGGCAAGCTGAGGGCAACCAGGACTCTGAAGCAGAGCTTTGTCTTCTCCTTCCCCCATTCAGGGTAGGATGGGAGCAAAGCCTTGTTACAACAACCTCTTCTGCACCACAGATCCCTGGCTCTTACAGGCCCATGGAAAAAAGCACTAATTGAACTCATCAAAGCCATCTCTGGCTCCCACGTCCATAATACCTTGTTCTCAACAGCCTGTGGAATGTAGCGTGGCACATAATGTTACCTTAACATTTGATCTGCTTAATAAGCCCCCCATTTTTTCTCCTCCTTGTCTTCTGGCTCTGTTACAAGTGGCAGTAAAAGAGGAGAGACGGTGGAGAGAGCCCCAGTATGAGCGTGGCAGTGCTGTACCTTGGTCTTTCTCACCATTGCTGGCCTCCCTCTGGGCTTGTACTCATCTCTGAAGATGTCTTTTCTAAATGCTGGGAGGTCAGAGGTGTGGATGGAACATAATTCCATGCTCTGTGTGTGCTTGGCTCGGCGCAGGAGCTCTGGGAATCCTGCACAGCCCTGGCATGGCTCTCTGAGAGCAAGGGAAGGACTGTGGGAGTGTGAGCTGGGGGTTCTTACCCCTGGGAAAATCCAGGGTTTGGTGGTTTTGAGCACTGGGAGGGAGGGGATGGATCCTCTCTGGGGCTCAGCACGAGAGTTTGCTGTCGAACAAAGCAAAGGCTTTATTCAAGGTGTGCAGCATTAGGGTAACACTCATCCCAGGGCACACCAAACGGAGCTGGGAGCAATTCAAGCCCTCAAAATACGACTCGAGATATCATGGTTGGATTTTTTGCCCCCTGCCTTTCTACAAAGAGTTAATTCCATCCTCAGCAAAGCAGCTGAAACTGCTCTTTGTGATGCTTTTCTCTGTGTTCCAGCCTGGCAAATCTCCCTGTCAGAGCCAGCTTTAGTTTTAAATATTGCCTAATATCACATCAGTAAAGAGCTGATGTGCAACACTGGCCTGTGTATTTTAGGATGTGTCCCTAAACAAGTTCCAAACCAATTAATCCTGCAATACCAGGCAAAATCATCCCTTGCATTCACTCTTCTCCAGCTGGAGCCACCTTTCACCAGGTGATTTTGGGAAGATTCCTAAAAGTGAGGCCAAAATGCTCATCACCATGGGAAGTGGATACAGACAAACCTTGTTCTTTTGTGGTACCATGGTAGAAGTGTCAACAGAGGGATTATACATAATCTCATTAAAATTACAGTGCTGAGAATGGACTTTGTAGTTCAGTTGGATGTCCTCTATATTTAGATTCCGTGTTGCTGTTGCCACTCAGCTCCTCTATATCCAGAATTAGTATCCTTGACAATAACGAGGTACACACACACACACATTTTTGCTCAGTGTGTAAAAGCTCTGAAAATAAACAATATCACCTTGAGTTTCCCTAATCTGGGAATCTCAAAGCAGTTCATGGAGGTAAAGTATCTTCTGTGGGAAGGTGTAGTGGAGCAAAGGGGGTTTGTTGGATTCATTCAGGTTTTATAGTGATTCTGTGGATGAAAATAGACTGCAACTATTGCAGAGAAGGCTGGAGCCCCTTCCAATTCCTGGCAGATGTAGCTTTACCCCTCTGTAATGTCCCTCAGTAAAAGTTTTACACAAACAATTAAGGTTGGCAAGGAAGGCCCTAACTCCTTCTGGTTGCTGAAAAAAATTCCTCTGCTCAAGTTTGACATAACTGAAATAATTAATGAGGGAAAGGTTGAAAAGCTGATAAAATGTGTGTGAGCCCACCCCTCCGCCTGGCTGGGGGAGCAGGACGCTGAGAGCTGTGTCAGCAACAGGGTTTTGCAATCAAATTTGAAGCAGTGCAGCTGAGGACAGCATTAATTTGGAGTTTGGAGCCAGGACCGCATAAACCACAGCCCCATCCACAGCTGGTGGGATTCTGAATAACCCCCAAGGATCCGGCCACAGCATCAGAGCCCCTCTCCCCCCAAGGGTGGGAGCAGCTCCTCAGCATCACTCTAGAGCCCATTAAACCAAAAGTAAGATACCTCCAATCATTATTACTCATTTTTATGGCCACGTTGTTCACAAATGACTGAATTTAGCTGTCAAATGTATAGAAAAGAAAAATAAAATCCAAGCACCAGCCATCTGCGCCCCAGAAAGGTTTGTATTTCCCTGGTTGTTTATGGCGCGAGGTCTCAGCTCCTTTGTTTCCCACCAGGTTGGTTATCGTGTGTGAAATGAGTGGGCTTCACTTGCCCATTTATAAGGCTTTTGCATTCCCTCTCCTGTGCGTGCTCGCTCTCTCCCTATATGTATTTTTAGTCCATATGTCTTGGATTGACACATGAAATTGTGTTTGTTTTACTGGTTCTGTCTCTCTAATAGTTTTTCCTTGCAAAGGGAACCAGCCTTGGTTATTTACTCCGCTCCCTTCCAGTGCCATTATCGCGGGCGCTCGGTTCAATCAATCCCCTTCCCTGATAGCTCTGAGGTTCCCTGACCCATCTGAGTGTGAAGCAAACGAGCAGGGAAAGCTCCAACCCTGCCTGGGCTCAGCTCAGGGATGTTTTCAGAGGCTCAGCTCTGTGGGTCAGCTCTTCACCTGGTACCACCCCATGCCCCTGCCCAGAGCGATGCCCAGCGTAGCCACAGCATCCCACAGTGAGGATTTGTCCTGGACCAGGGCTGGGATTTCCAGGAGTTCTTTGTGACTGGAGAGAGGAATTCAGTCTCTTAATTGTCCACTTTGGAGCACCTCTGCAGCAGTTCAGTGGTTGTGCTCAGAAACTTGAGCCCTTTCAGGGCCTCTCTTAAGCAGAGTGTCCCAAATCCAGTGGCCACTTAAGAAAGTCTTGGCCAGAAGGCATCAAGAATGAGACACAGTTGACAAGACTAAGAGTTCCACTCCATCAGACCATGTAAACACGTATTTAGCTCTAAGTGGATAAATAATCCCTCTGAAAGCCACCCACATCGAGCACTTCTCAAGGTCTGGCACTGTGCTTTGGGTGAGCACCATAATTTTCCTCCTTCCATCTCCCCAGAGGAAGGCGCAAGCACAAGTTAAAATCTCCGTGACCGCCTCCACTTTCATCCCTGGCCTGAGCTCATATTCTGCAGCCTCACCTGGGAAAGTGCTGTAAACAGCAGGAGTGTAAATCTGCTGAGGCTCCTCGGGCACTGTAATATACGGTGCCCCACGGAGGCCCCTCCGAAATCAGAGCATGGTGTGGGCCCCGGCTTATTAGAGAGATGCTGCAGGAGAAGGGAAGGAGAAATAAAGGGCATCCACGGACCAAACAGCTGCAGGACGGAGCCAGCCCTGGGCTCTGCCTCCCTCCAGGGTGATGCCTCTGAGAGGGACACAGTTATGAACTCTTGCTCCACAGCATGAGGGTGTCTCGAGTGCCCCGATCTCAGGGGTCAGTGGTTTGTGATAACCTCTAGCAGGGACTCACACCAGCCCCCATCTCCCTTCCCTCTCTCCCCACCTGCCAGCCCCATTCCAGAGCTGTGCAGCCCATCCAGAGCACAGCAGGCAGCTCACAGGGGCTGCAGGCGCTGCCCAACCCTGCTTTGGGGCTGCCGGGAATCATGGAGTCTTGGAATGGTTTGGGTTGGAAAGGACCTTAGAGATCACCCAACTCCATGGGCAGGGACAGCTTCCACTAGAAGGAAGGATACCAGGACATATCATGTTTCAGAGCTCCAGAAACCAGCACCATCCTGTCTTGGAGGCGTTTTGATCACCCTAACAAAATCCTTCTGCAAAATACCTGACAGAGCTGTGCCCCGTGAGGTTCCCCTAATCCAGCAGAGCAGCCCCTGTCCTGCAGCAGGACACAGGACGGGAAGCAGAGGCTTTGGGAAAGGTAAAGCTGTGCCATCAGTCAGGAGGGCAGGACCAGGAGCAGGGCATGTCACTGGCACGTGGGGATGGTGTCACCAGTGACACCCAGAACACACCGAGGGCTGTCCCCGCTCTTACCCCGAGCCAGAGGCAGCGTGTGGCCACCAGCCTGCGGTGATGGGAATGAGAAACCCCGAGGAAAGTGAGCGAGGAAATGAATTCCAGGCAAGTGGCTCGGGCAGGGGGAGGGAAGGGGTGGAATGAGCGTCTCTCTTTTCAAGGCAGCTGGGCTTATTTTAATGGGCAAGGTCAGCAGAGAAATGACCAGGAAGAGAAATCGCTGCCATTACAAATCAGCCGCGATCTTGTATCAATTATTCCCGGCGCAGTTCCCTGCCTTGGGCTGAGGCAAACACGGCCTAATCAGTTTTACATCTACGTTTAATTTTATTGGAAAGAGGAGCCAGCAATGCATCATGGGGCTGCTGCGTGACATGAAAGGTGACCCCTGCCAACTTAATGACACAATACATAACCCTTAATGAAGTCACTATCTTGTCCTTTTTTTGCTGTCTCAGCCTGATGATTTATGATGGCATCATTTTGCTTTGCCCTCTTTTCATTTCAGCTTGACAAAGTGGATGAAACAATTATCTTCGTTATCGGCTGGAGCAGTAGGAATGTGATGGTTGAGGATTTCTGCAGGTGCAGGGCCTTGGCTAGGGATGAAGGGAATGGAAAAAAAGGCTTAGGAAATTTTGGGGTTCCCCTTTTCTTTTCTCTCTCTCTGACTGTGGCCTTCTGAAGATGGAGGGAGGGTCCCACCAAGCCTTGCATGTCCTAATTCGCCGTGGCAAGAAGTAATTTCAAGAGCTCTCTGGAGCAGCAGAGACAAGAGAGCTGGGAGGTGTCAATCCTTTTCCTTTTCCAGCTTTTTTCCCTCTTCTCCTCTCCTCACACACCTGTGCTGGAATGCTCTGTACCCCCAAAATGCCTGGCAAAGGTTATTGGGCAGGTATGGAGCTATATAAAGCTGGCAGTAATGGCTCTGTGTGTGTGCCTGTGCCTCTGCACTTGCAGATGTGTGTGTGTTTGTACCTGATTTTATGTATAATTAAAACCAGCACAAGCCTGTGTGTAATCCCTCAGAGCTGAGCCCAGCTCTCCACACTCACGACTTTGTGGCTGCCAGTGCATTATAAACCTGCTAATTGCAACTAATTGTAGCTCGATGCTCCGATCAAAACCACAGCCCGGCTCTTTCTACCAGTTTTTAGAGAAAATGGGTCCCTTTTCCCCTCGGTGCCCACAGGGGTTGTATGATGGAAGCGTCCCTCCAGGACAGGGATGCAGATGGAAGCTGACGGCTCAGCGCTTCAGTCCTGCGAGGCAGAAATGACAAAGTGCCCTCGCTGGCCATATGCTTGATGGCACTTGGAACTGCCACAGCAATGCTGTTGGCTGGTGCTGCTCAGGGTCTTATGTGGCTGTTGCTGTTTACTCCGTTTCTTCTCTCCACCGAGATGATTCGGGGTGACTGGGAGCAGAGCTTTGTAGCGCTGCTGAGGCTCATGAAGAAATTGCTGCAATTCCTCGCTGATTTTAAGAGATGAAAACACAGCCTCTTCCCTTTGCCTGCACAGGGATGTTCCTTGCAGGGAGTTCAGAGCTCAGCCATTCCTCCAGTCCACGAGCTGATGGAAACCCTCCTGACACATTTCACCAGCCAGGCTGAGGCCAAGAGTTTTCTGCTCCATCTTACACTACTCAGCTACTCCACCTTCCTACTCATGAGCTCCTGGAGCCTCCTCTGTCAGCAGAGCTGGAATTAAATTGTTGTTCCAACCCTCAAACACAGCCCTCAGCCAACTCCATCACACTGTCCTGCTCCTCGCCATGCATTTACATACTCAAAACACAGCCTCTTTTTAGCCACAATTTTGATGTTTTCGGAAATAGTAGTAACGAGCCTTGCAGGATTTTACAACCACTGCTTCAACCTTCTAAGTGTTCTTACTTGTAGGTCAAGACCTCTGTACACTGAACCAGTCAGGGCACATCTAATTAAGTTCTTGTGCCTCATTCCTGACTAACATAAAACACGCTTATCAACCCAGATTCTGCATTAGGGCTCCATCCTCCTCCTCCCAAGGAAGGCTTTCTCTCCATGCTGTGACCTGAGCAGGGTTTCTCAGGGAGGGTGGGGAAGGAATGAGGAGATAAATGTAGTTTGGCAGGACATTAAAGGAAACCACAATATTGCCTTGTAATGCAGCTCCTATCTGATCAGCAGAGTCAAACGGTGCCGGAGTTATGTCTCAAAGGAAGTGGAACCAGCCGCCCCGTCAAGCTGATTGCTGAGATCTTCCCTGAGATACTCCTTCTGTCTGTCAGAGATACCAGCTGCTGAGGGATTCCCAGCATGTGCTGCAAGTGACCCCGACAGGGCTAACGCAGACCCTTCTCCTGTCCCCATCCCTCAGGCTCCTCTCCCTCCCTCCAGCCTGCTCCCAGGGCTGAGCCACGCTGTGGGAAGGGACACAGCATCACTGGTTTGGGAAGGGACACAGAATCACTGGTTTGGGAAGGGACACAGCATCACTGGTTTGGGAAGGGGGACAGCACCACTGGTTTGGGAAGGGACACATCATCACTGGTTTGGGAAGGGACACAACACCACTGGTTTGGGAAGGGGGACAGCCCCACTGGTTTGGGAAGGGACACAGAATCACTGGTTTGGGAAGGGACACAGAATCACCGGTTTGGGAAGGGACACAACACCACTGGTTTGGGAAGGGGGACAGCATGACTGACTTGGAACAGGACACAGCCTTACTGGCACTGAGAGGGGACAGCCTCACTGGCACTGACATCCACGCTGGGCTTTCCCAGCACGTCAGGGGCAGAGAAAACACGGCCTGGCTTATCTTGGAGAGCAGAGGATGTGGGAGTGGGACGCAGTGATTGCTTTTGCTTACAGCCAAAGAAAAACCTGCAGCTCTCGAATTGCTCCTTTAATTTCCTAACACCTTCCTCCTGCCCTCGCAGGAGGCATTTCCTGCTCCTCTTGTCAGTTTGGACAGCATCCTAGGAATTCATTCACATGGAAGGTGGGAAATGTGATGCGTTGGCAGAAAACATAGGCAGCAGCAGCCTCTAGTACTTTCAGAATAATCTGCACAAATTTAACTAATTAATTCTCTGAGCAATCCCATAAATTATCTAGGTATCAATGCCATGGAACAGGGGAAGGCTGAGGTCACCAAGATCCAGGGCCTCAGCTGGTCTCCACAACAGACCCCCCTAAAACAAGGGGTGCAGGATGTGGCCAAGTCCCCCAGTACCTCCTTTCTGAGCAGGAGCTCCAGGGTGCAGCCACAGAGCTACAAATCCTGGTTAAACTCAAATACATCAGGGAGAGAAGAAAAGGCTCTCAGAGTGACTCCTCCACCGTCAGGATAATTACAGCCAAGATTAGAACTGGTTGGAAAATAGGAGCATTTTACAAATGAAGGGAGAACTAACTGTAGGGTAGTTTAATCATAATTAATGGGAAGACACTGCTCAATGAGTAGCTGCATGTGGGCCTGGCTGTGGCTCGAGCAGCCGACTGTGATGTATCGTGGCTGCTTTCTAATCCCCTCTCTTTATATGCCCATTCTTTCTCATGTCCTTGCTTTAAGAGGCTTTACAGGTTTTACATCATGGTCCTTGCTGTGGTATCCAAGGGTATTTAACTGCCACGGTTTGATACATGGGCTCTGGATTTGGGAGCAAACAGCAGCAAAGCTTTCTTGGGAAGGGTTAACTCATCCTTCCGCTCCACCTGCCCCTGGTCCCGCTGCCAAAACCCGGCTCCCTCGCCTGCCGCTTCCTCCGCGTGTCAGCGGAGGAAATCCGTAATCTCCCCGCTACAGATTTGGGGAACTTTGACATCCCCTAATGAGGTAAACACATTACTGTCATGTACAAACAAACAGCAACAAATTAGCAGCTGACACGTGCGGGAGCCGCGGCGCAGCGAACGCGCGGCGCTCGTTGCTCTCGTTACAGGCAATTAAGGGCTGCCTGTGCCACTGCTCACGAGGCATCAGGGCTCGTCCTGCTGCCACCCCTCTGCCTTCCCCGCTGTCCTTCCCCTCCTGGGGTTTGCCCCCTCTTTGCCATCCAAGTGATGGAGGGAATGGGCAGGTGCGGCACAAGGTGCGACTGGGAAGGCTGGGAAAAACGGCGTCGATTTGTGCCCACGAGGAGCTGGCAGGACCCAGCGTGGGTTCTGGCCTCAAATCCCTGGATCTTTCCTCCCAGTCTCTTGCTTGAGGCCACATCCCAGGAAAAAGGCTCAGCAGATAAAACAAGACAGGGAGAGGGAGAGCAAGGCGGGAGAGAGAGATGGATATTTGACTTTTGTTTTAGCAGAAGCCTCTCTATTAAGTGAGAGCCAGGACAACAAGCCCACGGTCAAAGGGCTTTATTATTATAATTGCTTTGCAAGGGTGAAAGCCTCTGGATAAGAATCCAAATCAGTCATCACTCAGAATAATAATCATGAAAAAAAAAAATTAAAAAAAAAATAAATAAAGGTAGGATCCAGCCAAAAAAAAAATAAAATAAAAAGGAGCTCACATTATCAGCCATTAAACCAATAATCCATTAGTGACCAAGGTTGCTGAATAATATAGTACTTTCCCAGTACCCATAATTTATACTGCAGACTAGAGAATAGACACGATTATTAGAGTGAGGGCTACTGGATGACACATGATGCATGACCGCGCGGCATTGATCTTCACACAACAGGAAGGTGTCTAGACGGGGAGATGTATGGCCGCGCGATGCGGAGCGGGGCATATTTCATGCGGGGCCTAATGGAGTGGTGGAGGCCGTGATGGATGATCGCAGGGCTCCAGCAGCAGCGCGGTTATAGCCCTGCTAATGCGTGACCTCTCCCGCTCCCCGCGTCCTTCATTCACTCGGGGTGACCTCATTTAAAGGGATGGAAAATGAGAGGCGCGGGGCGCGAGGGGGAGAGGAGGGTGGAGGCGGGGGGGAGAGGGGAGGAGAGGAAGAGGGAATAAGAAAAATAAAAGATAAGGAGAGGGCGTGATGTAAATGAACAATCTCTAGTGAGTTTCTGGCCCTGCCTCAGCCTCGCTCCAGCGCTGCGCTGGGTGTTGCGGGGCTGATTCTGCTCCTGGTTGGATGGGGTTACTCCTGGTTTACACAAGGGCTACTGAGAGCACAGTAAGACCCTTGCAGTGCAAGTCTCAGCCTCGCTTGGGCTGCCAGAGCTCGTGGGGCTGGCCCCAAACTAGCGCCGTATCCCGTCTTGTGGCAGTCCTGCTTCCTTGCCACGTGGTGACAGGTGACAAACAGATCCAGAGCTGGTGTCTCCTCCTCCGGCCTCGGCACTGGGACCCCCAGCCCCTCCTCAGCAGCCCTCCCTCCATCTGACCCTCACCCACCAGCCTCCTCCTCGCAGAGACGTGGGAACTGAGCAATGTGGAACACCTGAAAATCCCCAAACGTGCCATAAATCTGAAATGCTCAAGTGGGATCAAAATTAATAAATAGTAGCCCTAAAAAACTGAAGCAAATTAAAGCAGAACCCCACTGTGAATTTTTAAACTGGGTCAGATTTGGTTTTAAGTGCAGAATTCAGAGGGAGCCGCAGAGCAGAGCCCCTGGTGCTGTTGTAGATGGTGCAGTCATGGCACAGACACGGCACAGACACGGCACAGACATAGCACAGACACGGCACAGACATGGCACAGACACAGTGCACACCTGGCACAGCTCTGCAGGACTGATGGAAGCCAGAGCACCTGCTGACCTGCATGGAAAGGGCTGGGGATGCTGAGGGCATACTGAGACGGAGGAGGAGGGAAGGAAAATGTGACTCCAGACAGAGCTGGAACAACTTTTTCTTTCCCTCAGGACCATTGGGAAGGACTGTTGCAACACTGGCCTGTTTAAGGTTCTTGTAGCCATTTCAGGCTGGAGAAATTCTACTCCAGACTCCAGTACTTCTGGCATGGGAGATGACCAGCAGTGACAAGACCCAGCTATTCTGGTGCTCCACACTGACTGCTGCCACCTGCTTCCAGAAGAACCTTGTATGGATCATAAGGAGAATGTGGGGCTTAGTTTGGGTTTTGGTTTGTTTGTGGTTTTTTTCCCCGGAATTTTTTTAAGGAAAACAGAGATACAGGTATTTTATGGCATTTTGTCATATTCTCACACCTAATAATACCCCTTTCTGATGAAAACCACTATATTGTTGGCAAGAAAGGCACCGAGACTGATAAAACAACACACCGAGGAGCTCTGAACTGCTTTGTCTGAGGAGATGGAGGGTAGAGCCCAGGATGGAGCCCAGGATGGAGCCCAAGCCCCACAGCCCTTGCTGACTTGCAGCAGAACCTTGGCCTGCAGCTACACCTTGACCATGGCAGAGGATGGATCTCCTGCTCCCTCCCTTCCTCCAGCCTTTGCTGAATGCCCACGGCTTCTCCCATGACGAATTCTGTGCCTGCGTAATGAATCCTACAGGGTCCCCAAAGGCTAAATAAAATGATCTGCTGAAGCTGAAAGCTGAATTGATAAAGAGGACCTGTTTGCTTTCTCCCTCCTGTTTGGATTCTGCTTTCCTCACCCCTCATTGTTTCGGTTCTCCTGGACCGGTGCCCAGCACTGTTGTCAGCCCGTGTGTCTGTGCGAGCAGAGACAGCCTCCGCCCCAGAGAACTTCCAGGCTCAGTAGTGAAGACAGATGGATAAAGGGAAAGATGATTATTGCTGTGCAGAAGTAGGAAACTAAAGCCTGTGGAACATTTGCAAGGGGAAAGCCAGGGCAGCACCAGGAGCTGAGCCTCAGGCTCTCGGGGCTTTAACCACAGGAAGGTCCGTCCTGTCCTGGACAGGCAGCACTAACACGGCTGTGCAGCAGGGCATGGCATGGCAGAGGGAAACAGCACGTTTTGGGGCCTTGGAGAGTCCTTCAAGTGACTCTGCCTGTGCCTGCCCTCAGCCCTGAATGGCATGAGCCCCATATCAGCACACCAGGTCCTCCTAGGGCTTCTGCATCTCCTGGAAAGCTGTCTCACCACCCTTTACAGCAGCTGTGCATCTCCCTTCCCCAAAACCGTGTATGAATCCACCGTATCCCCTGTTCCTCCCTCCAAACCCGTGCACAAATCCACACAAACCCCCTGCTCCTTCCCCAGACCCGTGTACAAATCCCCACACACCCCTTGTTACGTTCCTTCCCCTCCATGTAAGGGCTCCAACTCCCCAAACTGCCTGGGAAGAAAAAGAGAGAATGGCCATTTACTGTGTTTCTTTTACCATCTGGGCTTATTAAAAACTGCGCAGCAAATTAAAAATAGGTGGGAACAAAGATGGGGGAATGACATAAAGGGTTGCAGAAAATTCTCTGTGTACTTTTAAAAGCTGGAATTGCCATATGGACTGGCAGAGAGACATGTTTTACATTTCCACTGGTACATGACTGACATCATTTAGCATTAAGTTCTATTTGAATCAAATGGTAGTAGACATTTAGGTAATATTACAGGGCAATAAATGTTTTAAAGAGCCTTGGGGGGATGCTCTTGAAACACAGTCCAGACCAGAACTCTAAAAATATGTCTTAATATATATTAACCTCTTTTAGGACTTTTGGCTCTCAAACAAATAATGGAGGATAGAGGGGTTTTTTTCCCCCTCCCCTTTTACTCTCTGAATTAAGAGTCCCTGGCTATATTTTTCCCTTTTTTCCTCTTTAGCTGTGCTGGGAAGAACATGAGGGAATGTAGTTAAAATTCAAAAAGGTTCCCCTTTATCATTACCATGAATCAACACAATAAATGAGCCCCTTCAGAGCACGGTAATAAGAATTTGATAAATCATCAGCCAAAAATTAACTAGATGTCAAAACAATCTTTGGGAAGTGTGATGGATTAGGGGCGATAGTGGCAATTAATCTCCCAGCATGAGTTCACAGGAGAGACTGAGCGCTGGGAGATGGATAGGGGGGAGACCAAGGCCTCACAAGGTCAGGACACTGCGGAAAGGCACGAGAGAGGCAGAGAGAAACGGAGAGAAGAAGGAAAAAAATTCCACTGAGTCGGCAATACCCGGCCCCCGCAGCCGAGGTAGAGGTCAGTCACACGCCTTTGAAAACCTCTCTGTCTCCAGCTGCTCCCAGTGATGAGGAAGCACTTTCTGCTCCTGTAATAAATGCCACAAGGCAGCTCCCGGGTCCAGCACACGGCTGGGGAGAGCCGGGGCTTGGGATGCTCTGCTCTGAGCCGGGGCTCGGGATGCTCTGCTCTGAACCGGGAACGGGATGCTGGAGGAGGCAAATCCTCCTCTGATGGGGGAACCCATCCATGCAGGGCCTGGCAGTGGCTGCACGTGGCTTGACTGATTCCGCCTGAGCACTGGAGGGGAGAGCGCAGGAGGGAAGTGCTGCCGCAACCAGAAATCCCCATCCAGCTGGAGGAACCTTCCTCAGGCTTCCACCTGGTGGGAAGGTTTGCAGCCCTGCCAGAGGCAGCCGTGAGCTTGGGGCAGTGCTCCTGCCCAGCACCATCCAGCCACAGCTCCCACGGCTGGGCTGGGGGCAGCAGAACCCCTCTGCCCACACCTGGAGAGCCCCGAGCAGGGAAGGGTTTGCAGAATGGCACTGCCCGGCCAGCTCGGTGGAGGTACCACAGAAGAAGGTCCACAGCTCACCCAGCGCAGCAGGTTCTCATTCCCTGTCATGTCCAGCCCTCGGGAATTCCATATACAACATGCTCTGCTCCAACCGTGGGGCTGTGCTGGCAGGGCAGGCTGGATCCAGCAGGGATGAGCACCAGGGGTGCTGGCGTGCACTGCCAGTCCTGCCCAACTTATGCTCTTCCTTCTCTGCACAAACTCTGTCACCTGGAATCCTTTGCAATCCTAACAGGGGGGAAAAAAGGGTGACGAAAGCAAATACCAGATCAGGCATTGCCTTGCAGGGCTCTGCTGGCTGCTCACACCACACCAGGCTCAGGGCATGGAGCTCCAGTGACACCTCTCCCAGCAAATCCTGAGCCCGACACACGCTCAGGGTCAGGGTGACGCTGGGGCTGGGACAAGCCCACAGTTGGCTTTTTTTATAAGTGATAGTGACCAGAAGAACACAAATAATTGCCCTGGACCCTCTGCAGCCATGCTGCTGACATTCTGTTTCACCCCTCTGAGCCTTGCCATCCTCTCCCTGAGAGCTTTTTAGCATCTCCTCACATTCTCACTGCTGGAGCACTGCTGGCTTTGATGCACACTGTGCTCTTCCCTCAAGGGACAAGGGACAAATGTTGGTGGCACACAAAGAGCATCTGTGGGGTGAGGAAAGAGCCTCAGAGTGCCTGGGAATGGCCACGGCCACTGGCTCTCCCCACTGCCACCTTTCCTGGTGAATGGGGCAGGGAACAGCAGCCAAGGACAGTGTTTTGGCTCCCCAGAGGTTCCTCTCCTCCACCATCACCCTTGCTCGCTCTGACACCAAGGACAGACAGGTTTGCTGCTGACACCCCAAGGCTGATCAGGAATGTGAGACCTGGGCAGAGCAGCTGGCAGAGGGGAGGAGGGGGCTCTGCACACACTGGTTGTGACCTGAGAGCCTCTCAAATGGGACAGGAGCAAATGCAAATGGTACTTTGAACCTGGGCTGTCAAAGTGGAGCCTGGAAGTTGTGAAGTGAAACCAGGAGTGGGAGCACCAGCACTGACTGCATCACTCCTGCACATTCACACTGTTGATAACACCTTTCTTAAATATTTGCATCCTTAAGAAGCAGCAGCCTTTTCAGTTGGGTTTTTTTTTTAGTTTTAAATTCCATTTTTCATGATTTTCCCTGGGTTGCTCATACAGTTTTGTGTAAGAGACAAATGCCTGGCAAATGTTGGGATGCTGCTGGCTGCTTGGTGCATATCAATGTCAGAAAGATTTCGGAAGGAGGGAGAGAGAAGAAAACACCCGCCCAGCTGGAACGCTCTCTCCAAATGCCTGTCTCTTCTCAAGACAGACAAGGCTTGGACAGGACAGATGTTTCCACCCAAAAGCAGATGTGAAGATGTTACTTTCCCAGGGAGGAATGTGGTGGGGTTTATTATTAACCAACAGTCCCCACATGACAGCTTCCCTTGACCAACAGTTGGACAACCTGGAAAAACACAGAGCCCTCTAATCCAAGTGGTGGCAGGAAACAGCCAGGCTTGATGGACTCCACTGATTTATTATTATTAATTACAACCTGGAAATGACCAAGAACATCTGGGACAGCCAAATGTGGAGGAGAAAGAAAGCTTGAGCAAAGGGGCCAGATTTTTCATTCTATGATGGACTTAGTGTGCTGCTGGACTTCAGGAGAAGCAGCTGGAAAGGCGGCCCTGGGAGGCAGCAGAAAGGGGGAGTCACACAACCAGCCCCACTCCTGCACCACACGTGGGGTACAGTGGGGAGAACTAGAAGCACTGGGGTTGTATGAGCACGGCGATGAGCCTCAAAGGTGATGCTGTGTCCCCTGAGGGCCTGAGAAGCCTCCCCATCCTGCACTGAGAGCGAACAGAGTATTTCAAGCCCCAGTGGGTCCCTGTGAGCTGCCGTGGCAGGGCAGGAGCAGCATCGCCGGTCACCGAAACTGCCCCTCCTTCTCGTTTCACACATCACCCTGCTAAGGTGGTAGCACACACGCTGCTCTGGCTGCCCTGCAAGCCCGTGCCCCGAAGGAGCTGCAATCATTATTTCAGCAAACGGGGTCTGCAGCAGCTCCGGGTTTGACAGGTGCACATGGATTTTGCTGGACCGAGAGGCCAGCTCAGCTTCGCCGAAAGCTTTGGTTTTCCTCAGCGCTGTTGCTCTGTAGAACTTACACGCTTCCAGATTTTAAAACAAACATTGAACCAGCCATTACCTAATGTGAAACAAGACGTTCTCCGCTGCCAGCCCCACCTCGGGACACCTGGACACTTTCCCACCAGGTATTGCAGAGCGCAGGCTCCTGACAGGCACACACAGATGTGGCTAACCCACAACCTGAGAGCAACTAAGACATCTGTTTATATTTTCAGAGCAGTATTAACATTGTCAAACCGTGGCAAATCTGCTTAATTTTCGTAGACATATGTATAATACACAAGCCAAAATACACTTAAAATGGGACATGTCAGAAAATAAACAACTATTAGCTAATGAAATATAAAGGAAGTTGGTTTCTGCACTTTCTCCCTCCCACACACATCCCCTGCAGCCACAGGTCCATCATCTCCTCGTGACTCCCTGTTCAGCCTCACACCCAAAGACTTCTACAGGAAAATACAGCTGCTTCCAATGGCCAGAGTGGCCACCCCTTTCTCAGGGAGCTTTAAAAAAGCACAACACCCACGTGAAAAATCAGCCTCACCGTAACCTCCCTACCTCTACAGATTTGTAGAAATTGAACCTGAACAGGTTATTTCCACCTCTGCCCTTTTCCTAATTTATTCTTTGAGGCATGTATAGCTGAGAGGTGAGGAGAAGTGCCCCATAATTGGGAACAGCATCTCCAAGGGGCTTTTCCAACGAGGTGCAGATTTCTCTGGCACACATTGTCAGAGCTGAAGGCAGCATAATGAAGTCCAGAACTTTTAGGTTTCCCCTTTAATATATCCATCATGTCTAGATCCATTATTGACATGTTGACTTTCTTGTTTCTGATTTAAGCTGCCAGACTCAGTAAAATTGCCTTGACAGCTTTAGCATTTGTGGCAGAACACTGACATGATGTTACTTACAGCTAATTAAAGTTGAGAGCATAATAAACAATCTTGGGATCCTAGCAACCCAATTTCCTCGGGTATTCAGTTTGCTGGATCTTGACCCAAGTTCTTTGAAGATCCAGCAAATTCTTCGAGTGACCTTCCTGCTCTGAGGGCGCTTTGGAAGTCAGGGTTGGAAAACCCTGGGAATGCAAGGGCACGGCTTGTCCAGAGAAATGGGGGGTGATGGGGAGACAGGGACGGGGAACTGGGCAGCAAACAGGAGCCTGTTTGGTGCTGGGAATGAGTTTCTGAGGCCGTTTCCCCAAGCAGAAACGGGCCAACGGGTTGGAGCTAATTAGCAATGTGGTGAAAGAGAGCGAAGGAAAAATTTAGACTGACTACCAGGAAATCTTTCCCCTGGAGAGCTCTGCTGGGCTGCAAAATACTCTCTGGAGGGAAGCAGAGCAGAGCACACTGCTGGAGTTGCTGAGAGCTGGCTGGCGCTGCAGTGCAGGGTTTGGGGACCCCGGCCAGCGCTTGGGCTGGGAGGGTGAGTGTGAACCAGGGCACTCCACAGGAGCAGGTTTTCTCTTCCTAGTCCATAAGATCCTGGAAACTTTAACGGCGTCGGTTCATTCTCCTTTCCTCTCCTGCGCCGCCTCTACAACAGCTTGTTTCACACCAAAGTGCCTATCACAGTGTGAAATTACACACTCACAGAGGAGAAAGACCGGTTCAGTCAAGGGCAAGGTCTCACCTTTTCTACCTGGTGAGCATATTTTTGTTACTTATTTTGTTATACTAACAAAAGAACCAACCCTGCCATACCCAAATCAGATTCTCGGAGCTGACTCAGCCAGCAAAATCAGCATTTTTTTTTGTCTGCAGTGAATCAAAAATCACTACTCACTTGTGCAGAATCAACTGAAATTTGAGGTGAAGTAAATCCAAAATCTCCCTCTGTTCCTACAAGTGACTGACATGTCTTCTTCATTGCCAGTTTCTTGAGTGCTATTGGACTGATTTCTCCCATTTGCACTGTATCTCCTCATTCTGCAAAGTAGGGCAACAACAACATTTCACATCTCTTGCAAAGACTATCTCGCAGAGCGACACCCTCTCTGTGAGTCATTAGAGCCACTGAGCGTTGTTAGAGCAAACAAAGGTGAAGTTGTATTAAGTTAAATCTCAATGAAAAATGTTCTAGTTCCAGCATGTTAACTCGCATTTGTGCATATGAAGAGCGAATGCTGAGTCACAGCGAGGTGATGATGCATCTGACATGCCAATAGATAATCTTTAACTGACTTAGTAAACCAGTACAAAGGCTGTGGCTGTGCCCTTAATCTCTTAATTCACCTTAAACCAGGCTGAAACTGAACCTGGTGTTCTCACAATGGTTTACTGCATTGAGAGAGCTTTCAAGACTCTCCTTAAAGAGACAAAACCTTCTGGGCCCTGGAGGTGAACCAAAGCATGTGTATGTGGTGAGAGAAGGGCCCTGTGAATCCGAGCCACTTCTTGCAGGTACCCTGATGCACGTGTGGTGGCTCCAGGGACCCCAAGAACATCTTTGTGCACCTGCAAGTTTGCACTTACGGGAGTTTTAAGTTTTGCGCTTTGGATGACGCTGAACCGTCCGTGGATTTTGCAAATCCCTGTTCCCCATTTCCACGCTCCACACAGCTCAGAGCAGCTCTTGGCCAAGTGAGGTGAAAAGCTCGGGGGTTAATGAGTCTCAGGGCAGAACATCTCCCTCAGAGCAGTGACATCAGCCCCGATCAGCAGTGCCCTGCCTGTGACAGCACCGCTGTGGGGGAGTGGGATGAATGACCCCGGGATGGATATCCTGCCTGTTCCTGGCTGGAGCTGCCCTGGAGCAGGGATGGGAGCTCAGCTACCTGACAAACGTGGCTGGAAGCGCTGCAGAGGGAAGCCTTTTCCCAAGGGCAACAGTGGGACCTGGGAAGAAAAGGCAGTGCCGAAGGAATGCCCTAGGTACCCACGCCATCCTTCCCCAGGAGCCAGGGAAAGCAGCCTGGGCTGGACCCGGGTCTGGGGATGCAGAGGAGACAAGTGCTCACAGCGCTCACTCCTTTCCAAGTTTCATTTCTCATTCTGGTACTGTCTGTTTCCCGGTTCCACAGCCCTGCCCTTCATCCCAATCCAGGAGCGGCACAATGCCCTCGGAGCAGGCGGGCACGGCGAGATGGATGGCAGAGGGACAGCGAAAAGGAAAAAGAGCATTCACTTTCCCAAATCCTCTGCCTAAATCCCAGACTTCCCAAATCCTTATGGGTTGCGCCCTCTCTCCAGAGCAGTGAAGGCAGCAGCTCCCCTGAATTCCCTGCAGGGAGAGGGGGAACCAGGGACCCCAACTCCGGCTGCGAGAGCAGCATTTCCTCCCTTTTGTCCTGGCTGGGGCCCTCTGCAGTTCCCGATTGTTCCAACCCTTTATTCCTCACTTTCAGACTCTTGTTCGCTTCCAGCTGGGCTGTGCGTGTGCTCCAGCGATCCAGTGGGAAAGGTGGAGCGCGGTGACCCCCAGTCATTAATCACGCTGCCTCAGCCCGGCCGCTTCGCAGCCAGAGCCTGATTATTGGCCCTGGGGAGCCTCGTAATAAAACGGCGAGGGGAGCGAGTCCATTTCCTGCCCGCCAAAGCGCTGACATTAATTCACACCGGGGAGGCAGCCGGAGGGGGAGAGCCGGGAATGGGGATCCGTCCGCGCGAGGGAACGCGGCGGGATCCACGTGCTGGCCCGGCTTTCTGTGTGCGTGTGTGAGAACACACATGTAACCATGAGCCGTGCTCACGTATGGCCGTCCCGTGGAGCAGAGGGCAGCGGCGTGGAGAAAACACGGGCTTTCCAAACACTAAGTGAAATCTTGGACTAGAACCAGGATCCAAGCCTTGATCCTCCGTGACTTCGGCGGTGCAGACCTGGGCTGCAGCCGCTGGCTTTGCCCAGGTTGGTGCTCGCACTACTACACCTAAAAAGCTCAGTTTTTTTTCAGTGGTAGCTCCCAAAAACAGCAAGAAAAACTTATAAGAGTTTAGACCGCAACTTTATCTCAGATTCCCAGAAAACCCCAAACTAAACAACCACCCCCCCCATTCTGAGTTTAGACGAGGGTGTGAAGGGTTTTACCTCTGGGCAATGAACTGTGGCAGCAGGAAGCCGTGTTGCCAAATACCTGCCATGCTTCCAGGGATGACAGGAATCCGTCCTAACAGCTAGGAGGAAACAAAACAAAGCCCCACACAACCACCACAGGATCAACACTGGAAGTAGTTATAACTGAGATCCCAGAGTCCTGGTGTCTAGGAAAACTGGGTGATTGCATCCTGACATTCCTACTGCCAAGGAACAAACGGGATGGCAAGTACAACTGGTAACAATTTTCTAAAATTGCAGAAATTTCTCGTTTTCTTTTTTTTCTTGGTTAATAGTTCTTTTGTCCTGACTCTAGACATTTTGCTAATCAGTTTATATCATATGGGAGCTATCAGCAGAGACAGTCAAGCCTGGGGATATGTAAAACCTTTCCATTGCCTGAAGAATCCAAGGAGACCTTTGACACTTGCCAAATTCCCTTGCAAGGGAAGGGTAAGGGAGTAAAGTCAGAGCCAAAATCTGCAAAGTCGTTTCTTCATTTGCTTTCAAACAGAATCTTAGAAGTTCCCTCTGCAGATACCACATTTTTATGGGGCAGCAACAACTGAGGAGCTGTTCTGCTAAGGCCACTTCTTCCCATCCTGTTCTAACCTGCCAGGTGAGTGCCAGGATGTGAACAGGGAACACGGCATGGGAACGGCAGCAAAAATAGCAGCACCTCTGCTAGAGCATGGATGGTTTTCTGGAGCAACATCCTCTGAGACAACATCATTTCATGGGAGCACTTGCAGCTGAACACAGGCATTCCTCCAGCCTCCAGCCTCCCAGGGAAAAACAACCCCAAACCCCAACCAAAACCACTGCACCACACATAGAAACCACAGGAGGGGCTGATGGGAGGTGTAAGGAGCCTCAGCTTCACAGTCCTACATGTCTTTTCCCTTTTCTATTGAAATAAATGGAACATGGAAATTGGGGAAACTGAACCAATCAATTGGAAGCAACAGGCCAGAACCCCCTGCTCTGCAGCGGAACTGCCACTGCTGTGTCACAGAGCTCTGCAGCCACAGAGACTCCCCCGTGTCCCTGATTATCCAGAGTGCTGATCCCCAGCCCAGGCTCAGCCCCAGCACGGCCCCAGAGCTGCTGTGTCAGGCTCTGGGCTGGGACAGAAGGCACCAGGACATCAAGGTGTGCCAAGGAAACAGCATCATCCTCTCTCACGTGTGCATCTGAGCAAGAAGTGCCTGATAAAAAAAGACCCGTTTGCCATTGCAACTATATCAAACCTTCTACAAAAAGTCACTTTGAGGTCACTGTTTTTGTCCAGTATTTCAATACATTAAATGCAATTACTTCATTGTTGATTTACCTGTCATTAGAGGCATGTGTTTGAACATGATTTATTGAGTGAGTTTTGTGCCAGTTGACTTGCAATAGATTGCACAATATTCAAAAAGGCTCATTTGCTTGGCATTACATTAGAAGCAGGGTGATTGCAACACAAAGCAATGTAAATGAGTTCTGAGAGGCTCCATCATTCATGTTGTCATGTACTGAATCCTATTATTATTTATTACCATAATTGTACTGTGTTTCCTGGGGCGATAAATTAGGACTGATGGGTCCCGCTGACAGCCAAGGACTGGACTCGCTCTATATAATTTAATAGGGATACTGTTGGATCTCTGCTTGGAGGAGACTTAGGGAGGAATTTAGTAACTAAGCAAAATCCTTTCTTAAAAAAATTAAAAATAAAATAAAAGCAGTGAGGTTCCCTCCCCCCCCTCCCTTGGCAGCAATTTAAGTCTTGATAAAAGCTGCAAAGGAAATGGGAGCACTCTGTCTTTCATAATAGGATTGTTAAAAAAAATCACTGCCCTGTGTCACAATCTGTTTTCTGCTCCCTGCTGACAGGCAGCCTTGCACTGGGAACAGGGGGACAGCACATGGCTTAAAGGGACAGCAGGGACAGCTCCCGAGCCCAGCTCAGCCCCACCCTCACTGCCAGCAGGAGCTGTTCCCAAGGGCTGGCCGTGGGGAACGAGGGGGGTCTCCCCACATCCACACACAGAATGCCAACACAAGCAGCTTCCCCTCAGCTCCCACAGAAGATGCTGCTGGATGTCACTTCCCACCAAGGGGCCTCCCGAAGCTCTGCTCCTTCCAGGGGTTCGGTTCCCACTGGTCAGGTCCTGGGGATGTTTTAGGAATGACTTTGGTACCAAACTCCCTGTTCTTCCTGCTGAATCTTTCCTTCCCGTGCACTGGAATTATCGAAGTCTGAGCAGCCAGTGCAGGACTCAGCAGCAAAAGCCCTCTGGAGAACAAACACAGCACAACTCCGGCACACTTTGCAGCCACTACCTGTTGAAACCAAGGAGTTTGCTCCTCCTTAACCTCAGGTACTCCAGGGTGTGAAACACAAGGAGGAGACACAAAGCTCAGCTCTTGTTTTTAATTGAGGCACAGAAGGCTCTGAATGGGACAAACTACAAGAGAAACAGAGAAAACACATCTCAGGTTCCAGTATCCAGATTAAGATTCAACAACAAAATTCTTCTTCTTTCCAAGCTTTTAAACACCACCAATACTCAATTTTTCTTCTACGATTCTTGTAAAGAGACTCAGAGCTGCAGAACCTCAGAGCTGTTGGACTATAACAGGTTAATGGTCCCTACAGCCCTGTATGTTGTATTTGTGAGCAACCAAATGGCCATAAATCCTCCTAGTGGACAATTTTATGGAATAATCAACACATCAGAGATATTTCCTTCTAACCTTCCCTGAGTTAGTGACTGGCTTATGCCCTGAGGCGTGAGAGCTTATTGACTGGATCCATCTCTTGTTTGAGTCAATAGTTATCTGTCAATTCAGGTCAATTCCAATGAGATTTTATTGACAGGAGAAGCTACACAAAATGTTGCCAAAGTGTGAGAAAATGACAAGGCACCCCTACCTTCCTCGAGCCATCTGTCAGAGAGAGATACAACCTGCACTGGTTTTACAGAGAGACTTACTTGCAGCTCCATCGAATAGAAATTGTCCTTGATTTGGCTTCATCGACTTAATTGAGCTGAGCTCTGCTCAGCATAAACAAGATCCCTCCTGTTTCTCTACGGACACCATCAGAAGTAGCAGCAGTGCATTAAAAGGCCGTGGTTGCAAGCCCATAATTATGTTAAAAACACGGCAACATAGAGGTCCTTCTGTCAGGGAGCACAACAGAGTGTCCATGGGCATGGAGCACCCACAGCTGCTGGACCCTGGGCATCCCTGTTCCCCCTCCCTGCCGGCTGCTGCTCCAGCTCATGTTCTCTCCACCCCACGCAGACATATGAAACTTGTCACTCAGACATCAAAGGCGCTTTTCGCTCACCCTCTCGCAGCGGTGACACATTTTTGGCCGAGCACATCACATTAATAGAACTCGCTGTCAAACACGAAGGCTCTCAGACAATGCGGGGATTGTACACGGCGCGGAGCAGCCGATGGGCAGATCACCAGGTAATGTGATGCAAGAGCTATAAAATATCTCAAAGACACAAGCATAAAAAACACAGAGCCCGGTTTTGAGGAGACATTTGCGGTTTGTGGAGACTTTTTTTTTTTTTTGATATAAATTTTGGAACAGACCCTGGCATCGGACTTGATGGGGTTTCCAAGCCCAGCCTAGTTTGACATGCACATTTCCTTGAGCGGTGCAGTGTTTCCTCGTGTTCTCCAGCACCTCCTTCCCCAGCACATACTCCCCATCCTTCATTTCATTGCTTCAAACAAGCGATGGGCCCAGCCCAGCTGGCCTTGTGGCATCAGGGAAGGGATTTAAACACACCCCTCTGCACTGTTACCTGTGCAGGGACAGCTGCACTGGGGCTTTTCACCCTGAGACAAACCAGGCTCTGCTTTGCCTGACACAATTCAGCTCCAGAGGGAACCACAGGGACCCTGGGAGTCTCTGTGAGAACGAGCCCTTTGCCACAGGGTGAGCACAGGGCACACACCTGATCCAGCCCTCTGCAGGGACCTGCCCCAGAGACCTTTCCCAGTGGAGGCTCCAGCGCTCCAGGTGATGATTAATGCGAACATGGGGTTGGAGCTTAGTGATTGTGACAAGTCTTTTACATAAATCATTGCTAATCTAACGAATATCAAGAAATGGCATAGGGAGAAAGGAGAGGAGGAGAGAGAAAACTGTGCATGTGACTGGAGCCCCACCTCAATCCAGCACCAGCCAGGTAAGCGTCCCCAGAGGGTTTTATCTCCTCTGAAAAGCACAGTGGCTCTTGCAGCTGTGGTGGGTGTGTGGGCAGCAGCACTCAGGGCACTGCAAGGGATTCCTTTAGGGATGTCGAGGCTGTACAGAACTTATCCTGCTGCTTTGAGGGCTGGGTCTTGAACCAGGGCAAAGAAGTGCAGGGAACGCACAGCGCTGGGTCCCGGCAGAGCTGCACACCCAGAAAGGACCAGGCACGACCCATCTCTGCCCTCTGGCACCAGGGAGAGCCCAGCCCTGCTCAGTTTGTGTTCCAGTGAAGACCCCAGGGACAGGTCAGAGCCACTGAACCCCCTTTGGCCCCAGTCACGTGGGCTCTGCACATCCATGGGCCAGGGAGGGGTGACCTGGCCGGGACCCCAAATCCATCCGGGCTGCACGCCCCATTAGCCACCCAGCCTGCTCCTGGAGGGTGGTTTGTGCAGCTTTGGTGAGCTCCCATGATCCGTACAGCCTTCCACACGTCTCCAGGAATATGACCGTGGCACCAGGTCTGACTGAGTGGAGAGATGAAGATATTAAGCATGTGTCTTTGTCAGTTATGGCCATTATCATTAGCAGACTAGCTACTATTTCCTATATATTCCTTTTAGAGCCGTTTACAGCCGAAATATTTTTAATGGTTCGATGAATATGAATGCAACATTTATAACCATTTACACATATGAGTCTTTGAGGCACATCCATCTCCCATTGTGGGCACAGAACCTCCCATTACCACTGTCACGCTGAACGGGGAGCGGTGAGAAGGGGACCCCACTTTGTAGTGAAAGATGAGGACATTATTTCTGCCTGTTTTGTGAAACACGTGTTCTGAAATCTCCATTATTGTCACCACAGACTCCTCTCCCCAGTCATGCACTTATTTAGACTCTTATCCTTTCATTAACAATGGAAAAACGCAGGCCCTTACATCTGTTAGCAGGCATAATTTTAGACAAATACAACTTCTTATCAAATAAGCCTGCAATAAATGTTTCATGAACAGAACCCTTCAATAGAACTCCCAACACTAATTTAATGAGAAGTATCAAATGAATTTTTTTTTTATTCTGATATCTCCCCTGAGACAAATGATACTTTGCAGGCCTATTTTTAACAAATGAATTATTGACTTAAACTGGCACAATTAATCACAATATAATGGGATCAGGGGATGTTAGAGGCTCATTCAGCACGGCAGATGATGAGTACTGACTCTTCCAAGAAATGAGGCTCTTTAATCACTCCCAGATTAACAGCTACATGCTTTCAAATTTCAATCACAGGGAACTGGCAGTGTGGAATGAAAAGGGCCCGCTCCAGCAGAAGTGAAGGAAGCAGGAGGATTTCTTACCCCATGGGAGCCTTAGGGCTTGTGGTCTCAGAAATGGGCACCCAACTCCCCTAGGGAAGGGACAGGATCTAAACTGTGCTGTATTTCCAAGAGTTTTTCCTTCCAGTCTTCATCAGGTAGGAGTTTGGTTCCAGGACAGAACAGGCTCGCAACCCTCAGGCTGTTCGACACCTCCCTTAGGGGAAAATCTTCAGGGCATACTAGAAAAAGCCTCTTAATTAACTCTCTCCTCATTAGGATAACTGTTCTCTAAAGTTTTCCCACATTCCTGAGAGAAGTGCTGCTACACTGCATCCCTCTGTGCCAAAGGTGTTGGGTGGGAATCGTTTTCTTTCAGCTTTTACCCAAGAGTGTGTAACAGTCTCCACCTGGAATTTGCTCCAAGAGAAGCACCCAGATTATTTTCCTGATATAAAACCATCTCCAAATATTTTGACAGGGAGAGGTGCCAGTTTTCTGTCCACTTCAGCCCCCATTCTTGTTGAAGCTGATGAGGAGAGTTCCCCATTTGGGTTTGCTGTGTTCACCAGGTGGCTTTAACAGCTGCACCTCCTCAAAGCAAGGAGGAAACACTGAGATCCCGTTATCCTGAAATTCACACAGAAAAGGGGAACAGCTATTTGCAATGGAAAAGCAGTGGGAAAGAGGCTGGGGAAGGCGGCAGATGTAGTGGGTTGTGCCAGACTTTTTCAACAAGTCTCACTGTCTGCAAGGCAGAGCCTGGAGATGGGAAACAGCAAGTGAACCTTGGATGTGATTTCATGTGCCGAACCTCCCTCAGAACCAGGGCTGCTCTGCCACGGGGCAGCTCCTGGGGCTCTGGTAGCCAAAAACTCTCCTTTATTTGAATTTATAGGCCTGTCAGAAAGGTAGAATTGAGGGGGCAGAGGTCTTGTTTGCCCTGTGGGGGGAGGAAATGGAGGGATGTTAGCAGCAATGCTGGGCACATTATCATCTGCTGGTCCCATTTAACAACTTCTCACAACATATGCAGTTTACATTGTGGTATCCTGCACATGTAGGCTTTGGCTGGAAATATCCTCCAGAGCTCGGAATTTATGGCCATGCAAATACTCGGAGAGGCAAGGAACAGGCCTGCCAAAGAATGGGAAAGGAAAGCCTTCTTTGTTCCTGCTTCTAGGTCACGTTAACTCTCCCCCTGCTGTGCTGCAGCACAAGGGGTGCTGGTGTTCCAGCCTCGTCTTCTCCTGTGGCAACTCCTCAAACACCATCATCCCACACAGACTGACTTGGCTTCCATGGGCAGCTGGAACTGGGCCTCTGAGAAGAGATCTGCTTTCAGCCAAGCTGTCTTTCTCCCTCTGCACGCCTGGCATAACAAGAGGCCTCATTCTGCCATCGCTGCTACCAGCTCTGCATCCCTTGAGAAGTCTCCCAAATCCCAGCAGGGCCAGCACAGACCCTCAGGGCAGCCAGTGAACCACTGCAGGTGAAACTGCACAGACCCAAGGAGTTTGCTCCTTAGTGTTGCCCTCCTTCATGGAGGGAAAAAAAATTAGGAGAAAGGTTCAGTGTGACATAAGAAAGGGGTTGAAGAGAATCTCCTTGTCCATCCTTTCAGCAGAGAATCAGAGAATCATGAGTCATGGAATGGTTTGGGTTGGAAGGGAGCTTAAAGATCATCCAGTGCCACCCTCTTCCATGGGCAGGGACACTTTCCACTATTCCAAGTTGCTCCAAGCCCCATCCAACCTGGCCTTGGACACTTCTAGGGATGGGGCAACTTCTCTGGGCAACTTGTGCAGGGGCCTCACCACACTCACAGGGAAGAATTTCTTCCAAATATCCCACCTAAACCTGCCCCGTGTCCGTGTGAAGCCATTCCCCCTTGTCCTGTCACTCCAGTGCCTGGTGACAGCTGACTTCACGTCCCGGCTGTGCAATGCTGGTCAGGGACACCAGCCTCAATCCCAAGATTCCTATGGATACATGGTTAGGATCCCGAGCTCATTACCCATTCTTGCCCAGGTAATTACCTTGAGCCCACTTAGACCGAGCCTGGGGTTGTGCCCTCCCTGTTCCCTTGGTGCCTCTTCCTGGCTTTGTGTCACGGTGGAATTGCAGGTTTGACAAGAGCAAAGATGACCAAAGAGCTGCTGTTCCAGGACCTCCATTTCCCATTGGGGCACAAACAATATACACCCAGCCCGGGCAGCAATCTGTCACCTGTCACCTGGCCAAAGCTTTGGGGGAAATTAATCTTCAAGTGCAATTTCAGCAGCCCGTTGATCCAGCGCTGGGGAACAGTGGGAAGGGATCAGATGGGAACTGGACCTGTGTGTTTCCTTCCTGGCTGCTTTCCACAGCCAAGACATGGCCTGCTACAGAATAAAAATGTGTCTAAGGAATTTTAAAATCATAGAATCATGGAATAGTTTGGGTTGGAAGGGACCTTAAAGAGCATTTTGTTCCACTCCCTGCCACGGGCAGGGACACCTTCCACTATCCCAGGTTGCTCCAAGCCTCATTCAACCTGGCCTTGGACACTTCCAGGGATGGGGCAGCCACAGCTTCTCTGCCCAACCTGTGCCAGGGCCTGACCACCCTTATAGTAAAGAATTTCTTTCTAATAACTAATCTAGATTTACCCTCCTTCTGAAGGAAGCTGATTTTTACCTTTTTAGAAACTATTTCCAATGCCAGGCTGGACTCTCAGTCCATGCAAATAGAGTTTCATGGATGTAGAAGGTGTAATCTCATTTTATACCACAGGTAAGCTGACCCTCTGCTCTGAGAAGTGGCCCCTTGGAACAAGAGGGTTAAAGCAGCAAGAAGTCACCCGGATCACCCTAAAAGTGTCAGCATTTGTCACCAACAGCCACATCCAGAGGGGATTTTTCCCTTGGAAGCCCTGCACACTTGCTGAGGGTGGCAGTGCTCCCGTCCCGGGGAATCACAGCAGCAAATAGAGCCATTGCCAGCCCTGAGTCCTGCCCAGCCCACACCATAAATGCCACTGTCCCCCTTGGCCACACGTGTGTTAACTCCAGCACAGTTTGGTCACAACTACTGTACAGCTCTATTTGTTGGGGGATTTAATTACTCCTAATTTATATCAGGCAGAGCTGCACTTAGTAGGAAGCACTTAGCACTGTCACTGTAATGTCAGGCTTAATACACATTTTTAGAGCTCTGGTCATTAACTACAGGAGAGATTTGAGCCCTGGATTTACTATTTGGTGCTCCAGGACCCCAGTGGGCTTTGGGGGATGTTGCAGCAGTCTGTCAGGGTTGCTCACACACACCTTTACTCTGTATAGGTGAAATCCACCCCGTTCCTCAATTCTGGAGTCACAGGGAACAGCTCTGCACCCCCAGGTGTGACACAGGGTTTATTTTTATAGAGAGATTCCCAGATTCAGAGGCCTGAGAGTTTCCAGCCAATATAAATTGGTGTGCTAAGAAAGGAAAGCGAGTTTATACTTCTCGGCAATGTTTATTATTGCAACAGTTCAAAAATGAAATCTCGTATTTGTGAGAAAAATATGGTTGAAATTGCTCTTGCATGGATAGAAATGACCCACATTCCTACTCCTCTCTTAATTTTTTAATAAGCTGATTCATTCCCCACATGACATCACTACATGATCATACCTTTATCAAAAGCATTAATAAAATATTCACTTGTATTTGTTTACCAAAAACGCCTTTTATGAAGATGAAATATTTCTAAAATCTGCTCATTTATGTTTTCCACCGAGCAATATATTAAAAAAACAAAACATAATTTGTGTTTGTGAAACTTAAAGAATTCTGACAGCAGCAACAACTTGTTTTGTGAAAATTGCTTTTGCGGGCGAAAAAAGCAATTCTTTCGAACTCTGCCATTTAATATTATATATTTTTTAAAACAACCTGCTCCTGTGTTAGCTCCTCGCCAAACGCTGTGTGTCCTTGATGCCACCTGAAGCATCTGGACACAGCAGCACCATCAATATAAATGAACATGCTAAATGGTGACTGCCAGGCTGCCCAGCCCATCGTCCTGAAATGGCCATTTAGGACAAATTCCTTGGAACTCACAAATGCCATTCTTTCCCTCCAAAGGTCTTGTCTACAGGGTACGTGGGGGAAAGTTGAGATAAATGAAACCCGAGTATGAAGTTAATGTGGCTGTGTCAGAGCTCTGTGGCTCGGTGGAGCTGCACTGAACTCCAGACACGTCATTCCACAGCAGAGCAACCACGCGGGGCTCTGACAGCCCTGAACTTGTGTTGGTGCCCTCACACAGTGAGTTACTCCCCAGCTCCACGTACACACTGCTCATACTACTGCACTGCTACACACGCACAGTCCTGAGCACACTTATGGGCCACATGATTTGCTGCTACGCAGTGGAGTTGTTTCCAGCCCATGGGGAGCTGCTCGGGGCTGTGCCCTCGCTGCTCCTACCCCGTGTGGGATCCAAGGGACCTGATCCTGCTGCAGGACCTTGGGCTGGCCCTGGAGCCACGGCTGGATGGAGCTGCACGAGGTGGAACGGTGAATTATCCGGGCTGTCTACAAGGAGCACCTGCTCCATCCCACCCTCCCTGATCGCAGTAAGTAGGACAGGGGAAGTTTTGCTACAGAAACTGCAATTACTTGTGTTGTGTGTTATTCATCTTTTGATTATTTATGAGAACATAATAACAGAACAACTGAGCAAACAAAGCCCCCCTTCCCCTACGCCTTCTCCTCCAGGCAAACTGATGTAAGCCAGGGGACTGGGCTTAGGAGCACCAGTTGGCTTTTACAAACACAGAGCCACTCCCTAAAAACGTGGGGAGAAATGACGCTCTTCCTGACTGACAGGTGCCACGCTGATCAATAAAGGCAAAGAAAACAATCTGAAATCCCAGTTTAAGTTGCTGTTACACAGTTTTGGCAAACAAAGGAAAGGCTCCCCTGTCAGCAGCGAGTGACATGGGCATTGTCACGGGGTGATCGATCCCAGCCCCTGCACACCCAGCTCTTCCCAGGAACCAGCTGGGGAACTGCTGTGGCTGGAGGGGGACGCAGCTGAGGAGGGATCAGGGGAGGATCAGGCATGGGGGACTCGAATTCATCTGCGAGCAGGTGTTAAGTGAATTCCTCCAAAAGGACAAGATTCATTCTTTCGCTGGCTTTGGGATGAATTAGCATGAATTCATAATCCATAAATCCTGGTGGCAGCGGAACAGCATCCCTCCTGTTGTTATTTATTTTGAGATTTTCACTGGGGCAATAGCTTTACGTTTGACATTTATATAGGTCACAGTGAGCTAATAGCCATCTGCCATCTGGGGACTTTTATAATGAACATTGCAGAAGACTATGAAACAATCTCTGGCATTTCCGATTCGAACAGAAGCTGAAATAGGGTTGATCTTTACAATATGCTCTGCTGTCTCTCCTCAGGTTTGCATTAGTCATTTGCCTGGCCTTGCTACACACGCACACGCGCTCGCACATATGGGAAGGGGTGGGCTTCAGCATTTAATACCAACAGTTAATCACCACATGCATGAAAAACACCCAATACCTTGCACAGCTATAAAGGGCCCTGATTCACCTGGAAATTCTTAATACATCTCAGAAGCATTAATGACTCCCCAGCCCTCCTCCCGTGCAGTGCAGGCACAGGAGAGTCAGCTCTGGTGCTGGCTTAACTGTGATGCATCCACGTGAAATCATCCCTGCAAGGTCACACTCCCTTCCCTGTGCACAACCTCACCTGAAACACATACCGGGCTGAACAGTGACAGGCAAGAACCTGCAGAGCTCCCAGGAAAACACCTCCAGGCAGGAGCTGTGGTGCAGCACATGACCCCAGTGCATCTCACCCGTGGGTCAGGGCAGATGCCTGCATCAACCCCTTTACCAAGTTACCCGGACTCTTCAGCCGGTGCACCCAGGATTGAAACCACCTCTCCAGGGGAAGACTGGGGGTCATGTCCTCACCTCAACACGGGACCAGCCTACAGCTCCTGGTGGGCAGGAGGGTCACTGCCACCTCCGGGCTGCTCGCTGGCACAACGTGTTCAGGAACACCTGTATTTCCCAGCACCTGGGAGCACCGTGCTGGTGTCATCAGCTCTTGCAGATGGGGAACTGATAGAGGGGAAGATTAACTGACTTGCTGAATTGTGTAAGCCACCTACACCAGCTGTGAGTGAGCCCAGGTGTCCTGAATTTCAGGTCAGCACTTTAACAGCCAGGCTGTCCCTTCTCCCTGTGCCTACACACAGTTTGTTTTACAACAGGGATGTGTGAAAGGACTGAATGTGCTCAGAGGAGAATATCCCATCTCAATTAGTCACTCTCCAAAAAGCCTCCTTGAGGGGCAGGCCTCCTTAATGCTTCATGTTCCTCCTGAGTTCCCCAAACCTCCCCAGGCCTCGGGGTAATAAATTACATTTGTCTCTGCCTTAGCAGCAACAGCCTGTCCGAATCCTCCTCTCTGTGACTCAACCCATGATGAAATGCCTATTTCCTGGCGCTGAGGTCTGTGGAAATTGGTCTTTCCAGCCTCCCTCCTGAGGGCTGTGCCTCAGCCAAGGGGGCACCTTTGATCAGATGAGCTTTCTGCCTTCCCCATGCCCTGGTACAGACGCCTGGTCCTGGGGTGACACTTATTTGTATTTTGTCTTCCAAGGACGACACACAGAGCGCGTTTGAAATCCAATCCGCTCTCGTGGGGCTGTGGCGGACAGGAAATCAGGGAGAAGCCTGAGCACTGACCAGGTTTTGCCCTGGTCCTACAAGGACTCAGGTTACACAAAACGCTGCGCTGGCTCCCATAGGCATAAATATTCTGGGCTGCGACTTTTGCGAAGTTCAGCTTGTGACAGCTTAAATAACTCCACGCTCAGCTGCTGCCCAGTAAAGCTGACAGGCAAGATGGGGCATGGTAGGATGGAGGGTGGCCTGGGAAGTCCACCTTGCCTGCTTCCATCAGCATTCCCAGCAGCTGCTCTGGCTCCCCGTCCGGGTACAGCAGGTACCGTGGTGTGGTGCAGCTGGATCTGTGGGCTGTGACACCTCAGCTGGTGACACACATCCAGTGTCACTTCCCAAAGCCTTGCAGCCCCTCCTGCTCCACCACCAGCCGAGCCACGACTCTCCCTCATTGCCCTTAGATCTGATGGAGTTGCTTTGCACCGGAGCTGCTGCCACAGGCAGAGCTTTGCCTCCCTTTCATGGCACACTCTGGTCCACATGAGAGCAGCTTCATTGCAACCAAAGGCACAGGAAGATAAATGCTGTAACAGCCTTATCTCCCCTTGTCCCACCACGTGTGTGCTCCCTTCCCCACAGCACAGGGAACCCACGACACACTCGGGGCTGTGCTGTTAAACACCGCTCCTTGTTCTCTGGTAACACATCCCACGGCTCAGCCCCAGGAGTGCCCCTGGGATTGTTATTAATGTCCATGTCAGAACGGCTTCCAGAGGGTTTCCATTACACCCAGGGATCAGAGCCTGCCTGCAGCTCAGCCCAGCAGGATGACAGACCCAGCTCTCCCTTTGGATTACAAAGAGAGCGGGAGACAGTGAAGCTTCACGTTGTTCCGCTTAAGGGGGATCACCAAAGGGTGGAGAGACAAATGGAGGTGAAGGGGTCATTGCTCTTGCTGGGAATACACTTCTGCACCAGCCACATTAGGCAAATTTACTTTTGTTTCGCTGCTGAGTGTTTTCCTGCATTTCTGTCCGGCTCCATTCCTGACCTGCAGCATCCCAGCCTTTGTGCCCCATCCCACTCCTGGCAGCCCCTTGGACCTGCCTTGTCCCACCCCTGTTCCCAGCACTCCCTTCCAGCGTTCCCTCTGATGTCAATCACACCTATTTTAATGTGTTAACTTTCTAAATCCACTTTTGTGCTCACTTAACAATAAGCTGCTTTGATCAGGGTAATACCAGCAAAACCAACAAACCCGAGCCCCTTACCCCCCTCTCCTGGAGCAAAGCTCACCAGGCCTCAGGCTTGTAAAACCAAAGCAATTGCAGCCTTTAATTTTATTTCCTTTATTTTCAGGCTGTTAGGTGCTGGTTCTGATTAGGAATGTTCTGAGCAGGAATAGAGTTATTTAAAATAAAAAAAACATGTTGAGCTTTGGGGGAGGGTAAAAAAAGCACAACCTTATCAGTTTAGAAGGGTCTGGCAAAGCTGATCCTGCCAGCACAGCCCTCTGACCGGTGAAAATACACTTCTCTAGACAGTGTCACTCTTAAACAAGCTGCCCAGATGTCATACACAGGAGATTCCTGCTGCGTGCACGTGGCTTTGTGACACTGCTCAGGATTTTACAGCAGGGTCAGGGGAAAACTCAGGACCAGCCATTGAATCCTACTCAGTTTGGGCATGAGATCTGCCAGCCCCAGCATCCTGCCTGTGCTCTGCCTTCCAGAGCAGCTCCTGCCTGCTCTGGTTACTCTGGGTAGCAGAGCCTTATCTTTGTTTTCATCTCTCTGTCGTTCTTGATTTTTACCTCTTTGGGTACGTGTGCTCTCCTTCTACCCCCGCAGATCCCATGACCTCAAGGTCCTTCACCTTTCAGTGCCAACATCATGTCAGAGCTGGGCTCCTGCTCCTCAGGAAGGAGTTACTGGGACCGTCCATGGGTCAGGGATCAGACTAAGTTAAAGAGACAAGGAGATAAAAGCTGGAGCAGGCTCTTGTGGAAGAGTTCATGAATGACTGCAGTGCCACAGTACACGTGGCCTTACTTAAAGGGTGCTGAAACCAGCAGAAACTGGTGTGAACGCACCAAAATGCCTTATGTGGGGTTGCTTTGAATCATTATTTTTACCCTGGTTAGGGTGAAATGGCTGTATTAGGACTAAGACTAAATGCTCCATGATGAGATTTTATATCTACCCTAAGGCTTTTTAAGGCTGAAAACACTGATCACAGTCCAAAGTTCTGCTAGCCACGGCCTCAAAAACTGCCTCTGGCTTAACCAGTTTCAAAGCCTTTTTTCCCTCTCAGAATTTTGCAGTATGACACGATTTCATTAAGCAGATTCTGGACAGATAATGTGACAGCTTCACAAAAGGGGTGTTTCCCAAAAGCGCTTTGGAGTTTGCTGCATGACTCTGATGTCACCACAAGAAACATTGACAGACATCAGAGGATTCTGAATGAAACCCTTTTCTTTCCCTAAGCCACGTCTCTGTTGTAATTAATATTTTCACTGGCTGCTCTGTGATAGATACAGCCTGGCAGCACCTTTGCTTTGTGGGTCTGAAACACACCTTCACATGGCCCTGAGTGTGAGTCCTCCTGGACCAGGACCTTGTTACTCCAGGTGCTGGAGCATCCCTGGCATCCAGACTGCCCCGGAGTGCGGAGCAGCCCCAGTGCAGCAGAGCAGTGCAGTTCCATGCACTTCCAAATGCTAATTTACCTCCTCACTACCTGAGTCCATTTTATATCAGCGTTTCCAAGCCGTGAGCTTCCTCCTGGCCCAGGGAAGGTCAGCATCCTCTGAAGCCAACCTGGGCTCCCCTTGGTTGCCAAACCATGGCCCCGCGTAGCCAAGGGCTTTCAAGCACACCAACCTGGCCCCTTCCCAGTGCTTCCAGGTGGCCAACCCCGAAAGCCAAGGCATCTCCAGGCAAATCACCGCAAAATTCTCTCAGGAGGACTGGCAAAACCCCCTGCGAATGGGGGATGTGGGGGAGCACAACCCCACTGCCCCCAGGGCCATCGCAGCCCTCCTGGCAGCCCCTGCTCTGCTATGACAGCTGCAACACCGATGAGTGAATAACCTAATCGAGCCATTAAAAGAAACAGAAGCCCTCTGCCCTGTTTGATTTCTCTCTATAATGATGTAAAGTGCACTTTAATGGAGTCAAAGTGGTCCTGGGCCATTCTTGTTAAGGCCGTTTGATGCAGTGCTATTGAGTCCCACTGCTCGCCTTCATTACCTCCCTCCACTCTCTCCCTGCATTGTACTCCACACTTCCTCACAGTTTCTCTGCTGCTACAGCCCCTTGCCTGCATTTTGTCTACATAAATTAGACCTTGTGCAGCATATTGGCCTGTCAGGGGACTAGGAAGAAACTGTATATTGTTTCTGGCATTCCCGGGCCCTTCTGCCCCTGACATCTGCTGTGTTTGTGACAGGGAATACATTCCTGACTCATTATCCGGGCAAGCGGAATCCCTCCCTGACAGCACCATTAATCAGAATCAAGCAGTCCGGCAAATAAAAAAAAAAAAAGGGAGAGAGAAGAAGAAAAAGAAAGCAAGCAAAGAAAAGAGACAGTTTCTAACTTTCACTTCTGTGTCATTCCAGTGTCTGGACAAGTAGCAATCCATCTTGCTGAGTGACAGCGCTGATGGATGGCATTATTTATGCTTTTGTGTATTAAAAGACAGTTCTGGCACTAGCTTGTCACTCAGCAGAGATTTAAAAAAAGTTGAAATTTAATTTGAAGGAAAAGAGGGCAAAGATCAGAGGATTCTGGCTGGGGAGTTCTGCCTGGGAGGGACAGAGAATATAGCAAGAGGGAGCACCACAGAGGTGTAGGGATGATGCATAAATAAGTAATCGCCCTCACAGGTACAGACCTCTATTTTTCATGGTGTGTCTATATCAATATCTCCTGAGCTGAGAGGTCTGTGTGTTGACACAAACAGGTTTGATGTTCCTTGGAGGGATGCATCACTGGGGGGTGAGACGGGCATATGCTTAATTTTCTGTACATAATCTGTGTGTGTTTGTGTATACAAACACGATTAGATATGCACATATGTATGTGATTCCATGTGTGTCTGTAACAGGGTGGCTTTCCATGCACATGTGTATTTACACAAATTAATTTTAAATATAGGCTTTTTGTCCTAGCACACACATCTTCAAGATACAAAACACTTCTCTAAGTATCTACACACACATGAGGACAGTCACATGGATACAACCCAAGATGAACAATACACCCATTTTTTAAAAAAAAAATGTTTACTTAAACTATTTGTCAGTCAATTTATGTACAAACCAAGGACAATATTCTTGGGGAGCTGTCTCATCCTAACCCGTTTGTAAACGCTGAATCACAAGGAATGTAAATCCATATCTTTGTTTAGCTGTGCTCATTTATGTGCTGGCAATGAACCCACTTTCGTGGGTGTTTAGGGGCTTGTACCACATCATGAGTGAACACCAGGACACGGTCAGAGGGAGTTTGGGAGGGGGTTGTTACACACAGATGTGTAAGAGGAAATCAGCAGGTGACATTCACTCCAGAAACAGACACATCTCTCTGAAAATCGCTGATTCCATGTATTTACTTTCCACGTTCAGAGTGAACAGTGAAGACTTACCTGATCTGAAGACTATGATTAATTTATTAAAGGGCATTAACTTATTAAAGGGCAACCCAAATTTAGGTGTCAACATTAATTAAAAGCAGAAATGTCACCTGGAAAAACTGAATTTGTTCAGAAAGTTTGGGTCACAGAGGGATGCACGTCTTTCCTCACCCCCTTTGGATGTATCCTGCAGGAAATGCCAGCCCGTGTTGTGCTGGGACTGGTGCAGGATGGAGACTCACAGAGGTGCTGGTGTTGTTCGTGGGGCTAAAATGGAAGGGATTTGGTCACAGGTGGAGCAAGGCCACCAAGTTCTGCCTCGGGATTGTGCCCCCTGTAAATGCCTGACCAGCAGCTCGTGCTGCCCAGGGCTCTGTGGGGCAGGGACACAGCAGTGGTGTCACACAGGACACAGCAGTGGTGTCACACAGGACACGAGGTGTGTCACTCCATGTTATTTCCAGCACTGAACAACCCATGGCTTTGACCTGAGAAAACATGAAACATATTTCCTATTATTTATCACTTTTGCTTGGAGATGACCCAGCTCTTGGCTATTTGGACAAACATCTGCTTTGGAGCCCGTTACCCAACAAACAGCATTTGCTTCTAATTAATACAAATTTGTCTCCTTCCCCGGTCTCAGCAGGTTTCATTTCCCCTCTCCTGGGCTATTGGCACCCGCAGCATCACCACACCTCCCAAATCCTGACAACAGCCACTCTGGAGACTCTTAATCCAGGGCAAAATCCCAGCACTCCGAAACCTGCCAGAGTTCCTGGCTGAACCCGGGAATGGTGTTGACTTGCAGGCCCAGCTGGATCATTACTATCATCCTCTAGGACTCTTTTTTCCCCTTCCTGAGGATTGTGTGTCTATCTCCTCTTCCTACCCGCTGGGATTTTTCAACCCTTAAAAGTGACTATATTCCCAAGGTATGGACTGAGCAGCAGGGACAGACAGTCAGGGAACTGCTGTTACTCAGAGCGTTTGAAAAGCCACCAGCCCAGGTCACACCACTGCTGTTCTGACGGGGATGGGGGTCAGAAAAAGGCCCAGGAGTGTGCACTGACTTCATCTGGAAAAGCTCCCCGATGGGATGACATCACAGCAAACCCAGGCAACGAGCTGTCCCTTCAGGGTGTGAAGTTGTGGAATAAACCTTATTCTTTCAAGACCCAGAGCTTAAATTTCAAAGTGGGATATGTGTGTGTAATCCCCTCAGGCCCCTTTGAAACCCCAGCCGGTGTTTTGAGAAGGAACTGGTCATTTTTCTCCTCCCAGTCTCGGCAAGGCAGAGCCTGGGGACTGGCTTTTTTAAAATGTTGATACCATGAAATTGAAATTGGCTGGGATGTAGGGCAGGCTGCACTTAGTGGAGAAATACGTGGAGGGGTTTCTCTTCACTGGCTCACAGAGGCATCAGTCGGGCTGGTCAGCGACTGCCCCGGGAGGAAACCCAACAATCATCACCCAGAATGGCCAGGCACACTCAAAAGGGAGAGTCTGTCTTAATTGCCAGTCCTGCTTTATCCATCTCCTTGGGATTGTCCTGGGAAATAAAGACATCCCAGACTGTACCTCAGCTGGGGTAAACGGTGTAAATTTTCATTTATACAATTTCTACCTGTTAAAGATCTGCCCCTTGATCTCCAAAGCCAGAGGAACATAAGCTCCTGCGTTTTCAGCGTGGTAGTTGGAATGTTAAATTCGATTCTGTCGTCTGTCAGAACAGCAGGCGGAGGGAAGGAATGTACTGGTGTCATATGGAAACCACGGCTTGATGACGGACAAAATTAAATCCTTGCATTTGGACATAAACCATGGTAACACAAAATATGCAGCGAGTCAGGCTTGCTTTTCAGTGCTGAAAACACAAGGCCCCACTTGGCAGGCTGAGGAGGGGATATTAGTCAGATTCAGACATGGTTTTCTTTGTTTTATTGAAGGATAAATAATTATGTGCTGAGATATTCCAGACTCATGTTAACACAGCTCTGTGTGAGCCACAGCGGAGGATGCTGTGAGAACGGGAAGGACTGAAGGCTCTTTAACCTACAAACTCCCTGGGAATTCTGGAAAAGTTTCGGGATTTACTTCTAGAAAACAATCCCAAGGTTTCCTCACAATATACAGAATCATGGAAACTTCTAGGTTGGGAAAAACCTCTGAATCATCGAGTCCAACCATTACGNAGGAGGAGGAAAGAGGAGGAGGAAGGGTGCTGTGCACCCATCTCTCACTGGTCCCGCTCCCCTGTGCCACAAAGGGACCTCCCGACTCCCGACCTCAAATCCTAGAATNGAATCATCGAGTCCAACCATTACGCCAGCACTGCCAAGCCCACCACTAGAATATCTGACTCCATAATCTCCATAAATTAAATCTCCATAAATTAAACCTTACAAGCATTTTCTTTCTTGACATTCCTCAGTTAGCATTGATTTAGTAGATCCCACAGCTCTGCTCAGCATTCCTGCTGCTGCTTCAGCTGGGGACCCCTTGGAGCTGCTGGCTGGGCCCCCCACTCACCTCGGCTCTGGATTGGGGCAGCTCTTCTCCCCTTTTAATGCTTTATTTCCAGACNCCCGTCCAACCTGGCCTTGAAATCAGAGTTACGGACTCAAGACCCCCAAAGGAGGTTTTCCAGAGGCAGGAGCTGATTCGTAGGCACCCGGCTCAGGGGGGAAATCAGCCTTGGGCAACAAGCTGCCTTTTGGGACAGCTGCCCCTCCTGCACCCCAGAGCCCTGGGCCAGCTCCACCCAGGCTTTGCTCTGATCCACCTCTCCCCAGGTGAAAGTCGGCAGCTCCTATTTACCAACACACAGCCGAACAACAGCTTGCTGTGAGCGTTTAAAAACAGCGTACCTAAAACAAACAAACAAAAGGATTTCAGCTGGTATTTGTTAGGAAACCAGCGTTAACAGGCTCACAGTTATGAAAAGCACCTTTAGCAACACAAGTGAAATGATTTTTACTTTGCATTACAGAGAAGGGTAGAAAGAGCAGAGCTGCCACCAGCTGAGCCTGCAAAACAACCAGGAGGTGTATTGTCACATCAGCTCCCAGGGAAGGCTCTGGAGCTGAGACATGGCACGGCACCAACACCACATGCTGCTCCCAAACCCTGCCGGCTCCCCTCGGTTCTGCTCGCACCCCTTGGGCAGGTCAGGGCTGCAGCCAGGGAAATGGGAACACCTTCCCCCCAACACCCAGCCTGCGCAGTGGGAACCGAGCAGCGTCCTCCTGATTTTATGTTGCAGTGGAGGCACTTCGGTTCATCCAGTTCTTCGCAGCATTAGCCTCGGTTCTGCTCTAATTTAGGCGGGTGTTAATTAGCTCTGTCTCTATTGAGGTGAACGGTTTCTGGGGGGAGCGGGTGACAGCTTTCCCTGGCTAAGCTGAACAAATTGCTGGGATGGGAGAGCAGAGGGTGGGTCCCACCTGGAAGCCCCTGAGCCACAGAGCCACTGCAGGTCACGCAATCCAACTGCTCCCAGGGCTGTTTCTCCTTAGCAATCCCAGGCTGTACACAAAGGCAAACACGTTTCTATTTTAAACTCTAATCCAAGGCTACTGCATGCCTTTTGGAGTGCGGATGTCCTGGAAATGTCACTGCAGAGCAGTGTGCTCAAGAGATTAGAGCCGTTCCAGTTTGCAAATGACAGAGTACAGTCACAGATGTTACTCTAGCCATGGGGTCAGGCACAGTTGCTCAGGCTTAACTTGTTGNCACCTCATGGGCACCCAAGAGAAAACAAGTGGAGGGTGTTCTCTTCTCCACGCAGTGGCTCTTGCCAGGTCTGGGTCACACAGAGAGACTCTTTGGGGAAGTTTCATTGTGACGTGGTGGCGTTTCTTACTTGATCGAAACAAATGCCTGTGCGGAATGACAGATGAAAGATATCTGTAAAAACGCTTCTCTTTCTAAGTGGAGGAATTCTGACACAGATTTATTAAATACACCCAAATCTGCCAAATGGCTCAAAGTGATGCTCGGCAAACTCCTGTTCTGCATCACACTGTTCCATGAGCTCCCAAGGGCCACTGCTACTTTCTATCTTAAACGAAACCCCCGTATAAAAACTGGCTCCAGGGGAGGATCAGAGATGTCACAGCCCTGTCCCATTGCCATGCTCCTCTTTTTATATACCTTGCACACCCTGATGGCACAGGCCCTGGTTTTATTCTAGTTTTGTACTGTGCCTCGTGCAGTGGAGTCCTGACCTGGCCTCTGCCAGTCCATCTATGTGGCTCTGACTTGGCACTGTGTGTATGAGCCCCCTCTCGCTCCTTTCCCAGCATCCCCACCGCAGCTGCCACCTCCCAAAGTAATTTATGAGCTTTTGCACAGTGAAATCTGCATTTCTGGTGCCTGCCAGCACTAATGGAGCGTGGAGAGACCTGACAATATTGACTGATCTTAGTCATTCATGTTTCTCTTTCCTGGTCAGCCTCCTCTGCTGCCAAAAAATCTCAAAAGAGAAAAGTTGAAGGCGAAAGCCACAATTCACAGCCGAAGATCTGGAACTGCCTTTTTCTAGAAAAAAAGGCTTTCCCAGTGCCTTTCCTCTGGAACTGAGCTCTGGGTTGCACCACCCCCAGATTGCTGCTTCCCATCCTGCAGTGCCCTGTTGCACTCACAAGTGTAAAATGGAACTTGTAAATCACCTTCAGGAAAAGGCAAGGGACGGAAATGTCACCCAGCAGGGTGAGTTTCCGTGGAGCTGAAATCAAGCTGAGCAGCACAGATAGGGCGTGGAGCTGGATTTCACATCTCTGCTCCAGAGGTTTGCTCATTAACAGGGCTCTGATTCTGCTGTTGAGACTCATGGTAAGTGGTTCCTTCGGCAAAGATCCAGCAAAGCACTTAGGCAAATTCATAAATTTATGTCCCATTGACTTCTGTGCAACTATTTATATGCTCAGAGTCGTGCATGTCTTAAATGCATTTCCAGACCAGGCCTTGTGCTCAACAGTCTTTCTGCAGCATCGTAAACCCCAGGCTTTCAGAATTCATGGGTTCAAGCCCCCATTTCCCCTCAGCCACCATAAATGCAGGGCAGGATGCAACTTCAGAAACTGCTTTTAGGAACCAAAAAAGTTGTCATTCTCAATTTCTAACAATTCGGGAGAGCAGCTGAGCTTTGGCACATTAAAAGGAACAAAAAGGAGTGAAAGTGATGGCTAAGTCCATGTCTTTGGGAGATCATCCTTTGGCCAGTGAGTCAAAACTGACTCCCACATCCCATTAAGGCAGATGAGTACTTGGGAGCAACTTTGCATTAATCAATTTTTTTTCCAGAAGTGCTAATTTCTTTCCTTATGAACTCCCAAGAGTACAAGGACATGCTGTGCTCACCCACGTGTGATTCACATTTCTCCTTTTCCCTCCCCAGCTGCAGCACAACACATTCTTTAACCCATCAAATGTTCTAAACCCCAAAGTGACATCCTGCAGAAGATGATTTACAGTCAGCTCGAGCCGCTCTTAATAGAAGTGGTAATTTCATCAAACTAAAAGCAATGGTGATTTATTTTTAATTACAATTACTCTTTCGGTGCAGGAAACGGAGCTGTGAGTGGGTTTTGCATTTCCTGCTGGGTTTGCCCTGGCCCTGCACAAGAGCTGGGTGGAAGCTCTGCAAGACAGACACTCGCTCTGGCTGCGTTTCTGAGCAACCCTGCACTAAAACATGTATTTAACTGGGGTGAACAAGCTTGTTGGTTTGTTCTGGGGCTTTACCCTCTGCTCTTGGCATCCCATTGATGTACCTGTCCTCTCATCTCTCTGTATGTTGCCTCTCTGCTCCCTGCTGAGGGGGGACTATGCGACCAGCAGGAACCAGCAGCACAATTTACAACACTCCCAACTTTTCTCCTACTTCCTCCCATGGGGCTTTTCAGACCCTGAGCTGGCAGGAGCTGCAAGAGATGAACATACAATTGAACTCCCAAGGAAAAATGCCTTGAGGAAGATCTCTGGACAAAAACAATCCTAGGAATTTTGATATTTTGGGGGGTTTGGGCTTCTTGCTGCTTTCCTCCAAATAAAGGCTTTGAGGAACAGGTTAACTGTGTTCATGGAGAACTTCAGCTCTGGGAAGCTCCAGTCTGTGGCAATGGCTCAGTTTCCCTTTGAGAAGCTGCTGCACCCATGGAAGGACAACCCACTCTTCCCTGTCCTGCAATCCAAGGGGAGCTTCACATTCCATCATCCTGGAAACAAAACCATTGCATGGCAGCAAGTGAAAGATGAGCTCACAGGCCACAGATTTCCTGCCTGCAGTGCTGCAGAGATGGTTTATTCCTGAATTAGGAAGAAAAAAATTGCAAAGCTTCATATCAGGGATTTGCCTTTCGCCTGGGAAGTTGCGGGGGTGAGTGTGGATGTTCCAGGAGGAATTGCCCAAAGGTACCAGCCCAGATCCCGCTGGAGTTTCAGCGTTCCGGGTGAAGCCCTGCCTGTTCCCAGGTCACCCCTTCCCATCCTCCTTGACCACGTATTTCGTTTTACTGGCCTGATTGCAAAATATCTGGTGCAAAGCTCGGGAAGGAAATGAGGCCCATAAGGTGGAGAGTGAAGCACTCAAACGCTGGACTTCACAAAGCAAAGAGATTAAACGCACGCTGACGCATGAGACTGAACATACCCACAGGCCATGGAATATGTTCCCAAACCTGAAAGGATGCTCAAGCAAACCCTATTTTCATCATCCCTGTCTATCAGCACCCAGCCAACACACTTCAGAGGGTCTATGGAGACAAGGTATTAGAAAGATCATGCAGGCCAGGGAAGTACAACAGTGATTTAAAATGTTCTAATCTCATTAATCTGTTTCTTCTCCCTAAAGACACTCAAAGCCCAGGCCAGATCCTCAGCTGGCAAGTGAAGTAGAAAAGCACTTAAATAAGACCTTAAATTTAAGCTCATGTTTGAATTCTATTTACCACAAAGTTCATTTGAAGATAAATTCGTGCTAAAACAATATTTCTAAGCAAAAAAACTCTCACTTGAGCCAGAGTCTTTGCAATACAAACAGAGCTAATCTGTTCTAGATGAGGCTTTTCTGCTTTGGGACTTTTTCCCCCCACTCCTGAGCCTTTCTAATCCAGCCAAGGGAACAGAATTTGGGGCTTTGGTGACTTCTTTTAGCAAACCTACCAAATTCTACTTGGATTTTGGATATTCGACTAACTGCTGGAAAAACTACAGTGAACCAGTTTGTCACCAAGATGTGACACAAGCAAAACAAAAATTGCTATAATAATTAATCGAAATCTGGTACACTCATGTGCAGCCCCAAAAGACCCATTTTCTTGATCCTTTCTCTTCCCCTGCAATTACCTGGGAGTTGCAAGCACTGCACTGGTTTAGGGTGTTCTGAGGATTAATCATTCAGGTAAAAATTGATGCACCCAGGGAAATCGTGCAGTGTCACTCTGTATGATGTCATCACCTACAGACACAGCTTACTATTAGCTAAGTTATTATCACAGGCTCCTAAATTAAATATTCTCTGCAGTGAAAAGACTCCTGAGTGCCAGGGGTCACTCCCAGTGGATGCTCCTTCCCAACATCCCAGTGGGTGATTATTTCTGCATTCTGGGGGAAGCCAACACTCTGTGTGTGTGAAGCAGGTCACTACTTAGATGCTCATTTTGTGGAGGCTGGATAATCTTTTACTTGGCCACTCCTAACTTGGTCCTGCTGTCCCTGAGCCTCCCGTGTGTGAAGGAACCAGTACAGAGTCTGTGCTGGTGAGCCACACTCGGGCACAGTTGTAACTGGAGGTCCTGTGTGCACGCCAGGCACTGCATTAGTGTCATTATTGCTATTGACAGTGTAAATGGCAGTACCATAATGGGACAACAGCACCGGGGCCCAGGGAGGCAGAGGGTAAGGAGACATTAATATGTGCAGTCAACTTACATCTTGCACTCTGCAAGTGTGCTGGTATGAGTGGTTCTGACACCCTGAACATAAACCAGATGGCCCCTTTCTTACGCCATATCATGCAAAGAGAGATTTGAATTAATTCATGTAGAAATCATGACAATTCTGTTGCTGTTGGAACTCAGTATAGCGGACAGGGTGGCAGGAGATTATGCTGAATTTTTAACTTATAAAATACTAGTGACAGATGTCACTGCCTGTTCTCCTTTGTTGTTTCTCATCCTTTCCCCATCCCCTAGTGCCCTTCTGCCCTTCTCCACAGCTTTACCTCTGGACTGTGTCGCTTAAAACCTGATTTAAATACAATTTTGTGTGCAGAACTTTACGCGCCGCGCGTGAAAGAAAACCCATCGAAGTGCGTGCCTGAAACACAAAGGTGTCGGGGTGAAGGAGATCCCATTTTCCAGCGAACTCCACCTGCAGCCCTTTTTGAAACTCATCCCGAATCAATGGCCTTTCGCTGGCCGTGGGGACCAACGAGCCGCGCGAGCAGCCGTGCCATCCTGAGCAGGTGAGACCCGGCGGGAGGCAGGAATGCCATCACCTCTTCTTTGAGCAGCCTGAAGCGCAGAAGGGAAGGTGCCCTGCCCGGGGCTACCCTGCCTCTGCCCCTTGGACATTCCCTGCTCCCGTTTCGGGGACGCGCTCGATGGATGCCCATCCATCGCGGGTCCAGCAGGGATGCTCCTGGGAGCAGGAGCGGCTCTTGAGAGCACCATCCCCAGGGCGGCTTTGGCTGTTGCTGCTGTCAGGAGATCCCTGCTCCCTGCCATCCACACATGCCTCCCCGCTCCCACGTTTCAGCGCCTTCTCGCACCGCGCGTCTGCTGCCGACACACCCCTGTCAGCCCCTCCATTGTGTGGCCAGCAGCGTCTTTCAGCACATGAGGCTCAGCCAACACGGCTTAAACACACGGATGGGGCGGGGGGACGCCCCCACCCTCGTGTCTGAGGCAGGGGGGGCCCTCCCCACCATACAAAAGCACAAGTGGGTTTGTTCAGCTGGCACGGCCGGCGGTGTTGACGCTCCCTTTCATCAGCGGGTATTAGGCCCAAATCCTGCCTCTCTGAGCGCCTACCCGGCTCCTTCCACCTCCTGTCAGGGCTGGCAGCTCTGCCAGGCTCTCCGGGCCCTGGCACCTGGGGCGCAGCAGGAACAGCACACGCACATTTTGTTTCTTACCCCGCTTTCCCTTTTATTTTTTCTCCGTCGGGGAACTTTCTCCTCCGCCTCCCCCTCCATCNGCCCCGTCCAACCTGGCCTTGAAATCAGAGTTACGGACTCAAGACCCCCAAAGGAGGTTTTCCAGAGGCAGGAGCTGATTCGTAGGCACCCGGCTCAGGGGGGAAATCAGCCTTGGGCAACAAGCTGCCTTTTGGGACGGCTGCCCCTCCTGCACCCCAGAGCCCTGGGCCAGCTCCACCCAGGCTTTGCTCTGATCCACCTCTCCCCAGGTGAAAGTCGGCAGCTCCTATTTACCAACACACAGCCGAACAACAGCTTGCTGTGAGCGTTTAAAAACAGCGTACCTAAAACAAACAAACAAAAGGATTTCAGCTGGTATTTGTTAGGAAACCAGCGTTAACAGGCTCACAGTTATGAAAAGCACCTTTAGCAACACAAGTGAAATGATTTTTACTTTGCATTACAGAGAAGGGTAGAAAGAGCAGAGCTGCCACCAGCTGAGCCTGCAAAACAACCAGGAGGTGTATTGTCACATCAGCTCCCAGGGAAGGCTCTGGAGCTGAGACATGGCACGGCACCAACACCACATGCTGCTCCCAAACCCTGCCGGCTCCCCTCGGTTCTGCTCGCACCCCTTGGGCAGGTCAGGGCTGCAGCCAGGGAAATGGGAACACCTTCCCCCCAACACCCAGCCTGCGCAGTGGGAACCGAGCAGCGTCCTCCTGATTTTATGTTGCAGTGGAGGCACTTCGGTTCATCCAGTTCTTCGCAGCATTAGCCTCGGTTCTGCTCTAATTTAGGCGGGTGTTAATTAGCTCTGTCTCTATTGAGGTGAACGGTTTCTGGGGGGAGCGGGTGACAGCTTTCCCTGGCTAAGCTGAACAAATTGCTGGGATGGGAGAGCAGAGGGTGGGTCCCACCTGGAAGCCCCTGAGCCACAGAGCCACTGCAGGTCACGCAATCCAACTGCTCCCAGGGCTGTTTCTCCTTAGCAATCCCAGGCTGTACACAAAGGCAAACACGTTTCTATTTTAAACTCTAATCCAAGGCTACTGCATGCCTTTTGGAGTGCGGATGTCCTGGAAATGTCACTGCAGAGCAGTGTGCTCAAGAGATTAGAGCCGTTCCAGTTTGCAAATGACAGAGTACAGTCACAGATGTTACTCTAGCCATGGGGTCAGGCACAGTTGCTCAGGCTTAACTTGTTGAATTGCATTTGAAAAAAAAAAAAGGAATAAAAAAAAGAAAGAAGGAGAAGGGGCAAATGCTGGAAGATTCTGAGCAGCTGTGACTTTGTTTGGGTTTTATCCCAGATAAATAAATTTTCTTTCCCCAGTAACAACAAGTAGCCATGGCAAGCCTTAGAGAGACGACTTTAAATGATGGAATTCCCAGGCCAAAAATATGCTAAATATCCCCAGTCTTGTTGTGTATGGACCAGTGGAAGAGTTAACAGCTGTTCTGCAAGGAACTCCACGATCAAAGTGGTGGCCATGAGGCTCGGAGAAGAAAGAGCTTGAGGATCCAGCAGCACTGAAAATACTTCCAGATGAGACTCACACCACGGGATGCTGCTATTTTTATGTACCTAATCTGGGGGCTTCTGGTTTGCAGACAGCGAGAACTGAGGAGCTTCTACATTTTCACAAAACCAGGTGCTTATAAGAGGTACCTTTAAAATCGAAATCCATTTTAAATCACCACTGAGAATCTTGGCTGGTGTATAATGGTGCTTCTGGGCACTTGCTCTGAGAAGCAGCCTGAGCCCTGTCCTAGATCAGCAGGCAGTGACACGCATCCTTCACACTAATGCACTGCTTCTGGCTGTGCTGGGGAAGAGGGAGAGGGGAGGGCGGGGAAAAAGTGCCGAGATGGACTGAAAAAAACACCCATCCCAAAATAAAAATCAGGTGCAACTGCAGCTCCAGCCTGCGTGCTTGGTGTTAATCATCCACTCCTTTCCTGGGGCTCGTATCTGCTCTGCACTCCTGCACTCTGAGCAGCTCTGGTGCTCAGGGGAAAAGCAAAGTACAGACAAGCTTGAATCTACAGCAGCACCGAGTTTGTGGAGTTTTTTGTGCTCGTCTGCTGCCAGGCAGGGGGAACCCCTTGTTGTTCAGGGGCTGCAGCTGCCTGGGGAAAGCCAGGCAGAGGAAGAGACGCAAATTGTGCGCTTACTTAAGTTTTCCTAAGCAAAAGTTTGAATCAAGCACGAGAGCCAAGCAGTGCTGTACCAAACCAGCCCCAGTCGATGCTCTGAGGTTGACAGGACAACCTGGGTGGAAAGGCCAGGCATTTGTTCCATCTGCCCACTCCTGATTAAGGAGCAGGAGGCAGCTCTCCCTTGTCCTGTGCCAGCTGAAGACACAGCACAATAGTCACAGCTCCTTCATGGAATGTCTCATGGAGCAGGGCAAGGGCCTGGTGGGGGGGACCAGAAACACGGGCACTGTTTGGGACACAGCAGTGCCATGGATATAGGGCAGGGCATGGCAGCTCTGTGCAGCCCCAGGGGCTGCAGGAACATCTGGCAGCACAGGAGCTGCTCCTCACAGGAGGTTCTGGGCTCTGGCTGCTCCTCAGAACAGGGGAGAGACATGTACAGACCTAGAGCTGGCCTTGTGCTGGTGGCGCTTTCATCCTCCCCTTGCTTTGCCTCCACGGATGGCTTTGTTCTATCAGATGTGGCTTTTAATTACAGGAGCTCTATGTGCCATTAGTGGTTTAACTGAAGGGAAATTGAACCATATAAATAGCACCATTTTGCTATTCTCTGTTTATATTAAGCTGGATTTCCCTTTTGATATTTATTGAGGGAGACGTGGATTTGTTTGAAGATTCAGTTCAACTAGTTAAGGTTTTACTGGAGGAAGGAATTCAGCCACTGGAATTGCCATGGGCAGCAGGGCAACTAGTTGGGGAGGGAGGGAGCAGGCAGCAACCAGGGCCTGGGCAAGACAGCTTGACATCAAACAGGCATTCCAGGAGGGCTTTTAGCAGTCAGTAAATTATGCTTGTACAAAGTAATAAAGGAAGTGTAATAATGCCTTATTGTTCTATGGGCACCTTTCATCCTGAAGGATGGCAGTTTGCAAGCTGGAAAGCTCAGCACTGGGGCTGGGACTGTGTTTTGTCTTGCAGGGCTGAAATACCATTTGCCATTTCAGTCTTAAGCTGATTAAGAAATTACAGTTTGGAGAACAGTGTCAAAGCAAAACACTACTGCAAAATCGCACCAGAAATTACATTTGAAGAAGTCACATTTATATAGCCTTAGAAGGAAAGCATTTTCATGGAGATAAAGCTACAATTTCACTTGAAAATAAAGGCGACTAGTTCTAGTAAAGAGTGAGGGACATCTTTAATTAAATCATGAGAAACACAAACTCTGTGCATTGTAGGAAGCAGTTTATGGTCAGCTGCAGTAACTCTGAGTGTCCTGTGAGAACTCAGTCAAGCTGAATTTACACACTGCAGCACTGAGGACAAAAAGGGGGAGGCCAGTGGGTGAGATACTGCACAAAATGCAAAGATAAGGAGCAGATTGGGCAAGGCCCTCACAGAGAATTCCTCAGCCTCATCACCCGTGGAGCCGATTCTCTGCAGGGACAAAATCCCAGGTCTTGACACCTGATGGGAACTGCAGAGTAAAGGGCTTGATCCCCAACACCTCATGGGGAAACACCAAGTGCTGAGTCAGAGCTCTGGGAACTAGAAGTGCAGTTTGGAGGGAATCTGAATTACTTCACACCAGGACTTGGATCGAGGTAAGATGCTACAGAACCTGCTGGCTCCCAAAGTGACTCGCTGCGTACGTGTCAAGCCCAAGAAGTCAGGAAGTGCTGAGCAAGGGATTACCAGTGTTTCTCAACGCTTGTTATGAGTTACAAAGCACTTATAAGGGTGTGAAATAGGAGCTGGTGGGAGACTCTTGCCTTCAGCCTTGCCTCTTTGCCCAGCCACTGCTTTCTTCCACAGGGATGAATAATTTGGCAACACTCGTGCACCCGCAAGGTTTACCAAATTCAGCAGGAATTGCACATGCTCGATCACATCTCAGGTGATGTGGATCCACGAGAGGTCACTGACCCTAATGCAGAAGGGCATTTGCAGGCTCTCATCTGTCCCCTGGAAAAGGCCTCCTGGCAGGGATGTGGCTTCAGTGGAAAGCAACTGAGGGGTTTCAGCTCACTGACCCAGCCTGCAGCGTGCAAACTACAGTTAGGGTTAAATTAAAATTGTGAGACCATGAAAACGAGGGAAGGGGCTGGTGCTGTGGGGTTTGGTTAAGGCTCTGCAGCCACCACTGGAGAGTCCTGTCTGTGTCGGGACTGCTGCTTGTTTGCGTGGCAGCACAGCCTCCCAGACTGTGCCGTGTGGCAGGGACTGTGCAGGAAAAAAACGGGGTAAAATTAGTCCTTACTGTTTGTTGTCCACTTTCACTGGTGATTAGCTGGGCTACAATATGCAATAAAAGCGAGACTTGACTATTTCTAACACTCACAAGCAGAGTGAAGTTGCAACAGGAGATGAGGAACTAAAAAGTGAAGTTTAATAGAAAGCAGCAGACGCAGACAAGCAGAGATCCCCATCTAATGATGCTTGAAGAGCTTCTCCTCTTCGACTGAGTGTCTGTTTGGCCCGTAGGCATTATGAACTCTATCAGTCACATTCCCTGGGCCACCCCCTGTTCATGCAGAAAGCTGCAATTACTCATATTTGACAACTCAGTCCCACAAAGCCTGTGAAGTTCAAAGCGCTCCCCACCTGGTATTTCTCTTTTACAAGCACGCAACTACAAAGTATAACTTTGGGAATGTTTTAACCTTCCTTTCCCACACGCCCAAGTGTTCTTGTTCTTCCCTCTCTCTCTTTCCAGCTTTCATTTCACTTGGGCACACACTGAGCAGAGAGGGAGAATTCAGATAAGGGGGGAGTGAGACACGAAAGATCTGTTTGGGATTGGTGCCGACCGAGTTTAAAAGAAGCCACACTGAATCAGTGAGATCCCTGAGAGATTTTAAGAGCCCGAAACGGCCCAGAGGACCCAGGCTGTGTTCACCAAGGGCTGCAATGGTGCGGAGCAATGCACTGCACAGGACTGGCTCCAGCAGAGCCACTGGAAGCAGCCCGGGCTCTGGGTGCAGAGGTTCTGAGAGCCCCTCTCACTGCAGTGTTATAAAGATGTGAGCCTGGAGATGCCAGGGTGATAACAGAGGGTGTTTATTCTGTCTGTAACCCGGTGGCTGCTTTGCTGTGCTTCACATCTCTTCAAGTAAATAAATGAGGGGACTCTTTCCCTCCTCAGTGCAGTGTGTATACATGAGTGTTATTTCCCCTATCAGATTCCTGTACCAAAACTGCTGTCAGGCTATTAATAATCTGGAAAAAAACACCTTGAAACTTGACTCAATGAGGGCACATTGCAAATGGGCTCTAATGGCTTTTATTCCTCATCTCTGTCACCTCAGATCTAATCTGCCATCTTCTCATTTTTTATCCCCTCTGGTCCCCTCAAAAATCACTCGGCAGCTCTTCCCTCGTGCCAGGAGGGGCAGAGGGGCCGTGGGCTGGGCTCAGCAGGTATTTACGGGCAGAGGAAGGTCAGGTGTGTCATGCAGTGCCAGGCAGAGCCCTGGGCACCCTCCCTGTGTTTAAACTCACACCCCTTACACTGAGTTTGGTCTTCTTTGCCTGAACTAAAAACACCAGTCCAAGCCTACTTAGATCCTTCTCCTCCGGAGAAAACTGAGAGAAGGAACGGGAGAGGACATCACAGAGCATTCTACAGCACTTGGGAGTTATTAAGAACTTAAGGTCAGACTTTTAACAGTTGCTCAAGTGCTCCAAAGTTCTTCATTAGATATCACTACGTTTTTTAATTAGACAGCATTTCTGGTACCTTTAGAACAGTGGACCTCAGGTACCCCAGGAGAAAAGGCATGAGGCAGCTTCTGACAAAAGTTGTTCAGTGTGTGATTCTCAGAGAGAAGCCTCAAGTCCTTTTTACCCCCAGCCACCTCGACACGACAATCTGTTTAGGAGTTCCTTCTCTTCTGTTTTATTTGGTTATGCAAACATTAATTTAAGGAATACTTCTCAAGCCTCCTGTGGGAATCCAACCCAATTTTCAGAGACAAAGCACGTGCAGAAATGACTAACATTTCCCTTTGAGTAGGGGAGGAGATTTAAGGCTTTTGACTCAAGGTTTTTTTCCCCCCTCTTTCTTCTCCTTTCTTCTAAGTATCTCTTTATTCATCACTTTAATTACCTAATCGTAAATTTCTTTAGGGGGTTACTTAGAAGGAAAATTAGCATCAAAGCTTGGCAGTAAATTCAGGGGCTTTTGGAGCAGGTCCAAGCTGTTTCACCTGTGATTAATTAGATGATTTTTTTTCTTTAAGTGCCAGAGGGCTGCTGAGGTCTTTAAGCAGTTACATGACTGCTGGCAGCTCAGGAATTATGATTGATGCCCTAGTCTGGCATTTAGGACTTCTGCTTCTCTTTGGGAGCTGCCTGGGTAAGCGAGAACATAAGACCGGCTCCAGTGGTGGGAACAAAAGGCTCGTTGCTGGCAAGGCCAGTCTGTGCTCTCACAGAGGAGAGAAGGAACTGGGTGCTTCTGCTTCCCCACTGCTGACAGAGTATTCAACAGGATTAAGATGAGAGAAAGGGAGAAACAAACACCTCCTACTCAAATTATATTCTACAGCGTTGCAATATCAGCTTATAGCAGTACTTCATTTCTTTAAAGCTTTATTTAAGGTATGGGCTTAGTCAAGAATGACAATGAGAGGAAAACACTACTGGAGCTTGAAACTCAACCCTGGGACCTGTTAAAAAAAAAAAAGAGATTTAAAAGATGCATTTTGTTTTCACAAAAAGTTAATATTCCTTTCCCCTGGCCTCAAAGGACAAAGAATGCAACTCAGTGGTTTGGTTTGTTTTGTTTTAGCAGAAAACCTTACAGAGAACCAAATTCCAAGCCACAGGGACTGATCTGGCTCCTCCTCCTGGCTGGAAACAAAAGTCCTGTTGTGTCATCCAAACAAAAAAGCCAAGCCCTAAGTTCTCCATCAAAGCTTTAGCAGAAGTTAGAGGCATCACCCAGCTCCAATCTTACCCCCATGAAACTCCCACCCGTGCTGGGAGAGAGGAGTTGGGAACACTGGTGGAGGGAGCAAGCCCCGTAGGCTGTGTCTGCACTTTCCCTGCTCCAGCTACATCTGTTTTCTGGGAGATGGAGACACTTGAGTCACTACAGCCTGTCAGCTGGCATGTGTGTGCTCCAGACAAAGTGTCACAAGCACTGATGAAGCACTTCCAGATTGCTCAGTAAGCTCACCTCCCTCTCATCAGAGCAGCTGAAACAGCTCCAGTCCCCCAAAACTGGCCACAGAGAGATGGTGGGGGACAGGACTGGGCTTTATGGCACACTTGGGGCAGCTCAGGAGAGTCAGCTCCACTGGATGGATGGGCAGGGCCAGAGAGTGCCCATTACTGCCTGAGAGAGACCTCCTTCTGTTCTGGCTCTGATTTAAACCATCAGGCGTCTGGAGTTTATCTCAGCAGAGTCAAAGCATCTTTCAGACAAGATACCTGCTCTGCAGGAAGCTGGGTGTGCTCTCAAAAGCTGCTGCTGCTGTCACGCATCCCTCCTGCCCGGTGCTCCCAGGACAACAGGACAGCCCCTCGCTTCAGGAGGCAGCTCCTGGTCCTGCTGGGAAGCAGTTCATCTCCACGGGAAGCTCCCAGGCCTCTCACCATCCCTGCTCACAGAATAAAGCCACTTGCTCTCTGCAGCCACCCCTGGGTTCTGTCGCTGCCCAGCCTGCCTCATCCAACATTTATGGGCTCTGGGCTCTCAGAGCTCGCTGAGGACGTGCCAGTCCCACCCTCAGCAGTGACAGCTCATCTGCTCATCCGCTGGGTTGGGTCTGGCTGCAGGCAGGGGAGATGGAAGGGGAGAAGGGAGGACACAGCCCTGGCTTGGATGTGTGTATCCGTCTGTACATCCAGCTCCTCATGGGCTCTTTGCAGAGCCTGGGTTAGTCTGTGTGTCCTCTCCCAGCATCCAGACCAGGGGGATGTGTGTGTCAGGGTTAGTGCTTTAGCACGACTGGGTCCCTCTCCCTGCACCCACCTGTGACAGTCTCTGGCTCCATTTGTCCTGTACCAGCCCGAAACACGAGTGGCCCAGCTGGCAGGACACGCAGGTGACCTGCTGGGTGAGCCCAGGGAGCTCACTGCCTGTTTGAAGGATGCCCACAGTGGCTGTAAAGAGGCTGCTCCATGTGTAATAAAAGGAAAAAACATTCATCAGGGAGTGCTCCATGAAGAATATTTGAGATATGTCTGAAAGAGACTGGTAAATCCCCAACCAGGCTGGAGAGGGAACAGTCCCATTGGCAGGAGCCGAGATCTGAGAGTGGAAAAGCTGCCAGCCAAGGAATCAGAAGTGCTGGGGTCTGGTTTTCTCTGGTCCCCCAAACTGATCTATGCTTCTGAGCAAGCTACAACTCCCCTGCTCCCCTCTCAACGCTTGGCATACACCACCTGAGCTCAGGAGGGTCAGGGACTGCTTCTGCTTTATCTGACACACGTTTTAGAACTCAATCAGACACCTGGGAACACAGCTAAAAAAGTAAAACCTGCTGATATTACCACCACCCCCACATTAAGGTGATATTTGCAGCAAAGAATGGCTGCAGATCACACCCTACAGCACCGAGAGCCTGTGGTTTCCACTGCAGGAGCTGGATTTTTGACCCAAACAATAAGATGCTGCTGCTGAAGACTCAAAGGTGGCAGCTTCAGAGAGCGTGTTTGCAGGCACCCACACACAGACTCTCTCCTACACCTTTGCTTTTCACAGCTTGTGACAACAGAGATTATTCCTTGCTGGAAGAATGTGGCATTGTTGACATTAAAAAAAAAGCAAAACAGGCCTTTGCTTTGCTTGAACAGCACAGGCTCTCTTGATCAGCTGTCTGAGGTGCCTCAGCTGTACAAAGCATTTAAACCTGTCTAACATCAAAAAGTAAGGTAAGACAAGTCACTTTGATGCTCCAGAGCACATGCCTAACATGATTATTGCAGCATCTTCCTGGTGATAATAGAATTATGCAAAGGAGGCCTTGACCCATTAATGCTTTTACCTTTCTTAGGATTTCTCTCCCTCTTCCCTCCTTCCCAAGCAGGAGAAGTGCTTGCTGAGACAGAGCAGCTGAACAAAGGGTGGAAGGGATCTCCTTACCCACTCAGACAAGTTACCAGTAAACAGACTCTGGTGCTTCTTGCAGTTTTCTTAATCAAAAAAACGCCTTAACATTGTACAAGACCTGCTTCATATCAGAACACAGAGGTCCCGGCTTGTGCAGTTATTTAAAAGCAATAGCACAATAAGGGAGAAAAAGGGATGTCACCCTCTCTGTGCCCTGCTCAGACTGAATTACAGCTGCAGATAAAGGAAGGTTCAGAAGGTGACAATATAGAAACCTTGCAGAAACTCGGTATGAGGATCCTTTGTAGCCAAAGGGCAGAGCCTGCCCAGGCTCTTCCTTCCAACCTTTAACTCTCCCGTGTATTTAAAATAACACACGCTAAGGAGTGCCCTGAGACACTGTTAGTGAGGCTCGGTTGGCCAGAGGGTAAACAGAATCCAGTGCACAAATTCTTATCCAACCCTTTGGACACAGGGGGTGATTTTAGGCCAAAAAACTCCTACCAGGACATCAGCTGACTGTCTTGGCTCAGGCACAGGTCTGCAAAGGGCTGGCAAGGAGGAAGCTCACTTCCTATGTATTCTGTTTGCTCTGAGCATGGTTCACTGAGTCCCACTTGCAATCTGTCCTGAACTGCAAATGCATGATTAATGTGTTCCAGGAAAGATGAGTCCAACACATTAAGGCTCAGACCTGAATCCAAACTCAAACTTCCCGAGCACAGATATGTTTCCATCCGGAGTTTTGGTCCAAGGTTTTCTCTCGGTTCTCACTCACGCTGTTCGAGGGGAGTTCCTAAATGTCCCATCCTAAATCAGTACCTAGTTCCCATTATCTGAACTGGCAAGTCTGTTCTTACACTCCCTGTGTACAGCCAGCAGTGATAAGAGACAGCAAAATACCTCACCCAGGGTACCAAAGCCAGTCATTTGTCTCTTACACTCAGTGCTCTGCCCTATTCCTCAGGAGGAAGACTGCAAGCCCAAATCTGACCATTCCCCTGGGCAGGGAAGCTTCTGGAGTATCCACTTGAAACAAAGCCTTTCTTTTCCCCTTTTTCCTGTCTAAAACAGAAAAAGGACCAGGACTTTATTCTTGAGCTTCGGGAATCTGTTAATTGGCTCCCCAGTAAAATTACAGCGACTCGGCTGCCTGATAATGATTGTAAATGACAGGGACTATCAGGTTTACCTTGTGATGTCCCTGGGGAGCTTGCAGTTAGTTTAGTCTGAACTCTGCATCAGCTGTTTGGGTTCCTTTCTTCTCGGCATGTGGTATCTGGACTCAAGCTGCAGCCTTTCAAACCTAATTAGTGTTAGGGGAAAGAGAGAGAGAGAAAAAAATTACCAAACCCCATCACTCTCTTCCCTCAGCTGGCTTAGTAATGTACAGGCAGGACCTGATTTATGGTTCGTGTTCATGGGGATTTTTAGTTTGGTTTTGCTTCTTTTCATGCTTATCAATCCAGCATCTTCAGCTCGAGCTGCAAGAAAACTGAATTTCCTTGTGCTGGAGTCTCTGAACTGTAGGAACTTCAGCAGGGAATCTCTGGACTCAGTGGAGTCACTGTGCTCTTGTAGGGGCGGGTCTGTCCTGTGCAGTGCTCAGCAGAAACTCAGCTTTGTGCCCTTTTCCTTGCAGAGAGAGGGTTTTACTCTTCAAAAGGCTTGTTGTTAAAGCTTAACTATACTATTTTCAGTAATAACTCACGTTACTATTTAGCCGAATTCAAACTGCCATCCCTAAGAAATAAGAGCACACGCAAGTTTTTGTAGGAGCCTTAATGACTTGGCAATCTTTTTACTTGCATTTCAGAGTCTCTCGTCACTGAGATGAAGGTGTGTGTCCTACCTGTTCTCCACCTTGGAAACTGGCTTCCATCCCACATCCCACAACCTCAGTGGTTGCAATGTCAACTGGAACAATCCAGAAGATCCACAGGCAGCACCTCCACACCACTGCCAGGTCGAGCAACCACAGACCTGAAAAAGCAGTAGCACATGAGATTCCTTTTTTATTCAATGACTGATTGCATGTGCCGAAGTCCTTGGAATGTTTTAGTTTCACTCAGGAATGGGGTGCACAGATTTCAAATAGAGCTAATTAGTCTCTGGAACAGCTGCTGAAAGGTGTGATAGATCTCTTGATTGCTCAAAATCCTTAACTCAAGACTAAATGTCTCTCTAGGAGATCTGAAGCTGCACAGCCACTGACATCTTGAAATGGAAAGAAACAGTGAGTAGAACAGGTTAGGCGAGGAGGTTCTCTCTGCCTGGAAACTCTCCGAAATCCTTGCCTTCTGTAGTGTTTCCAGATTCCTGCTCCAGCAGCTCCCTGATGCAAAAGGTTCATTTGTAAAGATAAATCACATCTTAAGTGACCATCAGGGACTCTCATAGGAGCACCAGTGAGCTCCATGCTCAGACCACACACCAGTTTGCCTCAGTGGCCTCAGCTGCCTGCAGAACATCAAAACCAAGTCCAAAATAAGTAGTTTAGGTTGCCCATAACAGATGCCAAACTTCAAAGCCACAACCACCATCTCTTGATTTACAGTACAGTTTGAGATAAAGCGCACCTGCCTGTTCTTGTAGGGATTGGACTCTTCCATCAGGCAGTGGAGGTCCACCAGGACTCTTCCACCTGTCCTCAGAGTTGCCATATTATTTGGAAAACCTCTCTGTGCCCTTATCTCAGTCAGTGGCTCAAATTCAGATCTAAGGCAAACAAAGGCCTAGAGTGCCACTCTCTCTTTATTTTTAATCTAAAATTGTTTCCTCTGCCTGCAGTGCATCAAATAACTCCTTTTCCATCCTTTTCTGAAGAAGCTCATTTCCTGCACAGAGCCGCTCTGTGGAATCTGTCACCTGCCTTTGCCTGAGGAAAGGAACCAAACAAGCCCGGGGAAGAATGGTGTTACTAAATCCACGCTGCACCCAAATCCGCTTACCAACATCTGCCCATATTGTCGGGCACAGGGGATAATGCTGTTAGAGTAATTCCCAGTCTTTTAAAGGCAGGAGCCATAGTCCGGGGTGATCCAGGAGTGATACGGCTTCGGGGGGAATCTGCACTTTACATATTTAACAGGAGCGTGCTGAGCTCTTTAACATATCATTGCTGTACTTTTTGACATCAAAAGGATTGCATTTCCATACTTGGATGAATTAATAGGATTTGCATGTCACCCTCATTCTGTACTTTCTTTGCCGAGTTACACTGCAGGAATTTGAAAGGCGGGGAAGCTGTAGAGGTGTGCATGTGTGCGAGTGCATCCTCAGGAAACAACACACGGCTTCAGGATGGGTTTGAAGCTGACTTTAAAGGAGCAACGCTTCTCTAATGTGCCCAGGAGATGTCCCCTTCTCCGCCAGTGGGTGTTTGGTTGCAGCTGAAGACAGCAGGTCTCCTGGGAACAGCTCTGCGCACAAAGGCAGGGCCAGCAACCTCCTCCCAACACCAAGCAGTCGCCCAGTCCCACTGGTGACGCTCTTAAAGCTGGTCCTTGTAGAGCTCAGGAACCCACAGCTGGGTCAGGAGGGGGATTCAGGGCTCATGAGAGCACCTGAGCCACGATGATCGTGCTCGTTGAATGGTTCCCTGCCTATTGAGACCCCAAGAGTCACGTCGAAGCAAACGGCAGCTCTGCTTCAGGTTCCAAGGGGCAACATTTCACCCACAGACCACTTTCTGCCATCCAAATTCTTCTGCCGGTCTCATTTCGAGTTTAACGCAGCTCTTCTGCTCCGAGGGTCTGGAGAAATGTCAACAGATACTCCCAGTGCCAGCAAAAGCAGGTGATACTGGGCTGCTGCAGGCTCCCTTCCCGCTTCCCTCCCCGTTCACACACCTTTCCCCTCATCCTGCCATTGGAAGAATATTGTATTCCTCTCCATCTCCACTGTGTTTAAGGAAGGAGTGAGCCCAAGCCAAGGTGCCCCTCTCCTCTGAGGCAGAGTGGAGTGCTGAGCACTCCTGGACAGACTCGGAATGTTACGCCTGAGTGAAATTTTATCCTTTAAGACAGGTCATGCTATGTCTTGAGTTACTTTTACACTGACACCAGCAGTCATTAATTACCATCTGGCTGATTGACATATCAGGGAGCAGCAGCAATATAATACTTTCCCTAACACTGAAGCCTTCTCAGAAAAGCGTAACTGGACTTGACACACTTATTTTGGACTGCTTATCCCTTGTTTTGTGTTTATCCAATTGCTGTAAAAGTGCCACCCAAGCACTATCCCCTTGGACACAAGCTGAGAGCGAGGGGAACCGGGGAAGGGGAAGAAAGGGCCTTTCAGAAAGGAGAGGAGGCAGCGTTGGGAGTGCCAGCTTAGGAGCTGAGCTGCTCTTTTGCTGCCAGAATCCTGGCTGAGCTCCACCAGAATGTGACCCACGAGTGTGTCACCGCTGACAGTGTCACTCAGTTTTGACAGCAGCTCCAAGAGATTGTGTCTCCAGGGTGGGATTGCCATGTTCCCTCCCTTCTTGCGGTTTTGTTTTAAGATATCAAATCATTATTAATTTACCCATTTCGAAAAAGAAAGGAGTCATCTAATTTCTACCCCCCATTTTCCTGACTTAACAGAAATGCAATCACTACTTCTTTTGGCTTAAACTGGGGTCACGGGGTCCTTTCCACAGCTGTCCTGCTGCTACAGGGATCTTCAGTGGTGTCTCACCTTACTGTCACTGGCTGAGAGAGTGTTGCAGAATTCTCCCGGCTCTGGAAGCGATTGCTCCTTAACTTTCCTATTTTCAGGGAACTACCTGAGCACCCCCAGGCAGAAAGGCCCTGCTGTGCTCCTGAACACGCTGGGTAAGTCCTGGCACTCCAGTACTGCTGATGAATGACAGCAGCCCAGCAGGAGACGGAGAGGGATTGAGATCAGGAACCCATATCTTCACATTAAAAAATAGAGAGCGAGCACAACTAACTCCCTGAGTAATGACTGATTTCTGTTGTGTCCCCTTGGGTCAGGAAGCATTTGAGTGCATCATTTTTAAAGATGACTAAAAGTAGTCAGAATCACAATACTATTAATGTCTGCTGTTGTCTTGCAGTGCTGGTGCCATCCTTCAGCCCTGTATTCCCAACACAGATATTTCACCCACCCTGGATCTGAGAGTTGGCCCTGCCTCTGGCATTAATCACTGTGACTCCACTGCCTAACCTGTGCAGTCTTGGCTGTGAAAAGCAGGGGCTGCAGCCACAACAAGGGGTCCGTTTTACTTCTCCACACTGTTTTCCTTCTCTTTGCAGGATTCCTATTTCTTTGCAGATCACTTTGCTGTTTCTCCCCTGGATCTCCTTTAGGAAGGGTTTCTTGGACTCTAATCCATTGTCTCAGAGAACATGACATGCCTCTGAGCCTGCTGATCACAAATTCAGAAGATGCTTGACATGGTGAACCGTGCTCAGCTCGGTGGATCCCATGCTGAGCTTGGCAATTAATGGTCTTGCATGAGCCTGATTCATTGTGAAACCCCTACTGACCTGGGTGGTGACGGGATTTCAGTGAGGGTAGGAAGGGTCTGAGCTTCTCCTTTGGCCAGCTCAGGGCAATGCCAGCAGTGTGTGTGTGTCCTGCCACGGGGTGTCAGACACGCCAAGCCATACACGCAACCCCTGGTCCACGCTCCGGGTGCTGGGGAAGAACAGGTTGCCTGGATTAATCCAAACCCTTACGACTTCAGGCGTGTTGGCTTTGCCCTCTCGGCTTTCTCCTAAAGACGGGCACAGCAGTGAGCATTTCTCTGCATCAAGGTCTACCAGAGGGACTTGCAGAAAGCTTACTCAATCACAGGAAAGCTCCAGCTGGTTTTGTTCAGCTGTTTGGTGCTTCCAGGTTTTAAATTCCTGGCGTTCCAGCCCATCCCTGTAAATCTGAACATATTTCTCTGCTGTTCAGGGCTACAGCAGGGCAGGCCTCCATGTGCTAAGGACTGGGCTCAATTTGTTATTTTGTCAAAGATCTGACATGACTAAAATCCAAGTCATGTCAGCAGACTGCAGATGTTTTCCCTCCGCTGACACCCCACATCCTGAGGGAACTCACAGTATCTGCTCAGAGTAGCTGAGAACTCTGTTTGGTGTGGGTTGAAAACTGGGCATAAAGCCTCTCTCTGTGCTTTTAAAAACCATCAGAGAGAGGAAAGCACAGCCAAAGGGCATGAGGGATTTCATCTGGGCAGAACTGCCTTTGGTGGTGCCTTTTTCTCCACCGAAAATAAGGGTAAACCAGGCAAACACGCTTCTGATTTCCCCTCCTTAGTGAGTTGTGGTGGGATAGGAGGGATAAATGCAGCCATGTGACTGGAACCCAAACCCCCTGGGACCCAGTCCAGTAGCAAAAAGCCCCAAGGACATCATGTTTGTCCTAAAGGGATGCTTGGGAGTTTTGCTACACACCGAGACCTTTGTAGCACTTTGTTATATTTATTCTCCTGATAAACCATCCTGACTCCTTCAAAGGCAGTGAATTAACATCTGAGTCAAACCTTTTAATGTTCCTTGGACATGTAGTGCTTGTCGCTCTCTGCCTGTGAATTCTAAAAGGACCTGGGGTAAATAAATAATGCAGCATGCATATTGCTTCTGTGAAATTTGTTCCTAAAGAATAACTTACTCAGCTCTGTAGTGATGAGGATCCTTTTATAACATGGCTGTGATTGATTCCCCAGTGCTCTCACTCTGAAAACAGCATCTGTAGACACAGTCAATAACAACATGAAGGGAGAGGGAGAGAGGCAGAACGGAAGAAAAGAGAAGACACAACCCAAGGTACAATGGCTCAGCCTGACAAACGCAGGAAATCTCTTACCTATGCCTGAAAATGTCATTGTCATGTAAAAATCCCAAAGCCTTTCCTATATTTAGAAAGTTTCTTGCCTTGGTTTGCTTTTCCAAGGGCTTGCTTTATTCACTCAGGGCTTCGAAGGATTAAAAAAGAAAAGCTCTCCTGGGAGCTGCTTATTGACATCATAACTAAAATGTAATTCCCCTCTGTGGAGCAGCAGTGCTGGATCCAGTGGTGGTTGGCACAAAGCCCCCCGAGCCCATTTGCACTCAGGGCTTTTGAGGGAGAGGGATTGTTCTTCCTTCACCTTCATGAAGGCTGGACATGAATGGGTGGGACACGTGCTGTAGGGATTAAGACAAAAGCATACACCATAATTTCTTTAAATCCTGGCAACCAAAAAGACTTAAAAGAGAAACCCCCAAGTTTCTAGGAGCACGTGTCCTGTTTCCTCCCAGTTCTCACCAGTGAGCTGGTTTAGTCCCAGCTGATGTCTGTTTTTTCTGGTTTGATCACATCCAATCCTGTCTCCTTTAACATAATGTCTGAATTTTGTCTTTGCTGCCTAGCACGACCCCCAGGGACCTGAGTGTTAATACCACTAATATTGCAGAGGATAGCATTGAAGTCAAAAAGGATGAAATCTGAACTGAAGATTCTGCTAGAAGTGGAATTTCTTTCAGTTCAGACTCTGTGCATTGAATCCTCTCTGCTCAGAGGGTGTTGGAGGGCAGAGACCTTAACGGGGTCCCAGATGGACTGTTGCTCCAACCAGCCACCTGGGAGGTTTGGCAAGGGGCTGCCAAGAACCTTGTTAGCAATGTCAGGCTTCACAGTCCCCCCAAACAGCAGAAAAAGTCCTTCCCAAGCTGAGCCAGCCCCCTCTGGATGTGTGCTGGTGGCAGCAGCTGAATGCCTGAGACGAATCGCTGTGTTATTGTACCTTCCATGGACTGTACCAGCAGATTTGAGTGTCTGATCATTGCCTGGATACCTTTTCCTTGTGTCAATATTTTCGCTGTGAAACAGTACACAGCCTTCTACCTGAAATTTTACAAACTGGCAGGGTACTATTACAAAAGATTACTTAATTGCAGATTACTACTGTACATTTGAATTTCAGTATCTTATTAAGCTGTCAGCTTTAATTACCATTATATGTTTAGATTATGCCGCAGATTATTTAGTTCTGCGCCCAGGTTTGCCAACCTGTTTGCTTTGTGACATGACAGGGGGGTAATTACAGCATTACTGGAAAACCGAAATTTTTCCACGGGAAAGATTAGAAGTCCTTGGCATCAGCAGTGACCCCAGTAAATGCTCATTCTTGCAAGTGTAAGTCATGTTTACCTCCGTGGGGGTCTGGTTCTCTGAGACCTGTCTAACTCCGTGCCCTGGGAGGAAGGAGATGTGCAGAACAGGCCTGGGTTTGTTGGGACTGAAAGGCTCACGGTGAAATCCAAACCCACGGGACTCGTGATGGGTTTGGGCTTTGTTACAGCCCCCCAAACACACTGAGCTGCTGCAGCACTCCCAGAGCACCCGGAGCGATCCGGGACCCTGGGGTCTTCCATCCCAACCTCCGTCTTCCACTGTGGGCAGGATGCAAAATGCTCTGGTGTTGTCTGCAGCATCCAGGCTGGGCATGAGAAAGGATGTGGATGGGCAGGGCTGCTGGAGATCCCATCAGCAACGCCACTGCTGCACTAGAGAGGGAGAGCAGTCTTACACTGACGGATTTAGTGGCTGGCTCGAAGAAGTGAAACTTGTGCCTCAGCCTTATTTTGCAAATATCTCTCTGTTCATTGATGATGATATCCTGTAGCTGAACACTGTTTTTCTGCCTGCAGAAAACACTGTAAATCTGAGGAACAGACTTAGCTGAATAGCCAAAGATTTATTAGACTGGGATTGTAGTCAGCTTATGGAGAGACAATTCCCTATCATCTGAGCGAGGCAAGAGGTGCCTTATAAATATGCAAAGTGAAATACCTAAAATGGATAAACCAGGGTCGGTTTAGAAACACAGTATTTTGTCAACTAGAGTAAGACAATGCTGTGAGTAAATGGGGAGAGAATCTCTCTGCTTTGAATCAATCTTTCAAAAATAACTGATCACAGTAATGGGCAATAAGTAGAATAATTTGCCTCTGTGTATTGCTGCTGCTGAACGGATCTAAATGTGCAAGATCCATTTTTCTCACGCAACTCCTCCCGTGCCCGTCCTTCTGAGGGAAACCAGGGGAAATATGTGCCTGTGGATTAAGGACAAGGCCAGGGTGTGCAGGTGGTGCTGGTTGTGACAATGGCACTCCTGGAAAATCACCCAACCAGCCGTGCCCCAGCCGAGCACACCAGGGCAGTGGGAGAGCCTGGGGTGGCTCTGCTGGAAGGACACACAGCCAGCCCAAAGTGCCACCTCGGAGAGGAATGGGACAAGAGGAACTCAGAGCAGATACTCACGTCTCTATTTTCCAGACACGCTGCAGTTCAGAGCTGTGCCCCGCAGGTACTGCAGTTCTGAGTGATAAAACAAAACCCACTGGAGGGAGTAGGACAGTGATGGATGGATCAGGTGGAATATCCTTTCTGTTCTTCCCATGCACAGGTATAAAGGTACAGTATCTATATCTGTCACTATAGATGGAGGCACATAAATTATTTGTATAAAAATACAGACTCTTTACTTCCTCTCTAGATACAATCAGAAGAGTTCCATACATCTTTATATTTATGTAGCAATAAATACATTAGATAAAGTAATCTATTCAAGTCACAATTACCTCTTACTCAAACACACCTTGTAACGAATCTGTCTTCTGTTCTGACTGTATATGCTGTATATTGATATTATTTTGTCTAGTTATTATTTAAAAAACCCTGTCTCTGCCTCACTCTAATCTTTTTGTTGGCACAGCCATTGTTTAAAAAGCCTAGAATGATAATAAAGTATAGAGAAAACACTTAGGAGAGCCATCCATTTCTCAGCCCGTCCTCTGTTAATTAATACTCCACGTTCTCCAGAGGAGGACAAATCTCAGCTCCTTCGCCAAATTAAGGAAGGAAGAGATGCAATAAATATTCTGCTGGGCTGAAGTCGTTTTTGCTTCCACTGCAGTTCTGAGCTCCGGCTCTGTCTGTGTGGGAACTCAGCATCCTCCCTACCAAGCCTAAAGGGAAAGGGATTGCTTTTCTTTTTGGGGGGATGGAAGAGACCTCCAAACACTTGGGCCTTGGCAAATGACCCAGTAGTTACCGACCCTGGTCACCATTCACCCTCCAGCCCAGGGTCTCCTCACTGGAGACCTCGAAGCTTCAGGATTTGCAGGAGGAACTGGCACATTGCTCAGAGCAACGCTGGTTTATCACTCCTTCCTGCAGCTCAGTCCTGCTTGGTTCTCGCAGGCTTAAATCTAAAACCCAATTCTGCTAAACCAGCCATGAGGCATATTTTAGATTTTTCTCTTCAGTTAGGAAGACTTAAACCATTCCTCAGCTGTGTAACATCTATAGGCTGGGTAGGATGAGGCTGTATATAAAAAGAAGCATCTCCCCTTTAAGTATTTGGATTCCAAGTGTGTCCTACAGCAGTGAAAAATTCATCTATGTGGGTTTAAAACACAGAAGTGTGGAATAAGGCAACAATACCAGCTTAATGCCAGGAGCTTAATAATGACTTTGGCCTGCTGGTTTTTTTCCTGGCTAATTCCCTGCAATGTTCACTCCTTGGCAGTTTTATTTCCCAAAGAGAAAGCAGGGACTTTGTCAGGGAGAAGTTTCCTGATGAGAGATTAGAATCATAACCAAATTAAATGATTGTCTCTAACTAATTAGATTAGTTTAAATTGAATAATGAAACCTTTAGCTGTATTTAATGTAACATGCCTGAAGTCCAACGATTAGTCTGCTGAATGAAGCTAAACAATTAAAAACACAATCTATTTTATGGCTTATTTTATAGGAACAATTGGAAAAACTATTACTGCTGAAATCTGCAGAGGAAATGCACAATTACGAGCCCAACAGGAGCAGCCAGAGCAGTGGATGTGCAGCAAGGACAGGTGAGCCATCCTGAAGGACTCAGGCCTTCCTTCCAACCAGGGGACAAGGAGCTGGCCAGATCTGGCATTTATTACTTTATTACTGAGGTGAAGGGAAAAAAAAAATACATTAATTCCTAAACATTTAGGTTGTATTAGATCAATGGTTGAGATAGAAAAAAATAAGTTATTTAATAATATATGCCTCAAGTAAAAGTCAGAGGAGCGTATTCTGACACGTGTTTTCATGTCCTGTGCTTTGCATGGACACCAAGGAGGAACTTCCACAATATTCATCCACCCATCCTTGGTTTTCCAAGAGGATGAAATGCTGAAGTGTTACGACGAATCCCATGGGAGTATATTTGCACCTTCAAGCACCCAAACACCTTTAAAAACGTAACTTTCAAGCACCCAAAGCACAGGCTGGGACCTCGTCAAGTACCCAACTCACTCCAAAACTTGCATCTTGGACTCCCAGGCCTTTGAGGGTTTGGCTGAACCAGAGCTGTGGTTTGTAAAGGAAGGTGCTGCAGGAACACGAAGTGCAACAGCCCTGCTTTCCCTTGTGGACATTCCCAATCCTCACACGGAGCTCCTTGCACAGTCTGACTCAGCCACAGAAACGCTCAGCACAGAACACAAGTGGCACATGGGGAGTTGGGACACAGCAGCGCTTGGAAGCTTTTCCCTCATGTACACCCGCCTGTAAGATCTTTTCCAAACATTACCCTTGAATTCCCAGAGCCGAGCTTCCAGTCCTGTTGGGATATTTGCCCGTTTGTAATGACTAATCCTATTTTGGAGGTTGCTGGGCAATAGGGCCCTTTTATTTGCTTGGGAGGAAGCTGCAGCATTTCAAGCAGCATGAATTCCAGCCTGCTACAAGTCTCCCAGCTGGCAGAACAGCTTGAACATTCTGTATTTTTGATGAAATCTTTGATCACCTCATTGCAAGATCTGGTTGCCTACTCTCAGCTCTCTGGCAGCTCTGAGCACAACCTGCCATTTCTAGATGGGATTTGTTCTTTTACGGATTAGGCGCATTAAATAAATAAACCAAACTGTCTCGAAGATATCCTGATCAATAATGTCACAGGCACAGGGGTCTGGGAACAGAACACACAATATTGCAAAGTGAACAAATGTCAGTCAGACCTTCCTTTGTCCACCTGCTGAGACCCTCTCCCAGGGGAGGGTGCCTGCCCTGCTCTAGTTGAACACGGAAGGCATTAGTGATCCCTCGTTACCTTGGAGATCTTTCTGTTCCCAGGTTACCACCTAAACTACAAAGAAATGTGGTCATGGAATGAGCCTTCAGCTTTCACCATTGTGACAGGGTCTCTGTGTGACCCTGGTCAAGACACTTGATGTCCAGCTCGCTCCTGGAAACGGGGGTAGTGACAACCCCTTTTGGGTTGTCTGCCCCTCCAGGGCAGAGCACGAAACCAGAGTTGGGAATTGGCTGAGGGAACACTGCTGAATGAACACCAATGAGCTAGAGAGTCCTCTGCCCTCCACCCAGGCAATGCACTGAAGCCCCAGCTTATTCCTAGGACAACGAGGAGGAAGACACGCAAGGACCCCAAAAGCAAACACCCCCCACCTACCAGAAGAACATCCCGCAGCAGAGCAGCATCACACCAGTGGAACATTCCTGCTGGATCCAGGATGGCTCTGCTGTTCTCTCCTTGGCCATCAAACCGCGAAAGCAGAGAGGAGCTGCTGAGCTCAGAGCAACCTCCCAGCAGTGGCAGCTGCAGTTCACCCAAGTTGAGATCACATCTCAGCTGCTGCTGAGGTGCCCTCCTTATCTACATCACAGCTCTCATGTCTCATAGTAGCAAGGAAAAACGAGGATGTGTGAGTCACACATTAACCATGCCAGGATGGGGGAAAGGGCTGTGTGGTGGAGGAATTCCTATGTCAACGTCAAAACGTAAGGGGAAATACACTGCAAATTGTTTCCTTGAGTTGTGTTAGTTGCGATGTTTATTGCTGCTTGGACGTGTTCCTGAGAATTATTTTAACTAATGAGTTCTTCAGTGGGGACCTGCACTGAAGCAATGTTTATATAAGCATGGGCTTGATTAAGCGCAAAGAGAGGTCAGAGGGAATTTTCCCCTTGTCTTCAGAGACTTTAAATTACCTCCATGTTGCTGGATATTCTTAGAGACGCTTTCCATGTTCATAGCTGTGTTTGTGAGCATTGGGGTAGTTCAGAAGCAGCAACAAGAGCAGGTGAAACAAAAGCCAACCAGTTAGATGCTGGTTTGATCATCAAACTGTTCGAGAGGACTGGTATGGAACCGAATTCTTGGGGAAGGCCCATGGTGGCCAAAGACACCACGACACCAGTCCCTGCTGCTCTCTCCTGCTGCTTGCACGGTTCTTGGAAAAGCTTCATGGGCAAACAGCACGTTGCATGAAGCAGTTTTTGGAAGAGCTTTGAATCTCCCACCCTTCAGCACAGCTAAAAGTAATTTTCCATCTCTGAGGAGCAGCAGGGAGAGGCGTCGAAGTGGAATTTAGCTTGGACAAGCTTGGACAAAACTGGAGGGCAGGGGGACCATGTACCCCGTGAAATGTCTGCAGAGGCCTCCATCTGAGTCTCCTCCTCAGACAGTGAATCCTCAGGCCACGGATTCAGTGGCATTTTGGCAAGTTAGAGACCGTCTTCTCTCGAGCTCCCTTCCTTGACTCAGATTTACCAATCAATCAATGGATGCATCTCGATCACAATAAAGCCATCATCTCTATACACAACCTGTCAGAAATGACAACTCCTCATTCTAATATTATGGGAAATATATACGCCTTGGAGGAAACACCTGTTGGATCCCTACAGTGGGAGATGGAGGGAAAAGGCAGCAGGAAGCTCACTTCATAGATGGCATCACCCTGCCAAAGCCAAGCACACTGCGATTGAACAGCCATTCTTTAGCTGAGGGTTCCTTCTGCCACAGACTCTGCAAATTACATTTGTTTTTTGCCTGTTTCCACAGCCATGACCTAATATCCACCAGTCACTCATGTTTCCATGACTCAAAGGAGATAATGTAGCTCTCAGCTACACTAAAAGATGGCCAGACACATCCAAGATGTTTCAAACTTCATTTGAGGACTAACATAAGTGATTAGCAGTTGCCTATAGCATTAGGAGGCAGGGAGTGGAAGTCCTTTTATCGAATTGTTAGCTGCCAACAACTTCCCGCTGACAAGCTATCTTTAAATTCTTCATAATGCCTCTGCAAAGCCGCAAAGCTTTGTTGAATGCCTCGCCTGCAGTCTTCCAGCGTCAGCTCTTCCACTCCTCGTCGTGGGAAAACGTGGCCACAACGAGCCCTTAATGTCACGTGTGCACGTCGGGCTCTGTGGCACCTGGTCCCCTCCTGCGCTCCAGCTACAGGGCAGCAGCAAATCCCCGGGAATCAAAGCTTATGCTGTGTCCCAAATTCTGCCCAGGGAGGCAAAGCCTGGCTCGCAAAGCCCCTCAGAGCGAGCAAGGCCCGGGGGGGATGCACTCAGACCCCCAGCCAGGTGGGGAACCCAACACCTGCGGGTCTCCACAGGTCTCCCCAGCACAAACCCCGACTCCTCCCGCTGCCCTGGGGATGGTTTCTCACTTGCCCTGTGGGCTGGTCGTTCACGTCCCACCTGGGAATCCTCTTGACTCGCTCCCAGATTCTCACACACGTGAACCTTTCCCTTTGGGAGGGAGTGGAGTCCCACACACGCAGTGCAGGTTGTCTGTGCCTCGGAAGGCACCACAGAGCCCCTTTCCTCACTGTGCTCGGAGGGTACGGTGCTTGTCTGGACTTGGCTTGTTCATCATCCTGGATTATATCACTGCGCTCACAACGCATCAAAGTGCTTTCCCTGCCTCCCGAGGAACTACGAGCCTTAATTACTTGACACAGAGGTATTACGTGCTGTTGCAAAATATTATAATTTAGAGTATTCCATCCAATAATTAACAAATGCATCAGGCAACAAGGAAAACCGATCTTAAAAATGAGTAGTTGAATTTTTCTTAATTACATCCACTGAACCGAATCTGCCCCTAAGCAACGCACATGTAATCCCAGTGAAGTCAGTGCGGTTGTACAGAAAACACTAAAATAAAAATAGTCTGTGCTTATCATCTCTATTGCAGCAATACTTGCAGCCCCCCACTAAGTTTAGGGACTCCAGCTTTATTTAGAGTTGTAAACAAGAACAATAAAGGTAAACTAAGTTGAACTGAGGAAAGAGCATGAAAAGAGCCGTGTAGGGTTGGGACTTAACAACGCACAAAGAGAAAGGCTGAATTTTCATGTAAGAATTGTTGTTTGGTACCACATTTCAGAGGAGAGCCAAGCTTCTCCAGCAGCAGGACTCCAGGTGATGATGCCTTCAGAAGAATTCCTGATACCTGCATGGCAAAGCCTGGAGAGTTGGCAACACTGGAGAAATTCCAAATGCATAAGGATAACTGGGCTGAAGTGCCTGACCAAGGATCTCGGTGCTTCAGGGCCTGTTTGCCTACAGAAATCTCATGTGAGAGAAGACACGCTCCATCTCTGCATCCAACCTCCACCCAAACCTCGTGTTGCTCAGCCATGGATACAAACCAGGAGCAACAACTCCAACCCTTGTGCAGATGGACACAGCCTGGCTCTCTTGGGGGAGTGGGATCCTCCTTCTGCAGGCAGATCTCCTGTGCGAGAACCACGAGCTGTTGTTTCTGACAGAAAACAACAGCCCATTATTCGTAACATCCCTCGGGAAATCCTTCCTTCCCTTCTGAGGTCATGGGTGGGCTGGATAAAGTGCAGCTTCTCTTCCTCAACATGGCCAGGTGCATGTGCATCCTCCTGCTCTTCCACTGCTTCTGGGGCTGCATTTCTTCCCTCCTGCTCTTCCACGGCTCCTTGGGCTGGGCACAGGTTGCCTTTCAAAAACTAAAGCTTAATCCTGCTACCCACACAGAGAACAGAGGCTGCTTTGATTCCAGGAAGGCTGTTCTGAGAGTCAGACAGCAGACAGCTCGAGGAAGGGTGGCAAAATTCAGCTCCTAATTATTAGATTAAAACCTTGAAACAGTTGTCATGTATGAAGGGACAAAGCAGAATTTGGCAAACAGGAAGGGGAAAAAAACAAGTCTTCTCATAATGATAAAAAATCCCTGAAGACAACCTTGTCATTTTTGAGAGTATCTCAACAGTTCCCTGCTTTTATTTTTTTGGTCACTGCTTATCAAAATTTGCATGGCTAGTTAGTGGGTTAATTTAATTATGAGCAGCATTTATGAGCAGCCTGATGGGGGATCTGCAGAGGGCAATAGAATCTGTTCCTGAATGATGGAATTGCACACACTCGCACATCTGGAAGCCATCATGGGACGGGTCGCTGTCTTGTAAATGCGTGTTGAGTGTTACAATATTTTACTAAGCACTCCCAATCTGTCAAGGTTTACAGGAGAGCAGAGACTGGGAACATTTGGGATCATTTGTGGCTTAGAGCCATTAGCTACTTCCACCCTCTTATTGTGACGTTATTAATAGCAAAATAATCTAAAGAGCAGAACTTGGCTTGCTCAAGACCTTAGATAAGAGAAGTGATTTGCACTGCGGGCCAAAACCAGGGAGCCAGGACCCAGATAACCACACACAGCCTTATTTTGGGTGGACTGGTGGTACCTTTGTGCAGACTGTTCCTCAGAGGACTCATGTGCAGGCTGAGCCCAGCCCTGTTGTTTCAGGTCTAAGGGGTGCACAGGAGGAGGAAACCAGAGGAGAAAAGTAGTGCTGACCTTCCCTCACTAACTGCCCTCAGAGCAGTCCATGGAGAGGAGGAGATAAATTCAAGGAGATAAATTTACAGAACTTAAACCACGGGCAGTGCAGCAGGAGCTCTGCCAGAACAGGAAGATGTGAGCCGTGGATCGATGGTGCCTCCACTAAACCTCAAGTTAAGTGGCTCAAACCCAGTGTCACTATGCCCGTGTGACATCTGGGGATGCTTGTGACCACCAGGCTGGCACTGCCAAGAGTAAGAAACATCCTAAACTCGACTGGACTACAAGACAGAGACCAGAATGGTCAATTAAGGCTCAAATCATGTAGAAGTCCAGTTCTAGCCTGGGACACGGGAATGGATTTCATCCCATGAAAAGGAAATCGGGATTTGGAAACTTTGCATGAAGTTTTTTCACCTTCTGGAGCCATGGCTCAATGGAAAGATTTGGAAGACTTCAAAACTCCATGGAGCTTTTGGCTTCTTGTTAAGCCATTGCGTGTCTGTTTAATTTAAATCCCCATCCAGTCATTAAATATGGGTATTTCTTTTAATGGGTCATTATGATGTGATTTATGACATTGGTGTAATTGTCAGAATTACTGTGGGTAATTAAAATATGAAACCCATGATGCCAGAGGCTTCAGTCCCTCTCAGCACCCTCATTAAAAATCAGGAGCTGACCAAATTATAAATAGACTGGTTTGCACAAGTTCACAGGGAAAGCTAATTACGAAACTTATCCTTATGCACTCAGAACTCACACTATCAGTCATGCAAATTCTTTAAGTGATTATACTATTGTATAACGTGGAATCGGATTAGCAGGTACAGGTGGGTGCAACTCCAGGTACAATGCGCAGTACAACTGTTCTTTGCATGGTAAATGTGAATCCCTAAAATTGTTGATGATAGATATGGGACAAGGGCCTGGAGGAGAGGGAGGTGCTGTATTTTCACATGAAGCAGGGAAAAAAGACTGAGGAATACAAGAAGAGGCTCTCTGATCTATAATGGGGAGTCTCAGAGGAGCAAGAGAGGCATGTGAACACAGGGGAAGGAGCTTCAGAAAGCAGCTGGAACGACCTCTGGATTAGCTGACTAAAGCTGTCAGGAATGGTGGCTGGCTAAAGTCACGGGGAGTTTGGGTGCCAAATGCAGCGAGTGTGATAGAAAGCAAAGTAAAAAAAAAATCTATGAGTAAGGGCGGGCAAGGGCTGAGAGTTTTCCTTTCTAGTATTCTAAATTCTTTCATCTTCAGAAGTGAAGGAAAGGAAAAATGAATAACTGGAGGCCCATATACAAAATACAACCAAAGCTGACTCAAGGTGTAAATCCCCGAGGGAAGAAGAGTCTTGTTAGAGTCATGAGTCGTGTCGCCCTTGGAGCCCCCGTGCAGTGTATCTCTGCTTACTGGGGGCCTTCAAAGAAAGGAGAGGAAGCCTCTCCTTTCAGTGCCAGCACACAGACTTGGGTTTCATGCAGAGCAACAATGCAGCCTGTACAAAACAAGTCTGGGCACCTTTTGCACCCCATGGGAGCTGGCTCTGCGTGTCAGGAATCCACTAAAATATCTGCTCCATCCCAAGGACTCATCAGGCTCATTGGCTGTGCTTGTTCCAAAAATAAGGCTGATCTAAATTCTGCACCTGTGCAAGGTTCTGGGGACTGGAGATCTGAGGAGAGAAGGCTTGGGGGAAGGTGTGTGTGGACCTGGATGCTTTTAACTCAGATAAACCTAATTAACTGACTGTGTATGACCAGCTCATCCATCGCTCCATCCAGACTGGCACCCTGACCCTGAGGAGAAAACACACAGCAAGAATAATGGGACTTCTCAACCCACCAAAAAGCGGAATGCAAAATATTGTCACCGCTTCCTAGAGGATCTTCCTGACTAACATCGGTTCGTAAACCTCCAGCATCCAAAATAACCGTTCATCTGCCTCCTCACGCTTCCCAAACTCCAGAAATGCCATTTGTGTGGTTCAGGGGGGGACTTTTTTTAGAACTCCACCCCTGAAGTGTCTGAGGTACCTACAGGCATCCACACTTGCCCATGTTTGCACAAACCCTCCGAGGTCTGGCTGTCACTAAGCAGCCCTTCCACATCTCGCTGCCGTTCTGCGACAAAAGCAGAGCTGAAGGGAACGTGGAGCTCGCCTGCCTTGGGAGGGTTTTGCTGTGCCAACGCTCTGCTCCATCCTCCCAGGCCCCCAGCAGGTCCCAGGTACTGATCAAAAGCACAATGTGCCGCTGACAAAAGGGATCTCGCCCGCTGGAACAACACTTTCTGCACCTCTATCCATCTCCTTTTTCTCGAGAACACAGTTTTACACTTGTCCTTCATACAAATAACCCGAGGGTGGGAATTATTCAGAAGGCTCGTGTTTGACACCCCATCTGTTCATTTCTGACAGCGATATATAATGTAAGGCTATAAAAACTTGAAAAATAATGCAACATAAAAAGGGATTGACTCGGCTCCAAGAGGCCATAAACGGTAACAAATACCATTGTATGATTTATTTCATGCTGTAATCTTTACAGTAAGTCATCTTTCAGACATTTCCTTGTGACAGGTTTTAATAATATTAATGCCCAGAGCAATCCAAATCATCGCCAATAGACATATTTATCAAGCTGCCAATCCAAGTAAATGAAATTCTATAAGCAATAATGTAACATGTTTAAAGGAAGCTAATAAAACAAGTCAGGAGAGAAATATTACTGCAAAGTATGCTCTCTCTAATCCAGCCCTGGATTTTATACAGCCAAAATGCAAATCTTTCCCTCCATGATTTATTGCTCCAAAAATACCAGTGACCTTTCCAGGAGCTCTCGCAGAGCCCTTCTCCCACATCCAGACACACTGGTGCATTCTGCCAGATGAGCTGAGCTGGAGTGCTCAGCTCTGCTGCCTTGCCCTGCCCTACCTTCACGTCGGGGAGAGATGGGCAGCATCAAAGAGCAGCATCTTAAATCTCTAAGATTTATGAAAGACTGACAAGCCTTAACACAGGCTTGGCAACTCAGCAGGTATTTACGAGCAATTACCCAAGCACTAGATAAGTTACAATTAACAGGGAGCTAAAACCTGGTTCTTCAACCTGGTTTCCCTTTTAATCTAATTCAGTTTCTACTAATCCATTGCTTGGCTGGAGTGACTCTGCACCAGGGCCAAGGGGAAGGAGCCATGGCAGAGCTGTGTACACACGGAGCCCTGCTCACAAACACTCTTTTATGCCTCACTAGAAACTTAGCAGGAATGAAAAACAACAGTCAACAATTCAGCAAAACATACACCATTAAATTTGTCACGCCTTAGGCAAGAATGTGTGGAAAAGCCATGACTAGTAAAGCAAGTGTATCGATGCAGGGGCTCAGCAGTGCTTGAGGAACCCTAAAGGCCTTTATGTGTTCACTTCTGGATGAGTTTTATGGGTCTGAAGGATTTTTGTGTTGGTTTGTGATGACTTTTTTTTATTTTAATGACACTAATTAAGTTCTTCTCCTGGGTATAAAGATCTGCTTATTGTCAGTGGGGGAAACAAAAAGGGAAAGGGAGGGATGTCCAAGACTCAACACATGCAATATGATGGGAGGGCTCTTTCATGACGACAATCCAGAACACCAGAAATATTGGCAAGACTTGAACCAAGGATGTTTTGAGTCTTATAACAGGTCAGGCCTGATTCCTTCCCACTGCACTTCATGGAATAGCCTTGAACTGTGGTTTGATTGCACGTTTCACTGATTAGCCACCATGCAAATCATGTCTCAGTCTCAGATGGAAACTCCTGTTCAGAGCAGATACTGCCATTTGAGTATTTAGCTGGTTAAATGTCCCAGTAGACACAGATATTTCCAAAGAACCCTGTAAAGGGGCAAGAGGGGAGGTATCCGAGTAATTTTAAAAGCACTGCCTGCTGGGCACATCCCTATGGGATATCCAGAAAACCCCTTTGCCTTCCCACCTTTGTCTGCTCTTTCTATTTACACTGAGAGCTCTTTGAGGCACAAACTGCCTTTCCCCGCGCACATACACAACATCCACCTAATGGGATCCCAGTCCCAGTAGAAGCCTCCAGGCACTGCTATAATACAAATAATAAATACTGCAACTAATAATAACAGCACAATAAAATGTCCTCCCCTGGGAAGTGCTGGAAGACCAGTCCCTGGTGTCATTTAAAGCTAAACACCAGAAAACATACCTGTGTGACTGCATAGAACGGAGAGTCTTTATGATATGATGATGAGGGAGACTATTGATGGGGTAGGAACAATTATTTATTTGCATATTTGGCTATTTCTTTAGGGGAATTTAAAAATATCTCTCAGTGCCATTTTTGTTCCTCACTGCTGAGCAGCAGCAGAGATCTCATGGAAAATAATAAATAAATAAATAAGAAAGAAATATATAATCCCCAAGGTGTAATCCCAGAGTATGGAAACTCACTTCACTTAAATACCTCCCTCTGGCATAATTGACTTTTCATGTGCATGTTAATAATGATATTTCAGCAGGTTGTGAGGGCTTGTTCTTCTCCCCCCACCTGCTTTGGTAAATTATGTGATTGGGATGAGGGGGGGGGAGGGACACATTATAAATCTAATTATGTTTTCGTTAATATTTAACAAGTCAGCACAATGTGGTGGGTTTGTGTGTGAGTATTTACTGTGCAGCCCCAATATTTACAGCTGACCTGCCCAGCCATAGGACAGGAGCCCTTCACTGCCCAGTGCCCTGACTGTGCTGGGACAACTGGGAGGATGCAGAACTCTCTGGAAGACACCTCAGAGTCCTCCCCACTCTGACATTTGCCGTCACTGCTAAAGCACACGAGGGGCTTTGGGAAGGAGGGCAGACATCGTTTGTGAAGCCTCTTCAGCTCTGCAGCAGCTGCAAATCGCTCGCAAGGAGAAACGATGGAAGAAATGGGTGTTTGTGCATCGCTCGTCCCTGCTGGGGTCCTGTTTGCTCCCTGTGAATCCTGCTGTGTGAATCCACCGTGTGCTGGTGTGTCCTGTCACCTGTCCCGTGGATGCTCTGGAGGAAGGAACAGCTCCCTGTCCCCGGCAGCTCAGGATCCCCCATCGCTGTGTCAAACACAGCAGCTCCAGCTCCAGTGAAGGAAGAGCTGGCCTTAAAGGTTTGGAGAGGGAAAACCTTGGTCCTGCACTGGAGAAAGTGTGCTCCAAATGCTCTGTGAAAACATGGACCTCCACACAGGGGGAAAAAAAAGAACAGGAGGAGGGGAAGAGTTCACACTCTGTCCTTGTGCCATCCTCATGCTTGTCCTGGGTGATGTGCAGCTATTCACGACAATATTCCCAAATCATTTTTAACTCCCCCAATTTCCCATCAGGAAATCAAAACCCGGCAAGGCTAAGTGGTCTAAAGCCACTGCTTCAGTCTGAGGAAGCAGATCAAGAACATGAGCTCAAGTTTCCCAAATCCTAAAATAGCCATTTAACAGCTGGAACATCTTTTCTCTGACACTTGATCTAGTCCTTTCTGGGCCATAATCCGAGGTCATGGGCTGTTAATCCCAGCACTGGAACACCAGGCAGCAATTTGAGGATGTACAGCAGCGGCCCCTGAGATTTTCTGAAGAGCACCAGAGCCTACCTACCTCTCCTGCCTTTCCCAGGGATGTAGCTGGTTGGGATGCAGGATGTTACTCCTCACACTCCCCTGGTCTGTATCCTTGGTGCTAATCTACATTCCTCTCCCTGTCAGCGTGTGACAGGAGGCGCAGCAAAGCTCTCCGTGTCACATGTGTCTAAACATGTCCAAGGCATACAGATGGGAAGGGAAAGGTTGGACCGAGGGAACATTCAGGCACTCGTATCTCTTTATCTCACAGACTGACAGATGAACCCTCTCACATACCCTCAACTTGTGATGTCGTAACCATTGCCAGATCAAACAGGCGGCAATTCCAAACATCCCCCTGGCAGGAGCAGGGACCTCTCTCTGAAGAGGTGATTTGTGAGCCTTCAGCTCTGGTCGTGCTCCACAGGTGTGCTGAGGGCAGGTGCATTTAGGAGATCAGTGTCTACAGCCCTGTGTTCAGGGAGGGTGGGACGTGGGGGGCAGAGAGAGCTCTCTGAGGGTGCTGTACACCACTTGGTCCCCCTGTGTCAAGCCTGGTGGGATATATCATAACTCCAGCCAGGGAAAGGGGGATTCAGAACAGCCTCTTTTACACGGGCACTAATAAACACCTGAGAGAACTCTCTGTGGTCTTCCAAACCGAGCTACCCGGCCACTCCACAGCACTGGGCTCAGTCCCAGCCCCTACCACAGACCCTGGTTACTGTGGGCAACCTTTGGGACACCCTGTCTCAAGAAGCCTTGGTGCCTCAATACATAACTGATGACTTGAACAAACAAACAAACAAGGAAAAGAAAGCCCAGCAACAGCACCAGTCATCGTCTGGCAATAGTTTTAGATGAAGTATGGATGATAAGGGGAGAAAACAGCCTCGGGTTTCTGTTCTGCCTGGTGCTTCATTTACACCATTTACACTCCTGGTGCACTGACAGCAGGGGCTCCTTTGACTAAAACCGTAATTTTTCAGATTTTGTGGCAGCAAACTCTCCTGTCACCCGCCAAATCTCCCTGTTTCCACGGCAGGAGCTGCAGGGAGACTCATCTGCACTGGGTGGGATCCTTTGCATCTAACCTGCCCTCTCCCTCACTCACAGTGGGTTCGGAGGAATCCACACCACCACACACACATCATCTGGAGAGCGGGAGAACGAACCAAAGTGCTTCTAATTGAGCTCTGTTTTGCTCTGATACATCCAGAATCCATGGGGAGGGCAATGGCAAGGTCTTATGCCTGGCAAAGCTCCTGTTCTACCTCAGGCAGCTCCTCTCTCTGCACCGCAACTGGTGCAGAACTGCGGGTTTGCAAACAACCGCTTTTTATTAACACACACTTAGACTGAAATGTCATCTTGTCCTTTTAAGATCTAAGATTGCCTGGGAAATGAGGAGAAACCCAACCAGGTGGGGAGCTCCTGCAGTGTCAGTGCCTCTCTGCTTATTTGCCAGTGACTTTTTATTGAGATGTCTCCGCGGTTTATGGAAGTCTTTTTTTGGGAGGGAGCTGGGAGCTGCCTTTCAGGGGCCTCAGTTCCATCCGTGCTGAGAAGCTGAGCTGAAAATGGGCTCCAGGTTCTCCTCCTACACGACATTACTGCTTGCAGCCCTCCAGGTGTCAGCACGGCTGTGCTGGTTCACTCCGAGCACAGTGAGAAGGAATTTTCCCTCTCTCCCAGCCTTCTGAAGCTCAGGGACAGCTTCTGGAATGGGGTTCGCCTGCCATCTGCTGCTGAAGGGATTTCTGTCCTACTCTTCTTTAGCTGAGCTTTAACTCCCAAAGAAAAGCATAAAGGCAAAGCATTTAAAGTATAATTGTAATCTAAAAGACTAAATGTATCATCAGAAAACTCACTGTTTTATCAGGGAAGTAAAGGGCTGCATATTCCAACCTATCCTTTGAGAGAAATAGGTAATAAAAATAAAATTAACAGATACTCATTCAGAAATTCGGTATTTTTTTTCTCTTTTGGCTTGGAAGACAAGGCATGAGTGACTGTAATTGTTACTACAGATATTGTAGCAGCACCTGGAGGTCCCACTTCCAGAACAGGCATCTCCTCTGTGCCAACTGCTGCATAAAGAAAGCAAAAATAGAGTTTCTCTCTCTGAAAGGGCACGATGCTGCCTTTTCCCTCTTGCTCCCTCTCTCCATCATTCTATATTCAGCCAGACAAGGTATGAACCCAAGGAAGATTGATTGAGTTTTCCATTGATTGCCTGGTTTCCATTAGTACTGAGCAACTCCATCCACCGACTCCCTTCAGCACAGAGTTCATTCACCATCTCTGGGAGAGTCCCTCCATGAATTTCTCACAGCAGTGTTTCCCCCCAGCCCTCTGGATCCAGGGCTTCTATTCTACAGTTTGCTTAAAACAGCCATTTCCTTTATATAAGTGGGAAAAGAAATAATTGGACTCAATAGTCTGAATTTTCTGGGCAAATTTTCAAGCTTTTTAAAGATCTATGGCTCTTATTTATTCCCCTTCCTGAACCAGTTCCAGCTTCCCCATTAGGGTGTCTTGTGTTTCATCATTACAAAGACAGAGTTATCTGGCCCAGGACCAGATCAGCTTCAGAGAGCAAAAGCTCTGCTGCCAACACAGACAAATTATCCCTTTATGACAATGTTTTAGAGCCTTTAGGAGCCTCTGTAAATTCATGTGGGTAAAAAAATATGGAGGTGTTTCCTTTACCAATGAAAATAATTATGCTTGAGGCATGAAAGTGAGACTTACAGCTTCAATTTGCCAGCCCCTCCATGTCTGTGAGATATCTGGGCTTGAATGAAACAGAAGGTGTCAATGAAATAAAAACTCTGAAAAGCAGCCCAATTCTGCACACAACTCTACATTGATAAAGGCTGCATTGATTTCTTCACAGAACCATGGTTTGGGTTGGAAGAGACCTTAAAGACCATCCAGTTCCAACTCTCTGCATCTTCCACTAGAATATCATCTGATACCTGTTGGGTCTAAATTAATTCTGTGAGTGAAAAGTGTCTGAAAAGAGGAATAACAGAGCAATTCTTTGGAGCAGGAGAGGGATGTGAAGTCTCACACACAGCCACTAGATGATAGCAAAAGCCTGTCTGCTGCAGGAGTACAACCTGAGACTATCCAGGCAACTTCATGCTTAATAATTCTCTTCTTTTTTTTTTAATTAAGTCTTCTGGTATCAACTTGGAAATGTCTGAGAAACTTGTGTAGTGTAAAGCTGAAATGTAGGTTATCAGTTCTGTGTTGTAGCAGGTACTGATGAGGAAAGGCAAAAAAAGAAGGATAAATTGGGACCACCTTCCTTGCAGGGAGGTGACAGGTTTTTCAATTGCCAGTGTTAATGTGTAAATTAACTCTTAAGACCCAGCCAAAGAAATAAATAAGCCTGAAGGGATACTGAAGAAAAGCCCCAAAGAAAAGCAGGCTGTTAACTGGAAAGGGTCCACTGGACAGATTTACAGCCCATTTTTGGGGGTGTCAAGAGGAGCAGTTCTGTTGTTTTGCTTTAAGCATCGACTCAAATAATGAATGCCAGACAGAATGGAATTGTACCTGTATCCCTCTCGCTTTGCCAATTCCACCTGTAAATTTTATTCAGAAACTGATACCTTCACCTCCGTAGATGCTCTACAAATAGGAAATAAAGGTAACCCAGTTTGAAACCTGGACTTGTGGACTGGTTTGGGGAGATGCTAATTACGCCATCAGATCCCCAAATGCAGGGGAGACCCCAGTTCCAGTCTGCCCAGTACAGAGATGAGGAGAATGATGAGAGCTGACAGCAGAGAGCTGACAGCTCTCCAGTGTAAAGGAGTCAGACTCCTCAGCTGCTGGTGTTCAGGATACCGAGGAAGGTAATTACACCATATTTAGGAATATTATATTCTGTATGGGGCTGAGAGGCTGCACAGCTGCTACCTGTCTGAATCCTTCAACACAGCTGATGGAATCACAGAAGAAAGCAGTCAGGTGGCTTTCAGAGCTCTCCAGGCAGAAAAAGCTGTGACAGGACAAATATGTTCCCCTGCCAGCAGCACTATCTGTGTCACTGTTAATATCAATCAGAGAGAGAAGGAAAGCGTTGGAGTGTCTCATCCTGCCTCGTGGTGTTGGAAAGTATCTTGGGGATGAGGTTGTGGAGAGTGAACATCTGCTGGGCTGAGACAGGCATTCCCAGCTTCCCTCCCTGTCCCAGGAGGGCAGAGTTCCATCAAGTTTTGACCCTGTATGAAATGCAACCATCCTGATTTCCTGGCACGTGCCTTTAGCTACAAACTTGTGTGAAATCATCATGATCCTGTTACCTGCAGGGGTGCAGCCGCAGGCACACAGCAAATTTCTGTTTTCAAGGTGTCGGGACACAGGAATCTCAAGCGGGAACCACAATGAGTTAAAGTCAGGGGTGTTTGTTGGTAGTGTTGGGTCGGTTTGTGTTCTTTCCTTTAATCCAGCTCCATTCCCTTCTGCTTCTTTTGGAATATCTTACTAAGTCTTCAGTATTTCAAAACACAAGGTCTCCTCTGGACATCCATGAATGAGACCCAATTAAATGCACACTCTAAAGATGAACTGTCTAAGGGCTGCCCCAATTATTTAAACAAAATTTCCAGAGCTGCTGCATTTCATAATATTCCCTTTTCAAAACCAGGTGATCAGACTTTGGCTTTCCCCTTTATTTTCCCAGTTTCAGGGCTTGAGAAATGTACAGCCTGCAATATCAGTTCTCCCTGCCTCTTGTGCTCTCAGTTCCCAGGAGGGATATGTTGGTGTGCAAAAGGTGCCACTAAAATATGTGCGACTGCCTGAAGTGTGAATCTCAGCATGAACTGAGTGAATGCAGCTCAAGCATCGCTTTAAAAGGGACCTCCCACAGGGCTGGCTGTCCACAAGAAAGGGCAGATGATGATGTTCTTGCCCCAAGCCTCCTCAGATCCTCGGAGTTCAGTGCAGAGCCAGAAAGAAAGTCGCTTTTGCTGAGCAGCCTTTGAACACAGCTTCGAGCTCCAGACTGGGAAGGGACCTGTTCAGTACAAACAACAGTGGGGGGAAAAATATCCATCAATCTCTCATAATTACTTTCTCTGCAAGTCTCCATTTCCAGAGAAGCCATTTGCCATAACTACTTGCTGTTTAAAAAAAGCTACAGGGATTTTGGCAGCTCAGTTGAAGTACATAGTTTAGATTCTAATGAAAACAAGCTTTTATAAAACTTAAGAGTCGTGGAAATGTTTTCTGGATTTTTCCTGTCCTCTGCTATTGTCATTAATTTTTCATGAGTATCATTCCACAGCCATCCATGCAACTCTAATTTTACAGCTCACTGTTACTCCACAAGAGTCAGGAAATGACACTTCCCAGGGCTTGATGCTGCATTCTCTTTTCAAATGAAACTGCTGAAGTTCACTTTCTCTCCAACTCAAGCATTATTTTCCTATTCAATTTATGCAAAATGCGTCTCATCCAGGGACTTCTGTATCATTCTCTCCCCCGTGAGCTGCGCAATACATTCCTGAGACAGTCCCACATTGATCCCAGTAAGGAAGCGTGCCCTGGAGGAGGGTATCCAGTCTTGAGTCAAAGACAGGAGCTGGAAGATCCACCCATTCTCCAAGCAGTTTGTTCCAGTGATTATTCACTTCTCATTTTGAAAGTGCAAGTCTTGCTTCTCTTGAGTTTGCTCAGCTTTGAATTCGAGCTCTTTGCTTTTGCCATGCCCATCTGTCCCAGACTAAAGTAGGTTTTTATACTGTTTGTGAAGCTACTTGGGCGCTTTAATTGACCCAAACTCCCTGTCCTCTGCCTCTTACTCTGAACAGCCTGAACTCAACTACACAAAATCCAGGGGCAGGCAAGACCCCACCTTCACTACATCATCTACAACAGGGAATACCCCGTTTTCTAATGACTTAGACCCAAGTTCTGATGTCAAAAGCTACAATCAAACTGTATTTCACACCAGTGCAGCTAATGTCATTTAACAACAGGTGGCACACAGCCCTGTGGTTTGTTGAGGAGAGACCGGACTAATTCAATCAGAGGTTTGAAGACACAGATGAAGACAGACAAGGCTCACACGTGAGCTGGGAAATGTTGCAGAAATGCTGGAAATAACCAGATTCCAAAGGGATAAATAAAGTAATTACAAGAAAAGATGAAAAACCAGAGTGGCTCTGAGTTAAGCTAAGGCAATCCAACATCCTACTCCAGAGCACCTGCTTTCCACAGTGGGAAACTGCTCTCAAAAATGGTTCAATAGAGGGGCTATAAACTGACATTTGCTTTGGGGTTTTATTGTGAAATAATCATTAAACCCAAAGCTAAATGTGTTCACAATTCTGTGCCATTTCAATCCCTAGCTCCTCAGTGAGCTGGGCTGTTAACCTGCCTGTTAGCAGCAGTTTGCATTGGCACTCGCAATCATGTTAAAACACGGTGTTATTTATCTATCACGCAAATACACTGGAATGATTTGGATTCATGTGTTTATAGAGTGCTCATGCAAATCCTTCAGTTGTCACCCTGTGGACCAGGATGATGTTCTGTGCTCCGCTGAGCCAGCAGAGCAGAGAGAGCTCCTGCAGCTGTTTCTCGTGGAACTCCTCTGAACGTGGCCTTGGAGCCGCCTGGGAGCAGTGGAAGCTCTGAGCAGTTTCCATCAAAGTCTGCCGGGTTCACTTACAACACCAATTTAGCTTTGCCAGGGCAGCCTCGCTGACCTTGCAGGGGTGAGGCTCGGGGAGTGCTCAGAGTGAGGGATGTGAGTGGTAAAATCTGGCAGCAGAAAGCCGTGGGAATGAGCTTTCCACCCTGGCGCTGCCTGGTCCGACAACGGTGTTTGACAGTGCCCGACGGGATTGCAGGTCGTGTCCTCCTGCTCCTGCTGAGACCCTCCTGGACCCCACAGCAAACCAGGTACAGCAGGATGAGCCCCCCCGAGGGGTTTGGAGAGCAGAAACACCACCGAGCAAACCCACAGGTCAGCCCAGGTGAACATTGACTCTCACCCATAGGTGTAATGCTATTCATGGGAAGAAGTCTGTGTAAATAGGATTAACTGCCTGTTTATTCCTTGAAAACCCCACCTTTCTGTTCCAAAGCTCTTCCTAGATGTTTGTCAGATTTATAGGCCTTGGGATTAAACACAATATTGGATTGCTCTTGATGTATAATTCTGCTCCTCTGATGATTGAATTCACTTCAGTGTGCTGCACAGCTTTTATATTTTATTTATTTCATTTTATGATTCCATTTTATTTTTCCAATGTTATGCACCAGTACAAGCAAAGAACTGAGAACAAAGCTCCATCATATTAAATCAATCAGAGGGGTTTACTTATTAATACCTTTTTACCCTGAGCACATTCTACAGAATCTATGTATTCAGGTGCAGGCTGGCAGAGGCTACGCTGTGCTTTGCTACTCAGTCTCCTTGTTTTATTCCCATCGAATTGTTTTCTGAAGGATGGATTTTCAGGACAGCTCACACTTAGGAATTCTCCCCCCCTTTGCTCAGCAGCCTGAAGAACAGCAGAGGCTCAGGTGGGTGTACCATGTTGGCACACAGGTTTGCCACCAGCACAGGTGTCCCCTCCATCCTCTGCCCAGGTGGGCCAGGGGAGCATGAGGATGGGGAGCCCTCCCTGATGGAGGGAACTGGCCTGTGATACTTGTTGGAGGCCACATGAAGTGGCACAAGGACGGAGCCCTTCAGCAAATTCCCACGTAGGCAGGTACAAAAGTGACCTGGCTCTGGCATGTGACCCATCCCTGTGGTATCCCCAGAGCTCCGAATGCCCTCTCCAGGACTCTCCCAGATCTTTTGGTGGCGGGTTTGTTTCCAGCACACTTAGCCCCATCCTTGCCCAGACCTGACCATGGGGAAGAGGCTGTTCTGCAACGCTGAAAACCAGCTCCACACAACTTTTGTCTCTAATTGCCCGCTCGCCTGTGGTGAAGCCCGGTGTGGCCTTTCCCTGCTGTCTCCATTTCACCGGGTTACCCTCTTTCTATTTTAATAAACTTTCTAATCAGGAGGGCTTTAACAAGCTAAGGCAGAGCGTCTGGCAGGGCTGGGATACCTGAGCTTCGTGCCCGCAGGTGGCAGCATTTCCCTGGAGTTTGGCTGCCTTGGTGTACCAGGATGTGAGACCAATTTGCTGCTCAGCATCTCAGCAGCCTTGGACAAAGGGAAAAACAAGGCACCGCAGCACAGCAAGGTCCCTCCCGGGCTCTGCCCTCTCAAAGCAACACTTCATCGCGCCCCACGCTGGCCCTGCCACAGCTGGGGGGGTGGCAGTGCCACCAGATGCCACCGGTTCAGACAGTATCTTCCTCCATTCTACTGAAACAGAATGTCATCAAAAGCTTTAGGTCTAGTTGAGAGTTTTGAAGCCTTTTATGAGCACTGCAGATGAATAATGCAATCAGACTCTTCTTCAGGCAATCAGGCCAGCTGAGTATGGAAGCAGTGATTTTGCCTCAATTGGGGAAAACATGTGCCCAGAAAAAAAAAAAAAAGAAAAAAAAAAGAAAAACCAGAAGAATGGTGAAATAATAGCCCAGAAAATAGCTAGCAGGGAGGCACAGGATATGTTACTGCAGCCCTTAAATGCGGCAATATTTAATGTCTGACCTTCCCTTTCCTCCCTTGCTGAGCAGCAGAGGGGACTGGGAGCGACTGGGACCAGCAGGGTGTTTGGAATGGTGAGGTCACAGCTGACAAGAGGCATCACTCGTGTTTTCCTGGAGACCGAGATGACAAAATTGCAATCAGCTCGTCTAAGGCTCCGGGATGCCAAGGGCAGACAATTTAAAATAAGCTCCCCGAGGGAGAAGGGGTGGAGAGGAGCGGAATGGCTGTGCCTGTGGCACAGGGGTGGCAGCATTCCCAAATTTCCACGGCTCAGCAGGAGCCCAGAGCTGCAAACACACAGTGATGTGTCAGCACGCAGCAGGACACTGCCCTGCCTTTGCAGGGACAGACACGTGGGCCAGGGATGGAGAGGGCAACAGGGAGTGGACGTTCATTTTCCTTAACTTGACTAAATTGTAGTTTGGGCTGCCCTGATTTCATAATTCCCTGGCACAGAAGCCTGGTTGAAGCTGCTCCCCTCCTGCAGCCCCCCCTGCTCAGGTGCTGTCCCCGAAAGGAGAGTCCAGTGCCCACCGTGCCACACCAGGAGCTCAGTCTCTAATCAGTGGAACAAAAGAATGCCTTTCATCAGAGCATTACAGATCTCCTAAATTAGGCTCTGTTCAGGATTTTCCCAATTTGTTACTCTGATGGTGCATTCCTCCGACAGCTAATTATCTTACCCTGAAAATATATCTACTTTTTCCAGCTCTTGTGCCAGCTCCAGCTTCAAATGAAAGCTGAATCCTGACCTTCCAGCCACATCTCACTGTATATTTTCCTGCTGGCCAGTGGAGCCATCCATTATAAGAAGTCATCTTCCCTGTGTTTGTGCTTGCACACTGTGATGGAGCCTCCTCTTTATTTCCTCTTTGATAGCCTAAATGGCTCAAGCTCACTTTCACTAGAAAGATGTTTCCCAGACTCTGAATCATTTATATGGCTCTTTTATGAACCCTTCCAATTTTCCAGCATCCTCTTTGATCTGCAGACACCAGACCCAGAACCACTATCCCAGAGAAGATCTGGCTAATGGGGGTGGATGGAGTGGTGAGCTTATTACATTAGATCTGTGAAAGGAAAGATTTGATTTTAAAGTGCACCAGTTTGACTGAGAGGAAAGGAGGATAACAGATGCATTGAATTGGGGAGACATTTCCTGAAAGGATTAAACTTCCCTCTGGGTAATGAGAACATCCACAGTCCCATTAGCCTGGATTAAAGAGAAAGATAAATTCTGCTGCTTCAGAGCATAAACCAATAGCTGGTGGGGACTCCAAATAAATGTCTCCTTTGGGTAGATTCTCCTGTAATTGCTCATTCTGGAGAGAGCTTTCCTCTCCCACTGAAGCAGCTGGCTACCAGCAGTCCCAGAGCACTGGGATAAATGGGTCTGGAGGAAATGGCCCATCTTTCTATTACGTGGAGACACACACAGAGATGGAAGAGACAAAGGGTTTGCACTTGAAGATTAAATCCTTATGTTCTGTCTCTGCTTCAAAGCCTATCTAGGTGAGAAGATAAGGAATTAAACCAAGAAGCACATATTACAGCTTCCAGCCTCCTTCCACTGCAGCCTCCCCTTGGGATGGAGGTGAACACGTGTGCTACTGTGCTCTGGACCTTCCAGGTGCAAAATAGAACAGATCACTCTGGAATTTGGAAGCAGATGAGAAGGGCTGCTTGCTCCAGGCTTCCAGTTTAATAAACATGCATCTATAATGGACAGTCTGTCAATTCCCTTCAACAGAAATCACCTGCTCCTCTAATAATCATTAAACAAATTGACAGCACAATAGCCAAGGTCTCTCATCTTGATGCCACCTGCAGCAGGAGTGAAATAATCCACGACTATCTTCCCAGAAAGGCCATTATTCTGCCTGGTATGAGTGCACACACAACCCCTCCTAAGGCCCAGGCTGGCAAAGTGGCATAAAAGCAAGAAAATACCTCAGGGTTCACAAAAGAAAACAACAGAAAGGGATCTCCAGTATGGCAAAATTCAGACCCACTGGTGAGGGAGCAATTACAGGGGACAAGAGCTTGCTCTTGGACTTGTTCCTCCCTTTGACCTCTGCATTTTGTCGGCGTTCTCAGATAATTTTCTCAAGCACTTGTTTGTCCCTCTGGCCTGGCTGTTGTTCTCCCTCCCCACACTGATTCCAGATACAGCCTATCAGTCTCCAAGCTCTGCTTGCTGTTGGCCTTCAAAAACTCTCATCCCACAGCGTTCATCACCAAGGGATACTTGAGATTAATGAAGAATTCTCTTAACAGCCTGATGCAACCAGCCTGATTGTCTCAATCACGCTGATTTGGAAGTCCTGTTGTACCTTATGGGGCCTCTCCTGTCTGATGAGAGAGAGCACGAAACCCATATGCTGGGAGAAAAGAGCGTGTGCCAAAGGGCTTGTTCTGCGGTTCCTGTTCAGAGGTAAATCCACCACTGAGCTGGGACTATACTCTGGCAGCTGGGCACAAAAGCTTTGCAGTGAATTAGTCTCAGTTTAAAGCAGAGTTGACTGTCCTTCACTGAACACACGCACAGGTATTCTAGAGAAGTCAAGGACATGGCAGCACTGGGATCTACTCCAAGGAAATTCCTATATTTAACAAACCCCTGATCGTGTGATGCATAATCTGGGAGTGAGGAGGAGGAGGAGGATGCGAGTGAGGAGTCTGAAATGGGCTGCACAAGGATGAGCTGGCCCCTTGCTGTTCGCCTGGTCAGTCCTTTGCAGAGCTCTCCTCACATCCCCCTTTAGCCAGACAGGGAGGTGAAGCAGGAGTAGCTCAGGATCCCTCTGTTCCTCCCCAAAGTCTCTGCAGGTGGGTGGAATTTAAATCTGCGCGTCCCAAGGCTCCCAGTCCCTCAGCTCTGCCCTCCACCAGCAGTGACACTGCTCTGCAGCCCAACCTCCCTCACAGAAACCGTGGCCAGGCTGAGGGAAATCCATGTGGCTCTTTTTACCAAAGACTTTTATTGGTTTTTTCCCAGGGTTCCTACTTGTATTATCAGCTTGGGGCCTCATCCTTGCCCACCTCACTGCTGTGCCACTCCATGCCAGGCACCAAGCAGGGTTTTGTTCCATTTGAGCTCTAGCCAAGAAAGCTCCATTTCAAGCCACAGCTGGAATGAGTCAAATCCTTCTTCAGGTACAATCCGTGTCCCTGCTGGGAGACAGGGAGAAGGGAGAGCTTCAAGTGGGAACAAGAAGGGTAAGGGATGCAGAGCCATCAGTTCCTTTGTGTTTAAAACAATCTCCCACAGATGAAGATGAGTCTGTGCTTAAGCATCTCCAGTTTAGAGTAAATTACTCCATTGAAACCTCTCAGCAATCAAAATTAACACAATGAGCATCATCATCACCGAGCTGGAGTGGGAGAGGGCAGGAGGGCAGTCACATTAAGGATCAGATTTCAATCCGCAAGTACGTAAAAGTCTGAAAAACAGTGCCACAGAACATATTGCAACCCCTCATTATTGCTCCTGTGCTCCTCTTTGACCCCACTTTGCCAAAAAACAGCTTGTTGAATAACAATACTGCACAATGCTCGGGATTGCACAATGCACCAGGAACTGCAGATGCCACTGCCAGCCCTGCTGCTTCTCCTGTGCTGCCAGACCCTGCTGTTGCCTGTGCAGGGGCACCAGGAGCAGCACGGTGGCTTTCAGGGACACTGGCTGTGGTGCACACTCAGTCCCAGCTCCTCAGCCCTCACAGAGAGGTACAACTCAGTTAATTGGGGGAGTCACCACCCCGGAGACACAGTGACCCCGCAGCTGGGACTGCAGCTTTAGAACTTCCTTCTTGGCTTTTTATTGCCATCCAGAATGGCACAGAGCAGGTGTTTGACACCAAGCTCACTGCTCGGGGCAGTTCTTGTTTCACACACCCCTTCTCTGCCTCTGAGATGCTGCTGCAAACGCTCAAGGGGGCCCAAACCAGCAAGGTGAGCCATGGTGGGAACTGGGCTCTTGGTCCACTCAGGTGCCTCTGCAAAGGGGAGTCCTGGTGCTACGTGGAGCTTCAGAGTTTGCTTGGGAGACTCCAAGCACATGGAATGTTCCTCCTGCTCCATGTGCTGATGCAATGATCAAAGTAGCTTGCAGTGGATATAGGTTAGTCTTACCAAAGTGCCTTAGACAGACAAAGATTAACATGCCTAAATGATACATGTGCTCTAATTAGAGAATGTAATCACCTCGGGCTTGATCATTATTGCTGCCTTTATGTTTAGCATTTCACTGCATTAAGGTCCCTGGCAGTTCTTTCATCTAACTTATAGTCAAGGACACCAGGGTTTTAATCATTAAACACCTTAAACACTATTTTTCAGGAATCTTTGAAGAATAATTATTTTACCAGTATAAACTGTATATCTCTGAAGGTTGATTTAAAAACCTCTCATCTCCAGCTGCCGCACTTGTGTCAACAGAGCTCTTTGGAAATCAGACTGTGGGAAAGCAGCTCAGAAAATAAAGAAAAAATGTTTTGTCAGTCTTACTCCATTTTTTCAGCCATTTTGTTCCGTTGGAAGATTTTCAGCTCAACACCAGAACCTGTCAAGGTTTCAACGCTGTCAGAGCTCAGAGGACTTTCATTGGAGACATACTGCCCCTGACTTGGGGCTGCCCAACGCCCAGAACTCACTCCTGCTTTACTTCAATGTTTTTCCTCACACCTTCCTGCATACATCCAAGTTTACCCCTACATGTAGACCAACCACTCACAAGGGAAAAAAAAAGAATTAAAATTGTCACATTATTTGCCTTCCCAAAGTTCTCTTTACATTATCAGTGACGTGCAGGGAGACGTTCAGGAGGAGTTGGGATAACTTTTTGCACGTCCCCTTACGCACACATTTGTGATGTGGTTAAATTCACGGGATTCTACAGAATCCAGGAGCCTGGCTTGGAATATAAAAACAGCCTGTTACCGAGTCTTTCTGGAGTGGGAAATGCAGATTCCTTGGTGCAAGCGGAGGGAACACTGGCAGAACCTTCCAGCTGCCTCCATAAAGCCATGAGAACAGGCTGGGTTCAACCCAGGCAATGAAGAGCACGGCAAGTCTTCCAGCAGGAATCCTGGTGGGATTCCAAGGCCAGGTGGGACAGGGAGACACAGACCAGTGAGCCCCACACCACTGAGACTCCAGCAAGCTCTTAGGAGTGAGTGAGCTCCTCTGAAGGCACCTGCAAAGGAGGATGTTCCCGTTTCTCTGCGAGTCCCACAGATGAACAGTCAGAGTCCACAGAGCCGCTCTGTCTGCAAGACTGGAAACCAGGAGTTCCCATTCTGAGCCAAATGACCTCCTCGTGAGTAAACACTGGGTCAAATTGCCCAGACTGCATTTTGTGATTAGAAGCTCAAAATAACTACAGGACATTATTACCATAAGCTTTTTTTTTTCTTTTCCCTTTTGGTCCTCAGAGACGCGGCGTGATAACTCTGCACAGCGAAAGGAGCAGTACCTGGGCGTTCTCAGGCTTCAAACTGACAGCAAAGTGACAGGGAACGCGCAGGAATTCAGGATAAACATTATGAAAAATTGTAAACACTACTGACCCAAACTGCATTTTTGATGCAGTTCACAGGAGAGCGGATCCAAAGCCCTTTGAAATTCAGATGAAGCCCTTTCCCAATCTGTTTGAACACTGTCGGGCTGTGGTTTCTCTGGCACGTGCCATGTATACCTTCCGTGCATGAATACCAATAATTCAGAATAAAAGCAGAAACACACCTTTTGAGACTGTGGCCCAGCCACAGGAACCAGCCAGTAAAAGGCAGAAGGCTCCTTCTCCTAACTGGCAGCTTTGGCCAAGACAAGGAATCTCTCTGAAGGACAGGAGCTGTTTGTGTCTGTGAAGATAAAGCCCCCACAATGCACTGCCCAGTGTTCCAGCCAAAGCTGCGGGGAACAGGACTGTGTTTTCCAAGGAGTGGAGTGTCTGGGGAGCCCAGGATGGGTGTATGAGCTGCAGTGATCCTGCTGGGCAGCCTCTCTGTGCAGTGACTCCCGACGGGCGAAATCACATCAGCCAGACGTGGGCTAAACACAACACTGCTCCTCCAGCCTAGAATTTCCTCTGGTATGAATAAATCAATTACTTCTTCCAGTCTGGACTGCAAATACTGGAGGTGACGCTGTATCCTGTGATCTTTCTCACTCATAAACATCTCTCTTTACAGTGGGAGCACCACAGAGGTGGTAATAAAATTTGTGTCTAGTGGTTCCTGCACATTTCAATATCATTCTCCTGCAATTGAGCCTGGTGAATGGGAAACATTTAAATCAAGATAAAAGCCCAGGCAGATGCTATCCACGTTATTAACTGCTTGTCATGTGTAAAGATGTATTTTGTGTCCTTTGGGAATGGCACTTGTCACTTTTTCTCAGCTATAACATTTCTTGTCTCTGAGCACGCGTGCGAGGGGTTCCATTTGGATGGGGTGTGAGGGAAGAGGGGCTGGGCTTTAGACTTGGCTTTCTTGGACTCCTTCCTCCTTTCCTTCTCAGCAACACACAAATTCTCTGCCCTTATTTTTTCGGTCTTCATTATTTTCATGAAAGGCCCTGACTCCAAATGCGCTGCAGTCAGCACAGGTCTTTCCACTGGCGTCAGAACGATTTGGACCAGGGGCAAACAGTTTTGTCGAGCCCCCGTGACAGGCTCAAGACTTTCAGAGGCAGCAATACATAAACCCAGACATTTCCTTCTGCACCGAGCTGGGGGTGGTCCTGCAGGGATCCCAGGTACAGGACATCCCTTACAGTGTGTATCTCAGAGCCTTTCAGAGACATCACTCCACTGAGGGACAGCTGTTCTATTAATGCTCTCCAACAGCCAGGGATATTGAAGAACATGGTTTGTCATGGAAGCTCAAAACAAATAAAATGCACTTTTATCTCCATTCCTTGACTATACTCCCACAACTCTACCAATCCATTAAAATGATACTTTTTTTCTTTATAATTATTTGAATGTGGGGGAAAAGAACCCACAAAAAAACTCCTCAAAAAAATCTTGGCAGAAACCTGCACCCAGACAGACGAAACACTAATTCCATCGAAGTTTGCACCAACTCACCCTGCCTTTTCCCTTGTTTTCACATGCAGACACACCTGTGACCACACAGCCAACAGTCTGGTTCAGCTCTGTAAATCAGACCCCACACATGGACTCACGCAAAGCCCAAAATCCCTGGCACCAGCTCAGCATCCAGAGGTGGTGCCGAGGCTTCCTCGCCCTTCTCTGACTGATCTGGAAAGAGCTGGTGCATTTTTGGGTTCTGATACCAAGTGAGTCAAGTTCTGCATATGCTGACATGGTTATGTGATTGAGGGCATAATGACCACCAATTACTCTAACTTTCTAAACTGAGCAATTGCTCACATTATATATATATTTAAAAAAACAAACCCCTGCAGTCTCAAGAACAAAACAACTGCAAGTCATTCTTTGCTTTCCTGGAACTAGACTCCAACTTCTCCCTCCTGCTGGGACCATAGATCATTAACATTGTTAATGTTCTCACTAAAACTGTTTGGAGACTGTGACAAGTCTAATTTGTTACTGACAAACCAGTTGGGAGTGTGTTTAAAATGCGTCAGTCTTGCTGCTGTGCCCTTTGAATGGATGGGGGTTCCTGCCAGGTAGACTTGCCATTCTGTTAAAGGATCTGTTATTTCATCAATCTTTTTAGCTGGTTCCAGAAGGCAAACCCCTCCATTGCACTTACTTTCATTTCTGCTTTTAGATTTAAGAAAAACTGCTTTTAAAATACAGCGATCAAGCCCCTGGAGGGAAGGAGACAGCTCTTCAAGGCAAAGCTGAGGAGCCAGAGGCACTTGATTCCTCAAAGAGAGCTATTTTTAATGAAGATGGATAAGTAGTTACCATGAAATTAGACACCACATCTACCTTTCCACCTTTCTTTTGGTGGCATCACGCCACACCGAGCCCACAAGAAGTGGGTATGGAATACATCCCTGAATATTAATTCAGGAGCAGCTGGATCCTGTCTGGGATGCAGGATGGTGGGAACACCAGCCAGGGTGAGTGGGATGTCAGGTGGGGGAGAGGCCCAAGGATGAAGGGTCCTGGTGCCTGTGCAAACAGCTGGTCATGAAGAGCAACCTAAAGGGGAGATTTGGGACTTCTTGCCTTTTAAATACTCCTTGAATCATAAGAATGCCAAGAGTTGATCAGAAGAGATTCATGTCTCCTTCGGCGAAACATCCTGGTAATTACTCAGGGAGAGTTTGACTGTCAGAAACACCTTGAGGTTCCCCTGTGGGTGATTCCGGGGAGGAAAAGGAGAAAGTGAATATTAAACATACTGCAGTCGCTATGTTTTCATCACACCATCAGTGCCGCAGAGCCTGAGCCCCTTTGCCATTTAGCAGTGCTGAGCCTTTCCACCTCAGCTGAGAAATCCCTGCCTGGTGCTGCTGAACCCACCAAAAAGTCACACCTGTTCTCACATTATAGTGCAGAGGATGCACTCTTCATTTCACGCAGTAAAGGAAACTGCAGCTCCATCGGAGATTTAGTTGGCCTCAAAGCTCATTTGGAGCTAAAAACCCTATGAGAAATCCATAACGAGAAAGATCTGATAGTTTAATGCCTTCCTGCGAAAAACTGTAATTTGCTAGGAAATGGATGGGATAATACAATTCCTGAGATCAGCTGGAGGTCGGTGTGTTGAATTTCAGCTGTAAGTGTTGGTGCAGAGGGATTCAATCCGGAATGGGTGACGCAGCTCAGAGCTAGGCACAGACTGTGTGACACCTCCGGGGAAACTCAGGTCAGCTCTCCATCAAAACTTTAACACTCACTCTATTTTTGATTCCTGCTTCTGGTCAACGTGACTCAGTCCAGTGCTGCCTCTTGGAAACGTTTGGACGTAACCTCAAAACAAACCTCCAAATGTATTTATTGCAGCAAGATTCACAGACCTCAGATGATACCCCGCGGCAAGAACGTGGTAAAGAGCATTGTAAAACACAGTGCCTGACCCACAGAACTTACAAGCTGCTTGGAGAATCCAGGAAAACAGTGTTAGCAGGGGGAGAATTAGGTGAGCACCTACAGCTTCTCAGCAATGCTGTTCTCGTTTAGACAACTAAGCAAGGAAAGTTTTACAATGTCCTTGCCAGTCAAAACCAGAGCCTTGACAGTCACCCGGCCAGTTTGTTCCTCTCCCCCTGGTCTGAAAGGGGACAATGTCAGGGTTTGGCTCATGGCTGGGTGACTCAGTGCTCTTGCAACCAAGGTAATATCTAAGAAATTACTCGATGAGCTATTTTAAATTGTTATTTGCTGTGCAAAAATGAGACACCGTAATACAGGGTCTGTGTGTACAGGAGGTTCACGTTATTAATTGTAATATGAGTTTTCTGCAAGTGAAGGACTCTTTTTAGCTCTAGATCTCAACATACCCAAGAAGGGCAGCCTGTCACTGTGACCCAATATTTGTAATAGAGTTACAAAGCTACCAGAAAATTGAGAGTCACCCAAGGTAAGCAAATAACCAGAGCTGGAGCACGACAGGGAGAGGTCTCCTGGGTGCACATTCAACCAGGCAAGTGCCAGTAATTTCACAGATCTGAAAGAATCCTCACAGGCACTACCTGCTGTTGTACATGTGGACAAGTGCCAAATGATTTTAAGGCAAGATTGACTAGGAAATAAGATACAACAGGAAGAGGAGAACTATCATTACCTTCTAAGGATGTTACTGCTGCTGTGGGATTTGGAGGCAAACTAAGTGTGGAAAGACCAGAACTAGTGAACTAAAGGGAAAATGCTGAAAATACATCAAACTGATCACCTCGGAGCTAATAAGAAACCAGTGCAGAACAAATCCACTGCATGAAGATGACAGGACAGGGGTAGAGAGCTGAACTCCTGAAAAACATGTAAAGGCAGAGGTGGGATTAATGCATCTTTAGGATTAATGCACTCATAATGCAACGCTGCCAAGAGAGCTGGTCATAAATTGCTGCAGGGGAAGGAGATGACAGTGGGGTGTCTGTGTGGACTTACTGAATCACAGAATCACAGCATCTGCTATACAATATGGTTTGAACTTTGCAAAGCCCTGCTGTATAACTCACTTGTCATTTGGGCTGAGGAACAGACGACAGATCTGCCAGGAGTGCTCAAAAGCAGCCCTATTTTAACTTTATTTTTCCAAAGAGAAGTTTCCAAGCCAGCTGTTCTCACTGCGATGGTGCTGCAGCAATAGATCATCCCCCATTTAAAAAATAAAATGTAGTAGAATCTAGTAAAGGTTCTGAAAAGATTCGGGAAAAGGTTCAAAACAAGAACTGTGGCAGCTTCAGTTCACCTCCAGCAGGAAAATATCTCCAAAACAACAGAGAAACATTACGCTGGAAGGGACCAACTGGGCCAGCAAGTCCAGGCTTTCCCAGTGTGATGACAACAGCAGTGACACCAGCTCCTAAACAGCCAGCTGGAGACGTCCTTCCCCCTCTCCAGCAATAATCCAAGACTCTTCTGAGAAAACAGAACAAGGCAGAGGGGGCTCTGCCTGTCTTCCAGTCAAAGTGTGCGAGTGAACTCAGCATCTATTCGAAAAAACTCTGCCCAGGGGGTTGGAACAAGATGAGCTTTGGGGTCCTTTCCAACCCAAGCCATTCTGTGATTCTATGATTTGCACCACATGAATATACAAGCATCTTAATGGGAATAGGGTGTGTTTGAAGTCTATTCAAAAACTCATTAAAGCTATGAATCAAGGCAAATTAACTGGATTTCGCTCTGTTATTGTGCCTATGCATCACCTCATAGCATGTCCAAAGTCAGGTCTCCACGCATTACTCAGCAAGCTGTAGCAGAAACATGCCCTTTATCTTATTTAACTCCTCAAAATAGAATTAAAAGCTCCAGCCTTATGCTGTGTTCCCTCCGAGAGGCATTTCCCCAGCTGCACAGCTTGCTCTCCATGGCACCCGTTTGGAGTTGCTTTAGAGTGCCGTGCTTTCCTCCAGGTGTTCCCACAACCTCCACTTCCCTCATCCCTCTCTCTCCCTGTGCTCCCACAGGGCACAGCAGGCAGTCCATGTGCCTGCTCAGGGGTTTTCCTTTCTCTCTCCTGGCCTTCACGTATTCAGAAAGATATGATCAGATCAAGTTCTGCCTCCCTGGTCTGTTTAACTTGGAGCCAACCCCTGTGTCACAGATTATCTCCCCAGCAGATGGAATTCCTAAACCTCTGCCGGACTGGGCATTTTTGAGCGACTTAAGGCCAGTGGTTGATGTTGTTTCCCAAAGTCATTTGGGCCCTTCAGCTCTCCCTGACCGAGGGTTTAGGCACGAGAACACACTCCGGGATGTCAGCCCAAGTGGTGGTTTCCCCTGGCACATGGGCCGTGCAGACACATCTGACAAACACCGCATTGCCCGGGCACCTGAGTCACCACCAGCCGGTTCTCCAGGCAAAGGGATCAGCTCCTGTTTAGATCTTCCCTGAGTCGTCACACGCTGATTCATCAAGAACTCGGGAACAAAGTGTTTTGATCATTTAAAAAATAAAATACAAGCAAAGCAAAGATGCTTGCAATGACATCTTTGATGTTTTATAGATTAAGAAAGAGTCTCACGAGTAACAGTCATTTCTTGTGTCACCTCTTTTCTGGCTTGGAGAATTTTCATTAAGTGAGATTAACAGTAACTGGAAAATAATTAAACTAGCTTGTAGAGCCTGGCCTTCCCATCAGCACTAGCAATAATTAATCAACACAATCAATAGATTTTAATAGCATTAAAATTCTGATTTACTGCCTCATTCCTCAACCTCACACCTCCCACTTCTATTCTTAGCCTCACTGTGTGCAGGAACAGTATTCCTTAAGACAATACTAAAGAGACAAATACAGGAACTAAAATTGATCTTCATTTTCACCATTCCTGCAAGAAAATATCCTATTTTTTTTTCTTCACAGTTACCCAGCATCATTCACCCCTGATCTGTGAGTCCGAGCCCATCATTCAGGTTCCCTGTGATCTCTTCTGTGAGGAAGCCAAAATAAGGAGAAAAGAGTACATAAAAAGAAAGGTTCTCCAACGGGCACAACCCCACCTCTCCTTTTGGTCATTAGCATTTAATTCACTGACAAGCAGCCCAGCCTAAACTTTGTTAATCACCTCAGAAATGGAGTTTTTCTAATCTTTTCCTGTTTTACTTCCAGAAAAGAAAGAAGTCAAGGGAAACCCCAAATCAATACTCCTGCTGGCACTAATACATACCTGACTTCCAGAAATGGAACATGCACCTGGGCAATTTTTCTTCATTCTTTGTGGCCACAGAAGATAAGTGATGTGACACCGGCTCGTGTTCAGACCAAATGGGTCACAATTATCTCAGACACCACCCCATTCCTACCTGAGGACAGACAATTTCTTGTCAGCAGCCAGGCAAGGGTACAGCCTGGGCTTGCTGAAAAATGAGTGGAAGGTCAAAGTAATCCTAAGGGCCTTCCCTTCTTAAAACTTATGTTGAAATACAGGCATATTTTACAGATATATCAGTGAGAATCCATCATATTCTGAAACAGAGCTTGGCTCTGGTAACTGCTGATGGAGAAAAACTCCAGCTAAATCGCCTACTCTGGGATTTCTCCATACCCAGGTATTCTATGTGCAGAGAAAATGAGATGTATCTCCCTTTCCCCGTGGCAGAGTTTGTGATTTCAGTGCTTTATCTGAACGAGACAGCTTTAATTCTGTATTTCTTTATGTCTGCGGTGCTCTTTTAATTAACTTTTAGGTTGCTCAGTAAGCTGAGTATTATACAGTCTTTGTTAGAGATGGATTAACCATTTCCTTATCACCAGGAGCCACATTTCACCGGGGCAGCATCTGTCCCCAGGAATACCTGCACTTGAGATCAAGCAGCACAGGCTGGAACCCTCAAGCCCTGGATAACTGAGTTTTACAACCTGAAGGTGCAGGAAAAACGAAATTCCTGGTACTTCATAAGCCTCTGACTGCAATACCTAATCCCAGTAATCCAAAAGCAATCTCATTGGCAACCTAATTGTGTGTTCTAAGGAGGAGGCTGCAATAACAGTTTGTTTATATATAATTGGATCCCTTTATATGTTTGTATTGTGCTTATTCCTGAAACCTTTCAAAATTGAAAGGTCTCCTCTAATATTTGGCTTGGCTTTTCACTCCAACCTGAGGGATTACCCATTATTTTGCCCATAATAGCCCAGACAAATATGAATTTTGTATTAGTACAGATCAGAAAATACAGCTATCCCTCGAGGACCAGAAACCAGGACACACAAGAAAAATTGGGGGAATTGCACTTATTTTTAAATTGCTTTTTATTGTGATTTGTTTTCCTAAGGAAGCTCTTACTTCTACAGCAGCTTCTCTGTTGAAAATACAATTCCATGGGGAAAACAAGGCGCGGGGGAGAGACTTTGCATTTGAGACAAGTTTTAAAGTCCCCCCAACTTTCACACAGATCTTTATTTGCCTCTGCACTCCGGAGTGCCTGATCCTGAGGCAGGTTTCAGAGTGTGCACTGACACCGGTGGAGAACTTAACTGGAAACCCTTCATTTGCCTCTCAACCTCCACGAAGGGTTTCCAGGGGAAGCAGAAGACCAGAAGACCTGGAAGACCAGAAGACCTGGAAGACCAGAAGGTTCTCGTGACTGCAGAGAGAGCACAGACCTGGCGGAGCCCCTTGTACGGACAACAGCTCATGTCACGTTCATTCCGAGAAGACAGCCTGGCTGGCTGCTCCTTCCCCCTTAGTCTTGTGGCAGATTTCCAACCCCGGCTTCGCCCACGCTCCAGTAACCAGCTCTGACACACAAGCCTCGTTGCCTCGGGGTGGACTGGGATGTGAATCTCAGGACACGGGATTTTGCCAAGACGCATCAACCCAACAGCCCATGAGGACGTCGAGCTGGCTCCAGCCTTGGCTTGATGCTGGAGGAGAAGCAACACCCCCATCAAGCTGAAGCAACTGGGATTTGTGTGCCAGGGTTTGGTCCCCAGCTTTTTCTTCCCAATGCACCTGGAGAACATGGTAAGGAGTCTGAGTGGAACAGAGAGCAGTCAGCTTCTCGTGAGTCCTGAGATCTACTTGAGCAGAGAGGTATAAGATGGACAGGAAACCAAAGCCAAGCATGATCAGGGGGGATGCACTCGAGGCACGAAGAACACCATTAAAGCCCTGCTGGCACGGTTGAATCCCATCCTTCTGGATTGCAGCAAAACAGTCCTCCCTAGATTTTACTTTGGGAAAATCCCGATGTACAGGAACAACCTGAAATTTGCAGTGCCGGTTCACAATCCTGTCATCCTACCCCAAAAATCTCTCGTGCTTGCTGTCCTGGGAGACAAAAGATGCAGTCTGCAGCACTATTTCTGACACTTGTAAAGCTATTCAAACCAGGCACACAAGATTTGTCAGAACAAAGCTGACATTTTAAATGGAGAATAATGATGAAATGTCTAAAGATGTGCTGCAGAAACACTCTCACGGAGAGGGCTGGCAATTTGAGTACAACAGCAACATGTCATCATGTAAAAATCAAACCAGAAATTCTTTCACGTGGCTAAACGTGTGGTTAAAATATGTCAAACCTGTAAAGCACAAGGGAGAATTCACAAGCCCTCGTTTCGTGGCTCAGGGCATGTGGACATTTTGCATTGAGAATTACACTTGTTTCGCTCTTGACAGAAGCACAGATAGTCCATGAACAAGGAGTGGATGGAATGTAAAGGTTCCTAAAAGCCAAAGGAAATGAAGTCTCTTCCATTCTGCTCAGCTGAATTAGGAGGAATCCTTCTCCAGCGTTTTAGCTGTGTGCACTGCTCTAATAGCACTAATAATGGGAAATTTATTGGAAACAGCTGCAGCTCAGGAAAAAGCTGTAATGTGTGGCCAAGCCAGTTGAGCAAATAACACACAGTACAGTGGGATCCTGTGGGGTTTTACAGTAATTCCTGGACCTGGAACATTCACATCAGGGAATATCAGTGAGAACATAGAAGATTTTATTCTGCTTCCCTCACCCTCCTTCCCAGTGGAAGCTGAGCATGCCTAATGCTATAACATGTGCCCATGTAAAGAGATTTTAATCCAATTTTCAGCCATACTGGATGCAAAGAAAAATTTGTGAAGCATATCTAAAGCAACTGATGGCCAAGCTGAAGATGGACCATTTTCCACTTCAAAAGCAAAAATCTATTGGGAAGCCCCAGAGGTAGAACCACTTCTCAGGCCAAGCAAAGAGTGGGAAAGTCTGACTGTGCGCTCCTGCTTTATCCTCTGCTGAGTTCTTGGGGTAAATGTGCCCCTTTCAGGGCTGCTTTATTGCTCAAAGGCAGCTCAAACTGAGCACTCTCTCCCTCATTTGGTTCATCATCTCATTAACCCATAATTAAAAATTAGATAATTAAGTACAAGAAATCCATAAATTCTTTAAACAATTACAGTAGAGAGTCAGTCAAACATGATGGGCCATTAAGTCATTATTGAATGAGGTGTTTGCACGGGAATAACTTCCCTTCTCCAAAGTGTGCAGTGCTTGATAATCTGCACCCACGGAAGGGCTGGTAAATGGATCTAATTCTATCCCACAGCCCAAGGAATGCAGCGTGTCCAAATCCCTGTTTTCCCTGGCTCTGGAGCTCTCTGTCCTGTGGTTTGGGGTGATGTAGCACAGCCCATTCCTGCACAGCTCAGACCCCAGAGCAGAGGTGCTGCCAGCCAGCAGATGGTGGTGCAGGCCAGGCAGCTCACAATTCCATGGAGTCCACTGCTCAGGTAGCCAAGGGCGTCTGGGCAGGGAATGATCCAGATAAACCCTGGATACCGGGAAGCACCGTCTACGTGCCCACCTTTACAGACAGCACAGCTGGCAAAGCTTAACTTCATGCTATGCATGACCTGCTTCAGGACCTTGGGGGTTCCTTTAGGACACGTAGATGTCTCTGGAGGTCCAAAAAGCTAAGGAAGGCACTTTGGAGCACTTTTTCTGCACCTCAGCCTGTTGCAGGACTCTGACTCTCCTCCTGCCCCCTCCCTCCTCCCCCAGGACACGCCGCACTGCTTAGGAAGCACGAAGAGTTTTGTTTAACAAGACAGGTGCTGACCCACTTTAGAATTGCATGATTGGCATCTGAGGGGGGGAAAGATGTGCTTTAATTACTTGTCTCTCCAGGGAAGGTTTTAAATAGTTGAGCTGGTTCTAATATGACAGCACTTAGCAGATTTTGTTTTCTTTTCTCGTTCTGGAGCTCCGCGTTTGCAGGTCCGTGAGGCCCCATTTGGGACTGTGACTGGAGCCTTTGCTAGAATAAGTGTCCCTCCTGGGGACCCATTCCCAATCCCTTGGGAATGTACATACCGTATCCCAGCTGAGGAACAATGCACTCTTCCTTAATGACTAGCACTGTTTCCTCTAATTAACTGAGCTAATTGGGAGAGCCGGGATACCTTGGGTTTGGACCCGTCTGCAGCACTGATTTTCTGGCAAATGAAGTCACTTTGGCTCATGTTCTCAGAAGTGGCACTGAGGGGTGAACCCTCGGACTCTGAGGTGTCGTAGTCCCTGTCGGAGTCAGAAGGGAAGGAGCTCTTTGGAAAACTGTGCAACTGGATTTGTAGAACTTAAATTCTGCTTCCCCCATCCCTCAATTTAATCATCTGCAGATTGCCAGTAACCTCCTGGTTCCTCAGACTAACAAAGACCAAAGAGAATTTCAGTGGGTGATGACTGAATAAGAAGATTAAGAATGGATCTTGCAACAAAACCAGACCACTTTCACCCCGCAGTGGTAACATCTCTTACCTCAGGACCACGTGTTCTGTCACAGCACCACAACCTGAGACATTCAGTCCCAAAGCCCTCCAGCACATGGGGTCACCTTTAATGCACTGGGTGTTCCCCAGTGAACCAGGATCTCTTCCCAACCTGATGCACAGCTCCGCTGCACTACAGGCTGAGGAAGGTACTGTCTCATGGCTCAGGTGTAACATAACTTAGATGGAGCCACAGATACCCAGGGGGAAGCCAAGAACTGCAGGTGGGTCTGTCTGCAGCCTCCCTTTCTCATGTCAACCACTGTGCCCTTGCTCTGTCCTTCTGAACTCAAGCTCACAGCTGTCCTCCAGACTGCTTTGTTAGGTGGCTCACACGCATTTAACTGGCTGGTTTTTCTTTGTCTTCCCTTTGTGCATTAAAGTTTTAAAAGACTGAAAAATGAGCACCGAGAAAACTTCCTCAGTCAGCAACCTGCAATCTATTATGGCAATTAATCAAAGACATACTTTGTCAACTTCTCCTTGTTCTCTTATGCTTTATGATCATGTTGTTATTTCATCAACACAATAAAAAGGGATTAATCTTCGTTGCTGGGAAAATTGTTTTCGGGACTAAGGGAAGCAGCCTTTGCTACACTGCTGCTCTCGAAGTCCAGATCAATCCCTGAGAGCAGAATTCATTCTAAGCTGGGATGCATTCATTGAGCCCTAGCGAGTGTGTTTTCATGCCCTGCACATGATCATAACACAAAGCTGTCATTCAGGGAGGCACACTCACACGGTCACTGCATGTTCAGCCCGCAGAGTGCGAGGGCTGCGTGAGCTGAGCAGACTGGGCAGGGTGGCCACGGCCACGGTGCTGTAACACCCCCAGAGCCACATCAGTATGCACTGCAGTGCTGTGGCACCGAGCAGAACAACTGCAATCATTACACTGTTAGGATGAATATGCTACGGAGCAGGAACCATAATTTTATCTGTCTAACATCGCAAATTGTTGTTTCTAATCTGGAGACTGATTGCACAGCAGATCCTTCCCGGGGCACGTTGGCATCCTCTGGCATTTTGATACCCATTACCAGCACTGGTTCACACAACTCTGCCATGAAGCTTTCGGAATTTAGGGAAGCCCAACTAGGAGAGGACACACAGGATCTCTTACAGCCACAGGACTCTCCTGTTTTCCCATTCCCCTGCAGTTTCCTCCAGAATATCAACCCAGCTTAGGCTTTTGTCATCCCTCAAGGCTTGGCTGATGGTCCTGGCTGGGACTTGTGCTAAGGTTACTGAAGAACTAGCAAAGTGACGTCCCAACTCTTGCCAGGGCCACTGTAATCCCTATAAATACCCAGCAATTCAAGAGAGCATGGTGTTTCATCACTGGTAACATCTGCAACATCCCAGTCTCTGCCCCACGTTACCTGGTGCCAGTATCCCATTTCAGTGGTCAAAGATTTGTCCTTTACTGTGGTCACCCTGTTCCTATCAATGCAGCTCAGGATTGTCCAGACGGTAATGCTGTAAATGTCTGAAATATTCACAGCTTAATTGCAGCCCCCTAAATCTTCACACTCACAGTGGAGCTTCAGAGCATCAAGTCCCTGTGTTTTTTGCTTTTCTCATTACTCAGTTTGGCCTTATCACTGGCTCAGTGCCCACAAAATATTGATCAGCCACAGAATCTCCATAGCCAGCACTGTAAAACCAGCCACAGATTTACATACTGAAAAGGAGTTCTGACAGGGCCAATAACAGCCCGAACACCTCGTGGGCTCTTTTATTACCAAGTGGATAGAGGGCTCATTTCACCAACTCAGGAAATAATTGGTTCGAGCTTAGTGTTCTTGTAGTTAAAAGGTTGACTAACAGGACTCACTCGAGAAAAAAAAACGCCAACAGTAGCCTCAGGTACATGTGCTAAGGCCCTAAGTGTGCAATAACACTCACAAGAGGTTTAGCACTGTGAGATTCTGTCCTGTGGACACGTCCAGTGCTTCGATGTCTTCCTGCAGTGCGTGGAGGTGAGACAGCCCAGGTGCACATGGCCCTCACTTGTGCAGCATCCAGTCATTGCATAGGTCACAGCCAAGTCCTGCTCCCTGTTCGGGCTCTTTGGGGGGTCATTGCAGAGGAGCTTCTCCAGCAGTGCCAACATTGTGCTCTGTGGTTGAGCGTTCACACCTCTGGACTCTGGGGGCAGTGGGTCAGACACTCACCTGTGCAAACCCCCAAGGTGAGCACTGACCCTCCTGAGCCCCAGCTCAGTGTCCCAAACCTTTCTGCAGAAAGAGAGCTCTCCTCTGGGGCAGGAATGGGGAAGCTCCTCTGTGGTTTCGGTCTGTGGAAACCTGATTTTTCCTTTCTGGATACAAGCACTCCTCCAGCACAGCCCACCCTGCCCTGCCTGCAGCTCCCAACAAACACCTCCTTCGGTGGCCAGCAAAGGAAAACTCCTTTTTCCACAGCCGTGCCTCCTGCTCCTGACATTTCCTTTAGAAACCTACTCAAAGAATATTCCCTGATGATTTATCAGCTTAATACCTGCCCCAGCAGCACAAAACTGCTGCTTGAACAGCCTGGAGTTCAGGCAGAGCTGGGGCTGCTCCAGCTGATTTCCCTGATCAGACTGGACACTCTTCCCACTCCTACTGACTGGGGAGGGTCTGGGCAGGGAAAGGAGTTTCCATTTAATGGCTTTGTTACTATAGAAATTTTAAGTGTTATAAAAATCAAGCAAACTGCTATTTTTCCCACAATATCCAAGCAGCATAAAGGTTAGAGGCATTTCCTTACTTAAATTGCAAGGAAAATTCATGGGAGAAAGTTTTGATCAAGGCTCTGAGAAAACAGGACCATTCTGTGCCCTCCTGGTCTCCAACCATATCCTATCAGGATAAAACAATGCAGGAACTTGAGATGCTGCAAGAACAGCAAGAGTGACTTCCTTTAATTCTCACTAACAGCCATCCTCCTCAAATGGAATGCATTTCAAGTGTCCAGGCAAGTTTCACTCGTGCAGCAGAACCCCCTTTTTGCAGAACTGTTGGCCAGCAAACAGCAATTTCAACAGTTTGCCTTTCACTGTCCGAATAACAAAAATCAGGTCTCTGAGTTTAAGACATTTCCAGAAATCAGGCTTCCTCTGGATGCCTCAAGCAAGTGCAGGAACCAGCATGAGAGTACAATAATTGCTGTTATGGACAAACAAGGAACTCAAATGGCCAGGCTGCTGGCACCAGCCTCATTCATCATTGATTTAAGAACATCAAAACACTAGAAGTAAAAATTCCTACAGCTCAATAGCTGTAATCACCTCCCACAACACCCAGTTTCTTCAGCCCCAACAGTTTCTGTAAACTTTTCCAATAGCTCCTGAATTAGAAAAACCGTGCCTTGAGTTATAACTCCTCTGTATTAAAGTGATCATAACAGATTAGTGATAAATACAAAGTAATTGATTTTTTTTTCCATTTTCTCCCTCCCCCAAACAAGCTTAAACTAATAACAATAATTATCTGAAAGTATTGCCATTGGGAAGTTTGTACATTTCTGGCAGTAAAATCAATTGTTCCGAGGACAAATTTTATCACAAGAATTAATCATTGCTCTCTTCAATTACTGTATCACACAATCACCAATGCTACCCATGATGTAAAGATGCAGGAGAGCATCTTAATTAGGAAATAAGGCTGTACAGCAGCGACCAAGCCTTCTGAAGGCAAATGAAGGGGAAAACATCCCTGCCAGAGCCCGGTGATACCTGCATTGTCACGCCAAGGTTTCCCAGGAAGCTGCTGCAAGTATTTCTTGACTCAGCATGGAAACTGCACTCTACAGACTAAGTGTTGGAAGACAACCTGCCCAGCCTGAATTGTTTGAGAGATGAGAGCACCTACAGTTGGCCTAATTATTAGGCTTTTCATATTAAAAGAAATAATTGGCCTCACCACCGTCCCCCTTAGGTGGAAGGAAATAACGAAGTCACTGGATGGCACCAAGGTGGTTTCTTTGAGGACACTGCCCAAAGAGGTGGGCAGTTGCACCTTGCTGTCTCACTGCTCCATCATTTACCCCTCACCTTGAATCCCTGACTGCTGAGGGAGTCACCCAAACCAGAACTAGTCCAGCTATCAGGCCAAAGCCTCTGCTGAGGTTTCCTCTTGCTTGCAAGGGCACATTCAGAAATATCTGGCTCAAATGCTTAGCTACTATAAACTGCAATTGTTCAGCTGATTTATATCTGCAAGGGATTTAGTCCTTGAGCTTGAATTTCTAATTCCTTTTCTTAGTGGTGAAGTATAATGTGAGTGTTGGTAAGAATAGCAGACAATGACTGCGCTGCTGTTACACAGTGCCATGACATAAATCATATTTATCATGTGGTTCTAACCATGTCACTTCCACAGTGCCCGGTAATTAATCTCCCCTAACCCTTATTTCACTCTGAACCTTTGAGTGATCCCAAGGGATGCTGTCGGCATCTCTGTCAGGCAAGTGCATCGCCCTTCTTTCCAAACCAGCAGCATTTTATCTCCTCTGAAACTTGTAATGAGCCTCTGCAGCGGGTGAGGGAACAGAAGCACTGACCACAGGCTGCCACTCCACGCGCTGGGTGCACAGCTGGCACTGTCCTGGGCTGGTGGCTTTGATTCGTGTCACTCAAGAGCCATGACAAGGCAGTGGTGAGCAAAGCCTGGCTGAACTCACTGCACAGGCCATGGAAAAAAGCCTAGACCAAAAAGTCAGGCTCCGAGAGGAACAAAATTAATGGCCTGTCAGGCAGTCGCAGCTGCTCCAAAGTGAGAGGGAACTCTAAGGTGAGCAGGAACTCGAGTCTCGTCCCAAGTTGTCACGGCCTGTTGCAAACCTGCTTTTGCTTTGAACAAAAAACCTTACTTGCTACAACGGAGCCCACGTGTGACTGCCTGTCCCCTCCACACACCTCTAGCACCGTGCACTGCCCTCGAACAGAGGAAGAAGCAAAGCTGGGCTTCCTTCTGGGATAACAACTTTTCTCTCTGGAGTTCCCAGAGGTCATTTCAACCCCTGAGCCGACAGGAGGTAGCACAGGTGACGAGCAGTTCCCTCTGGAAGGAGAGGAGGACCTTTCTCTGGCCACTGGAGCTTTCCACGTGGTCCTCTCAGCACACAAGCTGGAAATGAAGCTGAACTGCAAATTCCCACTTTCAAGTGATAGAAATTTCCTTTCGTGTCCCCTGCTGTGGCCAGGTCACCACAGCTCAGCAGACACAGCAGCTCAGGTGCCCCCTCTGGGGGTTCTGGGCTGGGGAAAAGCTTTCCCACAGTCATTCTTTTAAAGAATCCTTTGGGGAACAAAGAAAACTATGTATTTTAAACATTTAAGTATTATTAGAAGTAAGCAATAGAAATGATTGTTCTGGAATAGAAAAACATTTCCTGAAAGAATCTGTGCCAGCCTTAATTACACTCCCATTGTATTTTATCTTCCTGCTCCCCACACTGAGACGAAGGGTGGGTGGAAAATAATTGGAACAAGGTGAAAATGAGTGCTCATTAAATTGCAGACTACACAAGTACTCATTCCATGTGAGAGGGCCGTAAATATGACTTTTAATGAAGTTATGACATGCTTGCCAATAAAAGTCATTTACTTCACAGTATTACAGTTAATTATACACAGCTGGAGCCATTTAGTGCCCATCCCTTGTTAACTTTGCCTGGGCTCATTAACCCTTTCACAGCTCTGTGCTTTTGGTACCTTCCATGCAAGAAGAGCAGGCCAAAGAGGCTGGAGGAATTTTAGGAAGGAGTGGGGGTGCAGATACTGCACAGAAGCCTTGCAGAAGTACCAATATTCCAGCTGGAAAGCGAACTGTGCACTCAGGTCTAGGAAAGTACCAACCTATAGAAGCCCACAGTGGGGGCATTAAGGTATAAATGGGGAATGGACAAGTGCAGAGGCAGCAGCAGGGACGGGGTGGTGGCAGCTTGGCCAGCACACAGGTCAGGGGCGTCAGGGCTGCAGAGAACATGCAAGAAACTTCACTGAAGAGGTTTTCTGCAGTTTTGTCTCCAGTGCTGTGCCCACAAGAGGGGAGAGGCTGGCACTGCAGACTCAAAACATCCCTTTACATCCCATTTGCTCCCCTGTTATTCAGGAGGTAGCTGACTGCCTAAGCCATGAGCCCTGCAAGCAGAATATCCTGCTTTCCAGGAGGAATCCTCCTCTGAATACAGGTATCAATTTCAGTTCCTTTAGTGCTTCTGTGCAATTTGCAGCGAGAATGAGTTATCCGTTGCTTTCTCAAATAAAGAATCAAATGAAGAAGCTACAACTTAATTCAATGACAAGATTGGGAGGCTCTTTTGCCATGACAGGTCACTGGTGGCTGCCCAGACTGTGATGGACAGAGCAGATTAAGGTGACAGCATGTTTGTCCTTAGGAATTCCTGCTGCAGAAATAGAACTGCAGCCTTCACACCCCCGGGGAAGGTGGAATTGGTGTTTCATGCTCCTTGTTTTACAAAATCTCCAGCTCTGACTCCGTGGGAGTGTAAATCACGTTTAGGATGCCTGGCACTAGGTTAGGCTGAGACACACAGGGCTGAACTAGGACAAATGACATCTGCTAGTGTAAGTCAGCTGAAAATATTTTGAAGGGGCAACTATCCCTGCAGATCAGATGCTGCTTGATCAGGCCCATCCCTTCCATAGCCAGGGTAAAGCCAGTGAGCCAAAGCAAGTACCATGTCATGCACTCACTAATTTTTGTGAGCTTGTCCTACCTGCATCAACCTTACGCTGCCAACTCATCCAGTGACGCAGAGAGTTGGCATTGCTGAAAACAGAACCCTCACCTGTCATTTACTGATATTCACCATTGTACAGCAGTAGAATTTTACGAGTCTGGGGTTAAAAGACACAGAAAATTATTTCATCAGCGGACAGGCTCAACAGGCTAAAATCACCACTCATTTCTCAGCATTGGAGGGGCAGCATTGCCAGGTGAGGGGTACAGGAAGCTATTCAGCACAGAGCTCGTGCCAGCTCTTTTACTGCAGGGAAACCATTTCAGGCCATTTCTTTTTATGATCTGTTGCAAGTACAAAAGCCTCCCAATTTGCGTTGATTGTGCACGTTGCTTTTCCATCCCAAGAGCTCCTTATCTGCCACGGTTCCAAACAGTGCAGCTCTTCAGCTCGGGCCAGGATATGTTAACTGAGCACTTCTGCAAGACAAGAGCGACCCTGATCGATCCTTCCTCCCCCTAAATCCTTCTCTTAAGAGAATGAATGAAATCCAGGATTTAACAAGCGTTGCTGGGCAGATTAAAAACCCCTGCAATCAGGAACCTCCATAGCCCACAGCAACCTGGCTCCCAGTGGCCCAGGGATTGGTTCTCCTTTGTCAGGAGACTTGCCAGCACAAACTTTTATGGTGGCAATAAAAAGCATTCAACTGCCCCCTAAGCACTGGGGCCAAGCGCTGCTCCTGATCAGCTTCCAGCCTGCTGGCTCACGGGGTTTTTGCCTCTATTCCTTCCACCTGCTAATGAAGTCTGGAAAACAGAACTTTTCCTTGATTTTACTGGCTGGATACAGTAAATGACAGGCCCTTTGTGCACTTCGTAAGGATTCTTTAGCTCCCACACCATATACTACTCTTTTCCTGTAGCATTCATCTCGTTTGAAAGTTATCTCAAAGGACGTGTCGTGATCCAACCTGCTGGCAACACCTTCAAACCCAAGACTTGTATTATTCTAAACTTGGTAACACCCAGATTAAAAAATTAAAGGATTCAAACTGTCCATCCAGCATGTTAATCAACCTTGGCACTACAACGCAATTTGCTTCAGTTTGATAATGAAGACTAATTATCCAAATAATTCAGCATGACTATCTGTTCCTGACCACTGCAGATCATCCTGCTGCTCCTCAAAATCCTGCTTGTTCCTTCTCCCTTCTCTTATTTTAAGCTCCTGGCTGCTCCAAGTGCCTTTTATTTAAAGAGAAATTGGTTACCTGCTGCATGAATTTCTGCAGGGAGCCCTTTAATGTAGACTCTTGCAATTTTCTCCAGGAATACTCTAATAATTACAATGACTGGGGACTTGCACTTTGTTGTCTAAGGGGAAGCAACAAAAACGTGGTGAAAACTTATTTGTTGAACTCCACGTGGAAGGGAAAGAAACAAGTGTGATGGAGCCACGGGGTCTTCTCAAGCAGAAATGGGCTGGAAAAGAGCTGAGACCATTGGGATTTAGTGGTGGTGTTTCAACAGCTGGGAGAAGAGCGGTGCAGGTTGGCAAGGGACAACACACGAGGAGGACGCAATGGAAGTAGCTGAAAGGTAGGAGGTAAAAATGGTATGTGGCTTTCAGGGCTTAGGAAGAAGCACCTTGGTCTGACCAAGCCATCAAGTGTTAGAGACCCCTAATTTAAAACAGAAAACTGCTACTTTTAATTCAGACTCTCAGGTTTACAGGCCACGTTTTCAAGGTGATTTCTGCTCAGCAATCTGAGATTCTGAATAGAATTAAAAGGCCTCTCCAGGCGTGGGGTCCAACAGCTGCATTCACATTCATGCTGCACGTAAAGCCAGCACGAGCTCCCACCACCACCACCACCAAAGCCATTGCTGGAGCAGCAGACTCAGACTGCAGGAGGGGAGATGACTGAGCACACCTACACGCCAAGAGCTTTTCATCTCCCGGCTCAGAGCCGCTCAAAGCATGAAGTGGACCACTGCTGCCACCACATCCCTCTGCCAGCCTGTTTCTGCAGCCCAAGGGCATCGCTGTTCCTGTTCAGAGCCCTCTGTCTTCCCTCTCCTTGATGTAGGTAAGTAGATAAAAGTCACGTTTTAAGCTTCATCCTACTGGCTGCTCTGACTTCGGGCTTTTGGAACATGTCTTTGGTCTTCAATGTTTTCTGTGTTGATAGCTCACGCCAGCACGTTGCCCACAGCAGGCTGAAGTCCTTAAGCATCATTCCTCAGATGAACTATCAGATAGACCACCAAGGAAAGGGCCTGCATTCCACCTGCTGTGTCCCAGAAGCAGACACAAGAATCCCCAGTCCTGGGGTACGAACAGCTGAGGAGGGCACACGTGCAGACAGAGGAAGGGCTTGTTGGGGAGCCAGGGAGGTACTGCTGGGATTAAACCACGTCTACCACACCTCAGGGAGCAGTTACATCACTGGTGCCACCTCCTTCTTCATGGAGGAGCTTTAAATTCTGTTTAACTTCATGTACTGTCACCATCAAAGCTTTGTTTGCTGCAGAAGAACATGATTAGGAAAGAAAGCAAATACAGCATCACTCAGCACCCCAGTCATCAGAGAAACCACGAGACAGAAACAGCTGTTTCTGCTCAAACACTGAGAGGCCAATGGTGAAATATTAATTAGAGAAGGAGCTAAAACTTGTCTAGACAAAAACTTTAGGAATCACGTTCTAGTGGCTGGAGTAGTTATAAAGCAGAATACAATATGTAGGAAGCAATGCTTAATCTGTTGGATCTGTCTCCCATTGGAGAATTTTAAGGAGAGATTAGAGAACCATGTGAGGAGTGCTAAGTCTTGCTGATGCTGCCTTTGAACACTTGACCTCAAGAGATTCCCTTCAGCTCTGTTTTTCTGTAATTGCGTGTTGTGAAAGGCAGTGAAATTCAGCCTTTACTGAAAGACAGATGTAAAGCTTGAGAGAGAGCCTGAGTATGAATATACCATTCCACTCCACCCCAGAACCTGGGAAAGTGATTAGGAGGTCTCAGGAGTATAGTCAAGTCTCTCACTGCCTTCCCACAAAGCCTCAAGTCTCACTGGTGTTGTAATGCCTTGTTTTAACTATTTGAGCCATCTTACTTTCAAATTGGAGCAAGGTCTCCTCAGAAAACGTTCTTTTCTAAGAGCAGCCCATACAACAGGTGCTGTGCAGTGGAGCTTCCCTTCCCTCCAGCACTCAGAATATTCAGACAGAGAAAGGGGAAAAGAGGCAGAGAGAAAATAACCCTCCTGAACCCAAGGAGTCCAAACGCTGGAGCTGGAAACAAAACCCAGAGATTTTCATTCTGGTCTCCAGCAGAATTCTAGCTCCAAAGTAAACAGGGGTGACAGACTCATGCCACTAACTTGGGAGGTAATTTTTTCTTCTTTCCCTCCTTGCATTACAAAACACCAGACTATGGAAACCAAACCATTTTTAACAAGGAATCCACACCAAAATGTTCGGTCAACACAAGGGAGGATTAGAACAAGAGAAGCCCTGTCAGTAAGTTGGGTTTCTCTCCTGGATGGCAGCCTTCAGACCCGACCCCTGGATTTCTAAGCTAATGAAGCAATTCCTTTGGCTAAACAAGGATTGGAGGCTCTAATTCCCTGACACTGGAGCCCCTCTTTGTGTGACAGAAGCACTTGTTTGCAATTCAGCACCTTCCTGTGCTGTGCAAGGGCTCTGCTGGAATGATGTCTGGCTGACAGAGCACACCCTTCACTGGTCCTGGGCACTCACAAGTCCCGTGAGTCAGTTCTTTTCATGGGATTCATTTTATTTCACATATTCTCCCAGGCTGCAGAAGAATTGCCTGTTGGTGGCAAAGGCTTATCTTGTTGTGGCAGTCTGGGAATCAGGGGAAGGGAAACGTGTCACGCTGCAGCCAAGCAGGGAACAAAAGGAGGGGACAACCCAAAATCTACTTCAGGAACCTTTTAGTGAGTTTGCGTTGATGAATGTGGGCAGGGAATGCAATGGAAAAGCAAATACGCTGTAAAAAGAAGATTTAACAAGTTTCTTTTTCAGCTAGGGGTGACAGCCTCATACCACCACCCCTCTGTGAGGAGCAGCTCAGGAGATACTCCAGAAAAAAGTTCTCTGTGGTCCCTCTTTACTTAAAAAAATTCCTTTCTCATCTATTCTATGAGCTCTCACCTCAATTTTTTTTTCATTATGGTAATAGTTGTCCTATTATTGTTTCACTTTTTATTCAAGCCTTTTCACTTAATGCTTACTTAAAAAAAACCCACCAAAACAGGCCAAGTCTCCATCGCATCACATATAAAGGAGTAAAACCAGCAGAGCTGGCAGCTGGGGCTTCCAAGGCTTTATCTTTTTCAGTTATTGCAGTTTGGAGTTACAGAATTGTATTCACGATGAAATGCTTCAGGCAGAGCCAAGATGAATGTTAATAAATAAACATTTGTCTGCTCCTGTGCACTGTCCCTGCACAGCCCTGCTCCAGCAGGCTCCCTCCAGCTGCCACACTCTGTCTTTAGCTCACTTTGGAGGAGCACAAGACTCACCTCCCTCTCTGCTTTCTTATTAAACACCGGTGAAGGTTTGCTGCCCCCACGTGAGCCTGGGATTGTGGCACTTGGGGTGATTCATCCATCACCTCCGTGCTCCTCTCAGGGTCTCTCACGGAGCCCCCTGAGATCTTGTTCATTAGCACAGCACCCGAGCGTGGTCTTGGTGCTTTTAAATCATAGGAGGATTTGAACAGCCTGGCAAGGAAAGACATTTGGAACCGCCTGGGATTGTATTTTCAGAGACACTTCCATGAGAGCTGCTGCATGTCTGCTTTATGCAATTAAGAGGAGATACTGATCCTATGAGCACATCAAAACGATTTCAGAAGTACTTCATGATCTCTGCCCATGAGGTGAGAGGATTATTGGGGTGGCTGAGCCCTACTGGGATCCACCAGGGGGAATACAAGCGGGTTGGGAGTGGCATTTGAGGGACGTGAGAGAGATGGGATCAGCTATTGCTGGTGAAGTCCACTGGTGGTCTGTGGGAGGCAAAAGGGACCCAGGATTTCAGCATCCCCTGGGTCAGGATGATGACGGGCACACAACGCTGCTGAGCACAGCTCTAAGCCTGTCCCAAGTCCAGCAAAACTCACTCTGACAGACTAATTCGTGTCCTTCTGTAACACACAGGGAAAAAAAAGAGCGTTTTTTTCACCTTAAAATTACTCCTGGATAAAACCATGTTTTTAAATATTCCCACTGCATCACTATAAGAATGGTAAGGAAAAAAATAGATTTGTGATGAGTTATTGTGACCACTGTGGAATTCTTTGGGGCCACGGGAAGCAGGACAGAGAAATAAGATTTTGCGGCTACTGACAATTTAATTTCTTTGATTCCTGGTCCACCTGCAGATTGTGTTGTTTTTGATGCTGTGCCTTATCAGGCTCCCTAATCCTTCCTCAGAGGGGTTCAAGGAGGGGGGTTTTCAAACAGGTGTTCGGGAAATAAGGAGGGAACACGGCTTACCGAGGAAGGGCTGCTCCAAATCACATCTAAGCGTGTTGATCCAGAGGAGCAAGGAGCAAAGCAGAGCCCCTGGGCTGGTCCCAGAGTTTGATCTGGAGAGTGCTGTGTTTAATTTGGCACTCAGCAGGCCCAGCCAGGGAGCAGGGGCTGTGCAGGGAACATCTGCCGAGCCTCAGCTGCTGCCAAGGGAAATGCAAAGGAGGCAGAAAGAGAACAGCGGCAGTGCTGCATCTCCAAATGGCCTTTGCTTTTAGTTTACAGCTAATGCTTTTTAAATCCCTTCCAGTTGAGAGGGGTTTTTTCTTGGTTTAGAGATGTGGACTCGACATTCAAATGCATGGAGATGGGACTCGCACTATTTCTGAAAGCCTGCAAGCTGAGATGGGAGGATGGCTGTGACGGCACTTCAAAAGTCTACAGGAGTTTTCTTGGCAATCTAATTTTACCACAAAAAAAATTAAATTCAGGACATACTGCCAGCCCAAACCCGCAGGCTGATTTAGTCAAAATAGGGCACAGTGTGCCGTGGCCCACAGGAGCGTGGCACAGCCAGAACTTCAGGCACACACTTTAGGGGCTGTGGCTGAAGATTTCCTTGCTCCATCAGTGTTACTGACACTGAAAGGGAGGTTTCAGGGACACAAACCTGGCTTTGGGGTGCTCATGGGCTGTTGAAGATTGCAGTGCGTGAACACCTTAAAGAGTTACCGTAGTGGGACATCACAGAGACAACGCAGACACTGGGAGGGTATAATTTAATTTATTTTCACAGCAGTAGCACTTATTCTTGCATTTTAAGTGCGGAGTGCTGTGGGGGACAGAGAACTACTGTAAATGTGGCCCCTGCACTGAGTGCTTAATAATAAACACCGGAGACATGCCAACAACCTTCAATTAACAGCAGTCACCTGCAAGTGCTGCCTTTGCTCAGGGTTCAGAGCTCAAGCCTTAAAGTGCGTATTGGTACAGCAATTGGAGTGAAATGAGTTTGGTTTGGGTTCGAACCGAAACATTAAATCTCGTCCCTCCCAGCTGCAGAAGACCAAAAGGGAGTTTACACCAGCCCGTTCCTGTTCCTGCTCAGAGGAACAGCAGAGCACAAACCCACCTTTATTCTGCTCCACCTTCATCATTTCAGACAGAGCAGTGCAGGGGAGCGAAGGATCGGATGAATTGTGACTCAAAGGGGCCCGGAGCGAACCTGGAAAACCTTCCAGCTTTGCTAATTTCCCAGGGAATGATCAGCTCAGGGTTGAAGCAGCTGTGATAAGAGGAGTCCTGTTTGCAGCAACAGCCCAGATAACCTGCTTTTGTTTTAATGGCACCTTTTCCATCCTGGGCCTGGGAGTCTGTCATAGCAAGGGACTATAAATTCCTGCCACAGCATGCTCCTTACCACCTACAGCCTTTCTGTGGCAATATGTGACCCATAAATCACACTGACACTCTGCCACGGCTCTTTTAATGCTCTTTCCTCTCTCCCCTCCTGCCTTTCTTCTCCGTGAAGCCCAGCAGCTCCACCAGGGAGAAAGAATTTAAAAAAAAAACACCCCCAAAAAAGGCATCATAAAGCAGAATGTGATCAGATTTTGTGGGGGAACCTGGAGGTGAACGCCGTGAGGATCCACAGACCCTGGACACAGAGCGCAGCCTCTCTGAGGGCTCTGACACGTGGGAGGTGCTGGAGGGTTTGGCAATGGCAATAAACCCTTTCCCATACAACATCAGCAGTGGACTTGGCCCCGGGAATCAGTTCATTGCAGGTTTCTTTCCAGGGATCCCTCAGTGTTCTGAGCAGCCACATGTTCTAAAGGAAAGGGAATTACATGAACTTTTTGGAGTAACTCTGTGGCACTGGAGCAAACCTGGTCAAGTGGCAGACCTTTAGAGGTCCTTTTTTGGTTTCACAGTGATTCACAGAGAGAGAGATCTATAGAGACAAAAGACTAAGAATTCAGTGCATTTAGATTTAACAGACTCCCCTGAACTACCAGCATTCTCTTAGCAAAGAAACTGCTTAAATGATTTATATAATAATTTCCCCTTGGATCTTCTCATTGGCTCACTGGACAATGTGACAATATCACAGATATCTGTTTCTGTTATTCCTTATTTCATTATTCATCTTGCTTTTTGTTCTGTTACATTTATTCTACTTAGCCAATAACATCTCTGTCAAGTGCAGTTTAATTGGTATCTAAGGTCTAGTCTGCATTTTCATTTTACTGGAATAATAATGTTGCTAAGGGGCATGATTTTTTTTAGAAAAGAGTTATGCTGCTATGAACTCCTGGGTGGATGCAATGAGGTTAGTATAAAAGTGATTTATACTGGTTTACTTCTTCCCCTACTCTGTGGTAATAGCAATCTAATTATAAAGTATGTTTATGCTGACACAATCGTATCCACAATCTGGGTTTATTTTTTTTTCATTCTTCATTTGTCTTAATGTAAATTCTGCTGGAGGAAGATGACACATGCACACACAGACACCCACGGGCAGGATCAGCAAAGCCCCAAAAATCCATTTGGTCGAATTCATCAGAAGATAATTCCGTCCCTGGGGCTTTAATCTCTGCAGAGCAAGATCAGTTTGTGGTGATCGTAACTGCTGGATTTGCATTCCAGCAGTAATAAAAGACTCCCACAGTGCTTAAAGAAAATGCCATTTATGGAGCTTCCTTTTAGAAAATAGGAGCAACAGCACAGCAAAGTGCTAAACTGCTGTTACTTAAAATGTGTACCAGATTCATTTAACCCTTCCAGCCCTGCATGCAGCAGATCAATAATGCACAATTAGATGCAAGAGGAAACAACTGTGTTTGTTGATGCTCAGCCTTCAGGTTCCCACGTGGCGTGTGTTTGGCTGATTGTGGGGTGTGTTTGGCTCTCCTGCTTGTTTGTTTGATTATGGTGCTTCTTTGTTTGATTTTGGTGCTTCTTTGTTTGATTTTGGGGTGTGTTTGGCTCTCGTGCTTCTTTGTTTGACTTTGGGGTGTGCTTGTTTGGCTTGGGTGCCTGTTTTTGGCGTCTGTTTCAACCCTTGTGCTGGACGTGGTGACTTTCAATGCCCGTCTGTGAGGCTGGATCCCACCCACACGCTCAGATAATCCTATTTTCCCTTGGTTCGAGATTAAAAACCATGACCAACAAATGCTTGACTAGAGACAACAGGCAAGTAGTGTTTCCTGTACCCCTGCGTAAGAGGGTTTCTAGTAACGCTCTAATACTGTTGCAGCCTGGCATTAAGACTGAAGGAGGTGAGCTGTGGAGATGAAGAGCTGCAGTAGCTTTTCGTCTCCCAGGATAAAGACAAAATAAAAGGATTCTATTAAAAGTTGCTTGAGTTGCCCTTAAGCCATACAGCACAATCTAATTCTGAGATCACAAGCAGCATCCTCCTTGAGGCATGCCCCCAGGAGGGACCTGGGAGATGAGGAATCCTCCTAGACCCCGTCACAGGGATATAAACGAGGATGGGAGGTGATGCCAATGGGAAGAACCTTGGCTGGCTGCACTGATGTGCCACCTGGTTCCCTGTGCTTGATGGGGATGAAAATCAGCTGGGATCTGGCTGAGGCTGAGTGGCAGCAGCACAAGGAGGGAGCTCAGGCTTTTCCCAGGTGCCACAGGACAGCAAATCAATATCCTGCTTGTTCCAGGAGCAGCACGAGCAGGGAGTTCAGCCTGAAACTAATGGGAGGGCCAGGAGAGAACAGCCCCAGCGCCGTTGCTGTGACAAATAATGACAGAAAATGACTGAAGCATTTTACAGGTAATGTTGCAATAAAAAAAAACGTCCCTTGGGTTGCTTGGTTATAATTGGGCTGAGCCTGGCAGGGCTGAGGGCCAGAGCTCTGTGGGATGCACGAGCAGTGGCTGCACAGAGAGGCAGGGAAGGCTTGCACGTAAGGAAGGGTCCAATGAGGATTTTCATTTGGGTCTGCATGGTTTTAGAACTAAGTTGTTTTGGCCACTCCAGCTTTGTTAAATTCTTGTCACTGACCGCCTCTGTAACCTGCTTCCCCCAGGACAGTGTTTGCAGAACAGAAAGTGAATGTCTCTCTGTGCTGGGTTGTTTAAAAATTTAAAATAGTCAGTGCTCTCTTCAGTGTGACAAAGGCACAAATGCCAAGTTTCTCTCAGTATTCAAATGATCCTGTGTATTTGAGGATTTTTCTCTTCTTCAGTCATTCTAAGTAGACTGCAAGAGATCTGAAGGTACCCCACGTTACCAGGCTTGGGTTTAGGCATTGTACAGGTATGAATAGCTGGTAGTTTCTTCTGCAGTTTCAAAGACCATACTTCTTATCTCTGAGAAAAGTGCTGAACGAGTTAGCACCGATTTCAATGCAAAGAAATAACCCAGTAGTGTGGGAAGTGCATAATTTTCCTGCTTGTGCTGCTCCCCTTGCCCTGTAGTGACCACAGGCTGTCTGAATGTCATAATTCCAACAGGGAGTGAAGTTACAGCAATAACTGTGTGCAAAGGCATCAAACATTCATGACCATATCTGAGGCTTTCTAGTCCATAAACCTTCTCTGAACTCAAGTAATAGAGTTATCAAAAAGATAGAGCAGCTGTTCGTCATGACTGTGTGATACTCATGGGCTTCCCTGGAATGTTCTGGTGTATTAAGTACATTGGTATGATCTGGGCTATTCTATAATATATTAACCAGTACCCAACAGACCTAAACTTTTGAGTTTTTCCAATGTTTTCCCCCTTAGCTTCAAGGATAAACACATTACGTTGTGCAAACCTCTTTTCTGATTTGTGATATGTCTAGAACATACAGAATATATATAAATGGATAGGGTTGTTTCTTTCATGTTTTAATTGAAAACCAAAACATGCTTGTTCTTGTGTTTTCTTTCATTATCAGACTCTTCCAGAGGGCATTCTTGTGTCTGTGCTGAGATTTAGTCAATCCTCACCTTTCAGGTGTTATTGTCTTTCAAATAACACCCGGACTGGAGCTGTTGGCAGAGTTACTTAACGTATGACATGGTTTAGATAGAGCATTACACGACCTGAAGTTTTCTGCGTGGCCACTTACACGACCAGATGTCCAGTCAGTGAGAATTGTGTCCTTGTAACCCACGTCCTGCTGGTTTTTCAGACTGTGTAGTGGAGCTGGTGTGCGGGAGGTCAGGGGAGAACGTTCTGCACAGCAGCGTGTGCTGGGCTTCCCTCTGCCTGGTAAGTGGCTATTGCCCTGGCCAGGAAAACATATGGACAGTGCTATTTATAAACATGGGGTTAATAGAATCCTATAAAGTGAGCTTTTACGACAAGTTTTGCCACCGGAAAGCCCAGAGGAATAACAGAATCTGTAAGGGATCCAGTTCCGTGTGAACTCTGCACCTCTGGGCTCGGTGGCTCTTACGCTCAGATTGTCAATACAATTAATTTGTCTCTTAATAGCTCTTCCTTGGAAACAAACCACTCCTGGTAGGTACCAGAGTAAGATCTGGGCTGCTCTTCACTTGCAATGCTCCTTCCAATTGCTGGTCCCTCGTGGGAGTGTGATGAAGTGTGATAAAGGCAGGTTACAACAGCCGGAGTAGAGTGTGGGTATCTGTTCACTCCAGTGAATGAGTCGTGGTTTCCTAATTAGACCAGCTCAAGGGGCTGTTAGTACCACACTGGTTCTGGCTGAATGCTTTTTAGAGGTGTGAGCTAAAGGGCTTCACCACCACAATTGGAGTCAAACCTTTGCTGTTTCGAGTGAGTGTTAAATTTAATGGCCCGTTCCGTGGCTCTGTTCTGTCCTTGAACCACAGCACAGGGCTGAGGTGACACTGCTGTGCAAAGGGCAGGCTGGGCAGGAGTTCGTGCTCTGATGTCGAACAGGAACTGCGAGAAGCTTCAGCTGTGTCCTTGAGAATCTGTTTCTAAGGCCAGAGGTGCTTTTCCTAATTCAGCTTTGTCTCGGGCAGGGAAGGGGGGTCTCCTCTTGGCAGCGTGTGGTGTCCTGATAACCAAGAGCTTTGCAGTGAGTGCAGAGGGACAGCGATGGCTTTGATGGATTCGGCAGCAAAGCAGTGGCTGTGATGTGACTGGTGACCCTGGCACTGTGCACAGGTGCACGTTTCCTGTTGGGGACACTTCAGCAGGGCTTTAATCGGAGTGACACATTCCTTGGATGAACGCGGGAGCAAACCTAAGGAGAAAGTGGGTTTGATGTTGTAAAGAGCTCTTTGTGTGCTTAGTTCCCGGCTGATTGCAGGGATTCCTGAAATGCAGCCTGGACTAGGCTTTAATTGCATTCGGAGCCAGCAGTGCATTATGTTTTCCACATCCTAGCAGTGCAATAGGATTTGAAAGCATTTTGAGGGACAGGTCTTGCTCAAAGCCTTGTTGCCTTGCCAGAGGACTGGGGACCTTCTGTTTCTGTGTCATCTGCAGAGCAGGGGCTTTGGCGTGTGTTTCCTTGCAGCCAAATTGTGCTGCTGCCTGTGGATTACGCTGAATATTTCACCCTGTGCCTGTCTAAACTTCTGAGCGTTGCAGTCGCAGACCGTGCGTGTAAATAATTTGTGAAAAACATTATATGGGTTTTAAATCTTACCCTCTTGGCATCTGCATTTTCATCTCCGAGTGTTCCTCGTGTTTGCAGGGCTGTGATAAATGAGCTTTTCAGTGAATTGGTTATGGTGGATTTTAGGAGAAAGCAGAAGTAGCTGTTACTCACGTAAATATGCAAAACTTTGTTGGTAACAAACTAGAAAAAAAGGCTAATTAGTGTAATTACTGTCATTATAATTCTAATTTAACTGCATAGACTTGTATTGCAGCAACATCAGAGCTGTCACATTTGCAAACTGCATAATTATATGTATTAAGTACTGTCTCTCTTGCATCCAATATATGAAATAGGCTGTTACCTTAGAGTGCTCCAAAAAAGAAGTCAAAATGTCATTAAAGGGCTGACTTGATCTCCTTGATTTTTTTGATTACCAGTGAAAGGTGAAACAAAAAGCTTGTCTAAATAAACGTCTTTTAAAAATTTACTTGCTAAAATTCATAAATACATGGTGAGCTGGAAATGCTAAATGAAATAATTCAAAGCTTGTCAAAGAACTTCCAGACCTGGTGCTGCTGCTGCTCTCCAGAAGAGCACGTGTCAGCAGAGCAATGTTTTAGTCGTGTGTGTGATGTGCAATTCCTGGAGAAGTGCAGGTTTAGGTGAAGCAGGAATTTAAAAATAGCCAGGAAAGGTCTCCTGCCTCAGTCAGAACCTGCTCTAAACTATGAGATTGGTTTGATTCCCAGGCAACATCACATTCTTCTCGTCTCAGTGTTTGGGAATTAGGTTTGTGTTTGTCACAAGTGCGGGGGCAGAGATGGTGACACTTCCTCCCCTGCTGGTCTGGTGTTCCCTGGGGGATGCGCTGGCCTGGCTGGGAACAGACACAACCCAGGACCTCGGACCAAACCCCTCCTGAGCCTTGAAGCTGCGAGACCGAAGCCAAAGACTGCATCTCTCGTGAAGGTGAACAGGAAACTTCAGTAGGAACAGACACGAGGTTTGACGTGACCCAAATCAGACTCTGATTCTGAGTTTTTTAACTTGGTTTCGTTCCCTGAGACCGTGACATGTTGCACGCCCTCTTTGAGCCCCCGACCCTCTTCCAACAGACTGAGGAAGTACATCCTGTGAGACTTCCTCACTTAATATGTATTTATGCTTCTGGAGCACTCTTGACAGTTTGTTTTCTCCCCCTTTCTACATAAAAAATGAGTTGCTTTTGTACCGCTCAGCATTGTGTTATGAATATTAATCCAGAGGGTTTATTTTTGTTATTCTAAATCTGCCTGTATCCTTTGTAAGAAGAAAAATGGGACATAATTAATCTCTCTGTTAATCTTGATATTTGCATGGAACAAGTGAAACAAGCTCTTCAAACCACTTGCTTGACTCTTAAGAAGTATTTACACTGCAGTTCAGAGGGAAACTCGAGGGCTTATTTATTTATTTATTTTCATCATCTAAGATTCAATACACACAGTGGGAGGCAAATTTTCTAATTCCCAGTGAGTTTTATCTGGTTCACTGTAGCTGCTGGAAGATGATTTCAACTGTGTCTGCAGGAGGAGGAGTGGGAAGTCACCAAGTTTGGGGAGGCAGCTCATTGAACAGACCCCGTGGCTCAGGGACACAGCAGTTCAAGGGATGCTCTGCAGTCCAGGATTAACGTGGACCTGGTGGTTGGGAATCTGCTGTGGTTGGGAATCTGCTGTGGCAGGAGCGGCTCGGATACTCGGTGCTCTTGGAAATGATCTTCCCTGCCGACATCCCTTTCTCTGGGCTGCCTTTGAGGAGGTGTGCGCTGCAGGATAAAGCCTGTAATTCCCTGGAGGTCGGGCTGTGGGATCCAGGGTTTGTAAGAGAAACACCACGTGCTGGGGGACGTGGTGTGAAATTGAGCTCTGCCACACGCACTTGTAGAGGAGGACTTCAGTCCCTCTGGGGTTTCTTCTGTTGCTAAGCTGGTTTTAATGCCAGCAGCACAAATTCCACGTGCCTTACCAGGCATCGTGTTTTCTCTGGGCTTTGTGGAAACACCCCCGACATCATCCTGTTGTTGCAATCCAAGGGATGTGGCAGCCTTGAAGTACCATGAGCAGCATATTTTGTAATATCTGCAAACTTAAGGGTTTCATTCTGTGACTTCTGCAGAGTCTTTAAGTGCTGTGGGAAATGCAGCCATTCAAAGCACTTAAACTCTGTCCAGCGCACAGCGACTTGTGTCTTAGCATTTTTATATGTTCTGCATACCTCGAGCCTCGGTCCTGAGGCAAAACCCCCTCATTCTGGGCACTGACTTTCCTGGGGGCTGTAATGGACACAACAGAGCAGCACAAGAAACTTTAGAGATTTTTGAAACTTTAATAAGCATCACTTGGTATGAAGGAGTTGAAATTTGTTTGATCTCTTGTTGCTGTTGTTGTTAACAAAAGATTGATGGGGGGAAAAAAAGCCAACTAGAAGAGGGGAAGGATCTGTGCTCTCTGTACATTAATAGGATTGGTACAACCATGCGAACAGATTCAGGGGTTGGGTTTTTTTCTCTTGCTGGTCAGAGAATTTCTGCAGGTTGAGCTTTAGTTTCCTCAGAATTCTGAGCCTCTCTCCCTCAGTGTGAGGTCACTGACTGCTCAGAGAGTCATCTCGTAGCCCCCAGGTGGGGCAGCTCACTGAGAGAACACAGGTTTATGCTGTCTAGTTTACTCAGCAATAGCACCTGTCCCCTCCTCACCCCTCATGCTCTTCAGAAAGGTCATTAAAAGAGGACTCAGGAGAGGAACCAGAAGGTGGATATGTGGGAGCTGAGGTGGGTGGAAGAGAAATGTGTGTGTTCTGCGTGAGCGCCAGGGTTTGGTTCTCTTGCGCTGCTGGCCCTCTCTGCCTCTGAAACCAGAAGTTGTGCCTGGGTCTGAGAAAGCTGCCTGTGTTGAAGCCTCCTCAAAGGTGGGGTGCTGGTGCATGAGTTTGTTTAGACAGGTGGCATTCTCTAAACTGAAAACCCCGGTGTTTTGTAGTGAAATTCAAAGATGTTTTATGTGTCCAAAGGCGAGGTAGAAACCAGTTAAATTTAGCACTGATTTCAGTGGGTAAAATCTGTGCGTGTTTCGCTGGCCTGGAAAGCTGCTTTCCAAGGAAGCATTTTTACTGCCTAGCTCTATGAAAAGAGCCTGTAAATGTGTTTCCCCTGCATTCTGCTGGTGCAGCCTGCTCACCGGAGATGGGTTATCGCAGACCCCCGCTCGGAGCTTCATAATTCATAATCACAGCTCCAAAAACTGGGGGAAGCCACAGCTTTGAGAGCACGTGAATGAAAAGTCTCTGCGTTCAGGGGGTGGTCGCAGCGGCTGCTGCTGTGACATCTCTCCCTCAGTTTGCCGTGGCACTGACTTGGTGCTGTCACCTGGGTGTTCCAGGTGGAACTGGGGCAACGGGGTGCCACGTGGTGACTCTGGCAGGGTGTGGGAAATATTTTAAGGTGAATCCTGTGACTCAGCCGAGGTTGTGACCCTTCTTATGAACACATGCTAACAGTTGTTCTGCTGGGAAAACCTACCCCTTGGTGAGCACTGAAGGTGCTGTTGACTTCCAGAGACACACGAATCCACCTGAGGAGAGCCCAGTGAAGTACAAGGTTAAGCCCCTGGGCTGACAGCGACAGGGCTGGGCTCTGCCATGCAATGCAGTGCCATTAGTAGGTGCAGTAACAATTGTTTTTGGAGGCAAACCCTTCATGTTAAAATTTCTGAGCCAAACTCGGCTGTGGTGTGTCATTTCAAAGGACTGCAATGAGGATGAGGTTGGACCTCCATCTGAAAAGTAAATTGGAGCAATATTGAATCTTTGGAAATGGTAACCCCGCTTTGAAGGCTCCCGTTTTATGAGAGGTGCTTTGAAGGTATTCATTTACTCTGAAATGAATTCATGCTATTCATTCTGCCACTCACAGAATAAGATATAATAGCAGTCACTCACGATTGCTGTCATCTATCAACAGTTCATTACAGACCAGTTAGACTGAGGATATATAGCATTTGTGAAAAGTGTTAGTGTGTGCAGCTTGAAAAGAAAAAGGCAGCAACTTTATCTGTGGAGAACTGAGCCTGTTTCCCTGCAAGCCTCTGTAGTGACATTTGGAATGGGTTTTATCGGGGGAAGCTGCTGATGCACTGGACAGATGAACTGGGAGAAAATGGTGCTGCTCGAAGGAGTCACTTCATCCCAGCTGAGGATTAAACCTGTTCTGGCCCGTCTTATCCCACACAGGGCTGTACCGGGTGGAATGACTCGTCCCAGTGCAGCAGAGCTGTGAAACTGGGAAGGAAAAAGGGTGTACTCCCACTCTCGCTAACCAGATGTGAATGAATCCCTGCACAAGTGCATAATTTTCCTTAGAAACTCATCTCTTTGGTCCAAATCTGCCAAATGGCTGGTGTGTCTCCTCTGCTTTGGCCTCTGAAGTTCAGCCAAATACCCTTTAACTAAGTCTGGAGATGGGAGCTGCGAGTTTGATGGGTCTGGGATTTCTTTACCAGAGAAGTTGGGTTCCTCTGGTTACTGAAATGACTTTTTAGGAGTGTGGTAGTGTGTGAATAGAGAGGATCAGTGGAGCCCTCGGTTAACACCCTGTACAATGCTTGTGGCAGTATTTCTCTGTGTAACTTACCCCACCTAAGCAGTGTTTTTAATATGGTTTTAATCCTTCCAACAACTTCTCTGTAGATAGAAGAACATGGAAAACAACAATATACAGGCTACAGTGGACACCTTAGCTGGGAATATAGTTTCTCCCAAATCTCTGAAGAGTAATTGAGTTAATAACTAGTTAACTACTTGCTAATGTATAATTTTCTCATTTAGACAAGGAAGTTGTAATTAACACATATGGCCTACAGATACATGTGGGGTGGGGGGGAGATATATCTAATATTCCTCCCTCTTTTTCCAAGTATGGGTAGATTAGAATGTCCTGTTCTGTGGGAATTACATTTTAATGAACTCTAATACATGCAGATCCCTTTAACGAAGGCTTTTTTATCAGCTCTTTTAATTACAAGGATCAGCTTGAAGCAAAAGGACTTGGAAAGCTTTGCATTTAGAAGAAGAAGGAGGAAAAAAAAAGGTGTGTGGGGGGAAATCTCCCCCCCCGGGGAAGTGTCCTTGCACTGGTGTCGCATCACTGTGATGTGGCGCAGCATCGTGTCCTAATTCAGTGCGGGGAGGGCTCCAAAGATGCTCTTGTGGGTCCTGCTCTTTCCTTTTTGTCCAAATCCTCGCAGGTGCTGACGATTCTCCGAGCTTGCAGTGTCGCCCTCTGTCAGCAGGTGTCCCTTCAAGCTCGCCTATATTCTGCATGGATAAATACATATATGTATTTGAGGGGTATCACAGAGATGATCTGGAATGAATTGCCTCATGGGAACGTCCCATATTTGATCTTTATTTTCCATCGGTCTCGTTCGAGGAGTTGACTGGGGGTTTTGTTAATAATGATCTTTAAAAAGGAGAAAAGAAAAAAAAGAAAGAAAAATAATAAAGGTGCTGATGACCCGTGATCCAGAAATAATATAAAAGACAAACCCCAAACTCGTGTGTTTGCTGGGAGGGGGGATGGAGGTGCCACCTTTGGCCAGCTCAAGCTCCCTGGTGTGTTCTGTTATATGTGACATGTGGACACAACCTGGGTTTGGAGGGGAGGCCAAACCTTGTGAGAGTTGCCAATTCAAAAAAGGACGTTCCTGTAGCTTGCACTCGGTAATGCCTGACTCAAACTACTAGTCTTGAACGTTTCTGGTGTGTGGGAGGTTGTTTAGCTGGTTTGGGTGTTTTTGCATTTTATCTTTTAGTGAGTACTGCTACTATACTGGTCCACAGCCAGTGGTGTGGAGGAGGGTTCCTGTCTCCACTCCACTCTACTGGTGGTGGAAAAGGAACTGGAGGTTGAGTCCCTGTTCCTCCTTAGGTTTGTCATCATGGAGCAACTTGTCTGTTGCACTGAAGGACCCCAAGGGCGGGAGATGCCCCGGACCAGGTTTTGGTTCATGGTGGTTAATAAATGACAGAGACAAGCTCAAAGTCCCTTCACCAGCCGAGATGAGTGGCGGAGCTGTGAGGAACAGCCCCTCTGATCTCAGAAGGGTGTGTGTGACAGCTCATCTGGTTCTGATGTGGAAGGGGCTGACAGCTGGACTTGTAGATGCCACGGATTTGGTGTTTTCGCTGGAGCTGAGTCTGATCAGAGTCAGTCTGTGAGTGCTTCCTTGCACCAGATAAAATATTCCTCCTGGATGTGCTAATGTACACTGTCTTCACACACCAAAAAAGACTGCAAGATCTTCAGGGCTTAGATGCCATTTGGATCTTGCTCTCATCAGCATAATTATTCTCGTTTTAGAAAAATAAAAATGTCATTAGGAACATAACCTTCATTTTTCTGTTTCAAACGCGGGCTGTGGCTTTTTGGTGCCTTTAGACAACCCTGCCTCTTCAGCTGTGTGGGTGGAAGCTGCCCTGGGTTAATGGAGGTTTCCTTGAGGTCTTTTGTAGCTTGGATATAGGCAGGTTTAAGTTTGGTCCCAAAGGAACAAATTCTGCCATACAGATTATCCTGACCAGATCTTGCAGAGCAAATTGGTCCTGTCCTGAACCACCAGCTGAGGCTCTACAGGGCGTTGCCTGGGTTTAGTTTTGCGCTGCTTGTCCTCATCCTCCAGACCTGATCCCTCTTAATGTTCTGCATCTCTACTCGCACCTGTCGGAGCCCATGGCATTTAGGGGGTTATTGAGGAGCTGATTCCTAATTAACTGCAGATGGTTAGCGACGCTCAGAAATATAAATAACAAACACCTACCCTGGTAAGAAGCAATAAAGTGCGTCAGACTCTCCTGTGAGATGTTCTCTCCTCCTGCGCCTCCCCCCTCCCACCGCTCTTTAGGAGCTACTGCTCTGAAAGCAGTGACAGCCATTTCCCAGAATGTTCCTCTCCGTGTAGGTATCTCTGTGCCACTCTGTGCTCCCGGATTTGTAAATAAATGCCTCGTTGTCAAGGTGACAGGCATTTTATGGTAGTCGGTTGAATAAATAAATATGCTGGGAAATTAAAGCTCCCAAGTTTGCCAGTCACCGTGAGAGCTCCCGCTCTGTGTGTTGCTGACATGGGGGACAGCTGAAAAGCCTCCTTATTGCTCTTTGCATCCAGCAGGAGAACGTACAAATCTTACCTTGAGCAAAATTCCACGTTGGCACCAACAGCAGAGGCTTTGGCATTGACCCCGCAGAGGTCTGTGCCAGCCCAGGTTCGTGCCAGCACCAAGTGTTTCAGGGAGAGAATTAAGAAATCTGTACAGAAATGGGATCAAATTATTCCGTGCTTACAAGTGGACTGTTCTTCATCATTTTGTCAGCCCTGAGGTGTCTGGAACACCTGGCTCGTGGGTCATCACCTGCCTCCCCACCACCCCCAGCGCATCTGATGGGTGAAATCACACTTGTGGCAGTTTATCAATTTCCAATTATATCCTTTCTTGCAGGGAAAGTATCTTCATGTTAATTTATTATCGTAAGTGGGGATAAAAGTCAGCAGTGCTTGAGGACAGACTCAGTGTTATAAACACCTCACAAACGAGAATTCTTTCCCTGTGTTTTGCTCTGCTGGAGTTTGAGCATGCCGAGGAAATGAGAGTGAGCTTCAGCTTTTTCATGTATTTTTGCTAATTTGCTGGGTTGGGAGGGTTATATTTCTTCTCTGTTTCGTGTTTGTGCTCCTCACTGTTTTTAGCCTGCCTTCCATTCCCACCAGTGAACTCATCCATATGATGCTGTCACCATCAGGCTCGTAATGAATTCCTGCCCAGATGGACTCCATTCCATCTCTCCAACCCAGAAGCTGGTGGAACCTTCCCCCACTGTTTGCAGCACCACGTACAGAAAGCAAAAATTAAAAACATATGATAAGTTGTTGCCCTTGCAGACAACTTGTGACCGCCTCTGTCACAAGAGCAATCTGGTCATCTATTCATGTTGCATTAACAGTTGGTGTTTTGATATCCCATTCGTTAGTTCTGTTTAAATCTTGACTGCTCCTGACTGCAGAAAATATAGCAAGGGGTTATCTCAAATAATTTGTTAAAAGTTTTTGCAAGAGCTAATTAACTACAAAGTTAATATCTTAAAAAGACCTGACAAAAACCAACCACGGAAAGTAAAAGGCACATTAACACAGTAGTGTTTGTGCTCAGTGGGTGTTGCAGACACACACAACCCATACTCCCTACTGCGTTCATAACATGGGGAAAAAAATGCCCAGAACTTTGAGTTTTGATGTTTTTTGACAAATTAACAACTCACATATCTTCTTTCTTTTCACACTGCGTCACACAGTGCTGAACCACACTCTGGGAAATGTTTCCTACCCTGGAGATGTCACAGTCTGAACAGCCAAGCCAGTACAAAATGAGGCACATTCGTCTCTCACAGGGGCCCGCTCTGGGTCACTGACAGAGCCAGAAAAGGAATATACTTGCAATTTCTTTAAGAATTTGGACCCCTGTTCCTCAAGCACCTCAAACCTCTTTCATCCCTGCTGTTTTGATGCTGCCCGAAAGCATCACCATGATGCACGTTGTACTTCTGCTTCATATCTCACCTTCTGTGTGAGTTCTGTGTGCTTTGGGATAGTTTCTCCTTTGCTACAGATAGATTTATTTATTTTACTTTGCTGGCCCTAACACAGCAGCCTCTGCACAGGGAAAGTCAGCTTTTGTAAAGGAGATGCGAACAAAGGTTTGTTTGGGATGCTGCAAACCAGTTTGGGGGATGCTGGCGAGGAGCATCACGTGCGAGGGGAGAAGGAGAATCGTGTGTTTTGCTGCTTTTCCTCCCACTCCAGTGCGGGCTCAGTCGCTCAGAGCACCACGTGTTGCAGCTTCACAGGGAGCACTTTAAAGGTCAGTGCTCGGCAGGTTTGGTGACATTTGTGAATCTGCTGGGACAGGCAGGCAGCTCTGTGGAGGGCAGGGGCTGCGAGTGGAGGGAATGGGGCTTTTAGACCATTGCAGAGGCTTTAACAGACCTGGCTCAGCAGAGATAAATAAGTCTGTTTACTTGAAAAGATTAAATAGAAGCAGCACATTAGTGCAAAGTCTCTGGCTTGACAGAAAAAGCTGGAGCATAACAAGATGTTGTGTGAGTGAGTTTTCCTTAATTTGAAGTAATTACAGTCTCTGCTATTTCACATTAGGGCTGTCAGGCTCACGCCTTGTTTTCCAGGAACACTGCACCATACAATTTATCCTTCTCTTTGCACCTGTTGAAAATGGTATGGAATTCCCTAGGAAAACTAAGTTAGGCTGGAATGTCCCCATCCTAGGCTGGAGTAAGGACAGCCTCTCAAGTTCTTGTGCCAGTTTAATTGATGTGGTTTGCCACACTGAAATTTCACGGTGGTTGTAAGAGAAGAGCATTTGGCAAACGATGCTTTAACACGATGTCCATGAAATACTTGGGAGCGAAAAGCAAATTAATAAAATCAAAACTCCTTTATTCTGTACAGGGGCGAAAGGCCTGAACAGGGTAGATAAATTTCTCCCAACTAATTCAACCAGTCTCAGCAAAGAGCACCAGAGAAAACAAGAACTGGTGTTTGCTAACTCCAGCCTGGCTAATGGAGCAGGACTTTGCATTAGGCACTTAATTTGCAGAAGGAAGAAGGGGTGGTGTGTGATTAAATACCAGAGGAGTGTTAAAAGTATTCTGGAAGAAATAAGCTCAAGACAGCTGCTCCCTGACTGTACTTACCCAAAATTACAGGAGCTGCAAATGTATAATTAGGGTGAAGAACTGTGGATCCACACAGGGTTGTGGCACAAAATCCCAGTGTTCTGGTTGTAGTGGGATTAAAGCCTGTGGAAAGGCAGCTTATTTGGGAGGTTTAGTGCAGTGGGCCACGGGAGTATATATATTTATAAATACATATATTTTTGTGTGTGCAGAATGTATGTCACAGAGGGGAGGGGAGGTTGGGAGGGTCTCTCTCACTGTTCTGAAAAGCTGGCAGAGGGGCTCAGGCTCGGCTCTGTCTGTCCCTGCTGACGCTGTTTGAGCTGCCTCTGATTTTACTCAGAACCAATGCAAGTTCTCCTGTTTCTGGTAGTTAATCAGGCACTGCCTCTACACAGGTTAATGTCTCTCGGTTTAACCTTTAAAACAACAGCTCAGGTGGTGCTGCAGAGTCCATGAATCTGCACATCCAGCACTAACAGAGGGCTTTTCAAGCCTGTGGCTTCACGTGAGGTGGGGAGGGAAAGAAATGACAACTGCGCACAGTTTTCTGTTGATCAGTGGAGGTGTTTCATTGCAGAAATAACCAGTTTGGGCCTTTCCTCTGCCCTGTGTTCCCAGCAGTGGGCTGCTGGGAGGGCTGGAGAAGAGAAGGCTAAGCAAGCAGTAGGGCTGTTGGTTCTCGTGGCAAGGAGGGCGTTTGCCAGGGGATGTGCAGAACGGCTGGTGTGAAGTGTGGCTGGAGAACCAGCTGTGAGTGCACCTCTGGTGCAGTTCTGTCTACACTTCCTCCCTCTCCCACCCGCAGGTGTTTTTCAGCTCACTGTTTTTCAGCTCCCTCGGCGTGTCAAATATAATTGGAATTTCCTGCTTGATTGTCTGAGCAAATTCTTGTACGTTCCCTGTAAAAATGCAAGAAGTAAACGGCTGAGACCGAGGAAAGAGTACACGAGCTAAAAAAGAAAGTAATGAACAAAATCATCGCCACTGGTGGTTTTAAGTGGAAGTAAAACATCCTTACAGAATTTCTCCCGAAATAACCAGGAAATGCAGCTCCACTGGCTTTGCTGGGCGTGTGTCAGCTGGAGCCCTGGCCAGGACCTTCCCAACCTCTCAGCCAAGGTGATTCAGTAGCATGTAATAACTGCAATGGGCTCAAGGTTTGGACAGCCAACAGTTCATACAGCTACAGAATTAATTGTTGAATGGGGAAAAGTGGGGAAAGGCAAGAAACGAGAGCAGAATCTGTAAGAGGAGTTTCCATAAAGTGTTCCACTCGGTGCTAATGCCAACATAAATACACAGCAAAGCCCCCAGTTGGGCTGGAATACCCGAGACCCTCTGTTATTTCTCGTAAAGTCTTCAGAATCCCATTAATCCAGTAACAGGCAGGGTTTTTCCAGTCATTCTTCATTTTAAATGATTTTAACAGCTCTGGAAGTATTCATGAATTCAAGTTTCCTCACTCCCCTAATCATGTTGTTGGCTTAAAATTCACATTTAATTAACCTCTTCACCCAAGGCATAAATCAATACTCAAACTCCAAATGCTAACCATCCTGATAGTGATTTTCATTTGGGCTCGCCTGCTGGAAATTAGAAATTAAGATGCCTGCAGGAAAGGAGCAAACTAGTTGTGTGGAGTGAAGCACAAGTAACTCGTAAACTGTAATAATGAATGTCCTTGGATGGGATGGGAAATCCATTCATTACGGTTCCAGGGAAGAAAGAGAGAAGCAGCCCGAGCTGAGCACGGTGCTGCGTCCTGGAATTCACTGGGCTTGTGGTTAAGGGCAGCCTGGGAGAGTCCCCAAAGCGCATTGAAGTGGCAGTGCAAATGAAGTAGGAATTACGTGAGCTCGGACGTGTGTGAACTCTCCCCACGGAAATCCTGCCCAGTGTTCTTGCCCCTGATTTCTGCCCCTGGTGGTGCTGTGGTGAGTCTTTGGCGTGGCAGCTCCCGGAAGGGAGCCTGGGGTGCAAATCTCTGGGTGCTCCTATGAAAACAGGCTTGGAAGACATGAGGTGTTCATGGAAAACCATGCACGGGATGAACAATCTCATTACAATCCTATAATGCATTGTTTTCCTGAGGGTTGGGGGGCAGTGCCACTCACTGCCCATGGCACCCACGCTGGCACCAGGACAGAAGGGGGTGCAGGGGCTGAACAAACCCCTTACTGTTCATCGTGGTAGCATGTTTTGCAGGGGTTTAATTCCTAATCAGAATTAATGACAGGAAGAGCAAAAGAAGAGAATTCCTATATTTCTGTGGTTCAAGAATTTCTACATAGTTCTAAAATCCCTTTTATTTTTTCCTTGCCCCTTCCTAAATAAGGATTTGGTGTCAAATAAAGAGATTGCTTTTCACAGTCATTTTGCTAAAGACAAGCTAAAAAAAACCCCTAATGCTGCAAGCATAAAATTTGCCTTGGTCTGTTGTTAAAGCCTGAATACCCCCTGAAATAATAATGGGTAATAATGGAATAAATAATTAATAATCAAGAGATTTAATGAGCTGATGAGGTGGTAGAATGTGGTTGTTTAATGAGACGTGATAGATTTTGTGACTACCTGCTCTAGTCAGTGTTCTTTGAGCAGGAAGAATTCAAATCTCTGTGAGCTGGAAATGCAAGGGCTGTTTGCTGTGGTGGGGAATTTTGGAAATGAGCTGCCCCAGCGCCAGGGCCGGGTTTCAGGAGGGTGATCAGGGATATCCCCACCTGTAACAGGGGAGGCAGATAGCATTTTTATTTAGAGTGAGCACTCAGGAGTCCTGCTCCTCCTGGGTCTGGAGCAAAGAGATGGGCAGAGCACCAGGAACAGTTGTTGGGTTTCCCCCCTTTGGTATAGCACAACGTGGTTCCCAATTTAGTGACTGGTGAAATGGTATTTTTGTAGAATCTGAGGTTTTCTTAGAGCAAGGGACCTAATTTCCCTCTGTCAGATATTTATAGCGGTGCAAGGACAACGTGTTGCTGTGTTTTGGGAGCAGACAACATCTTTATTCCAGTGTGCTGCCACAGAGCACAGAAGGGAAGCAGAAGTTGTCCAACATTCAGCTCAGCTGCAGTGCTGGGTTTGAATCTCATTTACACCTGGAGGGCACAGAATGCTCTCCAAACACGAGAGAGCCATCTTGCTTTGAAATGGTAAAACTGTACATATTCCAGAGATATTTCTGCAAAGCCCTTGATGCCCCCATGGCCAGCTTTGCATACCTCGTTTATAGATGTCACTTCAGGTGCCCCTTTATGTCAGGCAATAAATGCAAGTCCACATACTTGAACCCTTAAACTGCTTGAATAGCACACCTCGTTTTGCTGCAGTCTGGTGGTGTGTCTTCAACAGAACAATTAAATAAAGTCTTAGCAGGGTATTTAACCATGTGTTTAAAGCTCAGCACACTCTTAAGCCTCTTGATACCTGAGGACCTTCAGGCCGAATTATATCTTCAATTATATGCATGTTACTTCCTTGGCTGAAATGAGATTGCTCAGGTGTAACAAAAAGCAGAATGGGGCAAAAAGGTTCCATCTTCTACGTCCAGCTGGCTTTTTCTTGAAATTGGGTGTTCTGGCACAAAAACTTGAGCAGGATACGGGGTCAAACCAGTTGTGTTATGTCTGGATATTTCCAGTGCTCAGGTTGGTCAGGATGTTTCTGTGGCTTGGAATACAAGGCTGAGTTCCTATAACCAGGCAAATAAGGAACACGAGGGGAAACCCAGCCTGCTTTTTAATGCGTGAGCTGAGTTTATTGGGAATCTGAGACAAATGTGGAACCTCACAGTGCTCTTCACCTCACGACACTGGTCAGAGAGCAGCAGCACTGCCCTAGTTGGCCAATGGCAATAATTAGTCCCATGTTCTTTGTTACCTCCCCTTTTCCCTTCTGTTCTCCTTAGACAGATAATGCTCAACAGCTTTCTGGCTGGAAATTCTGAGTGTTTCTTAAGAGAGACTTGGGAGGGGGATTTTCTGCTTCAAGTGAAGTGGAGGATGCTGTTGTGCCCAGGCCAGAAGCCACATGATTTTCACTTCAAATCCTGCTGCAATCAATACCGTGTTGCTGTTGCATCCATCTGCAAAAAGAAAAGATGGTTTGAGGCACAGTGTCCTGCCCGTATCCTTTAATGAGCATCCCCTTCCCGGGCCCTGCAAGGTTCTTTGTAGGCTAAAATCTCCGTGCTGCTATCGCAGTGCATAACAACGAGGTGCTTCAGAGCTCAAGGAGCACCAGTGGGGCTCTGGTTTCCCTGACCTGCTTAGGGATCATGTTGTGTAATAGTCTGCTTTGAAAGCTGTGTGTGCTGCTCAGGTATCGACTGTTCACTGCTCGTAAAAGCAGAGTTACTTTGTCCGTGTCGAGGTTTGTGTTGTTTTTCTGATTTTTTAACTTGAGTGTGAAAGCCTCCTGTTGTTTCCAGAGCTGCCTTAAAATTCTCTTGCTTGTCGATATGTGTAAGGCGAAGCATTTTGATTGTTTATTGTTTTCAACACTGATCAACTGACTAGTACCTTTCAATATTTCATACATAGAGTATTCTCATCCCTTCCAATCCAGAAAGAAAGGGAAACCAGTAAAGATCTGTTCAGGAAAAGAAACTCGGAATGGACTTTATTGGGAGACCTCTATGTGCTTGTAAATAAAGCTTTATTTTCCAGGGCCTACGAGCCTGAAACCAACCAGGTAGGGTTGCAAAGACGTGCCCATCGCTCCTGCACTCTGCACGCAGGACACATTTTGGGTCTGCTCAGAGCTTCCCTGCCGTGCAGCTCCGCAGCTGCACGGGGTGTTCACGTGGGAGAGCCATCACTGCAGGCTCCATTTCACCTTGTCACATCCCATTTATAAACTGGGGCTGTGGTGGGGTGACAGGCAGCCAGTGAACAGGGAAGGCCTTAGAAAATAAATAAAGATCGAGGAAGTCAGAGATCATTAGAGCTGACACCACCTCACATGTTCATTAATTATGAATCCACTTGGAAGAGGTTCATTAGACTGCTGGCAAGTGCGTGTGATACAGCTTTTGAAAGTACTTGACTCAACTCTTGGAAGATCTGAAACAGAGGAACCCAGGAGAGAAACTCAACCCGAGGGTGTTTAATTCAGGTCTGCTCTCAAGCCCAGGGTTTAAGTTTGCTCAAGGCTGAAATTCTTGCCAAGTGGGCTTTCTCTGCAAACTGACCTCCAGGGTGTTCTCCAGGGTGTTTTCCTCATGGAAAGAGGATCTCTTTCTGCATGGAAGTTGTTTTTCTCCTGCGGCCGTGTCATCACTGTTGCACTCTGACTTTCCTAATAAAATCCCAGCAGTCCCCAACAGGTTTTACGTACCACCATACAGAAATTAATGTTTTGCTTTTTACTTAAAGAAATAACTGCGACTTATTGTCACTGCCAAAACAAATACCTGGCTTTGAAGTTCCCTCTTTTACTAATGGATGGGGGGAAGCAGCTTGGAGTAATGTTGAGATGATCCCACCTTGGGTGTCTGCAAACTGCTAAGGGTGGAAATTCTCTGAAAAGGGGATAACTGAGCCGAGCAATCACTCGTGTGCAGAGGTCAGTGCATTTAGTTAAAGGGTCCAGACACGCTCTTAGTGAGGCAGTGGCTGGATGGGGACTGGTGTTCCCCAGCTGACTTGGTGCTCAAGCTGCCCATGAGCCCCAGACAAATCCGGGCTGCTGAAGGTCTCAGCTGATAAGGAACAGTTGGGGATGATAAGCTTTAGTGGGTTTAGATGGAGCAGTTTGAGGTGTTACGTGCTCTACACAGTGAGGCGTGATTAAAGGCAGTTAATTAACCTGACAAAAGCCTTCACTGACATTTTACCTTAAGCTTATTTTTATTTAACTTAAGAGGAACGTGATTAAGTCATCAGTTTAAGCTGATCAGTTTAAGTGTGTGCAGCAGGGGTTTGCCAGGGTTTAACTGATGCATTTGAGATAAAACAGCAGAAAGTTCTGCACGGGAAAGGTGTTCTCTTTTATAACCTTGGCTGTGATACAGCTGCTCTTACAGTGCAGCTTCTCCTGTCCTCCCTAAACTAATTAGAACATGAAGGCAGGACATGAGCCAGCACTGAGGAACTGGTACCTTTCTTTACCCTGCCTCCTTTGAGCCAGTTTCTACATCCCTTATCCCTGCAAGGACAGCTGGAGGAATCCCTGGAGCTTATTCCAGCCCGCAGCATAAGCTGGGGATGGGCAGACTTGGAATGCTGCAGCTGCTGCCTGACCCCGGGTTGATTCATTAGTAGCTCAGCACCAGGCTCAGTCTCCTTGGGGCTGGAGAAGGGACCCGTGGTTACCTTCTGTCTGTGGGCCCAGTGTGCCACGAGAATCATTGATGCTGTGCCCATTTGGTGATCTGCCCTTCAGGAGCGTTGTCTCTTCCCAACTGCAGTGTTAAACATTTCTCCCTTCCCTGCCGCTCCGTGCACATCGTTCCCTTCCATGCTCGCTGCTGGTGTCGTGTCCTATTGCAGAAGGAAATCCATCTTCCTGGAGCACAGCTGGCCTGCACAGCACCTTCAGCTGAGCACCTTGGGAAGCACTAAAAGCATGAAACCTGAGTTGGAAGCACCAGGGAGTGGTGAAGGTTTTAATCCTGCTCCGTGAAAAGGTCAATTAAAGCGAACGGAGCGATTTATACGAAGTCAAATCGTGAGCGCCTGGTGGAACTGTAGGGTTTGATTCCCCATTGCCAGTGGGGCTCACTGGAGTTGCTGTGCCACAAAACCTCTCCAGAGCTGGTGGTGGGACCTGGGGGTCCTGTCCCAGCTAAGCAGCAGAATTCGTGGAGTTTGGGTGTTCCTGAGGTTGTGCAGCTGCAGCAGCACAGTGTGTCAGGGTAAAGCTCAGGCTTCCTGCAGCACATGGGGTGTGCTGTGGCTCTGAGCTGGGGTTTGCCTCTGGGTTTGAACCAGCACTTAAAAAGTACCAGTCAGTTACTGAGCTGGAATCTTTAGGGTAGCTCTGAAGTAGAAAAGGAGAAGCAAAGAAAGAAATCCAGAGGGTGTGATTGGTGATTCTCGTAGTGATTTAATGATTTCTACAAGGTGGTGCAGTGTCTGAACCAGGAGGGTGCACAGTGTAGTCAATGACTCTGGATTTAGTTTAATATATTCCCAACAGTGTGTCTGCATGTTTGTAAGTGTTACAAATCAAACTCAAATGAAAAATATTCCACTGTTCAAACATTCTTACGTGTAATTGCATTTTGACTGTAATAACATTATCAGAGCATCTTTCAAGCTCCAATTAATGCAAACCTAATTCTCCCTTAATACCAGTACCAGGAGGATTTGAACTTAAGAACACAGAGATTTATCTCGGAGCTTCTGGGTGATTTTCAAATGCCTTTTGTACAACTTGTACACTGTGTGTGTGCAGCTCATGGAGTGGAACTGCACTGCTGTTGAGATCCACAGCAACGTAAGGACCTGGCTTTGCTGGTTGCTGTTCTTTACACTGCAGTCTTTTTGCAGGACGGAATTGTGACCTGCGGAGTCAGTTTTGATAATGCCAAACAATCAAAGGCAGGCTCTGGGGATTAACAGATATTCCCTGACTTCTATTCTTAGATGCTGCTGTTATATCTAATAAGTATGTAGAATTATTGACATTTCTGTTTAACTGCATCCTGCCTCAGAATGGGGCACTACTAACTTTAATTTCCTTTTGACTGCTGGGTGCAGTTAGTCATAGGATGTTGTTTGTATTTTTTTTGCAGTGGACTTTTTTGGTGAGGTATTTTAATATACTGTTCCTGAGAATATAAAATTTAAACGTGCATAGCAGGCAGCACAGCACATTGCAGTCATGTCTGAAGCTGCGTTAACATCCCAGAAGATCTTTTTTTTTATGGGTGCCCATGAAATGAAAACAGGTGTAAAATTTGTGCCTGGTCTAAAATTTTACAGGTGAAGTTACACCAAACGCTAAGTAGGTCGTTTTCTAATTCTATAAAGCAGAGTGACAGGAGAGGGGAGAAAGCAAAGACCTGAACTGCCTATGCAAAACGAGGAGATCTGTATCGGGTAAGAGACTTGGATCCCTTTCCGAGGTTGGCCAGGGGAGAGAGATGCTGGGGAAGCACAGATCACTTCTTCCACTCCGTGTCTTTGAGTCTGAGGTCATCCCCAATCACAGCAAGTTTCACGTTTGGAGCCTGAGTTCTCTGATTCCAGGCTGAGACAAGTACAGGGGAATCAAGGCCACTTCAACAGGAAAATTACAGGGCTGTGATTGTGATGTCAGATTGATGTTAATGTTTACTATTCAGTGGAAAAAAAAAAAAAAAGCCAGAAGGCTCCTGCATGTAAAAATCCAAAGAGAGAAGGTGGAGCGGTGTGTGGTTTGAGGGCCCTCGGATATCGAGCTGAAGTGTGTGTCTAAAGAAATTCAAACCAGCCATCTGTGCAATGGGAACTCAGGAGGTCTTGGAAAGAAGCCCCCTGAACATCAAAAATCCTGAAAGGAACATTGCCCAGGGCACAACTTCCTGAGCACTGGCAGGATGCACTTTGCTTCTGCATTGAAAACCCCAGAAAAAGCGGCAGGAAAAATTAAGCTGAACTCTAAGGCTGGTAAAAGCAAATTTATTGTATGAAAACCCTTCATTTGCTGCCTTCAGAAGATCTGCAAAAGCCTTGAATAGGATTAAGGAAAGGGCATCAAGATGAGCAGAGTACAGCTATACCAGCGAGGGGGTTTGCAGATGATATCTCTCCCTCTTGTGCAAAGCTTTTTATACCTTCAAATGATGTTCAGACAGCTTAATATCAGGTAATAAGAAATGTGGACTCAGGTGGGTGAATATGCAGGAAACCAGCAGAGAAGGGAATCTCTGGGAGGGTTTTACAGGTAATATTCTCTGCTGCAGAGCAGCCTCCTCGTCCCATCAGCACTCAGAGGTGGCAGTCGGGGTTTACACAGGAAAGGAGGAGGAGGAGGAGGCACATGTCCATTCCCACTGCAGGGCAAAGCTCCAAAGTCTGAGCTCTCACAGGGCTAACACACAAAGAAAACTCAGTGGAAATAAGCAAAGTTCTTTCAATAGATGTGGAATAGCCAGGATTTTCACAGCACACACAGCTCGGTGTGAAGGGAGGGGCAAATCATGCAGCATATTGGGAAGTTAAAATCCTTGGACTGAGTTTCTAGGTGGTATCTTGCAGACCTTTAATGTTCTGCACCCAAAAGTCAGGGCAAACTTCCCAGCACCAAAGCAGGGCTGCGTCAGCTCCTGGTGCCCACAGAGGAGCCCTTGATTTCCTCTCCCCCTCTTTCTTTGTCAGCAGCAAGATTCTTAAGTACAGCTCACAACCAAATGTTATTTATGTTCTGAGCTCTATCCAGTAACTGCTAATTAAGTTTTTTGTAGCATGACTCTGAACTAATTAGGGTTAATTGAGCTTGGTTGTGTATTATCTACTCCAGCACTTGTCCTGATAATCAGGAGTTTTGAGCACACAATATTTTGTGATCAGCCAGCCTAAATACAAGTTCTTTTTCTGCCTCTTACGGCCTTTTGTGATAACTCTGATGGTAAACACGAGTATCCCTTTCCTGCTGCCTTATTCCTTGTGGAAAAACAAGGAACTCCTCGTCACTATAAAGGGCTTTTTATCAGGGTTTTTGGTCGCAGTAGTGGCTGTGAGAAGTGGCCAGCTGAGAGTTTTGTAGGTGTTCAGGTCCACGTTGAGTTGCTGAGATGCCACTGCAGCTTGAGATGAACTGGCAGACCCCTTTCTGTGTCCAGCATTGCACAGTGCCACGATCTGGTACTGATAAATTGCTGCTGGGGGAGGAAAAACGTCCAGAGGCAGCACCTGGATTCGTGGGAAATCACTTGGAGAAGTGTAAGGACCTCTTGGAGGTCCTTCCATCCAGGATCTCAGTCCAGTCTGTCCATCCAGGGCTCTGCTGAGGTCAAATGAGACACACTGAAGGTGGGGACGGTTCCTGTGCCCTCGGTGTTACCTGTGGTTGGTCACTGACTCCCCTGTGAGATCCTTCCCAGGCTCTCCAAGGTGCTTTCTCCTGTCCCCAGCAGCACTGAGGCAGCTGGAGCTCTCAGCCAGGGCACTGAAATGCCACCCGTGCTTGGACTCCATGGTCTCGGAAGCCTTTTCCAACCCTAATGACTCTCTAATAACCACTGCAGTTCCTGAAGCACAGCCCCCTCTCAGCTGATTCCTGCACAAAGCTCACGTTTCCCAAGCACGGAGTGTTTCCTCAGCACAACCACTTGGACACAGACATAGAACAAGCACTTGGGCTCAGAGATTTCTCTGCTGGGAAAGGTTCTGTCCATCCCTGGAGCACCAGTGGGAGGTTTCCTCCCAGTTACAAGCACATTAGATTGCAAACTTCCCATCTCAGAGTGAGAACATAAGGTAGGAGCCCATTAAGCAGCACGTGGTATATGAATATTCATTCTTCTGCCTCCATTATTTACATAAATTTAGCACAAGGCAAGTCTTTTTACTCTTGCTATAGCTTTTTTTGATAGAAATGTTGATCCAGCTGCACATATTTCCTTGAATTAGAGCAATACCTTTTATGTTTCTCTACCTTTTTTTTTTTTTTTTTGCTGTTGGCACTGAAATTAGTTTTTCTCTTTGAAAGTTCAGTCTGGAACTATGTCGTTGGCCAAAAGGATTGCATGCGTATTAGACTTTGTGGAACCAGGGGGGATGACAGAACCTGGCATTCAAAAAGAAGAAATAGTTAAAGAGAAGCCAATCATGTGATTGCAAGACTGAAGTGGGAGCTGTGTTAATTAGGAGACATGGCTGATAAAAACTGATGAGAGGCAGAACAGGAGCAGGGGATGGGTTTGGGTGCTAAGCCTTTGACTCAGCCCCACACACTCCCGTGTGCAGTGCCCTGAGCAGGGATTACCAGCCAGGGAAGGCAAGAAATGAATGATATTTTTTTGTTTCCTCTGACAGCTTACGGTAGTAGGGCTCTGTTTTTAGCTCAGGCAACTGCCCTGAGGATGATGCTTTGCAATTACTTTGCCTGTACACGCTACACACCTGTTGGTTACACCGTGGTGTCGCCGCTACGAGCCCCCCGTGCAAAGGGAGAAGCTGCAGCAACACAGGATTTACACACAGCCAGGAGCCTTGGCTGCCAGTCAGCGGTGCCAGTGAGAGCTCTGCACCGCCAGGAGATGTTCATCAGCCTCTGGAATGCCTTAACCCTTTGGATTTCTATTTCTGGTGCCGCCTGCAGCCCTTAAGCCCTTACCTGGAGCCTGGCACAGGCTGCAGCAAAGTGGTTTGCCACAGGAAGCAGTTTAATTATCGCTTGGGCTGCATCCTGTGTTCAACGAAAAGAATCATGCAATGACTTTCATTACCATTCTGGACACACTTTGTAAACCTTTCCATTTCCTGTACGTGTGTCTTTGCAATGGATACCAAGGATAGGGGCTGCAGAACTGAATGTAATGCGGGTGGCTTTGTCTCCTCATCCTCATGTTCCTGCTTTGAAGGCAATTTGTCCATTAAGTACTAGAAAAGGTACTAAGCATCTGAAGAAACAGCTGCCTTAGAATTAATAATTCTGCCTAGTCCTACAAGATTTTACTGGTTTAATTGTTGTGAGGAAGTCAGTAGTTAGTGAATCCAGCCACATAGGAACTATTGATACCAATTAAAGTATCTGACCTTGCAGAACAGCCCAGAATTGCCAGCATGGCTTGTGTCTCTTCTGAGAGAAGAGCAAAAACGTGAGTGGCAGGTGACTGGGCTAAAACAACCTTCTTAATTGGATTATTTTGCATTCCTTTCCCTCACCCAGCTGGTTTTGATCCACTTCTATGTGCCTTGATCACAAACTCTCCCGAGCTAGACTTCTCTCCCGTTCCACTTGGTTGGTTTGCAACTATCATCTCTTTTAATCCAGAAAAAAAGGAAAATGTGTCCCTGGCAAGTGTCGGGGTAATGAGGGAAGGCAGAAGTGTGCTCCACACGGAACAGAAGGTGTGAGCAGCTCTGCAATGAGCAGGAACCCAGTCAGAAAGCTGATTTATACAGAGGTGAGAGGGGATAGAGGGGGCAGCCCCCCTGCCCCAGTCCATCTGCAACCTTCATGGAAAGGATTGAAGCACTGAAGGCATTTAGATTAACTACTCTGGTTTAGTCCTGAAATATACTTACCATCCTACCCCAGTGGGAGTAAAATAAAATTATTACCAGTGATCGCCCAGAGTTTTAAATTAAAGTTTGGTTTTTGGTTGTTTCTTTTTTTCTTTCTTTTCATACAACCAAACTTCTGAAACAAAATCCCAGCGAAGTGGAATTAATTGCTGGATCTGCATTGAATCACCAAGAGACGTGGCTTTGTTTCTGTGGTGCAGCAGAAAGTGCCTCATCAGTAGGAATTCACGTGGAGGAGAAGCGAGCATGTCCCACTTATTGAACACAAGTATGTCCGGGATGTTTAATTATCTTTTGATTAATTCATTTAGCATTAGAGGGCTCAAGGACTGCAGCACGTTCAGCACTCCCCAGTTTGCTACCTGGGCGTACCCCCAGCTCTTCTGAGGTAAAGGCACCTTGTGGCTCTTACCTGCAGCTGCTGGAAATGAGTTCTTTCTTTCCTAAGCTTCCTTCATTACCCTGAGGAGATGCACAGGAACACACCAGAGCCAAGACGATTTGCAGCATCTGTGGTTAAGATTTAATACAAGGTACTCAGTGTTTTCAAGGATAAAGCATGGAGGGGGGGTCAGTTAAAACAAGTGTAAGGCTTTAGATTAATTACTTGGAAACTTCTCAGCCAAGCAGTGTACTTAGTGTGAGAAGTAAGGTGGTATTTCTGCTGGGTTGCAGTGCGTATTTGATGGAAGTTTAATACAGATTAAGAAGTACAACGTAGACACACAGCAGGCACTGAATATCAAAAGTTCACTAGGTGTGAGAATGTTTCCTGGTGATGTGGGTTCTGGGTAGCAACAGCTTGTCATGTGGAGTTATCTCAGGATGTCAAGCCAGGAGCTGGACTCGATGATTCTTCCAGCTCAGGATATTCTTTGGTGCTGTGGTCTCTTTTAGAAAGCATTTAAATCTATGGTCCTGAGAACAGGGGGTATAAATGAAATGTATAAATAAACAATATACCAGGATATTGTTTATCAGGCTTACACTTCTTCAAGCATAGGGAAGTCTTATCCCAATTTGGGATGGAAATTCACTGTATAAAGATGTGGAAACTGTGTGAGAATCATGATGGCAACACATTCTGACACACATAGGCAAAAAAAATGGGAGAGCCAAGGAGCAGAACAGTGAGCCTTGTCAAGTCCTCCTGCTGTTTCACAGCAGCCAAGTGTCACCTCGTTAATCAGAGGTGTGTTTCCTAAGCACTTGTTGTTCTGAGAGAGAGAAAAGACAGTATGAATGGACCAAAAACATAATTTTGGTCAGTTTTTAATCCAGCGTCCTTAATTTTGTTGCTATCTATAGGAGATGTCTGAGGCAATGGAGTAGGATAATTGCTGGAGCAAAAGATGGGACAAAGCACTTCCAGGGAGCATCCTGACAGGATTATTACCCTTCTATCCAAGAACATTCCTGGTAAGAACATCTAACGATGTGGTGCATTTAAAATCCTATGCTAGGAAAGCATTTCCTATTGGTGAAGGATATGCTCGAGCCTCTCAAAAAGTTCCTTAGAGTTAAAAGAGGAAATATTTAATGTGACCAGACAGATTGATTGCTCCAAGACTGGTAATCTGCAGTGCCTAATTAGTCAATCAAGTCAAATTGTACTTAGCAGGCATGACACAATCACATTACAATGGAAACACAAAGGGAATTCTGTTTTTATTACCGTGCAGAAGTCAGTGGTTCAGGAGAAACACGAGGGTTTCTTTGGAAAACACGAGCTGGGAGCTCTCAAATGGTTCTGTGGTGCTTGGCTGCATTAGCTGGCGTAAGGTCTGGCTTGTGGATGACTTTTCTTCCCATTCATAATTTCTTTAAAGAGTGGAGTGACACCCAAGAGGGTATTTTATTGCTGCTTTGGCTGCCCAAAGCTGGGCAGAACCCCTGGCAGCCCGCAGGGGCTGTGAGTGCTGTTGGTTACTTGGAGGATACAACCCGGAGTGACCCTTGTGGAAGGTCCAGCCTTGCTCCCAAGGCTCTGCTCTAGCTCGAGTTGATTTTGGCTTTGCAAACCCCTCTGTGTTTTGGGGCAGGCAGAGGTTTCTCCTCCCTGCCCTGCTCCGGCCAGGGCTGTGCCTGCCTGGGATCCCCCAGCACTGCCTGTCCCTCGCTGATGCAGTGATGGGTGAATGATCACTTAGATGATCATTAAGTCTGCATTAATTAATGTCCTCATCAGCTGTAACCTGAAGGGTGGCACTCTGGAGCCCAGAGCTGGTACAAACAGATAAGATCAGAGAGTTTTGCTTTAAGTGTACATCGACACAGGAGTGTTTGTAGATCTTTCTCCAACTTCCTCACACAGAAATGTGGAGCCTTGGAGGACAATGCAATGACAGGGGAGGTTTTTCCCTTGTGCTGTTTCTTTGCAAGCGTTGATATGCAGGATCCATAATTAAATATGCGTGTTTTGGAGGCTGGAGAAATGTATTTACACTGGTGTATGAGGCAAAGCTGTTAGAAGAGGAAACTACTACATATATCACCTTCTTCTGTTGGAAGAGGGTTTTAGTTTCCCACCTAAGTATGGCAGTCTAGTAATAAAACTTAATTTATAAATTATAGATGGGCTTGGGGGGGGCTGTGTGTGTTTTTTTTGTGGGTTTTGCTTTTTCCCCCCGCCCAGTAAATGCTTAAGTATTTAAAATATTCACCATGCAGGTTTGGTGCTGGGAAGAATTAATCAGAGTGTCAGGCTGCAGACCAGACGCTGCAGAGAATACACAGTGGTGTGTCATGGTTACTTAGCAACTCCAGCTGAAGAGGTTAAGGTAGAAAATACCGTCATTTTCCATGTGTGAGATCTCTTCCCCTCTCCTTTGTACACAGATTTTTTTCCCCCAACAGATAAAGTCTTTTGTATGTTTTAATGATCTTTCAAATTGAGCTTTCAAAAGAACCCACTATTTCTGTAGACCTATTTGAATTAAATGATGAATTTGGAGGATTTGAGGGTAGCTAGTAACAAGAAGAGGACTTATTAACCCAGAACGTATAAAAACATCCCACTGTTACATGGGAAGCTGCTTAATTTTACCATAATTTTTCTCCTTACCAGTTGAGATTGGTGGGGGTGAGGGCACTTCTGACTCGATCATCATTGAGACAACGTCCTACCCTGGTGGCACTGCGAGGGGGAGACTGTTTAGCACTTATTTTATTGGTGTTTGTTTGCCCTGGGAAGGACACCGAGTTTGTTTGCCAGGAGGAAATAGGTGACCTCTTGCAGCTGCTTTCTGCTGGAAGATTTGCCTCTGGCAGCAGGTTAAAAATAATAGCAGCCCTGAAAATTTTATGAAAGCTTCGGGGTAAGTGTTACTTTAACATCAGCAGCTATAACACAAACAAGCCTTAAATCCTGCAATTTATGAAATGATAATGAGAAAAGGATCCAGAACCTGTGTTGGTGGAGGGCTCGTGTCCGAAGGTAGGAGAGGGAATGTGCATTTGTGTGGTGCTGGATGGAGGCATCGGGCCAGTCAACAGCACTGACCTTTAGCTCTTCAAGCTTTGTGTTGTACACGGTGTTTAGTGGTCTGAGAGCTAAAGAAAATGGGGATTTTCCTCTTCTCTCCCCACTGGATGGGGCTGCACAGCCACTGTCACGTGTTTGTCACACTGGGTGACACTGAGGGGCTGAAACAGCATTGCCTGAAACTGCCACTCCTTTATCCTTTTGGCAACACAGTTGGTATTCCAGAGGCTTCTGGATGTGTTGGAAAACGAGTGGTTTTGGTACAGATAGAGGGGGAAAAAGGCCTGATATGGCTTTAATCTGCACCTCAGCTCAGCTGAGCTGGGAAGGAGCATCCAGGAAACCTGTGCTGGCTGTTCTCTGCGGAACGCACGACCGTGGCTCTGAATTTTCCCTTCTCCAAGAAGAATGCCATGAGAACTTCCCAAATGTCACGCAGGAAGCTCGCTGGCCTCCACAGCAGCACTGAGAGACAGGCAGGAATGAACGTGGGTGGAAATACGTTGTCCCACTGCAATCAGTGAGACCACCAAGACGCTCAGAGACAGCTCAGTAAAAGGTTCCACGCAAATCAGGGCAGAGGAAATTGGGCCCCTTAAGGAAACGGGGTCTGATTTTAGTCTCCAGAAAGAGTATGAATAAATAGTGCAATCAATGCCTTCTATAAATACACATTAATTTGACAGCAGCTCCCTTTCCCTCCCTTTGTCTTGAAAAAGAAACAGGGGCAAAGGGAAAGCGGAACTTAAACCAAGAGTTCTGAAGCAGTTGAGGTGCGACGCTGGAAGGGTGTGGGTCTCCTGAGTGGGACGGGCTGGTGGGATTGCCAGGGATACCCTGTCCCCTGGCACTGGTCCTGATGGAAACGGTGGTGGTGCCGCAGTGGCCTTTCAGGAGCAACAGGGAGGGTTGTGCTACATTCAGCAACTCTGAGGGATGTGAAGGAAATCGCTGTAAATTTGGGGATATTTGGCATTTAAGAGGAAAATGGGAATATGGGAGATCTGGCCAGCGACATTGTAGGCCTTTATTTTTTGATAGTAACTTGTTGAGGTGCAAACAACGTGCCCAAGCTCTGCTTTAGATAAATAGCAAGACAGCCCCTAAATATGGCTTGGCTTTATTTATTTTTTGCAGGATTTTTATATCCTGGTGTTACATCTTGTGGTTCCATTGATTTTTATTTTTTTTTTTTTACGGGTTGTGTAATTTAACTGTGCATTGATTCATTGGCTTTCTAGAACTCTACATCTGTTGCTGTAATCACCCAGCTTTGGGGTGGGTGTGCGTGAGAGAGACGAGGAGTAACTATGAAATCCAGGTCTATTCTTGCCAAGTTTATTCACCAGTTGCTCTTCCCTCCCCATCCTCGCTGCTTTATGTACGTGTTTAGTTCTTTTGAGTTATTAATGATGATTCTTGCTTTCTTGTGTCCTGGATAACACGGGATGATTCCAGCTTGGCATTCTCTGGGATGCTCTGTGTGATGAGTGATAAATACGTTTTACAAAAGCAAGAGTGACTACAATGAGGTTTAAAATATGCTTTTAACATTAAGCATATGCTGCAAATGCTTTCTTCACTTGAGATCTTTAGAGTTTACCCAGGACCAAGGAACGCTGTGGTTATATATTCATACTGCACTTGGCACAATGGTTTGCCCATGCAGGAATATAAATAATGCATTAGGATCTCGCTGGGTGGTCTCATGAAAACAATTAGGCAGCACCATCATTTTAGGCAGTATCATCTAAATACCAGGTTAGCATTACCTTTAAGAAAACTGAATGTCTCAAAAGTTTTGGAAAAAACTGGGATGCAAATGTCATCTGTTGTCAGCGGCTGTTAAGAGCAAATTTACTCCTGTGGAGTAATTAAGTGGTGTAAGGACATCGTATTCTGAGCCTGAAGAATGAATTGCATCCCGTTGGGGGCCTAATTTTTCTTATTTATTTCTTGGGGGTTTTTTATTTAAAAAAAAAAAATCATTGCACTCAATTTACAAAAGATGATCACGGAATGTTAGTGTCCTCTGAAGACCTTCTGACAAGAGAAGAGAGGGGGGAAAAAACCAATCACTGTTTAAGCATTTCCCGACTGTTAAATGGTTTGAAGGTGTTATTATTGATGTGACTTTTATTGGAGCTATTTTCCTAAACAAGTTCTCAGTGGCAGTCCACTGGAGTGCAGTTAATTCATTAGAACGGGAAGAATTTGAGTTAAATGCATTATAGATGAGCTGTTGGTACGCAATAAGGTCAGCTGAGGCAGGGCAGTGCTCGCCGGGTTATTAGCATTTGTTATGGGATCCAACCAACGCGAGCCTTTGTTCTACCTGAGCTGAGGCAATTTCTGCAGAGCTGTTCACTGGCTTTGCTGCAAATCCCTTTACAGAACCCGCTTAAATCCGCAGATGATGCTGTGCATATAATTCTTTACCAAGTCAAAGTGTGGGATCAAGTGTTAGGTTCACACAGAGGTTTATACTCAAAGATTGATGCTCTAAGGGTGGTGGTGTTGATGTAGATGAGGATCTACCTTTAAGTGTCGAGCTTCAAGTTTCCACGGACTTTTCTTTCTATCAGAAAACCGTTCTGAAATGGAGATGGAAGAGGGATAATGCTGACATTGCCTGTGATCTCAGCTTCCTAGGTGACCTTGCTTTTTGTGACATTAGCTGCATTCTCAGTGTCTTTGTGCTCGCTTTTCCAAATTTCCTGGTAGAACAGGAAAGATGTTCAATGCTTCACGGAACGATAGTCCTAATAATTTTGTACATGCTTCCGAGGAATACCTTTGACCCCATCTGGCTGTGCCCTGGTGTAAATTGGCCCAGCTCCTCCTGTGCCAGCGAAGCAGAGCTGATTTAGGTGGCCTGACCCCTTCGAATGGACTGCACAGGATGCAATTAGGAGGAGAACTGGCTCTCCAGTGCCAGGGATAGGGCCTGCTGTGTTGTACTGGGAGGAACAATGGCTTTAATTAACTGGTTCGTGAAGGACTTGAAGGAGGCGAAGCGTTAGCGCGGTGTTAAAGGTCAGCCTGCTGCTTCCCACATCTCACCTCCCCTGGGAGGGGAACAGGAGCAGCAGGAACTGTGGAAAGGCAAACTGTGAATAGCAGCAGTGCTTGTGTTCGGGCTGCCCACTGAAGTGGTGGTGTGTCCCCAGCTAAACCCGTGGGGCGGCACGGCAAGGATCGCTCCTCACTCACCCCTGGGGCTGGGGCTGCTCCCAACCCAACCCAACCCAACCCCACGGCTGCTGCATCCCTTCATTCCTGGCTCTTTGGGTAATTCCATGGACTGCATGGCTCCGAGAAGCCCAGTTCCCACGGGGAATGGATGGACAGGGCAGTTGTGTGGGGTCTGTCCCGGCTGTAACAATTTACTGTAATCGACTTATGCTCCGGATGCGTAAAAATTATTCCTTTAGTGGCATGGGAATGGCCATATGGCACTATCGAGTTGGTAGTACTTTAATTTAATAACCTCTCCAATAGTGGCTACCACTAACAATTATGTTGCAAAGTGATTTTGTGCACTTTTTAATTAAGACCTGCTTGCAGGAAAAATCCTAATCCATTAGAGGTCGATTTATGCCTTGAAGCAAGGTCAATTTTTCTTTTCTTTCCTTAAACCGGCGCAAAGGTAGAACGTTCTCATTGTTGCTGCAAGTAGCTTGCTTTTGCTTTTTCATCTGTTTAGAGTTTTGATATCTGAGCAGTGCTGCTCAGCAAACAGCACAGGACAAGTGCTGAGTTTTCTGAGGTTTCTTTGTTTCTGGTCCGCTGATCTCCCTTGCTTGTGGATAATGAGAACTGCAAATGAAAGGGTCTATTCTGCCATTTTCATCCCTATTTTAACCCAGTGCCTCCTTTATACGTGCATTTACACACGGATGTAAAATACATATGGCAAGATCATAGTGGGTACAGCTTTTTTCAGTGGTGATCCTAATGTAGTCACCGATTTCCTGGTGAAAAGTCTCACACAGTTTAATAAAACAATTGCAAACCTCATCCTTGAACTTCAGAAATACCTGAACACCACAGTGGGCACCCACAGCAGGTTGCTCTGTGTCTTTAATTAGTTAAACCAAACCACGACGAAGAGAACAGAATGTCTTTCTCTAGCTGGGTTTTCTCAGCAAGACAGTTTTGGAATTCCTCAGCAGGGCTCTCTGGCCCTTAGAGATGCCCAGTCATGTCTGATGTGCTGGAGCAGATCTTGCTGCTAAACTAACCTTGATAATGCCGGCCCCGAGAGGCTGCGGCTCTGCCAGGGAGGCACAGACTAATTCCCTGTCAGCCCCGGCTTCCACAACCCCTGCCAAGGCAAGAATCACATCCAGTCGCCAGAACTGTGTCAGTACAAGGAAAAAAAACCCAAAAAACACCCAAAAAATTACTTTTAAAGATGGAAATTGATGCAAAATGGACAAATTCCTGTTGGTGATCATGATGCAGGACGGATGCATTGGAGTGGTATTTTGATTTCCCGAGGTTGCCCTGCACAGGTTTGAAGCGGGGGTGTGTTGCAGAGTTAAGCTGTGCTGTGACAGGTTTTTGGTTGAGGAACTTGAAGGCCAGCAGAGATACAACATCCCTGAGTGTGAATTCCGCTGTGTGTGTGAACCCTCTGAATTCATGCAGTTATCCCAGCAAATTGGAAGGGCCGGGGCAAAAAATGATGGGCACAGAAAAAATGGAGAGAATAGAAAAAACCCAAGGTAAAAATCTCCCCTAAAGAGTAAGATCCTTTGAACTGGGCGAATTTCAACCCTCAGAAAACAACAGGGGTGCAGGAAACGGAGCAGGAATTTACGATTGGAAGCGCCTGTTGGAGAGGAGAGTAAAATTTGTTCAACCTGTGAACGCTCTGGCTTTGAGTAAGCATCTATTTGCCTGACAGGCTGGAAAATGCCATCTCTGAAGAGTTAGCATTGTGTATCCTTCAGGGAGCGCAGGCACAGCTGGTGGGGGGCTCTGCTGAAATCAAAAAGCCTCTGGCAAGTTCCTGCTCTGCGGGCAGCGATGCTCTTCAGAGCAGGGCAGGCTGGGGAAAAGGCAAGAAAAAGTAGCAGCTGGTTTGCAAAGACAGATAAAGTTGTTGCTCGCGAAGGGAGCTGCTGTTTTCTGTCCAGCTCCTGGTTTATCCTTCCCATTCACTGCCTCTCACATAACAATATTGCATTCTCTGGGGAGGTTGGGGGTTTTTTTGTGCTTTAGCTCTCCAAAGTTCAAGCTCCTCTTCTGGAACTTGCGTTTAACCTTTAAGGAGCAAGCTGAAGTCTCTGTCTGTGCCCGTGAAGGATGGGGGCAGAGAGGGGAAGAAATATCACTGTGGCACACTAAAGACACCTTTAGAAGTATCTAACAAGGCATTTCATCTGACGTGGGGGAAAAAGGGCACTTAATGGAAGTGACAGGAGCCGTGGAGGGGCACAGGAATCTCTTGCCACAGTGACTAAAAGCCACCTTTGGGACAAGGGATGACAGAGACATGAGCCGGACAGGCAGTGTCCCTGTGACCACGTGAGTCCAGCCCTGGCAAAGATGCCAGAGGAGTGAGGGTCCGAGCAGTGCAGGGATGGAGAGAATAGAGCCCTGGTGATGTGGCAGGAGGACTTTCCATGATGGATGTAAAGGTTATCAGCCCACAGATTTCAGGGGATAATGCTAAGAGGAAATGTCATTTCTTCCTTCTTTTTTTTCCCCTGCCTTTCCTTTTCTATTGCCTATGCCTGCTGGGGCACAAATAGGGAATATTGCATTTTCTTTTGAAACATCCAGAGGGGGAATACTGGTTGTGATGCAGATGGTTTGTCTGCTGTAATGAAGGGAAGGAATTAGGTCTTTGTGAGGCTTTGGAGTGCCCAGCCTAGACTAGGAGCTCCTGAAGTATTTGGTGGGAGAGAGAGATCTGGCCGTAAATCATCAATCTTTAGCATCATTACTGTGATAGTAACCTTCAGACAGACCTTATCCATGCTGAGCTGGAGCAGCTGGTGATAATTTTTGTCTCTCAGCTGTTTAGGAATCAGGCAGTGCTGTCCTGATTTTACAGGTGGGAACTGGGGTACAAGCAGGAGACTGATTTTTTTGCAGTGTCACAGGGTAGGGCAGATTTTTAGGGTCAAGCAGTTGAGTTCTACCTGCTGAGATCCTGCTGTTCAGCCTCCTGTGAAATCTGTGTTCCCCGTAGCTGTGGATCTTCCTTCACTCATCCTGTCAGGCAGGAGCTGCAGTTCCCTCACCAAAATCATCTTCCTCTCCACCTGTCACGTTGCTGTTCTGCTCAGCCCAGGATGGAGCCAAGGAAATCAGCCGTGCTTAATCAGAGAGTTTGGCACAAATCTGCTGGTGGTGCTCCCATGTTGTATCATCCCTCAAAAGGGGTGAAGAGCGGGTGGGATCAGGGGATAATTTAAATTGCTGGGATGGTGGGGGCCAGATCTGCAGAAACCCATTGCAGTTGTACTTTCTCCCCACTTCAGTCTCAGCAAGAGTTACCTGCTTCTCTGTCACAAGTGCACTGCACCTCTTTGTAGAGCTATAATTGAGTTAGGAAGGTTACCATAGCAACCTCTGCAATTAATTAAAGTACTTGGGCATGGTAAGTTTATAGATGCAGGAAACATTTTCATATATAAATAGTGCAATCTGTTTATGCTCAAAGGATTTGCCCCTTTCCTCTTTCTCTTCTAATCTCACATGAGACATTGGACTTTTTGGGGTGGTTTTGTTTTTGTTTTGGTTTGGTTTTCAATCGAGGATTGATAAATCACAGTGTTATTGCCCATTAACTGGGTACATAAGTCCTTGCAGTTCATGCCCAGTGAAGACCTGCTGAGTGAGCAGAGGGTGGGATGAGCCTTCCCAGGGCAGTCGAGGCCACTGTCCCTGCAATCCCCTCTGGCCCTGGGTGGGGAACTCGGGCTCTCTGCTGGTTCTCCTGTCTCCTCTGCTCTGTGGCTCCACTCTAACAGGAGAAGGCACCAGGGAGCCTCTTGTCATCCTGGTCCCTGCTCTGCCACGGGCGAAATGTGTGACCTTGGACGAGGCAGTTGTGCCTGCACCGCAGTCCTGGCTCCCTGTCCTGCTTTTAGATGTTTATTAGGGGCTCTGTTTTAAAGATAGGGAAATGACACCCAGCAAGACAAGGCATTGCCCCTGTAACCCGCGCTTGGAGCTGAAAATGGAACAGGTGGCTCTCAGTAGTTTCCCTCTTGAACCACTGAACTCAGGTTTGGTTTCTTCCCCTTTCAATGACAGCACTGCCCCTCCTGTTTTTAACTCTGGAAGGCAAGCATTGGCTCTGCTGGACTGGGGGGAAACTTCCCTGTGCTCTCTGTGCTCTGGTGTGTGTGTTCCCTTGCAGAGGCAGCTGAGAGATGATTTGAGAACTTGCTTATACCTTCTTTCTTTGAACTGCTTGGAACCAGCCAACACGAGAGACAAGATGGATAGTGACCCAGATATAGCAGGGAATTGGTCTGTATTTCAGTTACCAAGATGGATCTGTACTATCTGAAACCCTATAGGTGAAGGACAGTATAACTGAGAGCCCCAGAGAACATTTTAATACAGGATTTTAATCGAATCTGCCTGGTCAATAGAATTGTGCTTTTGTCAACTGCTTGCAAAATCAAAGGCACGGAGGCAGAATTGCTGCTGAAAGGTTGAGCTTTGTGCAGTCAGCACTGAAATGGTGTTCAAACACCATCAGCTTCCATTTTCTCTCCCTGCCCCTGCAGTTTGTTCATCAGAGTCATTACCAAAGCACAGAGCATAAATAAACTCCTTAGTCAAAGGCTTTCAGAATGTAATGTAACAAATTGTTCAGCATCACACGAAACAGATGCTGCTCTGCAGACTCGGAGCTTCCCGGTGAGGAGGGGAGTGGGGGCTGCAGATGCAGAGGGGAGAGGGTTGGGAATTCCAGGGGAAGGGGCAGCTGGACACTCAACACAGCAGCTATTCCAAAGGGTTTCTTCTCAGGGTTGGATTGCTGGATTACAAAGACAGAACCTTGATGACAGAATGAGAGATCTCTCTTAAATACGGGGGCATTTTGTGGGTTTATGATGTAGTAAAACTCCCTGGGCATGACAAGCTCAGCTGACAAGGGACATGTTCATCTGTGTCTCATTAAGAGGTAAGGGCCAGGTTGGACAAGCAGAATAGAGGAAAAAGCAATCTCCACAAAGACAAAAGCTCCAGTGGCAAGAGAAGGAAAAAACCAGATTGAAGGTAGTTAATGGCAGAGGAAAAGACTCAGCTGGGCAAATATCTAATGGAGGGGTGAGTTTTGAGCGTGTTTTGTGTCTTCAGACTGTTTGTCACGTATTGGTTTAGGCTGGAACCTTTAGGAATGACTTGGGTGAAGTTGTTAGGGACAACCCTAACAGTGACAACTCCCAGTTGTCCCCAGAGAAGCCCCTGAATTAAAGCTGCTGCCACAGGAGTGACCCATTCTTGGTGTGATCTCTTGTACAGCCATCTCTGCATCTTCTCGCCCTGGGAAGGTGCAGATTTCACTTCAGAACCCTATTCCATTTCTTCCTATTATTTAGTTGTTTTATCATCATGTACTCAAACGCACTGGGGATTTCTAAATGGTGTGTAAAATGAACATCTGCCGTTGGCACGATTGGCACATCTGGATCCATTAATTTTTCATTATTTCCCAGTGTTGGAGGTCAGATGTTCACAATGTGGCAACGTAAGAGATTCCACTGGTGGGTTTAATGTCTCTGAAGCAGATAATTCTATTTACAAAAGTGTTTTGAGAACCCAGACTGTGAGAGCTTGCTATAAAGGTTTAATTTGCTCATTATCTTTATTTTTTAAAACTCAAGAATCCTGCAGAACTTCTCCAAGTAGCAACCCGTTTATGATTTATGAAAGTTTTGGAAGATGGATTATTTTTATCTCTGCTGTTTCATGGAGGGCTGTACTGGGGTTTGCTCTCCCACTTTCCTGCCTTTCACCTCCTTCCCATTTTAAGCAGGAGGAATCACTGGCTGGCTTTAAGACTAGTTTGAAAGTTGAATAACTATATTTAAACACATTAAATATGCAAAGCTGGTCACCTGTAAGGTACCTTTTTTTTTTCCTTTTGCCAACTGTGCTAAACAATTATTACTTTTATTTGGTATCAATGAGTAGATCCCCTGACACCACAAGTACAGGGACCCTCTCAGGGTGGAATTATGCTCGCGTGGTAACCAATGAGCAGTAAATTTGTAGTTCTGCACCTCACTCCTCTGTTCAGTGCTTTGATTTGAGGAGCCTTCCAATACCCCGAGAATTCCGCTCATCCCAGCAGTCGTTGTCATTCCCTGCCACGGCCGGGGCTGCGTTATGGAGTTGTTAAAGGGTGGATTGGTCTCTCCTGGTGCACACGTGCAAAGCAAATGTCACACAAAGGTCACCCAGCATCAGAGTGCTTCGCTGAAATGGATGTTGAATTTCAATGGGGTTCCTTGTTGGGGGGGAAAAAAGAAAAAAAAAAGTTAAGGGAGGAAGAAGGAAAGTTCACGTTGATTCTCTTGGCATTTTCTGTGTGTTGAGCGGCATCGCCTCGGGCCGGGCTCGGTGTCTGGACTGTGACTGGGGCAGACTCTGCAGAGCTGGGCGTGTTTCTGCATCGCTCCCTGTCTCACCTAGAAGGGAAAATACGAGGGCAGGGAAGGGACCCGGCTGAGCCTCTGCAGGGCAAAATTATCTGAATGGAGGGGCAGGGGAGAAGAGAATATCTCTGAAACACAGGGGAAACCCTTCGTGTGTTCGCTGCCAGGTGCCACCTCGTTTAGCCTGTCACTTGGCCCAATCAGCTGTGAATTTTCTTACTTCAGTTTTCTTTTCTGAAGTTAGAGGTGAAATGGTCTAGGACTTGACTGGGACAAGGTTTAAATTTGGATACTTCGTGCCCAGGTGAGGAGTGCCTGGTGTGCTGCCTGAGCTCAGGTCTGCCTCAGTTCCACGTGTGAGGTGCCACTGATGCTCATTTTGGCTCATACTCGTCAAAATGAGAAGTGATTATTTCCAGCTCTGGCAGCAGAGGTGCTGTGGGGAACAGCACGGTGTGATTATCTGCGAGTCCTCTGGCAGCTCCATCCTGAAACCTGAGCAGGAGTTTGCCATTTAGAGGCAGCATTTTTGGGGGAGGGTTTTTACTGTCTATCGCTGAGAGCCTGTGGGTTCAAACAGAGATTTGTTCCCCTCCAGCTGTTAATCCAGCACTTGACATTTAATGACAAGCTTGGTCCTGGGTCGGAAAAATGAATTTATTGCGTCTTCTTGGCAACTTCTCACTCACCTCCTCTCCATTTCTCCCGTATCCCCCTCCGTGCCAGATGCCAGCCTGATGCAACAACAGTCCCTGGTGGGGAGAACTGAGGTGAGAAATGTTTCCCAGAGCAGAACTGGTGCTTTCCTCTACCTGTGCAAGGACAGGAGCACCGTGTCTTGTTCTACGCCCAGGGATTTTCTTTGCTCCTTGGCATTTGGAAGAGTTAAAGGACTTGCTCTCCTGCCCCACACCCCAGTCCAGCTTCCCGTTGCCAGCCCAACAGTGGATGTTTCTCAGGGCATTCCTGAGTAGCTGGAAGTGGCAGAATTGGGGAAATGGGAGAGCAAGAGCTCAGCCATGGAGCTTTTGGTCTCTGCAGAGGCTTGGAAGCAGCAGCCACTTGGAAAAACAAGGAGCTGTGTGCTCTGCCTGTGCTCAGGTTTCAGCTCCTGAGCAGCAGGAGGAGGTTTGCTTATCACAAATGTTCAGTTCACACCAGACTTGTGTTATTTCTGCTGGGAAATCTGAGGCAAACGGAGCCAGTGTTTCCACAGCGTGGCAACGTGATGAGACTAAATGGCAGAACACTTGCACTGTTGAATATTTAAATGGGTGTCAACTACTTGTTACTTTGGGAAAGGGGAAAAAACCAAAATCCCTCAGCGTGTTTTGTGTTGCTTTTCCTTGTGACTGTGGAACGAGCTCATCAGTGGGCAACCTGGAGCACAGAGGTGGTTTGGCCAGGGGCCCTGGTGGGATTGTTTTGCCTCTTAGTCCCCAGTTCAAATCTTTCCCAGTTGCTGGTGTTTATGACCTGTCACAGGTGATTCATGGTGCGCGTGGTGAATTAATTTGTGGGAAATGGGTCTCAGTGCATCTCTCTCTACATAGAGCTGTCCATTCCATTGGTAGTTGCTGCAACAAGGCTTGGGCCATCCCCGGCTTATTGCTTTTCCTTAGCCCAGGTCCACCTCCCTCAGGATCACAAGTTTGGCACATGCCACTGAAGATATTCTGGATTTCTCTGCCATTCCTAGTCCTTGACTGTCCTTCAGGGTTCTGTTCCATGTAACCTTCTCAATGACAGACTGAAAGCGTATTACAGTGTGCTCATTCCTACCACTCAGGATGTAGCCCATGCACTTGAGCTAAAAGTCGTGTCTTTCCAGGCACTTTTCTGTCTGGTGGGGGGGGGAGTGATTTTAATAACTGCTGAATGAATTAGTTGAAATAGAGTATTTAAATGCTCCATATTTGAAGTCCCAAAGGGTAATAGAGCAGACAGTGAGACTGGGAAGCTGTGACATCTGCTGAGCCGTTGCTCGTTGTCCTCAGAGCTGTTTGAGGGCATCCTGTTTGATTTGTCCTGGCACCCGTAACATGCTTTACAGCGCCAAAAGTCTTGAAAATTCAGACTCAGAGTGTGCCTGGGTGTGCTCAGAGGGGTTCAAACCATCATCTGCAGTTGCCCTAAAGACAGAAATCAGCCCTGCGCTTTGTTCCTCCTGCACTGCTGACAAGAGGAGCGTGGAGTGCTGAGGGCAAGGACACGGCCGTGTCCCTCTGCCAGCTCTTCTGAGCCTGGAGGGAACGTGGGGAGGGAATGTGGGTTGACTCAGCTTGAGCCACGTGTGGCTCTGCCCTCAGGTCCAGGCACTCAGTGACCACTCAGGGCTTGTTCCTGGTGTTTGGCTCGTCCTGCAGCATCTCAGCTCGTGGCTGTGCAGGGAAATGGCTCAGAGTCTGCACCCACAGCAGCACCCAGGGCTTGTCCATGGGCTCAGCCAGCACAGCACTCACACTGAGCCAAGCTCTGAGCAGCAGGGCTGTCTGGAGGATGCCAGCAGGCAAGTGGGACATGCTTGGAGCTTGGGGACGCTGCCCAATTAGGATTGGAAGCGTTTTGGGTTCATGGGTAGTCGGTGTTTGTACAAGAAGGTGTGGGGCTTGATGGCTCAGGTTGTTGGGGCTACACTGGTCACACAGTAAGGAGTGGAGCATGTTCACCTGGATATCAAAATTCAGCCAGGGTAATAATCCGTCACCTCTGCTGTCTGTGTCAGGGTTCTTTATATCAGTACTCTCTTCCAGTCCTCCCTCTGTGATCTGCCTGCAGCTCAGCCCAGCCTGAGTGTGATATTCCTTCTTGAAATTGCTCCAAGTCAGAGAGAAATGATCTACTCGTTATTTCCTTATCTCAGCTGAGCTTTCCTAGTTATAAAACCCTGTAGTTCCTTCGAGATTAAGCTCTGACAACAGAGATACCCCCTTTAACTTCTGAGTACCCTGTTTCCTAAAGCTCTGCCTCTTTTTCACCTCCTCCAAAAGGAGTCAGGCTAGTAGGCACTTGAGAAGAGTTATTTTCCATGTGTCCGGGGGGAAGCCTGAAGGTGCCATCACTGACTGTTTTCAGGATTGTGCTGTAGGTTGGATATTGAAATACTTTTCTTTGTTTGTAACATGCTATTAAATGAATACTATTTTTAGATGAACTTAAAAGTCCCTTCCCACCCAACCATCCAAATAATACAGACACTAATGACAGTAAATATGGTGTGGACACACTGACTTTGTGGCAGTTAATGACCCCAGTCTTCTCCATTTAGCCAACCTTCTGGAGCTCACTGAGCTGAATTAATTGCACCATTGGCAAATGCTGAGTGTGCTGGTTCCAGGGGTCTTGCAGCACATCTCCACTGGTTCCAGGGCAGGGATGGAGTCTTCTGGCAGGGAGGTTGGCTGAGGTGTCTGGACAGCAGAGCAGCAGTGCCTGAGAACTCCCCCAAACCACCTGGGTGCCCAAACCTCTCACATCCAAACCAAACCTTGGCAAGAGGCCTCCAAAGCACTCGACCTGCCTGATTTAATGTGAAGTCCATTAAACACCTCAGTTTGGTTCTGAATCTGAGAATTAGCATGTTTAAACTCCGTTGATTGCCTTTAATTTCTGCTGGGATGTATCCCTTTAAGCCAGCCCTGGATCTCTATTCCTTGAGGACTCTGTGTTTCAGTAGCCTGTAATATTAACAATTAATGCTCGGATTTCTAGGATGGGTTTACTCTAATTTGAATAAAAGGCCTCGAAGGAAGGGTCAATGAACTGTGAGGAATCAATCTTTCATAAGCAGTCTTTGGTTCTCATTGAAATATTTATGAATGACAAAGCTGTCCTGACAAGGCAGAGTTCAGCACAGAGGCCACTTGTGACAGCACGACAAGGTTTCAGAACACACAGTGTGTATAATTAAAGGCAGGGCACAGAGGGGGAGCAGAAGGAGACGTGTCCATTCCAGTCCCTGGGTGTTCCTGGAGCGTTAATCCGATGTGTCTGTGCGTTGCATGAGGCTCTTCCCGGGTCCAGGCTCATGAAGGTTTCCCAGAGAACACAACTGTGGGGAACTGAATAAAACCCACTCTTCTAAACTTTTTTTTCCTGCTGTTTCTTAGCTTGATAGATGATGAGCAGAAATGTTCTGAAGGAATAAATGCATTTAACCTAATTTAGGCTTTGCACGGAAGGAGGAGTGTGTGGTCAGTCTTTTATATACACACGATGTGAGGTAAAATAACTAACTCTCTTGGCTTGTGAAACTTTTGTGATATAGGAAACTGTTCTTTCTTTTGGAAGAAAGTTGCTCAAGTCACCCATTATTTCTGCAACTGAACTAGGAATAGAAATAATTTATTTTGAATCCCAGTTCCTGTGGATTTCCTTCACGTGGCTCCTACAGAGGTGTCCAGCTGTGTAAATGTGCATAAGGGGACAGGCCAACAATTCTTCCCAGCCCACAATTTCTTAGGCTGTGCAGATGGCATTAAATGCATTTTGCCTTGTAAAAAGAAAGAAAAAAATATGGTTAATAGCTTTAAAATCTCATCTCAGTTTAAAAATGTGTTTTTCATCCACTGAGTTCCACAGATCAAATGCAAACTGTGTGAGGTTTTCAGCTTCTGCACTGCAGAGTGTTTGCAAGGCAAGTAAATGTGAAAGAGTGAACTCCACTGAAGCCCTTGCTGGGAAAACCAGTATGGTCTGTGCTCTGATTGCTCTGCTTTGGGCTTCCTGAAAACCTCTGTTCTTGTTTGGCGTTTTGCACAGGGCTCTTTTCCTTTCCCAGGGAGCTTTGGTTCACTTTAACCTGACCTGTTAAGCTCTCAGAGCAGCCATCTCTCAGCTCCAGAATTTTCCCTGCTTGCCTTTGCAGCAGGAATTAACAGGTCTGGCTGCCAACACGGCGCCAGTCCTGGAGGTCAGGGATGGAAGGAAAGCTTGGGAAGGACCTGCTGGTTGTGTGCACCTCTGGAGCTGCCCATCCAAGGGAACCCTGTTCCCTCCTTGTCCGGGAGCCACTGCCATAATCCTGTGTGCCAGGACATTTTTAAGGTGTATCACCCCCAACTTGTGTGTCCATCTTACTTGGGTAAGTCATTGATTTCAGTCGTAGGGCCGGGAATGCCCTTCCAAATCACCACTGCTTCAGGGAAAACAGACACAAACCATCCCCCAAAACAAAAAGGTCAACTAGTAATGAATTAGTTCATTTGCACAACTCCGTGGAGTTAGAAATGTGCTCTTAAATTGCTTCTTGATTGAGGACTTTTGCCTCATTAATCCTGAACAACCTCTGAAGACCTCTGAAGTCTCTCAGAGGAACGAGGGAGGCTGCAGAGACCTGGCACAGGCTGAGCCACAGAGCGAACAGGCTTCCCACACGTTCCTTCCAGAGGGAAATTAAAGGGATGCAACACACTTTGTCCCAGCAACTCCCTCCTCCTGTCCCTCCTGTGGGAGTTTTCTCCTTCGGTTTTCTCCTGGGATCTCACATTTGCTGGTGTCTGTGCACGGTGTCATTGGAGCCCTCATGGGACAAAGGGCTCCAGGTGAACCGACAGGGTTTGAAGTGTTGGCCGGGTTGGAATTACTGCCAGCTTGATATCGCAGGATAATTTCATTTCTTCATGCTGTTTATGAAGATATTCCTCCTGTCCCTTCCCCTGCGCTCCCCTTACATCTGTTTGGGTGTCTCTATCCGCTCTGTAAAACACCTCAGAGCGTTCTGGGTGCTGGTATAATAATGAAGATAATGAGGCAACTTTGGAGGGAGTTATTACCTTCCTCTTGCAGCATATCCACAGGCAGCAGGAGCATTCAGGTAGTCAAGGAAGGGCCTTTTTCCATGTGTTTCCTCCCTCCCACATTCCTGTGCCATCAGCACAGCCCAGCGCATTGCTTCCCTCTCTGTCTGCCCAGGTAACACCCCCTCCCTTTTTTTTTTTTATTAATGGCAAAAGACATTTTCAGCCCTGCGGGGGACAGGCAGCATTACTGTCTGGGCTCATGTCGAGTTATTAATTTAAGCAAAAATTTCAATTTCAGATAGCCCGGGGTGAGTCTCCTGCACTGGCGGCCCCTCATCACTCCAGCGTGTCCCCAGGAATAACCTTTGCCTGCCTCATTACCTCTTTGCATGTGTAATAGCACCAGGTGCCGGGGATTACAACAAGCATGGGGAAAAACATGGGGCATGGTTGTCCAGGGTATTTTCTAATGGATTCCTCACGTGTTTTGAAAAATGACAGGCAGCATGGGACTTATTCCTCAAGGAGTGTCGGGGGGGAAATGCACTTTTTAGAGGCCAGCATCCGTTTTTTGGTACCCATCTGCAGTGTCTGTAAACTAGTGCAGGGCTTTAATGAGGCTGCTGTTTGCAAAGAGCTTCTCCAAGTGCATTACATGGCAGAGAGTATTAAAAGGAAAAGTAATTAGTGAAGGACAAAAATGCAAGGAGGAAAATCACAGCACCTTTCCCTAAGTCAGATTTTAATTGAATTTCTGTGAAGCAAAACTGTGACGTTCTTTCCCCATAAATGTTAAATGCAGAGGTTTCACCACTGTAACAACCCTATAAATTAGTTTGATTGTAACAAATCCTTTAAGGAACGACTGTCCTTCCTTGGAAAGTTTGTAAATCAAGCTGAGGCTTAAAGTACTTTTTCTTCCCTTGAATTTTAATACTATGGGTGTTTCCAGAAACGCAGGATCTCTGCTGCTTGTTTCCCACTCGGTTCCAGCTCCCTGAATGTGACAGAAGATCATGATAATGAGCAGTAAATAATTGTTAGCCGTGGGCAAATGTGAGCAGCCAACCCAAATGCTTCCAGGTAATGAGAGGGAATATATATCTGTATATACCAGAAAGGGGGATGAAGAAAAGAGGGTCCTACTTCCAGAAGCGTTTGTCACCCATAAGTGGGATGACATTTCTCAAAAGCCCTCAGCTGCTAATTAGCACCTTTAAAAAGTCAAGACTTCCTCCCCAGACGTCCCAGCAGCTCCCAAGAGTGGTCCCAGGGGTTCATGTGCTCCTCAGCCATGTGTGTTGGGGGGGGACTTGTCTCTGCTTTGGGAAGGGCTGTGACATGGACTTTTTGGGTGTAGGCAAAGCCGCTCCTTCGAGGCGTGTGTGGGGTCAGGGTCTGTTCTTGTCGTAGTTGTCGCTTCAGAAACTGCCCGAAGCTTGAGGACACGAGAGGATGAAATAAAGGGAGCTTGTGACTGCTTTGAGGTTAGAAATGTTCGTGTGGGGAAGGGAGTACCTTTATATTTTATTATTATTTTAATTTTATTTACCCCAGTGTTGATTTAGGGATCTGCATTGTGAACTCCATACAGCCTGGCAGCCCCCAGTCAGCGCTGAGCACCTGAACACGGATGTGCCCAGGTCTGATGGATGCAAATCGTTGCATTCAAAACTCAAGGGGTTGCAAAGGCTGGTTTTGTGCTAGCTCAGAGCCCGATCCCGGTGGCTGAGCTCAGCAGAGGCCCTTTGGTGGCACAGGGAGCAGTGGTTTGGATGCTGCTGAAGACACCTGTGCCGTGGGGATGGCAGAGCCGCTCTCCCCGGGTTCCTGGAAAGAGGTGAATAATCAAACGGGTCATTTCTGCTCAATTGCTGTAATTTATTGTCCCACTGAATCCAGGTTTTTCTGAATGTTAATGAAAAAAAAATACCTATCACACCAGCTCATGCCACTCTGCTTTATGACCTTATTAAATCTTCCACTTCCTTCTCGTGTGGTGACAATCACTGGAGGACAGGACAGGGCTCCTTCCCACACCAGCCCTGCCACGAACACTCCGCTGTCACAGGGACAGGCTGGATGATTTAGACCAAGTGAACAGTCCTGAGAGGGATTTTTACACTCCTGACAGGATTATATAACAAGAGAAAGGCCATTAACAAATACAAAGGAAGAAGCAGGAGGGAGAAGGTGGGTGACGAATGGCGAAGTAAATCTTTAGATCTGTCACTTGGTAATAAAATAACCTTCACGGGGAGATTTAATGAGCTGGTTATCCCACTAAAACGGGGGGAAATACTGGCACCCTGCATTTCCCAGGGGGCTCGGGCACCAGACTCACCTGCTTAGCAGGGGTGTGTGGGGTGTGCACACACCTGCCTGGTTCTCAGCTGCCCTTCTCCCTAATTCTGCAGCAAAGTCACCATCACAGCAGGTGTGATGAGGAGCTGAGAGCCCTCCTGCCCGGCCAGGCCTGGGCTGCCCCTGGGCATTCCAAAGAAAACTCTTGAAATGTTTCTCATAGAAGGTACCAAAGTCTTTAGAGGGCCTCGTTTTGAACCCTGAAGGCGTTTTTAAGAGGCTGTGATTTATTTGTGTGTTTTTTCTAACAAAGCTCTCTGCAGGACTTTAGGCAGGGACCGTGATTTAAGGTTTGACTCTGCGAGTGGATGCTGTTATTTAGGGAGTAAAGCTGACAGGGGAGGGAAAAAACCAAAGTGAGGGAAAATAGCCTTGAAGTTGTGATAAGTATTGGAATAAGAGACTTAAAATCCAAACAATGTCTCAGAAGAAGGGAAAAAAATGCAAAAAAGCGCAAACTTCCTCAGCAGAGCAGATTGGGATTGATTCAGTTTGGTTTAAATTAGTCTGGGGTGTTTGTAACCAGGAGTTCTCTCCAGTGTCGCCTCCTGTCACAACAGAAGGGTTACAGGATTTGAGTCAGCAACCAAATGGCCTTAAAACACAACGAAAAATAAACACACGCAGGGAGAGAATCTTTCCCTCTCCTTCTTTTCCCTGGCACCAGCCAAAGCTACACGTTCTGTCCCAGCTCCAGGAGCTGCCGGGGACACACAGACTCTTCTGGGCGCAGCAAGGGGAGGGTTGGTGGCACTGAGGAATAGTGGGACCTGTTGAGTGAGCAGGGGCTGTGAAGGCAGCTCAGTCTCCTTTGTTCCCTGCAGGTTCTGTCCCTGCTCCTGAATTCTGGGCACACAGAGCAGGGCTGAGAATCAGACGGGGCTGTGTGTGCCGGGCTGGGTCAGCACCCCCGCCGTGGCCATTCGATGACCATGTGCTTATTTTACTAAATATTTGCTTCACAAAAAGCCCTCAGTCTTCAGGAGGATGTTAAAAGGCACAGGAACTGATTCAGCTTCACAGGGCTACAGTAATTCAGTCACGTGTGAATTTGGGGAACTGAGCAGCACCTTTCCAGTTTGATGTTCAAGGTCTTATTTGAGAGGCATCAGTTCAATTATTTTCTACTTCAAGCCTAAATATAAGTAATACTTTGTTTAATGCATTTTTCAGAAGTGTTTGAAAATGGAATCCTTTTTTAGAAAACGATTTCTGGTACTCTTAACAACAGGTGAGGTTTGGTCCTGCCTTTGTGTTGGAAATATTTGGGTTTTTTGTGTTTCCAGAAGGGCTGAAATAGCCCTGCCCAGGCCATTCCCTTCCACTCTGGCAGCAGCCTCTTCTTGCAGGAGAATTTCTGAGCGGCTGTTCCTTAAAAATCACAGTGCTGTGAACTCCTTACAATAACAGACATTATTTCCCTGCAACCATAATTAATCATGAATAATTCTGCGGTGACTGTCAAAGGCAGTTAATGTGACAGTCCCGGGTGTTACAAAAGGTGCCCATTACAGTATCTGGTGTTTGGGATCTTGGGTGAGAACAACTTAAATGCAGGTCATAAAGTATTTGAAAGACATCTTGATTTATAACACTTGGCACTGCTGCTCTGTATGGACTACTAATTACTAATAATTGCTGTTATTATGTCCCACTTAAGGGGAGCGCCATAGCCGGGAGTAGGGCTGCACATATGTTCAGACAAATAAAATAATGCAGTGAAACACCTTAAATCAGAATTTAGGGGAGATGTAATTGGTCGTAGCCCAGACTCGTATGAGAGCAGAGTGATAATCCTGACCTGTTTCCACGTTGTCACTCCAGGTAAACTTCAGTTTACTGTAGATTTTAATCTTTTTCTGGAAGAAAGGTGCCCAGAACACCATTCTGCAGCATCAACTCCCCTCCAGGGCTCCCCATAGAGCCACCAAAGCAACCCCAAGTGCTCCTGCCACAACACCTTGTCTCAGCACAGGAATGAAGGCGCCGCTCAGACAGTGAGCCAGGATGTCAGTAAAAGACTCTTTATTCATAAATAACTGATACGCAGGAATTCCCACCTGTACATTTCTCTCCAAAAGGCCGGGGCCCCACAGTTCTGCAAACCCTACAGAAAACATCCAAACTGGCCAGGGTTACTCTCTCGGTACAATATAACACAGCTGGTTGGCATTACCAAATATATATATGTATATATATTTATATATGTACATGTGCTGAAAAAAAGAAGCCAGTGCAGCCTTTTCCAAGGAGTCTTTCCCAAGTATTTTACTGTACAACATTCAGAATTTACATTGATAGAACAAGGCACAGAAAGTGTGGTATGAAGCCAAGGCCATGCTTTTGATTTCATGTTCTGTCTCTCTTCCCTACTCCTTCAGCTTCATACTAAAGAAAGCGTTCAAACCTCTGCTCTTTTTCAGTTCTAAACACACTGGACCCAGGGGAGGGAAGGATGCTCAGTCAAATGAGCCAAGAACCAACGTTTTCAGAACCTAGTCATTGCAAAAATAAAGGAGCAGAAGAGAAAATAGGTCTCTCTAGAGGAATACTTGTGGGGTTTTTCTCTCTTTTAAAAAATAATTTCTATTTTGTGTGATTAGGTTGAAGTTCCCCCTTCTCTTTTCACCAAAGGGCTGGGGAAAAGTTTTGGAAGTTGAAAATGCCATGGGGATTTTTTTTTTTTGTTGTTAGCTCTCGTTGTGTCTAACACTGTTCTGAGTCTCACCAGTGTCAAATTTTACTTCATCCAAATCAACAGAAGGTGCACACTTCACGTTTTTTGGACCCACGTAGCAACTGGGATCAGAGTCACAGCGGGATGAACTGGATTAAGAGGTGGGAGGAGGCAACTCCATCTCCCAAGTCACAAACTCTGCGATGTCGGTTTGCTGTTCCCAAACACATACCCGGGGTACGTATATTTGAGGCATATATTTGGGGGGGTATGTACTGCTTAGTGATGCAGTCAGGGAACTCGGCGAGGGTCAGGAATGGGGGCTGGGTTTGAGTGGAAAGGATGCAAAAAAAAATAATAAATCTACAGTTTCACATAAAAATATCCCTCCCTCCCTCCCTCCCCCGAAGGAATCTGCTGCAAAGGTATCCCCACCGCAGCGTCAATACTCCAGATTTCAGTGTGGGGAGTACCAGGCGTTGGACGTTCTAAACTGCAAACCCAAAGCGTCAGTCAGCTCTGTGGGAGGACTTGGGGAGGGAACGCTCCCCTTTCCTCCGGCAGATCCCCTGGCTGTGAGATCCGTGTCTTCCCCTCCTGCCACGCCAGAAAAGCTCGAGCCGGGCTCGGTGCAGAACACCCTGAACTTCTTTGGGTGCTGCACATTCCCTCTGGGGTTCAGACGGTGAGGTTTAAATATAGAGACCAGGTAACACAGGGGTTTGACATCTCCTCAGATCTGCAGAAGGACGTTCTGGACCAAGGTTTTCACACCGGGGCGGACGGACGAAGCAGCTGCTGACACGGGCACGGCTCTACGGGAGGGGAGGCTCTAATCTTGGGCACAGCACAGCACAGATCGGGGACAGAGCACCTAACCCTGTCCCTTGGCTACGTTTCACAAGTGACTTCAGCTCTAGTTACCCTGTGACACGAGGTGAGGACGCTGCCCACGAGTCCTGGCTCACCTGGGTTTCCCTTGTAAAGCACGAACCAGTCAAGACAACTCAACAGCTCAGTTAAAGCAGCTTTTGCAATAGCTTGAAAATTACAATACACCCCCTACCCACCCGAGCCCCAGACAAGAAACACTAGTAGAATCTGTACTATTCACCTCTAATACAAAAAATATAGTGGCAAATTCCTAGACATTTATTTTATTTTTGGACAGAACAGTGAACACGGATACGGACAGGCTTTTCCTTTGCTCGTGGCAAGGAGCAGAACACGAGTTCTGCTTCCTGCACTGCGGACACTGTCACTCTCCCACGGTTCTCTAAGGGAGTCTTTAGGCTTAGAGTGATCTGGTTGTTTTTGTCTGTGTTGGAAAGGAGAGTTTTGCTACCATTTCTGCTGGTATTGGCAACGAGAGAAGAGGCTGGACCGTGTGTTACTAGAAAATGGTTCACGGCGTTAAGTGTTATTTGTGGCTACAGGTGTCGTGTGTTTTAAGTGACTGTATTTGCTCAGGAATCCCTCAAGTTATTCTAACTATAGACCATTGTTATTTGTCCAGGAAAAGGCAGAGGTGCCGTTTCACTGCTGCCCCGGAAAACCCTGCGGGCTCTGCTGCAACGAGAACGGCGCCGAGGGAGTCATTTCACCAAGCCACATCCCAGAAATGAACAACCCCGAGGAAACAGCCTTCAGCAGGGTTCACATGGCAAAGGTGAGCAATCCTCACCATTTCTGCTGCTCTCTAACAAGTGGGGAAATTCCTGGGGACTGGTGAAATTAAAGAAAGGCCAGAAAGGCGACTCTTGAGATCATTTACAGCTGGTAAAGGCTTGGAAATCTAATTTCCTGTTTTCCACTCAGTTAATTACCATCCAAGAACTAATGCAGCTCTTTGCCTAAATCTGTATTTTATAGGCAGAAATAGCCTGGGGAAAAAAAGAAAAAAAGAAAGATTCAACTCCTGACCAGAAGCCCAGCACAGTTCCCCCCTTCTTTTAGCTCAGGGTGTACACAAAGCTGTATTTTTTGTAGTGGAAAATATGATCTGGAATTGATCCCTTACTGAGTGTGTTAACACTCAGAGAGCACCATCTTTCAAGTGGGGAAAAAAGGAACGGGCTCGTGGTCTGGTGGGAATACCCTGGAGTGCTGCAGGATCCCTCTTTGGCTGATTTATACTCAATAAACTCCCCTGAACCTGCTGAAAGCCAGCAATGCCCAGAGAGGGGGGGACCTCTTGTTGCCAAGGTAAAAATAATAACAAGCCCAGTCCCCTGTATTTTAAGAGAACTGTGCTGGTATCTTTTCATCTATTACAAAAAGCCCAGTAAAATTTTTTGTGGGAGTTCAGGGTTGCACAGACTGCAAATGAGCTTTACGGTGCTGAGGCTGCACGTTGTGCTGACACAAGTGTAAGTCATTTTTAAAATGCAACTATTAGTCTTGAATGACTCACAGCACAGAAATACCTGGGCAAAGTGCTTAGGAAGATGAAAATACATATTAGAGCAGATTCTTTGGTGATGTAAAAATCAAAATGGCTGTTTTCACCTGATCAGACTCGAGGCAGCCAGATGGAATCTAAAGTGTGTAAAATTGCATTTCTCTTACTTTCTAGTTTGTGAAAATTGTTTCTCAAATGTAATAATTTCTAAAATAGAAGAAAGGAATACATTTTTAGGTTCTGGCCTCTAATCCTGCTTTACGTGCTCCTTCTATATCTGTATTTTGGATCAAATCATAAATATGTAAATAGATCTCCAGAATTCTGTTTAAGAAAAGGGAGAAAGAAAATGTCTAATATTGGGGTATTTCTGGTTTACCTGAACAACACAAGGGCACCAAAACAATCACTAAAGGTAGAAAAACTCAAGAGTTGTCGATGAGATTCTCAAAGTTTAAGATGAAGTAACAAAGACGCTGCTTTAGCCCAAGAGAAGCAAAACCAGGGAGCAAAAGCCAAAGGGCACCACCAAACTGAGCCTTGGCACGAAGGAACAGGTTCCTTTCTGGCATTTATTCCCATCCAGCCCATTCACTACTGGGATTCCCGGGGCTTTTGGATGGAACCTGGATTTTGGGGGACACCGGCCCGAGCCGGCTGGTTTCGTGTCAGTGTTCCTGAGCTCTGGGCAGGCAGAGCTGGGTTGGAGCCGAGCTCAGAACTAATTCCCTGCTGGAGGGAGAGAGGCTGGAGCTGTTTCCCAGACAACACCAGCTCACAAACTCTGCCACTTTTCCCTGGGTGCCATTCCTTATTTTGTGTTTTCCCAACTCCTGACATTTTGTCCAACGAAGAACAGGTTTCTGAGGAGGAGGACTGGCAGTCACTAGGAATATAATTCAAACCATGTGCTGCTAAAAACAGGGACAGCCTGCTGCCAAATCAGCTGCTGTTTGTGTCTCAGCCCCAAACAGGGAGCAGCGTGTCGGGCTCTGTGAGATCCTCAAGTGCAGAAAATGTTTGCAGAAGTCTCAGGATTTGTAAGTCCCAGACTATTCCAGCCTGCTGAGCTGGGAAGGCAATGACATTTCCAGTGTCAGAGCAGCAGGGACGAGTCAAGAGTTGCTGTTCAGCCTTTTCAGACCTGGGTGAAGAACACTTTCACATTATTACAGGTTTGCACACCTGTGGCCTATTGTGCTGCTCTCGGCCAAAGACGAGGATAAAAAAATCCCCAAAATGCCTTTTTTCAGTTCCTTTCATTTCCATAAAGCTCCTGAAGCCTCATTTCTGTTCCTGCTTTTATCCTGATTGTGCTCCTGTAGCCCACACTTACCTAACGAGCACCTTGGCTAATTGGAAAGGACAAGAGTGAAAATAATGGTTAAATTTGGCTCAGTACCAGTTCCACCAGGCCACTCGCTCACAGTGACAGCTCTTTTTGGTTCGGTTGAAGGAATGAATTAGATTTGTATGAAATGCGTAAAAAATAAGGAGAACTCTCTAGCTGGATTCTGATTGTGGTGGTAAATGCAATTTGTAGCTAAACCAAGTGTAACACAGCCTGTTTTGTACCCTCTGCAATTCCCAAACTGTACAATGAAATCAAGCCCACTTTTGGCGGTGCCACGTGGGGTTTATTGTTTCAATCTGAAACCAAACCAAAATTAAGCTGGGCTGATTAACTTCACCTTTACTTAGTTTAGCCTCAGAACATGAGGGAATAAAAAAAAAATAAAAAAAAATGTATAGACTTGCTAAAACAGGGCTGGAAATTTCCTGCCTGTTATTTGGTTATTTAAATCCACCCCCAAAGAAACAGTTTCTGACAAAGTCAGAGTTTGCAGACCAAGAAAATCAGAAAATTCCTCTTGCGTTTGCAACACCCCAATTTCCCAGAGAAGGGTTTTGGTCTGTAATTTTGGGAACAGAGCAGGCAGGAAAGCTCTGCAGCAAATGTACATTCATTAAGGGACTGAACTTTTAAAAGAAACTGTCTGGAATACGAATGATACGAAATAATTACGAGATCTTCTACTTCCTCAAGGATCTGAACAGGATAAGGCCAAATTGTCAGTTTTCCTGTAGCAGACATAAAGTGACAACGTGATGCTCTCAAATGGGACTTTAACCCACTCTTGAAGTGACAAACCTTTAAACCAGGATTAACCTCCAGTGGCTCTAAATATCCAACAACACATTTCGTCCATTTTCACTAGGCGTTATATCAGAATGACTGTTCCTAAGTGTATATTGTCATAACATTTACCTTCTATGGCTCTGGATCTTTTCTCCTCCCTGCCCCAGGACTGACAGACGTGTAGGTTCGTTTGGGACTTTGACAGGTGAGTTTTAGACGAGGGAGGGCAGGGACAAGCTTGTGTTTTCCTTATTACCGGGTGATTTTTAGTAGGGCTCCTTCTGCTCCTCCCACCCAAAACTGCTCTGTGGGATGAGCCTTTCCACCCACACGTGCAGAATCCCTTCTTTCCTCCCTGCCCAGGGAACCTCCAGCGTCAGAGTCCCGGAGTTGTGGAGCGGGGAAAGGGACTAAAGTCCATTCTGGCGGCTGTAGTTGAAGTCGGGCTCGTCCAGCTCAGTCTCTGTGAGGTCGGAGACCTTGGAGTGCGTCCTCCCGATCTCCTCCAGGGCACAGGCCAGCGAGTCCAGGTCCCCGTCGTGTTGGTGCCGGGCTTCCCACAGGTCCAGGATGACGGCGGATGGGCTGCTTTGGGTGGCAAAGTAGGAGAGATTCCTGAAAGAGAGCGGGAAAAAGCGAGTGGAAAAGGAGGAGCACGACCCACGTGTGTGGAAACCAAAAGTCCTGCAGCAAGAGCTGGGGTGGGGTGGGATGAGGAGCCGTGGAGAGGACACACGTTGGGGCATTTATTCTTCAGGTGTCCCCTGCTTGGTTGAGCAGAGGGAGAACGAACGGGGCACTGGCGTGTGCTGGAATGGAGAAAACGGGTCTGGGAGAGCAGCATTAGGAAATTCAGCAAGGATTTTTGACAGGGAGAGGATTTATGGAACATAAATCGGTGCTTGTGGTTATGCAAACACCTGACATCTTTCAGGTTGTGATTTTATATTTCATTAATACGCCGTTCCCAGGACTCTGCAGGGGTGATATTTGGCAACCCAAAGTGTTTTATCACAAGCGCTTTTCTCTTTGGTTCAGAGGGGGTTTATTGAGATTCCCGTGCACAAGTCAATGGAAAGTTAGTTTGCTGGATTTAAGTATTTCTGTACTCTCTTGGGAATATATTTATGGCTTTTGTGACAGTCAGAAAATATTTCTGTGAGTGAATTTCCTCCTCCAATTTAATTTAGCGAAGCGGAAAAAAGCAAAGTAAGGAGCAAATTGGTTTCTACAGCATCTTTCAGTTTTGATAATCATAATATTATTGCTCCTAACAATAGAGCATCACTGTCTTTTTTAAATATGTCTTTTCCTTAAAAAAAAAATAATCTGCAATATTCTTTTTGGAATACAAAATATATCAATAAGAGCCAAGGCAACAGGTCATGGGGTTTTTTTTGAGAGAACGTGCAGCCTTCTAAGTCCTTTAAAAGATGAGACCAGAGTGCCAATGCCCTTCTGCATTCTTGGGCTTCACCAAGACCCCGTTGTTGTCTCCAAAGTAAAGGTCCAGCCCAGAACAAAGACCTGCCCTTCAAAGCTAACGCGGGTGGATCAGAGCAGGGAGAAGTTACCTGTTGATGCTGTTTTTCTGTGCCAGCATCTGCCAGTCCTTGCCCTTGGCACTGGGCGTGTCGAAGGTGGCACAGATCCTCTGCCTGATGGAGAAGGGGATTTTGAAAGCCTTCGGGCCCACCTGGGCAGGGAAGTTGCTGTCGTCGTGTGCAAAGAACGTGATGGTTTCCCTTTCACTCTGCACAGGATGCAAAAGCAAAGCAGTTGGAGGGAGGATCAATCCCTCCTGCAGCTTGTAGAATTGCCAGTGGAAAATTAAAGAGCTAAGAGGTAGGTTTTTTTTTTGGTTTGTGAAGGAACTCCTATAAGGCCATAAGGACTTCTGTATAAAAACATTTAAAACAGTGGCATTTTCCTTCTACAGGTTTTCTTTTTTGGTTGTTTTTTTCTTGCAGATGCAGTCGACTAGAGCAGTGATGGGTTTCTAAACCTTTAACTGCTCCAGCCTAAAATATGGACACACAAATCTCTTGTTTGTAGGGGTTTTTATCTATAGGGACCTCAGTTCTCCCAAACTCTTTGGAATTCAGGTCCTCTGTAGATCTGGCCCATCTTTTGCTATGGAAGAACACCAGTCTCATGTACCAGAGCCCCACTTCGATGCCTTATTCATTTGAGTGCAGCGCAGCATCAATGTGAACTGACAGTGGTGGTGTAGTCTCTTCATGGAACATTTATGACACATCCCCCAAGCCATCCATGCACAGCAATAGGTGCTGGAGATACATCAGCTCTGCCTGCTGCTATTAAATATGCAGAACAGCAGTGGATTTCCATCCTCTGCACATGTGAGATAAGCGACAGCAACCTGGGCAGCTCTGGGAGTTGTATCCCAATGAGCAACTCGAGTGAGCAGTTGTTAGTTATACATTTATTTTGCAGTCAAATTATCCTCACTTTTCAATTGCTGCTGGAGATAGGCATGAGAAAACCTTCTGTACTAGCAAATTTGTTTGAAGGCAGAACTGTGGCACACTCTGAGGACTTGGGTACGGATGGGACCCGTGAAAAACAGAGTGAGGGAAAACAAGGCAGCAGCAACACTGCATTGAGATACAGAGGGAAAAACCAGAAGATCTTCATGAAGTACCAGTAAAGAACCAGAAAAATGCTTGGCCATATTCTGAGGATTGTTTTATACAGGATGATGGTTGTGGTTCTCTTGTCTGGTTGCTGCATTCTCTGCACAGAGCATTTAGCAATGGATGTAGAGCTTTAATCCAGAGCTATTAATCTGGATTAATCAACAAAGATGCTCCATAACCTAAAAACAGGCAGCTGAAGTTTTCACTGCTGTAGGACAGATCACCAGCCTGCCTGACCAGAGGTTTGATTCCTTTTACCTGTGAGCAAGTCCCCAGGAGACACTGTGTGTACCTGTGTGCTCAACTGCCAGTGCTCCTGCAAGAAAACTGCACCCACCAACCCAAATATGGATTATTCTCCAGTGCCTGGACTTCAGCTGGAAAGGGAACCTGTAAGGCTTTATAGGCTGGCTACAGCTTTAAACAGAAAGCAAATGGAGAGAGAAAGGACAAAAACGGGGAGGCAACTGGAGGTTGCCCAGAGAAGCTGCCCCATCCCTGGAAGTGTCCAAGGCCAGGTTGGAGCAGCGTGGGCTAGTGGAAGGTGTCCCTGCAGGGGACAAACAGGATGGGCTTTAAGGTCGCTCCAACCAAAACTGTTCCGTGATTCTATTCCATGACCTGTCACAGAGCAACCCAACCAAGGAAGGTGAGAGCAGCCCTTACCTCGAGGATGGAGGTCTGCACGTGCAGGACCTGCTCGTGGCCCTTGAGCTGGCGCACACACACCTTGCAGGAGAGCTGGGTGGTGCCAGGGCTGTAGCGCTCCAGGGAGAAGGCACAGAGCAGGGGCCGGGCACTGCCACGCCACACGCGAGAGAAGGGCACCTCCTGGCAGGGAATGGGGACATGGCATTGGGAACAGAGACATGGCACCAGGGAATGGCAACATGGCACTGGGAACAGAGATGTGGCACCAGGGAATGGGGACATGGCACTGGGAACAGAGACGTGGCACCAGGGGAGTGGGGACATGGCACTGGGAACAGAGACGTGGCACCAGGGGAGTGGGGACATGGCACTGGGAACAGAGACATAGGGAGTGGGGACATGGCATTGGGAACAGAGACAGGGCACCAGGGAAGTGGGGACAAGACCACGGAGCACGGGCAGCCAGGGCTCCTCCCTGCTCCTGTGCCTTTATTAACATCCCTTCAAGCTCCAAGCAGCACAAAGCCAATACATGACTATTCCATGGGTAAATACCACGGTGTTACCTTTACTCAAAGCTGAGGTTTCATCCAGCGAAAACAAGTGCTGGGAGACCCATCTAAAACTTTAAAAACATGCACTTCACTTCCTCCTTGCCAAGACCAGAGCTCTCCCTCTGCTCTGGGCCTCCCTGCCATCCCCTTGTACTACAGAAGCCAAAAAAAAGGAGCTTCCCAGCAAGAACTGCCCTTGCTCTGTCAGCCTTCCCTTCTCCAGCTGAGCCACCCCAGCCGTGCCTGTCCCCAGCCCCAGCCTGGATCCTGAGCTGGGAGCCGCAGCAAGACACCAACAGTAATAAAGAAAATGTTAGAAGTGGAGAAACCATAATTAGATTTTTTTCAGGGTAATCATCTCTGCTTTCATCCCGAGTGGAAGAATCACTGGGCTGAAAAGAATCAGCCAAAACAATACAGAGGGACAACATGTGGTGAACCCATGAGTGGTTCAAGTATTCCAGAAATGCTTTCAGTCTCATTCTGCCTTTATAATTAAGTTCCCAGCAGAGAGAGGGAAGGTAAATGATCTCATAGCTCCAGACAGACCCTGGATCCTGCAAGGATGGCAGGAGCACATCTGCTTTTAGCCCCCAAAGGTGCCTGCCCGGCTTCTTAACATGCTGCTCAGTGCCCCTGCCTGCTCCAACACCCACCCGGTTCCCAAGGGTTCCCCCAGTTCCTCGGGAGCGTGGTGGGAAGGGAGCCAAGCACTCGGCAGCTGCTCCTGCAGCATGGCCAGGACAAACAAACACTCCGCAGAGTCTGGAGGAATTCTGGTACCACCTGCCATTAACTGCTTTGCAGCCAGTTTCACACGATGATTTATTCATCCCTGCGAGCAGGATCCTTCCTGATCCGAGAAATCATTACAATAAATCTCTCCTCGTCCCGCTGCCCGACAGTGGTTTCACTGGTGGACCCACGTTACGGCCCAGGCTGTGTTTGGTTGTTCCTGACAGGCAGCACAAGCAGCTGCTTGCACAGACGTGGGAGAGAAACCGGGGGAGCACCGCAAAAAACTCCACGTGCAGAAATAGAGTCTTTTATCTATCAAGAGGCTGGAACCAAATCAGAGCTGTCACCAAGACGCTTCACTGAGGGGGAAACACAAAGCCAGTGTGGGTTCTGCAGTTCCCCTTAGAGGCAATTATTGTATTCCTGAGCTGGCCAAGTCATCCCAACTACACCCGGTTATAAAATGCAAATATCCCTTTGGTTCAGTAACAGCCCTGGGTCAGCCCGTTCTGGCAGCAGAGGTTTCGTACAGGCTTTTTTCGGACCCTGAGTCCCTGCTCTGATCAGACCCTAAACAGCACTTTGAGGTTGAATTTCAGTCTGTCACGCACATCTATGCTTCAGGTTTGGACAAGGGCTCAAGAGACAATAAACTAATCAAATATGGGGCTGTGTTCGTAGCCTGGTGGGAGGCAGAACTCAGTTTGTTGTATTTAGAGAAAACTCCCATGATTTTTACTGCTTGGACTCGTCCTACTCTTGGTAGGTCTTTGCTAGAGTAGTGGCACATCGTAATACTGGTTGCTTTGGCTTTTGAAATGCAGCTAAATGAGAAGAGTAAAAACACTTAAAAGCTGTTCTTCTTAAAAAGCTGAAAATGATTCAGTTCCTTTCATTTCTTAAGCTGCAGCATAAATTATCCCTATATTCTTAATGAGGTAAGACTTCATCTGGCTGTGGATCTGTGTTTATAAGTTTCAGAGCCCATTACACTCATGTTTTGGAGAACATGGCAACACATTTAAAACAGTTCTTTTGCCAAAATACTGAATGATAGATAATTGTCTCTCTGCTTCTGGGAAAAGGAAGATTATGTAGTCTAATTGAGTTCTGTATTTTAAGACCAGCCCACTCCCTGTGCCAGCACATCACTTCTGATTCCCAGTGACCCACATCCTTAGAAATCCTTCTTTTGTTTTGATTTTCACTTTCTGGGTTTCAACAGCCTCTTTAATTAATGGAGTAAAGAGAAAATAATTTGCTGCTCTTCAGTTCTAATTCTTGGTATCTACGTACTGTGATTTGAACTCATGATTACATTTAAATATCATTTTCAGCCACATGTTCATAGTTGTATCAAAATTGGAATAACAGCTATCAGAAACATCTTCAGGAATGATAACATTTAACAAGAAATACTGGCCTTCTGTTGGAGGTAATCGAAATGAGGGAAAGTACAAGCATTTTTCTAAAATGACAGATTTAAATATATAATTGAAATCTCTGTTTGCCAAACTCATAAGGCAGCACATTTTTCTGTAGCACACTCAAGAGATTTAAACCACACCTTTTCAAAACAGAAGGAACCATTGTCATATTTGGGTTCTGCCCATACGAGTGCAAACACAAACAGGTAAAATTGCTGAGTACCTGACATGCAGTAAATGGTTTAATTCTCCACAGGAAGGGAGGGATGTCAAGCACTGAGATCTGCAGACTGCAGGTGTTTCCCTTAAAATGCAGAAGTTTTGGTTCCTCCAGTAACTGCCCTCCTTGGAGTCTTTCATCTGAAACCACTTCCTGCAATGGCAGAGGAGAGAATTTTTTCAGTATTAGGAACAAAATCCAAATCCAAAGGAAATCCACCTTTACCGAGGTGCCCGGCTCACCCCCAGCGTGCCAGGATTGCTTCCCCCGTGGGGCTGGTATTTCTATGTCCCCATTGCAGTCAAAGGGCTGATTCCAGGCAATGTCAGCCCCATTTCGGGGACAAAGAAGGTCACCAGCAGTTCCTTACTCTACAGCGGCACAGAGAGGGACCAAGGTCGTGTCAGCCCCTTCCCAGGTAAAGCTTTTCCCTCCAGAGGGGAAATGGAAACTGGTTTAGCCGTGACGGCATCATAATTCAGCCCTTCTTCTGCTCTGGAACAGCACAACTGGAAGCTCTGGAATGAGAAACTGGTGCAGGTTGTGCTGAGCTCAGCCAGGGGCTCACCAGGGACTAAAAAGAGAGCCCAGGGCGCTGCCTGGTGTGCCCAGCACAGCTGGAGTCAACAGCAGCTCTGCTGAGAAATCTCTCCCAGGGCTTTTAAGAGCACTCACTCACACACCCCCCCAAGTGAACACAGCAGGTCAAATAATTCAGCCTTATTTCTCCTCTCTGGGGCGTCTCCAGTCACTGGACAAGACCCTGTGCAGTCTGAAGGGCAGGCTTTGAGCAGGAGTTTGTGCTACAGTCCTCTAGAGGTCTGTTCCCAGCTAAAATTTTATGTAATTCTGTGAATTTAAAGCATAATAGTAAAAAAAAAATAAAAATCACCCCTGCCTGTACTTAAGTAATGTTTATTCCTGTGCTGTGACAGTAAAAACACCAGTGAGGAAGGAAAGGTTGCACAAGTCTTTAAAAATCAGCTGGCAAGCAGTCTTTCCAAATTACCTTTTTTGTCCACATAAATTATATAAAATCTGTGTACATGGAAGGGGTTTAGTGCTTGTCAGTTCCAAAGTTATTGTTAGAATTGCTCCTGCAGTCGTTGTGACCTTCTGAAAACTCAATGCCTGCTCGAGCTCTCTGAAACTGTACTAATGGATTTCTATTAGAGACCAATTTTTACAGGAGTTCAATTTGTTTTAACTCCTGATGGTTGGGTTTATAGGAAGGAAGGAATTAGAAAGGAGAGTTTTTGATTTCCAACCACAACAAGGGTAGTTTATTTCATAACTATTTTCAATATTCCTTGAATATGCTGGATTTTTTTTTAATGTACCGTAATTCCCTTAATCCTGCTCTGCCTTTAATGATGCCCATGGGTCATAAATCCTCACGTGACACCAGGATTGCAGCAAACACAAAATATAAAGGATTTGGGTCTCTTAAATTTAGAGAGCCAAGAGTTTCCCAACTCAGAGCTGTATAAAGGGCAACCCCAACTCTGATAATTTACCCCCAAACCTCTGAATTCTCCACGTTCACCACTAATAATTCCATGCTTTTAATGTCTCTATCATTCCATAGATACGCAGTTGTCTCACTATCTACAAACAGCCTGTTCTCATTCCTGTGAATGCAGAAAACTGGCAATTATTCTTCTAATAATCTTCTACAGACTCATTGGGAAGATACTGGTACCCACTAATCGTGCAAGTGTTACAAAGAGTGTAATTACAAAGCCATTGTAAGTCTTTAACAATCCTTGTGGTGGCTTTGCTTTTCTCAGAAGCACACAGACCTCAGTGAGAGTCATGTTTCCGTTCGGTACGATGGGCAAAGGGAGGAAAAATTCATGTCACAACCGTCCTCATTTCAGTTCCCCAAAGAAAATCACTTTGTTAAAGCTTCTGAGTTTACTAAGGCTGCAAAAGCCAGTGAATTTCATTGTTTTCTTCTCAAATACCATTAGAAAAATCCTGTTCGTTTCCACTGCCACTTGGGGATTGTTTTTTCATATTTTTTTTTAAAGGGGAAATGCACAATAATTTAATTTTTATTTAAGAAGACGCTGAGCCAATGTCTTTCCTCTTGCTCCAGTTGTAACTGGGAGAGGACATCCTGACCTACTGCCAGCTCAGGGTGTGATGGAGACTCTACGTCAGCTGGGATGACTTTCCTTTCCCGGGGGGGAGCAGACTCAGCTCCAGCTGCCCCAAACTCTGCAAGAGCCAAGGCTCAAGCCCAACCCAGCCCTGGATCTGTGATGGGTTAACCAGGGCTCTGGGATTTTGATTTTCCATCTACTGGCAAAGAAATGACAACACTGTCTGGCGGCCCTAAAGCTCTCACGGTGTAAACCCACACATGAAACAACCCTGCAGAGAAATGAGGGACTCATTGCGAGTCACGCAGCAGTGGCTTAAAAAAAATCCAATATTCTCACTTCTGGTTGGGTTCTGGGCTGTTGGTGCTGCCCAGGAATAAAGGGACGTTGGTGTCCTATGGGAAAATGAATAAACCCAGATTAGCAAAGCGAAAGCATTTACCTGGAATGCACAAGGGGTGTTATCCATACAATAAACTCTCAGATTGTAATCCAGAGAATTGCAAGACAGGCAGCCAAAAACGGCGACTTTCAGCTGTCGAACGGCGCAGTCAGAGATGGGTTCCCCAATTAGAGCATAAGTTCCAAAGCTGTTTAAGAGAATGTGACAGGCATAAGGATCCAACAGGCAGTAGCAAGAAGTAGTTTCCTCTTCCACAGACATCACTTCCTGCAAAATGAAATTCAGGTTTAAAAAAAATAAAATCAAGTCAAATCAATAGGCCTTGACAAAGGGAGTCATTGCATTACTTATTTCTATTCAAGTGGAATGCTGAGTGTTTCTGAGACCAGGCTGCACACTCAGGGAAGGGGAGAAGGTAGGCTACTTATATGGGTAAATATTCCCAATTTAGCCCTGAGTCAGCAGGAGGATTTATGGCAATACATTGTGCAGGACTCAGTGTGTACAGCATACAATAATAATGATGATGCGTAAGCAATTTTAGCATCTTTTTTCAAGTGCTCTTGACTTTCTAGCTAATTTTTTCCCCCAATGTCAAGTTAAAAAATTACCTCGAAGATTAAAGTCAATAAGCAAACCTTGAACAATAGGCTGGGATTTGACTTCCTTCCAGAACATCCACTACGGTCACATTTACCTTCATCCAAAACCTACCCCTTCCACTGCACTATGATGAAAACCCCAGGAGGGTTGTCAGTGTGAATGCCCAAAGGATGCAGAAAGTTCCATACATTTAGGACTGCTGCCCACCAAACAGACCAGTCCACGGTGGCCCATGGCATTAAAAATGTAGGTGGACAGACTCAAATCATCGAACACTCGTGTTGCAAATGCACAAAGCTTAATTTCCCCAGGCTGGCAGGATTAGGAAATTGATGTTCAGCTAAAAAAGCACAAGAGTTTAATGTGCACTAAAGTCCTTCAGAGGTTCTGAGCACAGCTCAGTCACCGAATGCCTCGGACACAGGGGCAAGATTTTCAAATTGGGACCGTCCTTCTGCATTAAAAATGAATTAAATTAGCGTATTTTAAAGCGCTTCCATAACTTTCTCTATGCCATGATAAATCCTTGTGAGGACACGTTCTGTTCTGCCATGAGTCTCTTTGGGAGCTGAGATCAATCACAACAATGTTTTTACAAATGAATTGGAGAAAATTGACTATTTCTCCTGTAGATCGTAAACTTGACCCTGTTTTGCGCGTCTTGGTAAAACCAGCTGAAAACATTTTGCTGCTTCTTCACAAAATGCAGAGAGGGTGGGGGTGGGTGTTGTTTTTTAATTGCTCCTCTCAGTCTCTCACTGCCACAATCCTCGAGCTGTGCCTGTACCACCAATGGCTAATTGTGTTCCCAGCACCAGTGTGTGGGCTCTGGCCTTACCTCCCACTTCCCTTGCTGTGTCCTCCTTTTGAGGTGGATGTTCCAGTGCTCGGGGTCGGCGTCGGCGCAGTGGGGGATGGTCAGGGCGAAGGGGGTGCTCACTGTAACCTCCGAGGGACCGCAGGTCACCTCTGGCCCCAGCAGCACGTCCGAGCCCTCTGGCTGCAGGCTGAGGGGGGAGAGAGGCAGGGGTGTCTGTCAGCGGTGAAAAACTCACGTCAAACTCTAAATTTTAAAGTGTTTCTAGTCGAGGTCTGAGCACCTCGCTCATCCGCTATAGAAAAGGATAAGCAGGACAATTCCTGTGCTCATTTTCATGGAGAAGCAGTAGCTGGAGATGGAGCAAAACCATTAGACCCCATCTAACTCCATTCACTGGCTGGTCAGTTCAGGGTTCCAGGATTTAAAATACATTTCAATTTGCTTAACCCAAGCACAGCACTAAAATCGCTCTGTGCAGGCAAGCCGTGCTTCGTGCACCAGCTGGTCCCGTTCCCATCACGTTCTGCCTTCAAAGACTGTCATCAACAATATTTTCACAGCAACGGAGATAAAACAAATTATGGTTTAAGAAACACGGGCTCGTAAATTTTTCCAGATTGAGTGTGATCTCCCTGGTTTGAAAAACCCATTTATATTCTGCAGGCTGAACAAGCTCAGTAAGTTACACAGACATCAGGGACAGGGCTTTGCTTGGATTTAGAACTCTGCAAAGGGGATCCGTGCGTGTGGCTCCAGGACGGGCAGTGGAGATCCCACCAGCACAAGCCTAGGAATCCATCCCATCTGAATTCATCACCCGTGCTTGGTTGCATGATCTGCTTGCTGAGTTACAGGGCTGAAGCATCTGACAAGAATCCGCTCTTTCATTCAAACCTAAATTTAAACCAGTCCCACATCAATGTGTTTTCTGTGTCTCTCAGAATAAACACCAGTGCGGGCCCAGTGCCAAAGTGGAAGAGACTCAGACATTAAAACCAGCACTTGAAACATCTTGCCCTGTTGGTTTTGTTGTTGGTTGGTTGTGTTTTCAACACCGTGGTCCTTCCTCGGGGAATGAGCCCAGTTATTGGATTCTAAATTACTGGACCTGCAGCTCCCCCTTAAAATTAAAGCAAATGGTGTTTCCAGGATAAAAATAGGAGGAAGAACCTCAGCCAAGATAAAAATAAGGGAAAGAACCTCAACCAAGATATAAACAAGAAGACTAAATACTAACACCGAGGTATAAATAAGGGGAAAAGCTGACTTGGATGACACATCTCGGTGACTGCAGCTCTCGTGGTGGCACATTTCTGTGTAGCCCTGCTCTTAAATCAGGTTCCAAATCCAAACTGGCTCTGCACAGCTCTGCCATCACCTGGGGTGGGACCCTCAGTGGAACTGTAACAGCAGGTGCTCCAAAAATGCAGCCACAAATGCCACTCTTGCTAAAGAAAGACTCGAATCCTTCCAACAGCTTCTGTGACAGCCCTTGCTAAAGACTGCGTGCACGAGTGCCTGTGGGATGGAGACTGGAGTGAAAGAGAAGAGACACAACACACTGAAGAAAAAAAAGGCCAAATCTGTTTTTCCTTTTTCAAGTGCCACAGTGAGAAACGCTGTGAAGCCTCAGAGCTTCTGAGTGCCTGCAGCACCCCGAGGGTGGAAAAATCACGGGCAGAGCCTGTGCTCCAGCCCCACTGCTGAGCTGTGAGTGCCCGGGAGCAGGGGGAGCAGGGGGGAGCACAGGGCACACCAGCCCCTCGAGCCACCCCAGCCTCCAGCAGCATTTGCAACGATTCCAGGTGATGTCACAGAAGTGTCTCTCAAAGCACACACTTACTGTCCCTTACAGAGGTCCAGCAGTGCCAGGGCAGGGTCACGCCAGCAACAGGAACAAGGAGCGACTCCTGCACATCCCATCCCTTCAGCATTGACAGAATTCCACTAAATCCACAGATCCCGGGTCTGTGTGCTCGTGTGCTGCTCACCTGGATTCCTTTTGAGTGATGGCAAGGTAGATTTCCCACGAACTCTCTTCGGGAATAGCTCCATGTGGGATCAACAAACTGACTCCTACAAAAGAGCAGAGGCAGAAATTCCCTTTGGGAAAGGCAGAGGACACAAAGAACAGTGCACACATCTCTGGGCTCTGAGGGACACCCACAAAGGGCAAGCAGAGGAATGTCCCTCTGAAACAGAACTGACTGCAATGTCATTAGATGAAAGGAAAATCCATTATCAAAGGAAATAAAGACATTATTTTTCCATTAAAGGAAAAGACATCTTTTCCCAAAAAAAGCCTCTTGAAAGCTCTGTGCCCTTTTCCAACTTTGAAATCAGGTCTGATAATTCCAGGATCACGAGGAATCTCCTGATGGAAAGAGCACCTCACCAAGCCTGAACCTGCATGGCAACCACCTTCTGTTCCTACACATGTCTCATGAAGCCAAGTGATACCATCCTCCTTTTCCTCCACCAGGATAAATCAGATGTTAACAAGGAAGCTTTCCTCTGGGTCCCACTGAAATGGAACTGTTGGATCACATCCTTAAGGGAGGAAGGACGTGTTTTACTTTGCATGTCACACAATGCAGAACCTCAGCAAAGCAGTGACCTGCTCACACTATAATTTACAGTTGGCGAGCAACGATGGTCTTACGTAAAGGCAGAATTACATAAATTGCAAGTGGACCAAATACATACTTAAATAATCTAATTGATAGGACTATCATTATATAAAGGAGCTAAATATACAGTGCGAGGGAATTCTTAATTTATGCCTTAACTGACTTAGTGCCTCTGCCTCTGTAATGCTCATTCCTGAGCATAAAAACAATCTGTGAAGAAATTAAACCACTCCGTGTGTTGTGCGTGATTGTGCACTAATAGTGCACCCCTGAACTGTACATTGTTATCAGTCTTCTCTGAATACAAACCCCATTTTTTGTGGTAACCTTTAAAGCGCCCATTCTATGAAACATGGAGCATAAAGCTCTAAATCATTCAGTTCAACCAGAGAGCACGAGAAAAGCCTGGACACACCAGTGAAATGAAAACAGTTGAATTTAGAGTGAGTAAAGTTCATCAGAGCCTGCGAGATGATGACAACCTCTGAGCTGGCAAGGGGGGGATCTGTTTTTTTCTGCTACCTTTGCTTTCTGAACAGAGGAAACCCCCAACATCGGGGCTGTTCCCCAGCACGGCGCACGCACAGCCGTGTGGTACGACAGGCTGCGGGACCGGGATCTGAGCATCCTTTCCACCAGCCTCATCTGGTGCTGCGTGTTTCCAGCTGCTTCAACCAACAGGTCTCTCAATCTAAAGTATGTTCCGCAAACCCCTGAAGTCACAAAAGAAACTCTGCTCCTCAAACAGTGCAAAGGGAGCATCTCGGTGCACAGCCCAGCCCTGGGTGCAGCCGGCTTTGAAGTGCCCCACCGTGGAGCTTTTGTGCTGAAAGGAGGGAGAAGCAGAAAGGCGGCGGGGGCTGGCCCTGGAACCCACGCCAGGGCCTCTGTGGGGAGCGGGGGCTGCTCTCCAGGGCTGGCTGTTCCTGCCCTGCTCAGAGCCCAGCCTGGCCGTGGGACGTGGAGAGGCTGCTTTGAATGTGACCCCATTAGATAAAGACGCTGAGCCGATATCGACCCCCTTCCCGGGGAGCCCTTCCTTTGGATCGGGATCTAAGTAAGCAACAGCTTTGATTAGTGTGACTTTCATGCTGAAAGACATCAAGAGAGGCAGTAATTTAAAACAGTTCAAATAGGCATAATGCCTCTTTCCTCCTCATCCCAGGCTTTCTTCTGATCAGTCATCTCCTGTGTGGGCAACATGCCCTACTTCCCAAGATTTGCATTAAGGGAGCCCCTTAACTTTTTCTTCTCTTGGCTTTTTTTTTTGGTTTTTAATTTAGTTATAAAACGCTACATCAGGCAAACTCATCTGAAATTCCCTTCTGTGCTTTTTAATGAGGAAGGACGCACCCACCTGTGTTTGGAACCACCAGACGGCCCCCCAGGTGCCCGAAAAGGGCCGTCGTCTTCAGCTCGCTCGTCGTCGAAATAGAGGACAAGTTCTGGACGTACATGGCCTTGTTCCTGGCCTGGATTGTGCCAAACGCCCTGTGGTTCCCGTGGGGGAAGGTTCCAGAGTGTGCCTTCCCGTGGTACTCCGCCCTCTCCGTCACCCCCAGGGACACCATGAAGGAGCTCTGCACCTTCACCTTGATGTCGGAGAGCGGGTTGAACAGGGACGACTCCGTCATGAGCTCCTTGTCCATGGGGTCCTGCAGGCAGATGGGGCCACTGTAGGTCCTGCTGACGGTCAGGTCGGGCTGCATGGAGGAGTTCAGGAGCAGGGAGTTGCCTGTGCCAGGGGCAGAGCAGGGAGATCATTGGAGACGTCACCCCAAGAACCCCCTTCCGAGCCCTCCCCGTCTCCTTCGTGACCTGCTCTTCTTTCCTCACCCTCTCAGAGCTCAAAACCACGTCAGGCAAGGCCACAGAATGATTGAAATGGTGTGACAGACCCAACATCACTCTGTTTTCTGCAGCTCCACAGGGCAGGAATCCGAGAAGGAGCTTCCTTTTGTCTCGGGTTCAAGTTTGTGTGTTTGCCTTTTTTCTTTCTTGGTTTTTTTCCCCTCTTACATTAAACCCCCCTGGGTGAAGCCTTTTCCATGAGCTTACACAGAACAGTAACGTCCTGCCTGAGGGAAACTGGGCTGGGAAGAAAATGAGACAAGACTAATATGCGAGAAAATACAACAATTATTCATTTAGGGGCATTTTAGCTTTGAAACCACCTTGAAAAAAGGGAAGTGATGGATGGATTTAGGGCCCAAATCCTTCAGCTAGCGTGGTCCTTTTTGTTTAGTTGGTTGGTTAGTTTTCACAAATCCAAGTTTTCCAAATTAACTCATTTTCTGGAAATTATCTATGAAGAACCCTTGAAAATTTGATCCCTTACAGGACTGCAGGATGGTTTGCCAACATTGTGGACACATTTCTGCAAAGAATAAAATTTAGATCACACTAATCTGTTGTCTGTAGGTCAGGACTGTGCTCTCTTTTCTCAGAAAACTGAGCAGAAAACTGGGCTTTTTTTTTTTTCTGCTGAATTATTTACAAACACTTATTTAACAAACCCACAGACGGAGAGCCCAAAGTTACTGAAACTGAACTAATAAGTTAAGAAATCTGTGTGCTCAGGTATTTTCAGAGCATCCAGAACTAATGGCTTTAAACATCAGGTCAAATGAGCAATTCTTGAGGCTCAAAACAAGATTCAAACTGAGCCACAAAGGAAGAAGCCGCTGTGTGAGAGCCACTGAGAATTACACAACTCTAATTAAAGTTTGGATTTAGCAATGAATGACTGAACCTCCTTCAAACGTCCTTGTCTACCCGGCCCTTTTCCCAGTTTCTTGCAACTCCTGCTTGGTGAGGGATGACTCCCACGACATAAGGAAACTGTAAAAACAGCACAAAACACCCCCAAACAGACTCTGCAATATATTCCCCCTTTTCTGCAGAGGGAACAGGGAGCTGGGGCTGCTTTCCCAGCCCACCAACACACCACCCACCCGCAGGGCTGGGGGGGTGGCAGTGCAGAATCAGGAGACGTTCTGCTGCCGTCACCATTTCCATCCCTCCCCACCTTTCTGTCCAAAGGAAAGAACATCCCAGAAAACACGAGTGCTGCTTTTACGGAATGTTTTTCCCGTATTTTATTGCATTGGTGGGGTTTTTTAGGGCTTTGGGGGGGAGAGGGGGGTGGGTAACACACATTTATTTCCCCCAGGCCTCGGTGTGGATGTTTGTGGGTTCAATCCAATCACTTTTACTGGAGTAAAGAAAAGCTCTGTCACTGCATAAGAAGGAACTACAGATGTGCTGCCTGGGTTTGCTTTCATTTGGTCATTTTGCTTTAGTCTGGGCTTTTTCTAAGTCACAAACATCAGCATAGAAGCTGGGGACAGTATTGCTAAAGCACTTGGGAGTGTGGCCAAGAAGGACTCTGTGTGTGCAAGCTGCCAGGACAGACCAGCGACAAAGACAGCTCCAACCACCAGGAACAGACATACTGAGAGACATAAATATGTACGTGTTCAGATGTTATCCTTTGGAGAAAAATGTTTCATGATAAAGCTTGGAAACCTCTGAGGATGAAGCGGAGTGCCTGGTAGGAAGGGGCAAGCCTCGGCTTGAAAACTATCAAAAGGTTTGCATGACTATTCGGAATAATGCAAATTTCTCTAAAATTGAAACTTCGGTAACAAGATATTGTTATTGAAGGTAAGTATAGAGCATAGTAAGATACTATATAGTAAATAAGATTATATAATAAGATGCAGTATTTTAAATAGAAGGAAAAACCATGGGTTAATCACATGTACACGCGTGGATAAACACATACATGTGTATATCTTTAGAGCAAAATATATCTTTAGAGCAAAATATATCTTTAGATCAAAATACATCTTTAACTCCATGCACTGAAGGCAGAGGACAGATCCAGGCAGGTAACACTGGCCAGACTTTTATCAACGCAGCCACAACCCCCCAGCCTCGCCGAGCGGGAGCTCTGCAGAGAAGAGAGTTAAGAAACCCCAAAAGCGCGGCACTAACCTTGTCTGGCCGCTTTAAAATTAAATGTCTGGAAGCCTCCCGTGAGCGCAGAGGAATCAATGACATCCACGCCGTACTCACTCTGACTGCGCCTGTACAGCGTCACGGCCACCACCAGCACGGCCACCGCCAGCACCGCCGCCCCCAGCCCCGAGTACAGCGCGATGTCACTGGCGGTCTCGAGATCTGCGGGGACAGCAAGAGTGGGGAGCGTCACCCGGAGCCAGCACAGAGGGGTTTCCACGCGGCCGGTGTGGGGAGCGAGCACCTGGAAGCAGGAGATCCCCTGATGGGTCACCCCGGGTTGGTTTAGGGGTGGCAGCGTGGCCTTTATGGGATCCTCCTTTACGGGAGGGTTGGGCTGTAAGAGTGGCTGGGCTTGTCCCTCTGAGCTCCTGGCTGAGCTGGGCCATCGCAGCCCTTTCCAGCCCCATGGACATCACCAAAGGGTGGAAATCGGCGCTCGAAGGGAGCACGAAGATCTGCGGCCAGGCAGGGCTCAGCAGGAGTTCTGTCCAGGGACATGGAAGTCTTGGGTTTGAGAGGATCCTGTGAAAAATCTGAGTGAAGGTTCCCCTTCCTCCCTCTTTACTTGCAGTGTGAGTTTTGGTGGAAGAAGGAGCACTCCATCCCCTCTCCGCTCAGAGCAGGGCTGAGGAGATCCCACAGACATTCCCGGGAGCACCTTCAGGCTTTATAATCAGGCTGGAAACCAACGTTTCCCTGTGACTGCACCCACACATCAATCTGCAACCAAGTTTTCTACAACTTCAAACTTCTACAGCCCAGAAAAAGAATTCGCTGCTCTGACAGAACAGACCCAAACGAAGCCTGCAATGTTCCATAATTTCCCATCCTGCTATTCTTGATCTGCTGGGATCTGGGACAGTGTAGCACGATGTTAAATTGCTTGACAAGTACCCTTAGTGGGTCCTTGGACAGTTCCCTTAATGCCCAACTCCAGGCTGGAGGGAGAGAGCCACGAGTTCATCATGTGTTCCCTGCTGGGGGGGGCTTCTCCTGGCATGGGAGAGGCCCTGGGAACACAAACTGCATTTATTTACAACAAATGACAGTCCCAAAAAACCAACTGGGAGATCCAGGCTGCTCGGTAGCAGTGAATGAACTGCACTGTACAGAAATAGGGTGGAAAGTTAAAATCAGCACTTAATAAACAGCCAATTACTGAAATGACTTAATTTGGGAGGAGGCTTCTGTTGTGCTTTTCGGCAGAAAGTCAGATAATTTTGTTTTAGCTGAATTTTCAAAAGCAAACGTGAGACTTCAGACCATGGAGATGAAAGAAATGAGCACCTATGGAGCGTTTCCTTGGCTCAGCACTTCCTTCTGGTGCAAAATGAGTGTCAGACAACTCACAACACCCAGGGCTGAACATCCTGGGCAGGGGCTGAGCACAGACTGTCCCTCACACGCTGAAAGGCCACAGGAATGGCCAATCCAGCCCAGCAGCTGCTCCCAGTGGGCAGGAATAAGGCAGCGGGATGGGTCTTCCAGCTGGGCAGGTGATCAAAAGTAAAACAGTGTGGCTCAAACATCCTTCATAGAAACCCCCCCCTTCCCACCTCTGTTCTCCAACTGGTCCCAGTCAACTCCAAATACAAGATTCCAACCTCCCGTTCGACCCGAAATACATTTTTTGAAATCAGTTTTACCAGAACCACTACTTAGCCAAGAAAATTCTGTTGCATTTTCAAATGACCTCCAACTGGAAAGGGGCCTGCTTTTAACACATTTGCAACTTGCTGAGAAGGAAGAAAAATAACCACAAGACTTGCATGCAAATCTCAGCTCTGAGAAGAAATCCACCTTCCATGGCAGGTCAGCACAGGAAATCACATTAATAAACTTGGAAGTAGCTCTGATCCAACTCCTCAGAACAATTCAGTTGCCACGTGATTCTTCTAAATCAATTACTAGAGAAGATTTTTTCCTACAGCCTCGTCTTTGTGTTTTTTGCATGAGATTCCCCCCCTTGAAAAATGTTGCAAAGAGAATTTGAAGCATTTGAGGTTGAGTTAGAGATCGCAGAGAGAAAATGAGACTCAGGATGGGAGATGCCAGACAGGACAACTGGAAACAAACTCACAGATCAGGTCAAACCCAAGACAACCCAAATCCCAGTCCAACACCTCAATCCCACACTGGTTTAGCTCAGTTTCATTCTCCAGGAACAGCTGCAGAAAGGGAAGTGCATAAACTACATTTCTATTTCTTCCAAACTCCTATTCCTGAATTACTTTGTTGTTACAGGGAATTAATTACAAAACTACTGTTGAGTCAGTTTTTGTGGGTAATTAGTACAACGAATAAGGCAACAGAAGGAATGTGATGGATCTCCAGTGGGAGAGGAGAAACCCAACAGCAAGTGGGTTCTCTCCTTCCCACAGAGCCGGAGTCAGCTGTGGTTACTGCACCACAAAGCATCTTTAAGGCTTCCAGTTTGATCATTACTTTAAAACAGGAACATGCTGAAAATTTGGATTACCTCTTCTGCCTTCCTGGGATGATAAACTGCACAGTGTGGAGCACACAGAAATAACCTGGCAGTAAAAAACTCTTACACTTAATTTTTCTGAGTTTCCTCCCCTGTAATACGACGACCATGGTTCTATTTCATGGAAGCCCTGGAAGAGTCATTCAGGTGCTCCCATAATTGTCCCATTGCGAGGGGAAAACACACCACAAACCCAAAGTAAGAGAGTTCAGAGGCAAAGGATCTCCTTTTTAGGATTTAGAAGATTTTAAACCAGCTTTATGTTAAAAGAGAGAAACAAGAAGGACGTGGTATTCCTTGAATTATTCCCATGGAACACAACTCCATAGGAAAGGAGAGTTGCTTTTCAGTTTAGGATATTATCACTTCTTTAGAAACAATTGCTGCTTTTTAAAAGTAATTTTAATCTCTTGGTCTTTCTATCTTTTCTTACAGAGAATTCCCTTCATGGAAGACTGGAAACAAAGGAAAAAAGGAAAGTGTGGGAAATTTGGGGAGTGGAGTAAGTTTCTGCTTTTATGTTTTCCCAGAAGGGAACAAAGTGAAAAACAAACAAACTGGAAAAGAAAACATTTATAGCCAACCAATTACTATTTAATGAGCTGCATCCTCCCAGCCCAGAGGCGGGAGGGACTCTGGCAAAGCACCTCGATTTTTATCCATTTCAGTTCCAGGATCCATGTTTGTGGTAATTGCAGCCTATTTTTCACTCCACCTCCTGACACTGTTACACAACATTTATTGAAAGCACATTTGATGGTAATGAAGTTTCTATTAACTATGATTAAGTTTCATAAAGCACCTGAAGATAATTTAAGATGTGCAGGAGCAGAAAATGAAACATTTGGTTTAGTACATTAGGAAACGTAATTGATTAAATTATCTCATTTACAATAAGTGCCTTCCAGGAGCTGTGCAGGGCACACACCTTCCCCCTCCACCAGCAGGCTTTGTGGGGAGATCTGCAAGGTTCTCCCAGCCCCATCCTCCCTGGTTCTCCATCCCTCTCCCCTGGTGCCCTGGGGCAGCCGGGGGGTCCCTTCCATCCCGGAGCCAGTCTCGGAGCACAAGGATCAGGAGTCAAAGACTCGTGTTATAGGTTATTTAGTAGAACAGGTTGTTCCTCAATTATCTTCATAATTGGCTTTGATTTTGCATCACTGATGAGTCGTGGAGTCCTGGACCCAGGCCCTGTTCTGCTGAACAGCAAAGAGCTGTATTTTATGTCTCTAACCCACAGCTACGACGGAGCCCTTGAATTCTCCAGGTGTCTTACGGGCTAAAATCAATTCCATTAAAGCTACTTTCTGGATAAACCAGAAAATCGAGTGATTTGACTGACATTCTTTCAAGACTCCCTATCAAGGGGGAAGTGAACAGATAAACAGGAGCTACGGCACAGCCTGGCTGTAGGGACTGGTCAGGGGAGGACTCAAGGAGTCACAGACAAGCCCAAATCGAAAGTGCCGAAGCAGCCAAGGCAACCCCAGCACGTTTTTGAGCTCCTCAGATTTGACTTTGGGTATCCTTACAAATAATATCAAGCCAGGACTGTAAAAATCCCAGAATCCCAGAATCACTAAGCTTGGAAAAGCCCCCTGAGGTTCCCAGGTCCAGCCGTCAGCCAGCACCATCACCATGGTCACCACTAACCCACGTCCCCAAGTGCCACATCCACACGTGTTCTGGACACCCCCAGGGATGGGCACTCCAAACCTCCCTGGGCAGCCCCTTCCAGTGCCTGACCGCCCTTTCCATGGAGAGCTTTTCCTAATACCCAGTCCGAACATGCCCTGGTTTTCCTCTCATCCCATCCCTCGTTCCCGGCTGGACCCACCCTCCTGTCGGGGGGTGCAGAGCAATGGGGTGCAGGACAGGAGCCCCCAAAAAGCAGCCCCGAAACAGTGACCAGACCCTCTGGGCAGGGCAAGGCACAGCAACACCTTCAGCAGGGGAGACACGAAGGCTGGAGGGAGCTGAGCGAGGGCAGAGCCAGGAGTGGAACCAGCTTTGGACCAAGAAAACCAAAGCCTGCATTAATTGCTTGGTTTCTGACTAACAGCGCTCAGGAGACCCATTTCAAGCCAAGCACTCCTGCAGAGAGGGCTCCCAGTCAGACCCAAATCGCTAAGGAGTGATCACCTCTCTGGTTGCAGACCAAAGCCTGGGATCACAAAGGTGCTCAGAAGATGCTTTGAGCAGATGTTAAAGCCTTCCAAAAAAACATTCTGTCGTACTCAGCTCCTAAACAAATAAACCAAATGGCAGAGAAGATGAGAAAAATCATATTTACAAGAGAAAAAAAACAACTTACTTTGGGATTTTATTTCATGAAGAGGTTTTTTATCTGAGAGAGAGAGAAAGAGAGAGAGAAAGTTGCACTTAATAAATTTATATGGAGCATATCTATTTCCTATATTGCTTCTGTCTCACTCTATAAATGAAACATTTTCTCCTCGTTTGCTGACAATATGAATATTTTATGTTGTCCGTATTTTTCTCTTCATCTTATTTTTTTCTAAATCCCTTTCAGGATGTTTCTTTGCAGTAATTTCTCACTTGGTTAATTCAAGTATTTGAATTAGCTCTATTGGATGCTGTTATTTATTTACATCTCAGCAAGAAGGAAGTTCAATACTTTGCAGTGGATCACTTGGCAAAGAGTCAGTTCAGAATTAATGATTTTTTGTGTTTATAGATGGAAATGTAGGTGATGGACACTTAAAAGTAGCTTGGAAAACATAAAAATGTACAGTATTTATGTGCCTAAACACACCAATAATCACACCCGTATGTGCATATAAGAACATACAGAATCAATGTACCACCATACATATGCAAATATAGGACGAAATTGGCTTTACCAGGACTGCATCTCTCCGAAATGAGGCTTCTCTGTCTCCCTTGGCATCAGCATTGAGTTACCATTTATAACCTAAAACCTGACCAAGGAATCCTTGGAAAACGGGAGACTTGGGAAAATGGATTATGAGGCACCTGCTGTTGTTTTATTGTGCAAATGACCAGTTTGGTGGTGCCTAACCCGAAAGACTGTTGGGTCTTGGCTTTGCCAAAAACCCGGGTGGGCTTTTGATTTTTCCCTTCTTGGGGTTGATTTTGGTTTTGCCAGGAAATGATGTGCAAAACCGCCAGCTGAGGAGTGTCAGAGTGGAGCTTTGCAGTGGAACAAGCACCTTCCTGCTGCCTACAGCAAAAAGCAATGGGATGGAAAGGCAATTCCCACGTAAAATGGGAGCTCGCTGGGTCCGGGGGCCTCCTGGCAATACTCAGCATCAGAGCTGGCTGGAAAATGGAAAGTGAAATTATTTGTGATTTATGATGCATTAGTAAAACATGTTTGTAGTTGGGCTGCTTATGGCTCACTTGTTTGTTTCTTTTCTGGGCACTGGGAAAAGAAATCAATAGTTTTTTGAAGTTAGAAAAAATAGCTTAAAAGCAAATAGATAAAAGTAAAACAAAAAAACCTCTAAAAAAACCCCCACAAACAAACCTCTCTTTTATTAAGCAAAGAAAAAGCTTTCACCTCTGCAAGAGAGAAATCCACCATGGAAAAGGACGCTACTGGGAATACTGGGAGGGAATAAACACTGGAAGAACAAACGTGCAAGGAACCAGTGAGCTGGTGGGACTGTGTGGAGTCAAAGTGACCTGTGAATTCCGAGTGAGTCAATCCCCATTCCCCTCCCAGCCTGGCAGCCCTGGCAATCTTCCCAAGGTATAAAACCACAGATAATTCTGTCTTTGCATTCACATTCATATCTGTGCAATTGTTACAAGTTCGACAAGAAACCCCCTGAAATGAAAACACTTCCATTTGCTCCTCAGTTCAGGGCTGGACCACCAGGATCCATCCAGAAAATCAAGGGCCAAAGGAAGGACAGGGATGTTCCTGTGCGTGACAGGGCATTGACTTCAGGTTATTCCCAACCTCTCCTGTCAGGGACCAAAGAAAGAACCCACGGGGTGACCCTGTTTTATCACCATTTCATTTTCTGACTCCCACATTCCTGCCAAGGATGTTTCCTCTGCCAGCCTGGGATGAGCCCGATGCTTCCCTGGCACCCTCACTTTCCTTTCAGTTCTTATTTGTTAACCAAAGAAAGGTTTCATTTCTATTTTTGCCTCGCCAAAGGAACAAAGTTAACAAGTTGTGCCTGATAAATAACCTCTAAGAGATTAGTTTTCTGCAGCACGGTGCTGCATTTCCTCCACAATTCCCCACGGGATGAGAGGCAGAGCAGGAAAGGCACATATTGGAAGATGAACAGGGGAAAAAGAGATTTTTAAAAAATAGGGTAATTGCATCAATTCCTATTAGCTGCGAAAGCAATTACAGTCCTAAAAATAATTTGACATGAGTATATACGTGCAGCTCGACCCATAAAGGAGAAATAGGATCACACTCGGAGGGGGAAGGAACAGGAGGCACTGAGCACTCCAGTCCAGCTGGATCCATATGGAAACAGTGTCTGGAGCAGAGCTGGAGGTGTTGGATGGGGCTTGGAGCAACCTGGGCTGGTGGAAGGTGTCCCTGCCTGTGGCAGGGGGTGGAACAAGATGAGCTTTAAGGTCCCTTTCAACCCCAATCGTTCTGGGAATTTTATCTTTCATCTTTCTTACCATGGCAAACAGTCTTGCTTTAGGGAATACAGACACTTTTTCAAAAACACAGATGATTTAAAAAAAAACCCCAAATTAATTAAAAATAAAATGATGTTGCACTGGCGCCCTGTCTGTGAACAGAACCCCAAACACCCAGATCCCCCTCCCTCTCATTTCATTTGAGCAGCGTGTGGATTCTTTGATCACATAAAAGCTTCAGAGGGCTTAACCCCCGAATAGTCCCTAGGAATGCACTCCTGGAATCAGCAGCAAATCCCACAGCGGTCCTCAGAGAACAGCAACAAGCTCAGCACCATCCTGTGACATCCCAGAAGGACCAGACTGACAGTCAAGTGATCATTCACTGCTCCACAAGAATGGGACAGGGACATTCCCAACCTGTCCACAGAGTCTGGACGAACATCTTGGAGAGAAAGACTCAGAAAGGAGTGGAGAAGGCAGTGACAACAGCCCTGTGACACAGGACCTTGTCGATAGATAGTGCTCAGGGGTCCAATCTGAACCCCAAATCACCTGTGCCATGAGGAGCTTGGCTATTTCCCCCATGGAATGGAGCCACCACCACCAGGTCAGGTGGGTTTCCCAACTCTCAGTGCTCAACAACCACAGCCAGAACAGGCCCAGCCCCGGATCTGTCCCCCCGCCCCTAAAGCACGACTGCAGGGTGGGAGGGGACCCCCCGGCCTGACACACAACTCCACGCCGTGAAAGGATGTTGGTTTTGGGGTAGGGCAGGAATCTCTACCACCTTGGAGTGTGGCTGTTCCTGGGAGCGATGACCCACACGGGGCCACCTTGTCTTGACTCTGGTGAAGCCGCAGAAGGAGCCAAGGATGGCGAATGAGCTCCTGCCTGGCACAGATGATGATCACTCAGCTGTGCCTTTTCATGCCCCTTTCAACACGTCCTCCTGCCAGCCTTCCAATGGAGATGCTGACGTGCACACGGGGATGGACTGGGCACTCATGCAACCATCTGCAGGGAGGGGCGTTCATCAATGCGTGGGGAGGAGAAAGCCCTCAGAAACCACCACGGCATCACCACATCAGTCCTCAAAAGCTGAGCGAGTGGCAGCGCTCCCAAACCCTCACTAGTTGTTCTTATTTAAAACACGGGGAAGAAAAACATCAGATTTCGTTTATATCCCTCGAAACTCCAAAATTCATCTGCCTCACACTTCGGGGCTGCAGAAGTATTCTGTCACCCTGAGGTTTTAAGCAGAGACATAGAGCAAGAGTGCTGGGTGCTCCCTCCCACCAAAGCCCACCAAAATCTTATTGAAGGTCTCAGCTGAGATGAAAGCATCTCTGAAGCCTGAAGAAATATACAGGATGCTCTCTGCCCTTGGGAGAATATTAAAATCTCAGGGCAAAAAGAAGAGTTCATTTTGTTTAGAAAAGGACGGACAATGCAATACCATAGAAACAAAGACAGAGGACTAGTTAAACACAAAATCAAACGAAGCAGACTTATCCCTGTTCCCATCTTCCAGCCCTGGCACCCCTGATTGGTCCCACGGCTGCCATCCCACCTGGGGAGGTGACAGTCCCTCCTCAGGGACAGGGAGCAGGCTCAGGGCAGGGACAAGGGTGCCAATTCCTCCCTGCGTGGAGCCTGCACAGCCACCCCAGCCATGCCACAGCTGCAGGGCTCCTTCCTTGGCTCCCACTTATTTGCCAACAGCAGCAGCTCCCAAGTGCCAGATGCCTTCCAGACACTGAGGAAGGACAAATCCTTTCCTGGGAAACTGCAGATTTCCCTGTGTTAAAGGCAACAGATGGAGCCAAGTTTGACCTCGAGCATCTCGTGCCCCAGGAGCTGCCGTGTTGGCGCAAGGCAAGGCAGGGGGCTGAGGGGCACAGCCGTGGTGGGCACAGTCAGACACCGCACACCCCCTGCATCTGGAGTTTCAGAGCCAGCTGATCCTTTGTGCCACGCAAAGCCAGCAGCGGGTTTCCAGCCTCACACGTGCCACCCTCCCGCGGCGTGCCACGTCCCCCGCGCCCCAGCCCCTCTTCGAGGCCACCCCCGCTCATCCCAGCTCACCTTGGATGCAAAGCCCCTCGGTGCAGTTCTCGGACTCCTGGCCCAGCCCCTCGCAGAACTTGCCCCCGTTGCGGGGCGGGGGCGCGACGCACTCTCGGACGCGCAGGTGCTCGCACTCGGGGCTGCACACCGACCACTCGCTCCACACCTCCCAGCTGCCATCCACTGCGGGGGGAGCAAAGAGCCTCGGCCACCACGTCCCACGGCAACGCCCGGCTCGCGTCTCCCGAACCCCACGTTTAACGTGCTCGAAAGCGAACTCTCGCCAGCTAAGCAACACCTCTCGGTGAGGTTCTCAGCTTAGTCTGCTGTGTCTGTGAGGCACCTGCTGTTGTTTTATTGTGGAAATGATCAGTTTGGTGATGCCTAACCCAAAAGACTGTTGGGTTTTGGCTTTGCCAAAAACCCGGGTGGGCTTTTTATTTTTCCCTTCTTGGGGTTGATTTTGGTTTTGCCAGGAAATTATGTACAAAACCACCAGCTCTCCGCTCCCAAACCCTCACCCAGTTACACAATCTGTCACGCTGAGCCAGTTTTGTCAGGGGAAGGCACAGCACTGACACTGGTGGCAGGTCAGGCCATGCCACAGGTGCCTCCTGTCACTGCTGCTCACACCCCAACCAGGCTCTGAGCTCCAGCCTAAACAAGGCTGAGACTATCTCCTACGTCCTTCCTCAGTGAGCTCCCAAAGCCCAGTTCTCTGCTGGGCACTGAAAGCTTTCCCATGAATGCAACACCCAACCCACCCATCCGGCTGTGACACCCCAGCCACCCCCGGAGCTGTGACACCCCAACCACCCCCGGGGCGGTGGCACTCACCAGGGCAGAGGGAGGTGCAGGTGATTTTCTGCACGGACATGCCCTCACAGAAGGCTCCCCCGTTGAGCGGCGCAGGGTTCGTGCAGGTCCGGGAGCGTTTCTGCCAGCCCCGACCGCAGCGGGCGTTGCAGTTGGACCACTCGGTCCACGACGACCAGCCCCCATTCACTGCAAAACAAAAACATGCCAGCTGGGCCAGGAGACACCCAGCGACAAATGTGGCCAGGTGGAAACTCCTCCTAACGGGAAGGAGGTCGGCGATGGGTTTGGGGTGGTAAAAGCCCAGACAGCCCAGTCCCCGTGGCTCTCACTGACCATACACCACCACGGTGGCTGACATGCTCCTCCTCTTGGCCACGATGTTGGCAGCCATGCAGGTGTAGTTGCCCGAGTCCGAGAGCCGTGCCTGGCGGATGATGAGGTTGTGGTCAGCCCTGGTGTCAATGTTCTCATCCAGGTTGGAATCGATGGGCTCCTCGTTCTTCAGCCACTCCACCTGGACATGATGGAGCAGAGGAAAATATAAAGGAGGCCAAATGAAGGCACCTGATGCCTTGGGTTAATGACCATGTCAATCTGACAGGGAAATACTTCCTTTGATGGGTCACTTAGAAAGGCTGACTTTTACTCAAAGAACACGGAAGAAAATGTCAACCAAGAGAGAATAAGAAAGGTTTTTAAATATTGCTCTTGGTACAACAAGGATTATATGTTTAAACAACTGGACAGCTATCAGTTAAGGTTCATATTAGAGTGGGATGGAACATAGTAAGTACTATTAATTCTACTTTTTTGAGAAGAAAAAGAGACACATTAAAGTGTCACTGAAGAGACACTAAAGCGACACTAAAGACAAAATCGCTTGATATCACAAACAGTGGAAGAGCCAAGTCATCATAACAGATTCCCAATTTACATAAACACCCTTAAAACAGAGACCATTATTGTTTGCTGTCATGGCACATAAACCCTGTGAAATGCTGTGCGTGATACATTTCAATACATCTTCTCTAGTTCCCCAACCACCACCTCTCTGAGCAGACCCAGGAATTATCTGCGAGGCATTTCTCCACTTGGAACATTAAAAACAAAGAGTTAAGGTATGGTAAGCTGCTGTTACAGAGGGGAAAAATTAAAAATAGAAGCAAAATCAACTGGTTCTATTAAAAGACTGAAGACACGTGAGTTATTTGAATGGCTTTCCTAGACCTGAAGGAGGTATGGCTGGGCCCCGAAGTCAAATACCCTTTTCAGCTCAGTTCAGATGAATAACCTCGTTTAGTGACTTGTGGAGGGACTCGGAACTTCGTGGTAATGAGCTTATGGATTTGGTAGCTACAGGCACTCATTAGCACTCTGCTCTGCGCAGATGGTCTGCAATTTGTGGATTTTCCAGTTTATAAACAAATCTGCAAAAGGTGACCAGCAACGCCAATTACATCCCGTGCCAGACAGCAGGTTCCCCTTCCAGAAGAGTCAGTCGTGTGGGGTCGGGGGGGACAGGAGGTGTGGGAGGGATGGACCCATCCCCTCATATCCCAAACCACGGCTGGAAACTCACCTGGGAGAGACTCTTTCCTACTCCTGACTATGGAATCAGTTGTTTTACCCATCTGTGTAAAAGAGTATCCAGCTCTGAGTCCCTGCCATTCCTTCCCCAAGCCAAGGGACACTTCCCCTGTGCCAGCAGTGCCAAACCCTTCCCTGAACAGCCTCTCTTGGACAGTATTCCATTTTCCATTGGTCTAAGACATGGAATAACTGAGTAATCCACTTGCTATTCGGTTTCCCTTCTGCAGCATTATCCAAGGGGGTTTCAGCACAGAAATGAGGAGTGCAGTTCAAATTATGGAGCAGCCACAGGAGCGTAAATCAAGTGACAGGAATTCGATGGTCGCACTCGGAACTGAACCCACTTCCTGTGCGGTGAAACGTTCATGGAAATGACAAACATGCCCAGCACCCCCAGAGTTCATTATGCCACAAGTGTATTTATAAACTTTGCATTCTGACTCTGATCAGGTCAGGGATTTTTGTGGGAGGGTTCAGTGTCCCCATTCCTGTCACTCACTCCGGCTTCTCCAGGAGGGAGCACGCACTGTTCCAGTGTTTGCTGAGGCTGGGACTGCGAGGTTTGATGAAGGGAAAACATTGACATTAAAGCAAAGCCTTTAAAAGAATGATGATCACAGCAAAGGGAGAATGTTAAACAGACGGAACATAAACATCCAAGTGTTGGGATGTGAGATCAAACCATGATTTGCATGGGAGGACACACGGCGCATTTTCCTTCTCATCTGGAGGTGGATGGCACTGCCAACACTCCCCTCATTCCAGCCTCCCCCTCCCTTGGAGAAAACCAGGCTTATCCAGAGTCATTCCCTGCCTTTGCCTCGGCAGTTGGATGCTTTCAGAGCTGCAGAACCGAGGGACGAACTTTATGGGATAAACTGATAAATTTAAAGGAGTGGTGATGCCAAAAGATGGTTGTCACTGGCAGGGCTGTAACCTTTGGAAAAATTCAGCCCCCCCACAAATACACACAAAACAACCAAGGAAAACAAAGGCAACAAAGAATCTACAACGTCTCCAAACTGAAATGAGCCACAGCATCCTTAACTGCCACATCTGCCCTCCCTTTGGCATCAGTGGAGGTCACACAGGTGCTTGTAACAGAATAATATCCTTTTCTTTTTAAGAATTAGTCCGTCTGGAGATCTTAAATGTTTCTATCTTGAACCAGTCTTAAAACCTGCTATAATATATCATAAGTTTGTAGAAGGTATCTGGTTTCTTTCCCCTGGAATTCAATCTGCTCAGAATTAAAATACCCCCTCATTTCTAAGGAAGGCTAATCAGGGAATGATGCCCAAAGGCAGGGCAGGGGCAGATGGGGATTAACTCAGCCCCTCCGAGCTGGGTGGCAGCAGACGAATTAGCATAATCATAAATTTGTTCCAATTACAGAAAGCAATTATCAAAGACCAGCTTACAGCATTATCCAAGTAAGATCAGCTAATACCCCACATCCCGCGTAGATTACGACCGGAGTTAGGGAACTCTTCTGCTTTAGGAATAAACCTGATCCCAACTCACTCACCTTTCTGTCTCCTGGCACGGGTTGCTGCAGTCCCCTTAAAACTCTGCCCAACTCAAGGGTTGTAGCTGTGGCTTCCATAGGAACAGAATGTTACACCCCAAAATCTGAGCTGCTTTGGAGCCTGATGGCGATGCCACAGGAGTGGGTTTTCCTCTTTGACCATCACAGTGTTGGCCTTTCCACAGGCATCGCTCATGAAATTCCAGGAGCAAAACGACCAGCTCCCAGAGGAGGAAACAACACTCCCCTGGCTCAGAAACACTCTTACTGTGCCAGGTTTGAGGGAGGCTGTGCAGCTGGAAAACCTCTCCTAAGACTAAAGAATATTCCTATTTGCAGCAGCAGAAATTACTTTTGCTTGGCTGCTTTTAATACCAAACTTATTTAAGCTATTTATTTTAATATTTATTATTTAAACCTAGGGGATGAGAGTAGGTCAGATACCAGCCATGGGTCTGAAATGCTTTGATGCACTAATATTTCATCAGTTGCTCAGTGTGATTCAAACATCCCAGGACCTGGCTGCCCAGGGCTGAATTTTTGGTTCTTTTTAGTGGTCTTGTTAGAGAATACAGATTTAATCCTCAGCAGCAACAACACAACCCTCAGCTCTTATGGGCACACGTGATACTTTGGTAGGTCAGAAGACAAAAGACCTCAGTGCCCCTGTTTCTGGATTATCCTCTCCTGCCCTTTAAATACAACATCTGACTTTCTCGTGTGGTCAATCCCCAGAGTACATATATATCAAAGATAATATAGTTAGAATGTCAGCTCCTCTTCAGGAGACAATCAATTGCTTTCTCCATGCAAGATAAACATTTCAGGATTTTAGGACGGGAAAGGTCAACACCTGACTCACAACAGCACAAAGGTTTCTCGTAGCACAATCAAGATCTGGGTTTTAAAGAGTCTCTCTCAGCTGCAAGAGCAGTAAACACACATCCTTCCCTCCCTCTCAGACCTAGCATGGAACTCCTGCTCCTAAACATTCAATTTGGAGAAGTCTTCCTGGATGTTCCAGGTGGGATGGGTGAGGATGGGCAGGGCGTCCAGGGATGCATTGAAACGGCAGAATCTTCGTTACTTGTGTTTTCCTTTCTACCCAAGACTCAAACAAGCAGGTGAAGCCTCCATCAGCATAAATCATTGTGGGAGTTTAATACAAAACAAAGGCCAGTTTGGTGGATACAAACATTCCTGTCTCCCTTTATGATCCCATCCTTGTTTTATCAACACAATCAGACCCCATTAATCTCCGTGCCGGGGGCTCGTCACTGCAAACACAAGAAGCAGGTCAGCTCTACCTGCTGCATCTTTTAAATTAATCCACTGAGGGAACACTGTTCCCGAATCATTTAATCACAGTGCTGTCATACTGGGCTGGTAAGCATATTTTTCCTTCATTAGATTGAATATATAATCTCATTACATAAATCTGACATGCTGACTAACTCATAAATCAGCCCGGGCTGCTGCCGGTCGTGCTGTGAGGAGCTCAGAAGAATCTTGGCTTTTGGTTGTTGCAAGAGGGATCATCTGAAAACTTGAGTGCTGCTAATTCACATTTTCTTTGTTATTATTTCCCTTTATGTGGCTGCACAAACCTCCACCAGCAAGGGAAGCCACGAGAGAACATCCCCACTCGTGGCAACTACAGGGCACAGCTCATCCTCTGAGCTCTGCCCACTCTGCAGTGTTTGTGTGCTCAGAAATCCCAAACAAGGGTTCATATTGATGGAAAACCCAGAGAAGGGAACGCAGACTAACAGGGGAAGGGGTGAGTCAAAATGGAATTAAAATGTGCTCTTGAATCAGTCTCATGGGAGAGGTGGCAGCCTGGACGTGGGTATCAATTTATAGTGGTAAAGGTGGGCAAGGAGCTGACTCAGACGGGCTATTTTAGATCGCTGCAATAAAGAGCCACTGCTAAATATGCCACTGCTAATGGTACATTGTCTGACTGTTAAAGATATCATCATCCCAAATAAGTTTATTCCTATTTTTGGGGGAATCAGTATCTAACATTAACTAGAATATCGTGTTTTATCTCCACGTACAAGCGATGAACATTAATGAACCCAAAGGTCATTAGGAGGGCTTGGATGGGAGTTTTCCAGGGGGAAAACATGCTGACATGACCTGCCTTCAATTATTTTATGGTAAGCAGAAATAAATGAACCTGTGGAAACTCAAATCCTGGTCCCTTGGCTACAAAGCTCAGCAATGCAGGCGAGCAGCTGAGCCTCAGCTACAGCTTCTCTTTGTCTAAATAACTCCGAGTCAAGAATACAGGGTAAGGCACAGATCTCATCCTAAAACATGCAGTGCACACTGGATGCTCCTTGTGGATTAGGAATTTTTCACTGGATGTTCCCTGTGGATTAGGGTGGCCAGAAACAAACAGCCCAAGGCAGGGAAGGTGCTCTCGGTGCCACACCAGTGAGGTCTTACTCCTTAAAAGTAAATTAAAAGTGCTGCTGACACTGAAAACACTCTTTAAAGATAAGATTATTGGCCATGGTGTTTTGCTGATGTGGAATCCTGATAGGCAGGACCACATTCATAGGAAATTCTTGGAGATAAGAAAATCATCACAGGAAGCTCTGCAGTAATTGAAACCAAATCCTGCTCTGCCATCACAGCAAACAAGGCTGTAATTTGACTGTTCTCAAGAGTTCTGGTGGATCATTAAAACATGATGTTGCTCTTTTTTGTCAGCAGCCTTCAGATATGATAATTTCAAGAATGTAACTGGGAGATCTTACCAACAGAAACATTCCTTAGATCCATTAATGAATCATGGTTTTGTACATACTGGAAAAAGTAATTAAACTCAGACTCTGTATTTAAAGAAATACAATTGTCAGTTAACAAATGTGTAACATTTATGTTGTGCCACTGAAAACTAAACACAACAGAGCACCAGATTCACAACTTAGTGCCTTCTCTTGCAGCACTGTTTGCAATTAAAAAGGATGTTGATCTACCTCCAGATAGGTAAAACATTCCCTCAGCCTTTAATGCTGCAGCAGTTCAGTTTCACAGGACTCCAAGTGCATTAATTCCAGCCTGTAAAAGGACATAAATCAGTACAGCTCATGCACAGAGCCTGAAGCACGAGAACCTCTCTGCGTCAAACACAAAAGGATGTTTGAAAAGAAACACAACCAGAAACTGAAGGAACGAACCTGAGAGCTCCTCTGAAGTTGTTAAAGATCCCAACACTGCTCCCTGCCAGCGAGAAGGGAACAAAGCAGCTGCACAGCAAAGTGGTGGACAAAAGTGGTACCTGCTCTTCACAGACTCAGAGACAAAGCAGGCTCCAAAACACAAGTACCAGGAGAAGGTTGGCAAACACGCTGATGCTCCAGCCTCAGGAATCAGGGACAGACAAACCAAACGAGCTGGAGGCGCTGACCCAGCCCCAGAGCCACCCCTCCACGGGCCAGCACTGATGCTCCTCCCAGCCGTCCAGTCAAACCCTACATCGCAGTGGAGTTTCTAAATCTATGTAGGACTCTCTCACACAATTATCTGCATAATTATAAACATAATGATAAAGTCTTCAAACTTATCCTTTCATGTTCAAGCATTCAAAATTAAGCACATTTCTGAAAACAGGACCAGAAAAATACACACCACTGCAAAGCAGCACATCAAACCCAGAAAAGCCCCAAAGCACATGTCTGTATAAAAAGGAATTATCTATTCAGGGGAACTACAAAGTTATCTCCCTTCTTTTTTCTTTTCATTTTAGCAATCTAATTCAGAAGTGCTTTGCTCCAGCATTTCTATTTCATGACCTCGGTACCTCCTGGCTGTATTGATTTATTCAGAACAAGTCAAACCTCAGAAGGAAAACAAACATTTTCGCTGCTGGAAGAAAACACCACCCACAGTTCCCTTGTCTGCCCGAGAGCCAGCACGTCCCCTCACTGTGAAGAGAACATCCAAGGGGTGCTGTCCAATAAAGGATGTAAGGGCAGGGACTAAAATGCTCTCACTGGCTGCAAAATGTACAGAATCAGCAGAAGAGGCACCTGGAGATATCGCTGAGCACACGAGAGCTGACAACTCCCACTCTCCCAGGTAACTGGTGCAGGTAAAAGGTAAAAGGTGAGTGACAGGTTTAACACATCCCAACAGCACAGTGGCAGAATAAGGAAGAGTCCAATCTCCGGCAGTATTTTGGGATGGCAGGTGGGACAAACCCAGGGGCAGGGGCTGGGCTGGATGGAGGGAAAAGGCTGAAGCAGTCAAAGATCTCCATCAAACAACCCTCACACCTCGACAACTTCAGCAGAGAGGTGGAAACTACACTCAGGTGACAGCCGTGCCACAGAGCAACTGCTGAGCTCACACACAGAGTCCAAACAGACAGGTTATTTTCAGCAAAAGAGGCATCCAAAACATCCAGTTCAATGTTAAATAGCTCAGCAAAGAAATAACAATAAAAAAGCGATTGTAATAAAGCGAAAGAAAGAAGAATAAAGCTCCTCACTAACCGGAGCTGCACGACCAGCTCCCCCAGCTCATGTGACTGTACATGAACACACACCTGCAGAATACACACTAACAGTGTGGCTGGCAGGTGTTTATTAGGCTGCAGGTCTGTGCAAACCCCTGCCCTTTCATCCCCCACTTACCCAGAATAACTGAGATCTGAGGCTCTGTCTTTGCATATTGAGCACTGGCATTAAAGCGGCTTTTGCAAGCCCTGATAATCGCAAGCCCTTTGAAACCTGATCTGTGTTTGAACCTCCCCAGAGGTTCTGCAGGGTCCTGGCTGGGTATCGCAACTGCTGTTGTAGCTCCTAATCCAGGATCTGAGAAAGAAGTGCAGGGCATTGGAGATGAAGCACTTCAGGAACGAGACAGAAAGGAAATGCCAAGGAAGACCTTTGTCTCCCACACAAGAGATGAAGGGCAAGAAGGGCTGCGAGATGTGACCAAAGATGAAACGGCACATAAACTAAACAGGAACCGGAGCCCGGGTTTGTGCTGTCCATGGTCCTGCAGAGCAGTCTCGGGGCAAATAAAACAGCTTTAATTGAGCAGAAGCTCTACAGAATAAGGAGTCCTGACATGTTACCAGATCACCACGTTCTGAACAGTCACTCCAGACCAGCATGTCCTGTATCCTCCGTAACTGCACAGCTCTCAATCTTTACTAGATGTGAAACCATGAAAATTATGAAATTGCTCTTAAAAGCAGCTAAGGATCTAAATCTAAACAGCAGATAAATCACAGCTGAGACACAGCGCACATACCCGAGCTCAGTCCTGAAAGTGAAATGTCTTCAGAGAGAAATGAAACACATCTATTGCACTTGTAACTAATACCCCTTAAAATCAAAGCAAATCTTGCTATTCCAGACACAAGACCTGAGATCTATAAGCACCTGTATAAATGCAGGCTGTTTGCATTTAGCAATCACACTCTGCTTTCTGTAAGCAGAGCAAGATTCATTGCAGGCCATAACTCAGCAGCCTGGTTTGCTGCGGTGTTTTACTGCAGCCCCATTATCCTCCATATCCCATTGCAGTGTCTGCAAGCCCCATAAATACCCAAACCTATGTAAAACAGGCAGCCACGACTCTCACTACTTTTGGAAGACTTGCAGCCTTTGAATTTTATGTGGGTTTCACATTTTGTTGATGTGCCTGCAATGGAATATGTACTGCCCAGAAGAGAAATGATTTTACATTTCCATTACAAGCTCTAGTGGTAAATAAACCTTTGGAACTCAGGCAGATATTCCTGGGAACATCTACAGCAGTCCATTAAAATGTCAAAATCTGTGTTAAACATTTGAAAAAGTAGCACTGGATACAACACATTTAAATCTTAAATATATGCATATATTATGTGATAAAGATATTTTAGAGTATTCCACAAATCTCTGCAGAGCACTCAACAGTAACAGTTTAGTAACAGTAAACTATCAGTAATAGTTTAGCACAACAGCTGCCCTTTTATTACCGAGAAAACCAACCCCAAAACAAAAAACAAGCAAATGAAAAGAGCCCAAACCCCACAAAACCCCCAGCACAACAAAACCAGATGGGAGATGTAGGAAGAGCTGCAAGTTGCTACGGATGCTCAAATATGAGCTACTCAGAGGTTTAGTCTCAGAGAGTATTTATTCATAATAAAGGGATTCAGGATGGATTTTAAAGTCAGCTTCTGCTCAGATTTGCACCTCATGCATCACAGTGGACTTGGATGCTGCTCCCCACCGGGTGTTTCCAGGTGGGAATTGGCTCCCCCAGCTCATCCTGCATTCAACACATCCCTGCAAGTCTCACATCAAACACCTCAGCATCGTCCTAGCAAAGATAAGCAGAGTCCAGCAAGCTAAAGGCTCGGCTTGGGTTTATTTATTCAAAAGCCTGAGGTTTATAAACACTTATCTCTGCTACCGTGGCTCATATGGCACTTTAGCACCAAGGGACTGACATTTCTAAGGAACAGGACAGACCAGTGACAGGATTTATTAACCCACCCCCAGGGCAGCTGTAGCCCCATTTCACAGCACTATCAGTTCCACACCTTCCTCAGATTTAAGACATACTAAGTTCACATTAAACCCAGGCCTCAAGAAGGTGACACAAACGCTTTATGATGCTGAATTTCAGTGCAGGATGTGGCGGCTCACTGTCCAACTGAAGAAACATTAAAAAACCTGATTATCAAGTCCACTGAATTAAAGAGGAACAGCCCACGACAGCTGGAGAAATGCAAAGCCCTTTTGGCACTGATGGAAGAGGCAGCAAGGATATTCCTCCACCAGACCATGACACCTGTCTGAGGGATTACTGGCTACAAAAGCAAGAGCCTTTTTTGCTCCTGTACCAAAAAGAATTAATATTTCACTCTCTGAAACACTAGTAAGGGGGAACACACACAACAGAGATTATCCCCAACTTCATTAAATGAATATTGACTGAGTATTTTCCAGGTTCCAGTTCAGCCCTGGTTTGACAACAGCCAGGGAACAACAGCAGGGCTGAAGGGACGAGGCAGGGAGAAGGAATTGCCAGCAGTGAACAGAGAGGGTGGGAGAATTTATTCTGCTTGCCGACTGCTGCAGCAACTATTAAAGTCCCATTGATTCCCCCTGAGCTGGTCAGAGCTGTACAAAGTGACAGAATGAAGGTGTCCACGTTCTTCCCTCTGAAAGGAAATGGTCGTCTCGCTGAGGCAGCAGCTCCAGCTCAGCTCAGTGTGTTGTTAAAACTAATAGAAAGAAAAATACCCTTTGGCAAGAGCAGAGGGAAGCACTAAGGTATGATTAGGGTTCCCAACCTGCCAGCATTATGGATATGAAATCCCACCAAAGCTGCTTTATACAGCCAGGGTAATAGGTATGAGCAGCACTGGATCATGTTAATGGCAGGGCTGTAATAACCAGAAGATCACAGTACAACGTGTATTTCTCAGGGATCGGGGCTTTGGACCTATTTAGAGACCCACAGCTGAACCTCCACTGCACTTTGGGCACCCATCTAAAGCTGAGAGCTGTAAAAAGCAACCCACTGACCTCACCTGGCAGCCTGAGGGGCACAGGTGTGTTAAGTCCTGCGAGCACCTTTGTGACCCTGCGAGCAAAGGGTTACAGGACCTCACACCCAAAACTCTGAGCATCGGACAACACGTGGCAACAAGTGCAAAACCCCACAGTCCAAGCCCACAAACACTGGTGCACACCCTGAGGGGCCCCAGGCAAAGCTGAGGGGCAACAACAGGAAAACAACCTCACAGGGTTTTTGCTTCTTCAGAGAAGGGTGATTCAAACCCAGAAAGAGGAGGAAGTATTAAGCAGACCGAGGGAGAGCTAGAAATGCTGATACTCTGCACATACACAGGCAGTAACACGCTGGTCAGACACTGCAAGAAGGAGGACCTACGTTCTATGCCTTCCACCCCACCACCCCCAAAAGTGGAGAGCTCCAAGAAACTGAAGAGAGCACAGACTGGAGGAAACCCTATTTAAAGACAGACTGAAAGGGCAGGAGAGACGATAAGAGATGAACGTGTCAGGAAAATCACTTGAGAAGACGTACAGGAGAAGAGACAAAAGGTCTTGTTACATATTGTGCTGTATAAAATGGAGCAGTGCCTATGAAAGGATCAGAATTCCATGAGCAGGAAGCAAAACCCCTCCATCCCTCTTGCTGACTGACCCGTGTGCTGCAGGGTATCCCTGCTTATGTGATCCCAGGCTGGATCCCACAGCTGCCTCTTTCCAGGACTGGGAGGAAAGAAGAGGAGAATGCCCAAGAACTTGGGAAGCAGAGTGCCCTGAGCTCTGCTGGGCACCACACCCCAATTTCTCTGTGTGTGCTCCAGTTTTCAGCTCCCCTCCCCAGGGCTGCCACTTTTCTAAGCCACACACAGGATCTACGAGCCCGGCTAAGGCTGGACACAGCGTGTATTTTATGCCAGGCTGCAGGTTAAGGACATGCTCTAAAAATCACCCAAAAGCAGAGTGAGCCTTCCCCGGTGCAGAGACACAGGAGTGCCCCAGGAACAACTGCCTGGCAATGATGCACAGCAATCAACTGAGCCTGCACAGCCACGATAAACAAGGGCAAATCACAGGAAACAGCAAATACAAAAAAAAAAACAAACCCCAGCACAACCCCGGGGTGAGAAACATTTCAGCTCAATAACACAATGCTCCTCCAGTGCACTTGTTTAAGCTTTGTAAAGGTTTCTGTCTAGTACCAGAGTTCTGTGTGAAGGAAGGCGGCTGCCAAGGGAGAGCAGCAGATAATGCACCTGTAGAAAGGCGTCGTGTGTCGTGTCACTGTCAAACACACCCTTTAAAGAATGTCTTTCTAATAGAGGAGCTGTTCTTCCCTTCACAAACTTCTCCAGAATGCTCCCCAAACCACAAGCTGCGTGTGATGAGCAGGGTCAGCCCTGTGAGGAGACACAGATGCTCATCAGTCGCCAGGCTAAAGATGTGGCTCTGCAAAACTCAATATTGAGCTCCACGTATTCTGGGTGAGCTTGGCCCTCCCTTCCCTCTCGTTTTCATCCTGCCAATGAAAATCAGAGCTCCTTCCTCTGAAACAGTCCCAGCAATGCAATGGGGCCCAGAGACCCCAGCCCAGCAGAGGAGGAGCCCAGTGGGAGCTCAGCTGCTCCCTGGAGGATCCCCCCCTGCTCCCCAGTGCACACACTGAGCCAAAGGAGGCCTCTCCTGCACACAATTAATAAACCCCTCCATGGGGAGAAGCTGCTGGGCACTGAAAGCCAGAACTGCCTTTTCCCCAGGCCAGCTCCACATCAATAGTGGAAGGAGTGGCTCTGGTCCCATGGAGCCTGTGCCAGCAGAGACTCTGTTAGATTTGAATCAACATTTGCCACAGCAGGGGATTTTCAGCTGTTCTATTTAAATGCTGAATTTTCTTTCTTATTTCGATGCTTAACTCATAAAAACTGAATTTATTTGGGTTGGGTGCTGATGCCTGCAAGCACAGCTGCTCACCAGCTCTCTCTGCTTGCTATGTAAATGCATGAGGAGAGGATTTAAAACCCTTTTTCAATCTGCCAGACATCAGGATTTGGGCTTTCTTTTTCTCTTACTGCTGTAGTGATGCAGCCAGAGAGCCCCAAACCCTCAGCACCCTCCCGAAGCAGAGCTGTGCAAATGGTCTCGTGTTCTCATCCCCACTGAGGCAAACCCTGGAGAAGGGAAATTGCCCCCAGAGGCTGCAGGGACACAAAGAAATACGGGGTGGGCTGCAAAGACTGAAGGCAGCTGAGTTGGACCTGCCCAGGAAAGGCAGCAGCTCCAGGAGATGGTACCTGGCATTAAATTCAAAATGGTTTTGAATAAAAAACATTAGAGAGGGTAAAACAAGAGGCAATACCCCAGATACTCATTCCCCAGCTGCTGCTGCCACAGGAGGTTTCACTGTCAGCGAAACCAGGCACATTCAATGGTGTTTCTCGCACAAGAGATGGACTTTGGCTCCATGAAGAGCACAACCAGGTTCTTGGAAAGAGGATGCACATTCGGAGAGATGCTCCTGTGTAAGCCTTTCCCTGAGGCCACAGCCCACAGGAGCAGCTGGAATGTGGTGCTGAGCCAGCCAAGGGCCCAGTGAATTCCCAGCAGCTTCAACCAGTGCTTGTCCAGCAGGATCTGGGGCTCCTGAGCCGTCCCTGCAGGAGCTGCATTACAGCTCTGCTGCTCCCTCTTCGTAATCCCTGGATTGTTTGCCTTCCCTGACATGTTATTCAGCTTAAAGACTATTTACTAACCTGAACTGTGTGAGCAGAGCAGCCACAGGAGCTTCCAGTGCTGGGAATTTCACTTATCCAAGCAGAGTTTTAAGACATATACACTTAAAACTCATTTAAGTTACGGATCCAGACCTTTAATCCATATTCTCCTAATTCATTCTATACTAATTGTGTGCAGAAATGAACACATACAAGCAAATTTAATCTGGGTATTCTCACTGCTGCTGGGGACGAGATGTGGAAGCCTCACTCCCTCTGGAACAGAGGGCAGGGACAGGCATTTCTCCCAACAAAACTTCATCCAGAGGAATTCTCTGCAGAGAAGCTCCCTATGAGGTCTGATCTCCATCACTGTATGATCCCTGTGTCCTCCCTGCTGTCCCACCCCACAAATAAATGACTAAATTAAAGGATTATCACGGAGACATACCTGGGAAATGCTGGTCTGTTTAATAACAAGCACTTCTGCCTCCCAAGGACTGCTGAGATCCACTCCCTGTGTTCACACAAGGAAACACCTTGGCTAAAATCGCCAGGTGGGAGCTTTGGAGGAGCGACTAGAAATGTGAGCAGGAACAGTGGAAAAGAAAGGTTCTCCCTCCTGGGGAGGTAATTCCAAGGAAACTGTGTCAGCTATCACTAGAAAACATCCCTGCCTTCCACTTCTTCAGGACTAATGACAGGAATTTTCAGATCAAGCTGTGGGGTAGGTGAGGAACATTTACTCTCAGTGTTTCCAGCCTTAGGTTAAAGAACTCTTCAGCACCTCTAAGCTCCAGAAAAACAACTCCAGAGATGGAGATTTATAACCTTGATAATAGGGCAGGTTCACATAAATAACTGGGCTGAACTGAGGTTTCACTCCAGTTTTAAGTTCCTGAGCTGCAGGGAATGGTCAGAGGTTCCACTGTCAGGAATGAGAGGCTGGATTAACCAGGGATGGTGGCAAGCACAGGGAATGTGTTTGATTTTTGGGCAAATAACGCTCCTGAACTTGTGCACTCGATGGAATAATCTCACCCTTCCCAAGGGATTCAGGCAGACATTGGCATGATAACACAGGAGGGGCTGGAGTCTCAGATCCCTTTGTTTTCAGATCTCACTTCCAGGCCGGTGCCCAGCCTGGATTAAACAAACAACAATCCCCAATTAACATCTACTTTGCATCTAATGAAACACAAGACAAGCTCCTTTGTCCAGAGTTATTTCCAGCCTTATGTTTTCATCCAGGGCTCCATCCAAACTCTAATGAAGTAAAATTCTTGGATCAGAACCACGGATTTGTTGCCAGCACTGGATTTGAAACCTTCTGCACTTCTCAGCACCAAGAGAACAATTATTGAGGGAGACTTGGTGGCTGTCTCAGTTATTTCTCATCCCCCTGTTGAACAGGGCAGGTTGTCCTTTAGCTGGAAGGTACCAGCAGAGTTTATAACCTCGAGCTCAGTGTCCCAGCCCAGAGCCACGACTGATTTAACCTGCACCCACATTTTAAAGACACTGAATTACTTCCAGCAGCCTCTTTACCTTGATGGGCCCAGAATTAGCCTGAGCCTTTATGGGAAATGTTATTGGCCAAAGCAAATATGACCTGTTGAGATTTACAGGCTTTATTAGCAGCAATAACTAGTTTACTATCAACATCAGTATATCAGGGTTTATTGAGAACTCTGCCATTTTTATCTGTACAAAGCAATTAACATGTCACTTTTCCATTGGCTATAATTCTTTACTTCCATAGAACACAGAGCCCCTGTTTAACTGGGGAGTGTAAAGCTGTGTAGTTCAACAAATTCTAGAATTCAAACAGAGTGAGGCTGTTTAGGCACCTCTGGAAGGTTGTTTTGTCTACAAAATATGTCCATTTGCCATTCAATCCTTTTGGCCATTCTCTGCAATGCAACATCCATTCTCCTAGAGACACTAAACACAAGTGAAAACAGCACAGCTGAGGAGAAGGTGGCAGCAGAAACCTGAAGGAGAGTTTGAAGCACATCAGAAACCTGGACACAAATTCAACCCCTCCCCGACCTTATTTCTGACTCATTTTCCTTTGGGGCTGTGCCATTTCTACCTCACTGACGGTGTCTTTTCACCCCTTTTTGCTGCATTTCTCCTCTTTATTTTCGGTGACATCTGCTCAATGCTCTTCTCCTTAACTAAAAGACTCACATTTCTTTGGAGTTTATTTTCCCTTGCTCCTTTTGTTCCCTCAATTGCAACAAACCCCAGCGACAGTGGAGATAAGGGGCAAAAAGAACTTAGCGAACCAATTTGTCTTACTCAGAAGATGTTGAAGAGCCTGCAGAGTGCAATTAGAAACACAACATTTGCTTGTTGTTTTTAAAGCCTCTGTAGCACATTTTTAAACACGACCCACTTAGAACATCTCCCTTCAAGAACAGTCTGCCCATTTTAAGGCATCCCCATTAGTTTCCTGTTAAGATTCGACTCCCATAACAAAAAGCCTGTTTAAAGTTAAGCAAAAAAAACCCCTCCAAATTATTATTTGCAACAGATTTTCTCTCTCCAGCAACAATTTATCATAATATTTTTAGGTTTTTGTCTTTTCCCTTGTTATATTTTTCAAGAAGAAAAATAAGTACTGCCTGTTCTCGGTTTGCAAGCAGAGAATTTGAGAAATTGTCTCTAAGCAAGGAGTTTTCAGCAAACATTCCTGGAATTCAGATGAGCAGCCATACTTTTAAAAACTTAGCAAACAAAAAAATAGGAGGGGAGAGAAGTGTGACCAACACTGGGCCTCAAACACCACATGGAACCGAGCCCTTTGGCTTCTCCCCTCCCTCTGCCACCCCAAACACTCACCTCGGCCGCAGGGACCCCCTCGGGGGGTCGGCAGTGCAGGACGATCATCCCCTCGATGGGAACCTCCTTCCCTTGGGGGTCTTGCTCAAAGTTTTTCCGTAGATCTGCGGGATTTAATGCAAAAGCTCATTAGAATCCATCACACCCCCAAATTCCTGCCCTGAGGGCTCCGTGTTGGCTGCAGGGTGAGCGCCCACACCCCTAAAGGTGTGTCCAAAGCAATGGCACCCAAGGGCTGCTAATTCTGGCCTGGATGGGAGCAGAGAGACCCTGGATCCCATCATCTCCAGCTGAGTTCCCATTTCTCCACCTTCCCTAACCACCTGTTTGTGGCTGCAGACACAACCCCTGCCAGAACCCCCAGCCCCGTGGATCCAGCTGTGCGTTCCATCCCTCGAGCTGCTGCCTTTCCAAAACGGGAGAATTCAATGCAAGAACGACAATGTGGAATTCTGAGGGTGCTGTGAGAACCAGTGCAGTGACCCCAAGCCTGGGTGGACCACATTCCTGGCACAGCCCACTCAGAGGAGCCTTTGGGAAGAGGTTCCAAGTGAGATGTGCCGTTGGGAAGGACTGAGAGCAATTCCATGGTGATGACGAGATTCCTCATTGCAGGCACCACAGCCCAGCTCATAATTTGAGGATTAGAAACATCTCAGAGTCTCACTGCTGTGGTGGCAGCTCTTCTGGGTACAAGTGACTGGGCAAACCAGAACAGACCCAAAGGAAACCTGGATCCAGTGTCATCCACCTGACCTGGATATGCCTGAAAACATGGGATGTTTCGCTTGCTGTGGAAGGAAAACCAAACATCAGGAATGCTCCTTCCTACGTGCGTGTGAGAGTGGGGATGTTCCACCAGACACAGCCCCTGTCTGCACAGCGTCTCAGACTCCACAGGGTGGATTTACTGATGCCATTTTCTCCCTTGCTTACACCTGCTGAAATCCAGCCCTTGCTCAGCAGCAGCTCCCAGTCAGTCCCACTTCCATATATTATACAAAATACTTCAAGACTTCTCTTAGCAAGCTGCTCACTGGAGAAAGATGCCCGCAGTGCATGGATTCCCCTTTTCACGATTCTTTGTTAATGGTGATTTTTCCCCCACAGATAACCAATATCTTCTCCAGTCCTCTCTTTAAAAAGTCATTCATTAACAGTCGGGCTGCAGCTGTCCCTACAAATGCCTTTATTAGAATGAAAAATGGAGCAAGACCCATCTTCTCCTTTTCTCTGTGTTCCCCACTATCACACAGGAACACTTACCTGCTCTTTCAGAGAAACACAAAGTGCTGCAAATGCTTTGGACTTGACTCGCAACTCAGAATCTCTGGGATTTAAGTGCAAAGTTAAAAAAGGGAAGGGGAAGTATTGTCAGTTCCTGCGTGCACAGCCCAGAGGGGCTGTGAACACCTTCTGGGTCCTGAGACCTGCCCAGTCCCATCCCTTGTCCCTCACAGGGTGTTCTCTCAGGCAGAAATCCATGTCCCACGTTCCACAGGGAGGATGGAAGGGAAGACACAGAGCCCTGGGCACTCAGGGTGGTTCCAGGCACCTGCTGCAGCTCTGCCTGGAGCTCTGCCCAGCCCCTTCCTGCCTGCACTCAGGAATTGCTGCTCATTCCATAAAAACACACGGCTCCGAGCAGAAGCGGCACAAAAAAATGGGCAGCAGAGGAGCACAGCTCTCAGACACAGCTCTCAGACACTCCCAGAACAGTCCAGGGCTGGGCTGAAGAGCCTCTGGGAGCAGAGAGAGGTTAATGGGACCCGGGGTGGCAGCTGAGGATGTGTGTGCAGAGGAACTGGTACCACAGGGAGGGGTTTGAAAGTCCCAACACGGCTCCACCTGCTCCTGCTCACTCTGAGCTGGACTCAAATTGCCATTTTGTGGGGTTGGGAAATCACAGAGCGGAGAAAAGTCAATAAAAATTCAATTCAGATAAAGGCCCTTTGCAGCTCAGCAGTGCTGGGGAATTATTAGCTCAGTGTTATGACAGTTAATGCAGTGAAATAAAAAATTGAATTTACACCTATTTAGACATTCAAACTGAATCAGCCAACAAAAAAAAAAAATTGCCATTTGTAAAATGAAAGAGTTGTTAACGTTGCCCTTTTTACTTCTCTCAGATGTTTATTTCATCCTGTTAAATGTTCATCCCCTTAAAAGACACCATTTTAGATGCAGCAAGAATTGCTAGGACACCACCTGGAGAGTCCCCCTCCTTGGACCCCCCCCAGCCCCTTCCTGCTGCCCTCATCTCCTCCCAGCTCTCTGCTTGGCTGGTGCCTCATTTCCTAGGGCTGGAAAGGGATTTAAAGGAAAAGGGTTCACAGCCAGTTTGGGGGAAGCAATTCCCTGGATTCCCTGCTGGCAGTGCTGCTGCAAAGAGGGGCTTCGGGCTCTGACTCCCTTAGAAAAACATCACAGATCTAATTGCAAGGTCAGAATTGGGTGAGGCTTTGAGGAGCCCCACAGACTCACAGGCACAATTGCATTTGGGTTCTGTCTCTTTTCTGTCCCTCTGGCTATGGGGGCATTTATTGCATTGTCCCTTTTTGCACATTTCCAGTGCTGATCTGCTGGTTGAGAATTACAAGCCCACACTCACTATTCCAGAGGTGGAGAACAGAGATTAGCTGAGTCTCCAACCATGGAATTAAAGAAGTGCCACGGCACCCCCCTTGCTTAGGAGTTATTTCCTTATCTTCAGCAGTGGTTCTATAAATGTCTCCACGAACAGCACTGAATGTTATTTGTTTCTAACCAATGCAACCTCAGTCTGGGCAGGAACACGAGTCCCTGGGGCAGCCTGACCTCTGTCTGGGACGTGTTTACCCCATTCCCTCAGAGACAGGGGAGCAGATATTCTCCCCTCTGCTGACACCTGTGGCTTCCTGGGCTAATCCCACAGGGAGGGCTCAGCAGTGCCCCAGGAGCACCCAGTGGTATTTAATCCCAAAGAGGGAGAATTCCCCCACCCCGAGCCCAGCCCAGCAGAGCGCTCACTCACACGCGATGCGCACGGACGCCTTCCTGCTCTTGGAGGTCCCCAGGTGGCTCCAGGCCACACACTGGCACCAGTAATCCTCTGGTCCGTGGAAATCTTCCACCTGCTGCCTCGTCACGTTGATGAAAACCTCCCGGACCTTCAGCCCTGCGGGGAGAGAGGCACAGAGTTAGCAGGGCTGGGCAATCGGACACGGGTGTAGGGGAAAAGCTACCCAAACCTCTTCTATTAATTAACAGTTCTGCTTTTAATCAAGGAGAGGCCTTAATTACTTTGGCAATAATATATTGCCACTAATTAAATGCTACAGGATGAGCAGGTCATAATGCATTGAGGTCCACGACTTGCTCACCCACTGTGGTCTTGCAAGCACAAAACACCTCCCTCAGAAACCTCATCTCTGGCACCTTCTTCACGCAGAATGTTTGTCTGGAGCTTCGTAACATGCAATAGAACTGTCTTTTGATCGGACACCTCTGTGCCCTTGAAAGCCTCTCTCAAGCACAGGTGAAGTTCAGCACTGGGGCCCTTCAGACCAGGAGCATTTGCTTCAGATGAAGCTCGATGGCAAATTCAAGCCCTCAAGAAGCCTCGTGCACCTGACACCTTGTCTGACACCCCAGATCTGCCACTGCCTCCGAGTGACAACCTTGGGGGGGAAATATAATCCAAATCTGGGCTCAGAGGCATTAGGAAACATTTGAGTCAGAAAGACACTAAATGGAAATAGAGAACGTTCATGCCTTGTCCTTCCTTCTTTCTCCTCCTGTGCAGTCCCAAGACACTTATTTCTCCTTCACTAGAAATGAAGGAAAACTCAATCTTAAAGTATTTCATGCCTGTGAAGTTTATAAAGCAGTAAGAATTCTAACCCTGAACTCCATAAAAATTGGCTTCCACTTAATCTCAGGCATCATTAACAGCTGGGCACTCACTCCTCAAAGGCACTGGGAAGTCAGTGTGCTCCTCTGGCAAACAGGAGACATGGGCTTCTCTGGGGGTGCTCCAAAGAGGGGCAGGGATGGTCAGACAAGCTTAAATACTGCACAACATATACAAAACCACAAAATACTTGCCACTTTTCCAGCAACAGGCAAAGGGGACTTTTACTTTCTTCCATTTAGTCTGTTTGGCTTCACACCGATACCCAAAGACACAGACAAACCTGTGACAGCTTCCCCAGTTGTCTCAAGAATCACTTTAGTAACTCAAATATTTATTCCCTCTGTAATAAACAAACAGAGGTTTCCTGGTCGGTTTTATTTACATTTAGTTTTTCCTGTGGACACTGGTTTTTAACAGAACAGTTTACAAACACTCCCTTTCTTTTCTGACTCCTGACAACAAACCCTCAAGAAACAAACCCAGCCCTTGGAAGCAGCAGCTCTGCCAGAGACCCCTCGCTGCTGACACTGCCACGAGAATTTAACCATTTAACCACGCCAGCTGCCCTGCCAGGGATAAATCCTTGGATTTTGACATCAAAGCATTTTATTGAGCGATCTGTAGAGGTTTAAGTTTAGACAAGCTGCAGGAAGTTCCCCTGGAGAGCATTTGAGCTCTGGGGACTGACACAGCAGGTCTTTAGCTGAAGGTTTGGCACCCCCCCATCCATGTGACATGGATAGACATCCATGTGACATGGATAGACATCCATTCTTGCTCCTCACCTTCGGCAAGTGAAGCCTCACGCAGCCCCTGAGGGACCTCAGTCAGGGCTGTGAAGCATCAGAGCTCCAGAGCCCCCAAACCCACACTGATTCCCAGTCCTGTCCAGCCAGGTCACAGCCCGTCTACTTAAAGGCTTCAACGGAGTGTAAAGTGCTGCAATCCTCGGCAAAGTGACCCCTCTTGGATGGGCTGACTCCATCAGGAATCCCTCACCCAGCGCTCCAGAGCTGACCTGCTCCAGCCTGTGTGTCTCTGCTGCCTGCCAACAGTTGGACTTGACGAGCTTAAAGCTCTTTTCCAACCTTAATGCCTCCGTGAGAAACACAGCCCAGCCTCCTGCTGGCCCCAAATATCCCCAGCTGTCCTCCCACCCCGCCAGGACCTCTAAGGAGCATCTTCCTGGGGATGAACTGCCAGCCCTGCTGTCCCCACCAGTGCCCCACAACCCAAGGCTGGTACCCCAGGGGTTCTGACCCCTCTGGGCATTTGGGGAAGCAGCAGACAGAGGTGTGAGTCCAGGCTGCCGGTGCATCCGTGCTAGCGATGACACAGCTACTGACACCGAACCAAAGAAGCCAGCACGAGATGAGGAGTTTTTGAGGAGCAGAAGCTGTTTCTTGGCTCGTGGGCACTAAAAATTTCCGAGCAGGCGTCGGTGAATTCAGGCATTTACAGCTCCAGATTTATTAAGGCAGAATATCCTTCAGCCCATCTCTTCCTTTCATGACATGGTATTTAATTAATCTATAAATCAGTCTATGTTTAATGTGGCAAACAAACAGCACATGAGTTTGGGAAGATGGTGGTTCAGCGTTTTGAGAATGGGCTAGGGAGGATTTCAGGTCCTTTTAAAGGTCTCCCAAGTTACCCATAGACAAAATAAATGCATCCAAAATAGCAGAATCTCAGAATTGTTGGGGTTGGACGGGGCCTCTGGAGAACATCGAGTCTTTGGGGAAAGTTATGTTTTGTTTATGGAGAAAGCACAGCTATTTTCATTTGTTTTAGAAACAACTACAGAAAGCAAACCTATTGGGAAGAGAGGAATATTCTTCATTTATCATCCCTGTATTTCACTAACGAATACATTCACCTCCCCTCTGCATCTTGAGAAACACCAGAAAAATTGTTCATAGGAAATGACACCGAATGAAAAATCCATGCAAATAAAACCAGGCACATCATAAACAAGAGCAACATTTTACCTGTGACTCGAATAACTCTAATAAGCACTGCAAGTCCAACCCTTTAAATTATTGTGCAAATTATAACTATCATCTTTTGTTTTACAGTACAGCCGTACAGAATATAAAATTATGGCTGTGGCACTGATATGCTAATGAGCTTTCTGCTCTGCTGGATGGTTTAGCTGCAGATAGACTAATGCTGGCAGCAGATGAATAATTGCTCTCCATGTACTAAACACAACAGAGCTGCAGAGAACTTCAGCATTTGTCAGCTTTATTTGTTTAAATGAGAAAAACACTGACAGCAGTTATTGCTGTAATCCTTTTAGTTATCAGACAAGGAAACTCGAGTTACTCCGAGCAGGTCTGATCCTCTGCTGAAACCAAAACTTGAGGATTTGTCAAGGCACTCTGGAGTGCACGGGCAGCAGCGTTCAGGCAAGGAAAAGAAAGCAGAAGGAAATTAATCAAACTGTAATTATTATATTTTTATCACAGCAGCATCTCCAAGCTCAAGCTCTCACTGGATGAGGCAGAGCACAGAGACAGCAAAGTCCCTATTCTGCCACGTTCAGGGAATAAACAGGGAAGGCTGATACGGAGCAGCAAATCCACCACAGAGACATCCAGGGCAAACTGCGAAATTCCTTCCTCTCCTGCCGTTCCTCCCCTTCGGGTTCACAGTGACTCCTGTGCCACCCTGAGATTTTTATTCCTGTCCTATCTAAACGACATCACGGACAATTGGACTCTGTGCATCACCCACTGTGTGTCCCCTGTCCTCTGTGCAGCGCTCAGGGACATCCATCAGGACACGGCGCCTGCAGGTCCCACTGCCAACAACTCCTGGCTCGGAGCTCCCTGGCAGGAATTCACAGAGATGCCAAGACACGTTTCTTTCATTCACCATTAAATTTCCCCTTGTTTGGGTTTCTTGTTGCTATTTTTCACCACTTCTATACGTCCCCTCGGAATTTTTAGTCCTGTACAAAGAGTGGAAGGATGGAGAGGGACACATCCTTTTCCTGCAGCGCAGTCTCCCTTCAGTGAGGGACCAGAATCCCCCTGTAACCAAAGGCATCGTTTCTGGCACAAATCCCAGTGCAGTTTTTCCAGATGGAGCTCACGCAGCACACAGAACACTGTGTGTGCTTGGGAACAGACATGTTTATGCCTCAGATTTGACTCCAGAAACGAGAGCACTGCCAGGATGCTCATTAATTCCAAACAACCCATAGTCTGCTGTTTACTGAAGGCTGAGTTCCAGAATAATTCACGGATATGGATCCATCACAGTGAGAGAAGAGCCGTGTCTGTCCAACATTACACTGCACGTTGCCTTCACCTACAATTGTGTCCTAGGGATCATTCTGGCGGTTTTGGGAACTCCCAGACGCTGCACTGTCTGCGCCACACTTGTTTTTAGAGCCCAAACCTTTAGGGTCCCTCCATCCCTGGGCTAAATCCAAACCTGCAACATTTATGTGGTCTAGTGGAAGGTGTCCCATGGCAGGGGTTGGAATGAGATGGGCTTTCAGCTCCCTCCCCACCCAACCCATTCCATGGGCATTCCAGACCCCATTTGCTCAGCCTGTGCCTCCACGACTCAACCCTCAGCGTTACTGGCATCATCTAAAAAACCACCCAATGCTACTTTATCTTGTTTCATTCTGTTATTAATCCAAGGCCTAGGAAACGTAATTGCAGCATTCACAAGACAGATTTTCATTAACCATATGGAAGGAAAGCTTTTAGGGAAGACATTTCTTCTCTATTGATTCAGCAGCGCCTGTAGAAGTAAAGGTTATGCCTATTAAATTATTTCTGAAAAGGTAACTGTAAAAATTAAAATTCTTCCAGATTAGCATTTAAAAAAAACCTTTAGTATGAAACTACTTCAGAATGTGTCACTTAGAAAGAATGCCAAACACCACTTTAGGAGATGCAACTTCTTTTTAAGTGGCATTTTTGCCTCTAAAAAAAGGAATTTCTTGTATTGCCAGAGATGATGTTACACACACACACTGCTATTTCCAAGGCTGGAAGTTGCCTAGCAATCCTGGAATTTCAGAAGAAGAGAAAAGCAATAACAAAACAGAATTGTGAAGTTCCAGGCAGCGCAGCATTAAATTGGTTTGCAATACTTATCAAGATGCTGCTAAATGAGAGAAGATAGAGGGGAGTGCTGGGTGATCAAATCTCTTGATCGTTTTCAACCCTCTCCCTTCTCATTCTCTTCTCTTCGACACACGCTCGTACTCAGTGCATTTCTCCCACTCGGCATCATTCCCAACCAAATCCCAACCCACACTGGGTCTCAGGGTTCAGCCCAACAGGAATTCCACAGGAGCTGACGTTTCCCCGTTTCCAGTTCCCACTGCAAACTCCAGCACTGAACTACAGAGAACCCCTCTGGTCCCTCCGGAACTGCCGCTCCCTTTCCCAAAGCTCCCGAGCTGTGGCTGGTCTTGGATCAGGCCCTGGCTCTCACAGAATCCCAAAATATGCAGAGCTGGAAGGCACCCAGAAGGATCATCTATTCCAACCCTCAGCCCTGCACAGGACCATCCCCAGCAGTCCCCCCCTGTGCCCCAGAGCATCATCCAAACCCTCCTGGAGCTCTGGCAGCCTTGGGGCCGTGCTCACTGCCCTGGGGAGCCTGGGCAGTGCCCACCACCCTCTGGGGGAAGAATATCCTGAGATCCAACCTAAACCTCCCCTAACACAGCTCCAGCCCTTCCCTGGGTGCTGTCCCTGGTCCCCGCAGAGCAGAGATCAGAGCCTGCCCCTCCCAAAGGAGTTGTCCCTGCAATGAGGTCTCCCCTCAGTCTCCTCTTCTCCAGCTGAACACACCAAGTGCCCTCAGCATCCCCCCCTGGAGAAGCTGGCGGTGGCTGTCCAGTTTGTCACCTCCCACACCCTCGGCGTGCCGGGGTCCCTCCTGGACGCAGCCCAGCCCTCACCTGTGGCCTCATCCAGGCTCTCCTCGGACACGTGCTCGTTCTGATGGACCCACTCCCCGTTGCACTTGAAGAAGATCTGCATGGCCGGCTTGGCTTTGCAGCGCAGCACGATGGGGTTGCTCTTGATGATGTAGGAGTCATCTGGCTCCTCCATGAAGTGAGGGAGGGTCCCAGGAGCAGAGGGCATGGACTCTGGGAGGGCTTCACCGTTATCATTTCCTGAAAGGGAAGGAAAGGGAAATAGAGATGTTTTTTTCGTGCTGTTGCAAGCTTTGTCTCGTCTCATTTCACTGATGAAATACCAATCTGGGTTTTATTTAAAACTAATTTAAAGAGGACTCGGTGGCTGTCAAGTTGTGCTTTGCAAGGACACACACACAAAATCAAATAGTTTAAGTGTAAGAACTGTCAAAGAAAACTGACAGCAAAGAAGCATCACAATAATCTGAAAAATGCACCACCACCATTGCCAATTTTACAGATGGAGAAATGAGGCAGAGAGAGATTAAATGAGTCACCAGGGTCACGCAGGAAGTCTGTGGAAGAAGAAGACGACACTAAACCTCACTCCCTGAGTGACAGCCAGTGCCTGAACCACCAAATCTCCCTTTCTGCCACGGAGTTTATTTTCCTTCAGACAGCAGGTTTAACAGGGATCAGCGTTAACCACGGAGAAACACGGATACGAACAGATCCCTGCAGCTCTGGGAGAGCCAAACCGCTGGTTCATCCCCTCCCAGAGGACACCCTCAGTGGGATTTCCCTCTGCCCCCACCGTCTGCAGCCTCCAAAGGGGATATCAGAGGGGGAAAGTGGTTGTTGTAGGGCCAGAAGCTGCAAGGTGGTGAGTGTTCTGAGCTGCTACCAAGCCCTGGAATCCACGCTTTTCCTTTACTACAACTTCTCACTGAGTCGAATCCTCGTCACTGCTGGCAAACCTGGGAAACTCCCATTGATTTTTTAGCAATGCTGGAATTTAGTTCAGCAGTTTGTCACTTTTTTTTTTTTTGAGAAAATTTAGAGAACGGCAGCAGAAATAAATCAGAAGGGATCGATTTGTGAAGGAAGATTAGACAGTGCTGAACACGTCCAGTGAAAGGATAAGAGAGGACACGTCTGTGCAGATGAAGGAGCCCAGGATGAGAGAAGGAAAGAGCTGAGGACAGCAGGGATGTGACTGAACCCAGAGAGGGAAATTAATTCAGGCGAGAGGTAAGTTATGAAGTAAGTCTACAAACCTTCCCAGGTCTCACAGATGGCAGAATAATGAGAACATATTTTGCCTTTATTTCCATTAAAGTCCCTGTCCCCCAGCACTCGGGACTTCCATGTGTGCAAACACTCTGAGCCCGTGCTGGGAAAGCACAAGGACTTCCATTAGTCCACTGGTTTAAATCACATTCTCAGTGTACTTTATAAAACATTATCACAAGTTTTAGGGTTTTACTACCGAACATTTATGCCAATTTCCATCTTGTCAATCTTCAGTAATGCTGTGTCCCTGCAGGCTTTATTAAATCTGTGCTTTGGTGGAAATAACACACAAAAAAATGTCATTATAAGATTTTGGAGAGGCTTGGAAATCCCACTCTCCCATCAATGCTCGGAGTGTTCCACGAGGCAGCAACACACTTGTGTGGAGGGAGAAGTGCAGACAATTCCAGGAGGATCATTCAGCTGGAGAACTCTGAATGACCCTGCGTTATTCCACTAAATTTGCTATTTAGGGCAAGACACAAAGGATGAAATCCCGGCCCCACCGAAATCCAGGGCACCATTCTCCTCGCGAGTGGCATCTGGATTTAATGATCTGCCTGTTACTCGCTTGTTTGGGCTGGGGAAGTGGCTCCTTCCTAAGGAAAACATTTCCCATCACCAGGTCACTCCAGGTGCATCTTTTCACTTAAATGGAACTTCACCAAGCGCCCTTGAAAATCAAACTAATGCAGATCCCAGCACACAAAAGGAGAACTCATTTTCTATCCCCAACAGACAAACAGACAGATATTCTTATATTTTCGCTCCAGGGTCAGGTCCTAAAACATGTAATTATAAGGCTATTACTGATGTGCTATAAATACACATTTCCAGATAAATAACACTTTCTCTCAGGTAACTGCAGCGGCTGCTGAGCAAAGCAAAGTCTCTCTGAGAGTGCACTGAGTACAGGGAGTTTTAACTGAACTCTTCCTTTCGTGCCTCGTCTTTCTCATACCCCCAGTTTGCACTCGCAGTCAGCTGAAAGCATCTGGAAGTTTCCAAATCTCTGAGGTTTCTCATGCACAACTCTCAGTTTTCAGGGTTCGGGCTGTTCAGAACTACAGGAAAAGGGCTTTTTCAGTGCAGCAGTGAATGACAGAGGAGCGAACCCTGAAACACAATTCTTGTGGTTTTCATGCCTGGGAAATTACCTTTCAGGAAGTGCTTTGTGCTTTATGCTCTGCCCATGAGGCCACCAGGGACTTTAAATCTTTTTATGACAATAATAGAAACAGAAAAAGAACGGAAGGGGGAAAAGTTTGCAACAAACATTGAATTCTTTTGTGAAATAAATATAAATATACTGCTGCTGTCAGACCACATTGGGAATCTGGACAGCAGCAGACATGGATGACTCAGTATTTCACAACTGATTTAAGGATGTGATTTAAATGGCAAAGTGAAACTTTAAAACGAAGAAAAGCTGAGAAGTGTCCCAAACAGACCCTGTAACTTTTAATAAATATCTTAATGATATTGAGCAAAGAATTCTCCCAGATGGAAACATCCCAACCCCTCCTTTGGACAGGCCCCTTCACGAGCCGAAAGACACCTGGAGATGACCAACATTCCAGACTCCCACATTCCTCCCTTTCCACGGACCTGATGCTGCTGATTCCTGTTGAAACCTGAACCTCCTGCAGTCAGTATTTTCTGCAGCATTAAATAATGCCAAATGCCTTCTACACGTGGGCTCAGTTTTACTGGGAAGTCAGAGGATGGGAAAAAAACTCCCTAGCGCAGAATGCAGCATTTCCTTGTGCCTGGAATGGCTTCCACAATGAAATTCGAGTCGTTACTCAGGCAGAAAAGCAACTCAGTGAGATTTGTCTACATTTGCTTAATCAGATGACCCCGTCCCACATGCAAAGTGGGTTTTTTGGAAGTCACTCAGATATTGATGGAAATGCCAGATTTTGTTGCCCACAGGAAATCCTTTAATGCCTTTGTTATTTCCTCCAGTTCAGGGATTTGCTAAAGCCCCCGGGGACATGGAATTCAGCAAAGCCTGAGGGCACAGGGGCAGGGAATGGTCAGACAGAACACAAACTGAGGGATCACCGCAATGGCAGATCTGGTTTCATTAAGGGGGTTTCAATGCCTTTGCCACCCAGTGCATTTTTTACTGGTTCCTAACGTGGACCCTCCAAGGAAGAACCATTTCTCCTGCCCTTAAATCACACGGCTGTGGCAGCTGCCACTTGTGTTTTCAGATATTCCTGTCAAAAGGGCCATTTCCCAGGACGGTGCCTTTGGGGAAGCCGAGGAGAGATGGACCCTTCCAGCTCCTCTTGCTGTGCTGATGGAAATCTGCTGCCCCGACAGGGCTGAAACCCCACAAGCCTCAGTAAATCCAGCACTCGCAAGGGCAGGTGTTGCTTGGAATGAAAGGGGGCACTGGAGGGGAATCGGGGATGGGATAAAACCACAGGACCCAACCTGCTCGTTCCCGTATTTCACATCCTCGTCAGAGCCTCCCGAATTTCCAGCACGTGTTGAAAGTCACAAGTGCTGCAGGTACATCTCACCAAGCCAAGCCCTGACATCAGTGTCTCTGCTCCACCAGCCCCTCTTGCTTCCCATGGATATAAAGTCTAAACCTCCAGCAGCTGTACCATAATCCTTCTCATCAAATATTTGGGCGACAGGTGGAAAATTGTTCTGCCAGCTGAGGAAGACAAAATCCATCCCTCCTGGCAATTTTCCGCAATGAAAAACTCCAAAAAATGAATGTGCAATAAGTTGTGGAAGCAAATCTAGAATATTATCACACAAAAGCAGTGTGCTCAGAATCTTCAGCTGCAAACTAACCCTGCTTATCTGAATTTTAAAGAATCGCAGTCCTCCTCCCGTGTGCACAGGACGAGATATGGAGCTGGGTGCTGCCTCTTGAGACTATTAGTTCTACACCTGGGCTCGTTCCATTGGGCTGTGCTTTGGAATGCACGGGAGCTGCTTCAATCAGCCCTTGTTTTGCAGGATCAGGGAAGTCTGACAACAAATCCAGGGAGCAGGAGGGCGAAAGTCACTCACTGCCACAGAGCGCACAACACGTCCCTCAACCTCACTGAGCAGAAAAGCTGTTCGGCCCCAAAACGTTCTGATTTCTTCCATTTTTTGCCCTCCACAACAACACCCTCATTCCAAAGCCTCCCCACGGAGGATCCGCTTGGCAAAGACCCTGTGATGCCAACAAAGGGTGGCATTCTTAGAAAGTTTTAAAATAATAAGTTTCAAAAGCATCGCACCTTTATCCCCCAATTCCAGCCTCAATTCCTCCCTGACTCTTTGGCAAAAGCATTTGCAGGGCTGCACTTCCAGTTCCAAGAAATTCAGGAAAGGAACTTTCCACCAGCCCCCTGTCAAAGGGCTGCAGGAGGGGAGGGCATTTATTTTCACCAGTGAGAATTAATGTGTTCATAAAACATTCCTGGTCTTTTCTGTGCCAACAGAGATAAATGTGTATCCTATTGTAATACCTTATGTATTCTAATTTTATTTATATCTAAGTTATACATATTTATAAAAATGATCTATTACATTTATTAAATATTAAGTGGGTTACAAACCTGAAGAATCTTTCATACATTTATTTAACATCTAGATTTTTTCTGTGAGCGGTACGTAAGCAATATAAATCTTTAAAGGGAAAAAAGATTCTCCAGCATTCTAAACAGACGGATCTGTAACAAAAAGCCTTCCAACATGTGTGGAGTATGCAACTTCTCCTGCCTTGCACAGTAACCTTGGTGTGATTCAAACTCCAATCCCAGTCCCTGCCAGGAGGAAATCACAGCGTGGAAACAATGAGTGTGGTGTTAATGTCTGAGCAGGCACGAGGACAATTCCAAACACAAAAGGAGCTTCCCCTCGCACCCACCCCTTGTTTTTTCAGCCACAGCCAGTTACCACACACAGGAATGTGGAATAAACTGGGAATCACTGGCCTTCTCTGGGCTTATTTAAAGGCTGGTTTTATCAAGGCAATTAGAACCAGGACCTGGCCTGGCATCAGATGCAGTGACTTCTCTGCCAAGAGATACCCGTGACAAGGGGCAGAGGGAAGAGCAGATCGTGTCTCTTCCCCCCAGGTACCAAGAGCCCCCATGCCCAAAGCTCTTCTGACACTGCCCTGAGTCAGTGCACCCTTTGGGGATGGATTTCCTCCTCCTGGCACTCACTGAGAACACCAACCTGTTGCCTTTAACAACTCCCCCCAAGGAGGAAAGCGAGCAGAGCTCAGCCCTCACCTGTTCACTGCCAAACTCACCCCCTGGTGTTCCACTCACTGCCATTAAACAGTAAATGTTCCTGGTATTGACAAACACAACTTCCAGAAGAAATGGATTGGCAGCAGGAGGAGGAGGAGAGTCCCTAAATTAACTCAGCTTCTACTAAAAATGTGGTGTTTCACCCAGGGCTGTTGACTCCTGCCGTGTTCGCTGAACTCAGTGTTAGGGCTGTGAGGAGATCTGGGTTCGCTTCATCTTAATTACTGAGACAGTGATATGGAAATGCTCATTTGGGGAAAAAAAACAAGCCCATCAGCTGAGAGGGAAACACAGTCTCATTTCTTCTGGATTAAAGTGAGAAAGCAAGCTCTAAAAATGTGCCCTTCATTTTAAAGCTGAGAGTTTGAGAGCACTGCAGTAATATACGTATATTGAACACAATGCAGGGACACTCAGTGTAATTCTCATCAACTGAGTCTGAAATCCCTAATGATCTAATTAAAATTGGACTAAAGAACGCGGCAGCTATTTCTGCTCCTTCAGGTAACTCACATTTTATAAGCAAATAGGTACCATTAGGTGTTAATAGACATAATTTTAACTATCACATACAGTTCTCAATTTAGATATGAGTTTAGAGGAGAGGAATATTAGATTTCCAAATCCCTATAAAGTCGTGCATTGGCTGAACTTGCATTTCCACTCCTTGTTGCACTTCACACAAATAAAGAGATGAATTAGATTTAATGACAGATCTTTATATTCTGAAATTTTACTTTATTGTGATGGGGGAAACAAACATTATCTGTAATGAAATAATGCTTTCTTACACAAAAAAAAAATAGGTATTTCAAATACTGTCCAGTTTTTGAAGTATGTGGTGTCCCTCATAACAGGAAAGATGCAAATAGTTGATGTTCTCTACTTATGCAGAGAGATCTGAGTCACGGAGGGGTTTAGATCTTTCTGTGCATTCAGACTAAGGGGGCAGAGCAGTGCTTTGGGCTCTACAGCATCTCTGTGCCTCCACCTTCCAGGGTGGGCCTGGACTGGCTGCTCCTTTTGCACTTTTTACAGGCATGCAGCTACAAATATTTAATGAGACACACGTGACCTCCAAGAAATTAAAAGTGAAATAGCAAAACATTCCAGCATTGTAATATTATTTACAGAGGCCTGTGAGGGATTTCAATTTATTGATGTTACTATAGTTCTCCAAAGCTGTTTTCTACACTAGAACATGATAAGATTTCTGTAGTGCCCTCCAGTTAATTGTTTGAATACCTAAATATGTTACAACTCCTCTTTCATTCTTCTTGTTCCAATCAGAGAGTTTTTGCTAAACCCTGGAAGAGTTTAAGTAAAGATTTCCGACATGAAATGGAAGAATAAAAGCTTTTCAGTTCCCCCCTGCCTGCCAATATTAAAGACACCTTAAACAGAGAATCTGAGAAGTCACTCAACAATCATGACTGTGGAATTGGTTAGGTTGGAAAAGACCTTTATGGTTGTGGGGATCACCTCACCACATGGTAATGGAACACAGGCTGGAGACCCCTGAGGGGTCCCAAGCGCAGGGAAGTGGAGCTGCTGAGGATGGGTGACACCTCCAGCGCAGGGAAGTGGGGTTGCTGAGGATGGGTGACACCTCCAGCGCAGGGAAGTGGGGTTGCTGAGGATGGGTGACACCTCCAGCGCAGGGAAGTGGGGTTGCTGAGGATGGGTGACACCTCCAGCGCAAGAACATCCCTCCCTGGCACACAAAGCAGCCCTGGGGGGGCTCAGCCCTCGCGGACCCTGCCTTGGGCAGAGCACACGGGAGCTCGTGCAGCATCATCTGCCCCCAACCCCAAGTTTCTGCCGTAACTCTGCACAGAGCCATTTCTCATTCGGTTGTTTACCAACTCCTTAACTTGTTCCCCCGTTATTCCCCCCCTTTCCATTTCCCTTTCCCTCGACGGTGAATCAGAATCCCAGGGCGACGCCGCTCCTTTGTGAACCCGCCAGAGCTGCAGCTCCACCTCACACCTCAGCCTTCTGCAACTTCGCTACCTGCCAGCGACTGTCCCAAGAATGAACTTAAACTGCCTGTTTACTCAGCTACCCGTGGGGGAACAAAAGAATCCCCCCAAAAAAACACAAAGGAAAAGAGAAAAACAGCCCCAAAAAGCCCACTTGGAAACACTCTCTCGCAAGAGCCTCCCACGCCCAACGCCCCTACAGCTGACAGTTTTGTGCAGCACAAAGATTAATAATTTTCAAAACCTGACATTTTCCATCTGAATCACAAGCTACTTTGTGAAAAATCTCTTCCATATCCTGCTCCACACAGAGAAGGGCATTTTAGGCTTCGGCTGCTTTTGTCATGTTAAAGACCAGGCAGAGTTACAGCTGTTGGCTCTGCAGGGAGTTGCGCGTGCTGCAAACACGCACTTTTGGGGGAGACTGGAAATCTGGATTTCAATGGAGCCTCCACTGACGTGTCTCAGCCACATTCCCAAGTACTGAAATCATTCTAGTGGCAACGCACACCTTGGAGGGCTAAACCTCACCCAACCCTTTCCCCTCCCTCCCCTCAAGTGTCACAAAGCTCCCCCTTGCACGAACTTCATCGTTTTCAACTCGGTCTGCCCATGGTTTCAAGCAATTTTGCCGAACGCTGCAGTTCCCGATTCTCTTACAGAGTCTCCACAAGATTCTTTTTCACAAATTTTACAGAATTCTCCGCAATTTTACGGATCTCTTCAGAGGAGCCTGCAGCTGACACAAGCTCTGGGGTCTCGACCATCTACTGATGGGAAAAGCTCCTGCGTGAGCCCCCTTTGTTTCAGCCCATCAGGAAGAGCCAGAACAAACCTCATTTATCCTCTAAGCAAGGCTGGGAGAAACTCTGGGGAGGGAGACTTTTGGTCAGTTTCTAAAGGAATACTTTTGCTTTTTGGAATTCCATGAAATTAGAACTTCACCTGCTATTGCCTGACTAACAATCCGTATTTCTTTTCTGCATGGGAAAAGGGACACTATGACCCAAAGAGTTTTTCCAGCTGGCTCCAGAGAAGGAAGGCAGTGATTTTCCTTAGGCCTTGCTCAGGACTGCATTTCCTGCAGAGAACAACGGAGTCCCTTCAGATTCCAATCCACAGTTCAATTTTCCTACACTATACTTCTTGTCCTACAATACAAGACATTGCGTTCTTCGTAACTTATCCTAAAATTGCTGGTAATTTCTATGTTGAGTAAATCAACAAAGCTCCCATTTACAGGGGTTTTCATGCCATTAAGGAGAGGGACCATTTCAATTTTGAAGCAGAGGCTGCTTGATGGCTCGAGAGGCAGCTCCGTGTAATTCAGGCTGTGGGCTGGAGGCCTGGGCTACATCAAGAATGGGCCACAAATACAGACCCTGGGACTGAAGGCTGTGTATTTTTATCTAACCCATAGCTGGAAACCTGCTGATAAACTGCCTTGTTTGTCCCTACCAGGGCAGGGGAAGAGGGTGAACAGCCACCTCTGCTCCCACAGCTCGAGAGCCACTCTCAAACCAAAAAAAAGCAGCAATAACATCCCACAACACTTCCATTTTTTTTCTCTCCAGCATGTCAGATTTTATGGAGTATGACATTAAAATCCATCTCCTTCAAGCTCCCCAAACATGATATTTAAGCTCAGTTTCTCAGCGTCGAGAGCCGCGGTGCTTTATTAGCTGTAATAACTGCCAGCTCTCACTTAGCCAAGTGATGGATGAGGCACCTGTTCCTCTGCTAGCTGCTCCCAGTCCAGCCCAGTCCAGCTGGGCTTTCTCATGCCCCCTTGCCCAGCCTTGCCCTGGCAGGCAGAGCTGCTGAGGAACACAATGGGAAACAGGATGTTGACCCAACAATATCCCCCTGTAAAGCAGCAGCTCACATTTATACCCTGCAAACCCCCTCTATCCATTCAAGCCCTGTTTATCCACTGACCTCTAATGATGAGTTTGCTGCCCCTCCCAGGAAGCAGCAGCTCAGCCCCCTCCAGGTGGGGCTGGCTTAGTTTCTCCATCATTATCAAAACACTCAGTGTCTAGAACCTTCCTTTCCTGGTACTGTGTGAACGGCTAAAAATAAATCCCTCCCGATGACAGTGAAGCAGCATTAAGTTTCCAATTTAGCACAGAACAGCTCTCAGACTGCTTTTAAAAAGTCAATGAGATTTAAGCACATGCTTGACTTGCAACTTATGCTTAACTCGTTTGCCAAGTCTAGTTAATCTGAGGAATTGCATCCCGGGAGTGGCGGATGGGTCTGACCTGCCCAAAGCTGGTGGCAGTTGATGACAGAATATTTAACTCTTAAACAGGATTTTATTTAGATACACGAAGGAGAGTTTGAGTCAATATCGTCCACCTATTCACCTCCCCACTAAAACACTTGGGATCAGCAGCATGGAAAACTGTGGAACAGACTCCCTGCAACTTGTCTGTGCTGGAATACTTGGAGTTTTATTGCTTCCCAGCTTGATCCCGTCATATCACAGGAAACAAAGAGAAGCACAACACAACATACATCCAAATGCAATGTATGATACTCAGAAAGACAAATATCTCTAACAAAAGGGTGGCAAATCCATTCTGGAGCTTAAAACCTTCAGCATTTTGTCACACGTGGAAGAGCTCTGCGAGACCAACAAACACTCACATGTTTCATTATGGCAACTGAGAGCACAAAGGAATTAGACTCACGACAATCTTTTTCATTAATGATGTACAAAGCCTGTCCTCACAATCGTAGATGGCCTGTCAGAGACAAAGGCATTTGCAGCTTTTGTTTTAAAGCAGCACAAAGCGTGGAGGTTTTCGTCCTCCCTTCCAAATGCCAACTGATCCTAAAAAGTCTCGCAAACTGATGCCTCACCTTTAATAAAGGCTGTTGAACAGAAATACCTCTCCCCAGCTCCATGACTCACTGAGCTCAGTCATGAGGGACACTGCTGACGACTGATCCCACCGAGCTGTTTGCTCCCATCCATCCATCCATCCATCCATCCATGTTCCCTGACTGCCTTCCAAGGAAACCACTGCAGGGAAACTTCCCCTACGTGACAACGCCTTCCCTTCCCCACTGAACCGTTCCTTTTAGCCAGTTTCAACACCAGGAGGAAAGAAACAGCATCTCTTGGGATGCGCCAGCCCACAATTCCCTTCCCATGTTTTGGAGCATCCTTGGATGCAGCCGAGGGTCTCAGACCGCTGTGGGGGCTCATCCTCTCCTCATCTTTTGTGGAAAGCTCTGAGAAGGACGTGGAATTACTCAAGAACTCCGAATGCCCCACGAACAATATCCTTTTCATATCTGCAGGATGATACAAATCACTTGTTCCTTCCCTGCTGCCTGAGTCACCCTCCCCCTGGAGTTATTAACCCGTGGTTATCGCCCGCTCAGAGAGTGAAAGCCCTTTTGTTCCAAGACTTGAAGATTTATTTGTCAAGCCTGACAGCTCTGATCTAGTCTTGCAGAGAACGTCAGTGCCTGAAAAGGAATTCAAGAAATTATGAGCTGCAGGAAATAGCCAAAGCCGTGGAGAAGTTTGGTATCTCAAATGGGGAGGAGATAAACAATATAGAGATAAAACTCTGCATTTCCATAAAAAAGACTCACAGAAAAGGCCTGAAGGAACTGTGGAAGAGTGCAGTGATAGATCTCACATGTGCTTAACGTATGATTTATAGGTATTTTAGAAGATATACACATCTACGTTTCATCCAGACACCTTTCATTCTAGATCTTGAAAAATCAACAGGCACAAATAAAGCACATTCAGTGTAAAAATCAGAGTCTGTGCTCTTGCCCATGTGCTCAAACCAGTGGTGTTACCCGAGGCTGCACTTAAACACACGAGTTTGGAAAATGAGCCCTGCCTATGATCAACCTCCTCACGTTTCACAGTGCAGCGTTATGGCACATTTTAAGTCATTTCCCTCATCAGGAAACTCAGTCATGTGCTGTGAGAAATGTGACCTGTGGGCACAGCCATCACCACCCAGCTCCACCACATCTCATCAAATCTTATCAACCAACTTGATTAGGACCTCGCTGTGTGCATCCAAAGGGGTGCCACACGCTCCTAACCAGGCTTTGGTTGTGTGCTTGGGTACGTAAACCATCTATATCGCACCCCCACAGAAATTATGGGCCAGGCCCCCCTCTGCTGTGAGGTTCCATCTCTCAGTTAAGTCAGGAACTCAACAGACCTTGTCACGACCCATATGGATTTATCCACATCCATGGTGGGCTCCACGTTCCACGTGGGGTGTGCCAGGATGCCCCCCAGGAGCCAGCCCAGCCCCAGAGGAGCTGCCAGCACTGTGTGTGTGTCTCTGAGCTTGGACACTCTCCAACCACACCAAAAGCTCTTTTGTCAAGGCGAGGAGAATAAATCAGAGGAGATGTATTTCACCTTCGTGAGAGCCAAGCAATCAGCTCATCCATCATCTTCCATCAGCGACAACTTCAGGAAATAGGAGCAGAATAGGAGTCGATAAAATATGCTTAAACACCACCCAGGCCTCTCCTTGCTGTGCTTTTAATTTGGTAAATAAATGCCTTCCTTTGGGAACACACCCCGGAGTCCTTCCCAGACGTGGATTAAGTGCTCTGTTAGCAGCCTCTGGTGAATGGATCTCCCTGTAATGGCCTAAATCTCCCTGCTGCTTAATTTCCGACATTAAAAGGTGCATGTGGGGGTAAGAAAACTCTGGAGTTAAAAATATAACCCTTTTTTTATGGTTTTATTTAATCTGTTAACTACACAAACAAAGGATGTGTGTCTTACAGGCGAGGAGCAGCAGTGTGATAATAATACCCAGGAAATCTGGGAGAATATACTGTTAATTAGACTGACTTGAGCCCCAAAAGGCACATTCTGCCTCTTTTTTGAGGGCTAATTAAGAATAATACCAAGGGAAAAAAAAATCCCCGTATATGAATTAAGGCAAGGAAAGGGGCCACTGCTGCAGAGTTCTGCCATGACTGAGAGGATTTTCCATTCTGGTCATCTCTTTATTGATCTGGCTTTTAAGTAATGCACACTAGATGGTGAATATTTAATAAGTTGTTCTTATAAATTCTAAAGCTCTGGCCAGAAAATGAAGTAAAAGAGGAAAAGAATGCTCAAAGGTTTCAAAGCCTCAGCATCTGTGGTCAGAGCTTCACTGCAGGAGAACTCAGCACCAAGCTTGGAATAAAAAAACCCAAACAAAACCCGAAAAATCCACAATCAAGCAACAATTCATTGCCACGTACAGCCAATATTTGGCACAAATCAGCCAAGAGCCTGGAAATGAGCAACTCAGTTCCAAATACTTAGGCCAGTAAATGAAGCCATGGTTGTTGTGATCATGGAAACGTTCAGACTTTGGTTGAGCGAACTGTAAAAATGCAGCAGGTGCTGCTTTTTAGCTCTTTTCAGGCCATATTTTTGTAGGCAAATACAGGATTTTTATGAGATGAAGGACAGATATCCAGGGTAATCCCGCACCCCTTTCTCTCCCGGGCCAGCACATGGAGTGATCTCCCCTTGGATCACACCCCCAGCCCTCAGTGATGGAGAGGAAGGGGAAACAGAGAAGCCCAGACATCAAAACGGTAAAGAAAAAAATTCACATTAAACTTTATCTACCCAAACTAAACAGCACCTACAGCCTCTCAAATGAAATAATTTCTTTGAACAGTGGTGGAGACAGGAGGTGAGAGGATTTTCTCTCTATTTCCTCCCAGATTCAGTAAGTGTGAGGAAAGGGAGATGCTGCGAAGCAAAAGCACCTCCTGTAGCAGATGTGACTGTTCTGCTGCCACCGGGCACTTTGGAAGGGACAGAACTCACCACATGGTGACAACACATCCACAGCCCACGAGGGATCCTCCCAGCAAATTCCCAGATTTTGATGGACGTCCCGTGGGCTTTCAACACCAATTTACTCCGGGATGGGGCTCAGCAAAGCCGCCAGACACATGTTATTTGTAGAATCTTGTTTCCTGCTGTTGAAGCGACCTTTGCTATTTTTCACTAACGTTTGCCTCTAATCCACGTCTGCCTTGATGCTGAAATATTAATCCCGATGCCTGAAGTCTGTGCAGAGGCTGCTGGAACGCGGGGTGAGAGCCAGGAGGGGGGTTATGGGGGGCTGAGATCCCTTGGAGGGCACAGGGGCAGGGCTCACACCAGTTTGTGGAGAGCACAGAACGCACTAGTTCCCTTCCCCCCTGGATATAAGGAATCTCGCTCTATTCCCTGCCTTTACTATCCCTCTGGATACAAGTCATCCTACTCCACATCTTCCGTGAAGAATTTCACAGAGGTGAGGAGCGACCCTTTGGATTTGGTTGCAAAGAGTGGGCGTAAGAGCAGAATAAACCCTTATTTCGCCCTGGTATTAAACAGCAGAACAACCACCTGTTCACAGGGTAGCCGCAGTTTCACTTGCAAAATTCCATTCTGCCCATCCCAGGCGGAGCTGGTGAATCCCTGTGGGCTCCAGTGCCAGCCAACAGGAGTCCAGGCACATTTATCCACCTTCAGTACAGCTCAGGGAAGAGGCCAGAGGAGGAAACAGCATCACTATCAAGACAGGGATTTATCCAAGGGATTTCTACAGCTGATTAACATCACCCACCACAGTGGAAGGGTTCCCATCCTCCACACCACCCCCCAGCAGCTCCGGCCCTGCCAGGCAAAGATGAAAGATTCCTTTCTGGAATTGCATAACCCAAAGTGCAGAAACGCCTTTGAAAACACACAACTGCCTCGTTTCTGATATTGCTGGCAGATCTCATCCATAAATTAGCTGAGGTTATGGAGGCTTCAAGAATAACTTTTTATTCCCCACATGCTTTCCCATTATGCTTAGTAATGCACAACACAACACCCGCATTGACAAGCACCAGAGGGAAAAGTAATAAAAGTAGCAGTAGGGAAGTTGCAAAATGAGAAAGAAACTGTTCAGCAATCTTTAATGAGGTCCTTCTGGTCCTGGCTGCAGCTTCTAAGAGCAAGGCAGAGAAACTCCACATAATTAAAATAAAACCCCTCAAATATAAACTCGATCAAATCTCAGGTTTTTAAGGCAACAATAGACTGGTTCTTTTGCAAGCGATTTTTATGTCAAAGAATAATCTAAGCGACAAATCTCATCCTTCTCATTTTTATTACCGATCCATTTGAGACTCTGAATTTTAAATTTATTATGTTTGGAATACAGACAGTCCCGTTCTTTGCTCAAGAACAGGAATTTTCACCCGAGTACAACTTTCTAACTGGCAGTGGCATCATCTATGGGCTGAGAAAGATGCATTTCAAAGACAGAAACAAATAAAAAGGAGGACAAAGAAGCCCCTAATCCTGGCTCCTGGATATACCTTGGTAACCTTGCCCCCAAAACCACTGAGCAGACCTTTACTGTTTTCACTCTGCCCTTCCCTCCCTCGCCCATGGGACCTGTTGGAGCTGAACCTGTTCCATAATAGATGGCTGATAGAATATGAACGGAACGAGAGGAAGGGGAGGTGATTCCAGGTGAGGAAAGCGGAGATAAATTCAACCTCTCCACACTGCAAGGCAATATCCCACCCCTGGACTCGCTGTGTCGTGAGGACAGAGAGGCTCGTGGTGCTCTGGGGTTGGGACACCAAGTCAGAGACCTGCTGTGACCCTCTCAGGGCAGGTCCAAGAGAGCAGATAAACTACTGAGGGTTTCTTGCATTAAACCAGGACACAGACCTGGTTCAGCCACACAGACACGGGGGATGCACCACGACAGATTTTCTCCCCCATACACTCTACAAATCCTCTCCCCCTCCCGACACCTCCTCTCCTGATGCTCCACAAAACAGAATTCCAGAATCCCTGAGGGTGGAGAAGCCCTTCAAGGTCATGATATCCACTCCATACCCGATGCCCACCTTGTCCCCCAGCCCAGGGCACTGAGTGCCATGTCCAGTCCTTCCTTGGGCACCTCCAGGGGTCGGGACTCCAAACCTCTCTCTTTGCCTGTGACTGTTCTTCCACCATCTAAAAACTCCTGTCATCCCCCCTTCTCCTCATCCCCCGGACAGCAGCCGCGCTCACAGTACTTTTTATCTCTTTTTAAAAGCAATATAAATTTTTATCTCTTCCTCTGTAGCGACATAAACAAAAAAAGGCTAAACACGGCTGCCCCTTGAGTGCCATGTCCAGTCTGGCCCTGTTTGCTTCCGAAAATTCACATTTTATGGGGCCTGTGTTCTCACTGTGAAATATCACCTCAGGTGGTGACACAGCAGGTACTAAAGCCTCTCCTGCTGCTGGGAGAGCAGGTGGGAGCCATTAAGGGGCAGGGGACACGGGAAGGATGGAGGTGCAGGAGAGAGGAAACACGCAAGAATCGCTGCCTTTAATATTCATCAGTGCAAAATTGAGGCACATAAAGGCATTTTTCAACGCCGTGCGACAACCTCTGATGCATCTGGAATGAAATAATCCAGCTCTGAGGCCGCTGGCAGTAGCAGGTAGGGCTGGGATGGCCCCTTTGGGAGGTGAAATCAGTAACCAAACCCTGCAGGTCCAGGGCAGTGCATTCCCTGCTTAACAAACTCAACTTCCAATGGGGAAAACGAGCCATAAAGTTTAGCCTAGGGTTGAAAGTTGCTAAAATGATAATTACATGAAACAAAAATCCCACTTGCTCTCAAAGGAGAGTATTATTCAGCCACAGTTATCCAGGATTGGGAAAAATACCAAAGGGTGGTGTCCCATTTCCAGCAAATCCTCTTGTTGCGCCCTGAGCCTGCCCAGTACAGGAGCTCCCAGGGGCTGCTCCACCTCTCCCAGGGTGTTCTGACCCTCATCCTTCATCCCATGGAACCACCAGATCTTGGTCACCCTCTCAGCTCTGTCCAGGGGCTTCCAGCCAGACCCACAAATGCCACGGAACAACAATTAACAGGATAACGACTCCGAGTTACCACCAAAGAAAATCGCCACCTTTTGGGAAAGCCGAAGGACTCCCTGAAGGATTTTGACTAATGACACTGTAATTTACTGTAACCTCCGAGTTTACTATTTTATTCTGTTCATGCGGTTCCAAATTACATCAGAATTGTGTTGTTTGCACTTTTAATCTTGTAAAAACTCTCTGGCAGCCATGCACAGTCCATGGGGGAGGATTCCTAATTTATGTAAAGTATTACAGAAAATGATCTATATGACAGTTTGGTATAAAATGCTAAATGCAAGTCATTACTCACTGAAGATAATTTGAGAGTATTGTGTCAGGGGAGACATTAGATTGCAGAGGATAAAAAGTTGGAATAGGTATTCACATATTTATTCATATTTGCATAATCAACTGCAGGAGATAGTGGGTGTTCTCTTGGGCCCAACTAACAGACAATGAATCCAACAACAGTTGGGAAACTTTCTATTATTTTTCAAACTATCAACACAATACCTGTTTGGGTTTTGGTGTGTTTTTTTTTTGGTCTTTCAAAGACAGCTGTAGCTCTTACCCCAGAAATCAGCACACTCCTGGATGCTGGGGTTGTTTGCAACCAGCTGAAGTCAGGGCTGCTCGCTAAGGGGATGGGAGTGGAGCAAGGTTGTTGGTTAAATAGTTTATTTATTGGTTCAGTTCTGGAGTGGGAGGATTTACCTCTTATTCCCCGTCATGGGGAAAGGGTGTCCCTCATCTCCCCTCTTTCAAGCAATGGAGGAAGGGGTAGTGATACCATAAAACTAAACAATGCTTATTTATTCACTGTCCATGTAATTCAGGGGTGTTTCCTGCTGACACACAACCCAGGGACTTTGCTGAAGTGGTCAGTGAGTTGTTGCCTCTGCCAGCTGGACACTTCACCATCCTCCTCTTCAAGTAGGAGCTATTTATTTTGTACTTCAGAAGATGCTGCTCAAAATTACAACTGTCCCGCTGAAAATTAGCCCTTTTCTCCCCAGACTGACACAGCAGCTAAAATGCACGAAGTGCATCACAAAGCAATTACAACCCCCAGCTGCAGAGCTGGATTTACACCAGTCAACATCAGCATTTAACCCAGACAGCAGCTAATGAGGAACCTGGAAACAGCATCCACACATCAGCAGCTTTGGGGCAATTTCCCTGGAATTAATGACCTGTCAGAACTCCAGGAACACACACACAGCTCTTCCCTCCAGTTCTGTTTCCCAGCCAAGAGGAACTACGTGGCTGCCTGTACCTTCTCTCTTTCCTAATTCTCCTTATGGTAATTTCAGCTTCCACAGCCTGAGGGTTTTCTCTTCCTGCAGAGTTTGTGTGCTCAGAACTCTCATTTTGACGATTCCCCCTCCCAACGTGCCCCCTGTGCAACCTGCTGCTTGTACAACTCCCTTCCAAATGGCTCCTGGAAAAGCAGGAGCTGGAGCTGGTGGGGTTTTATCTCCTCTGGTTCCTTCAGCTTCTGATTATCCCAGATTCACACTAACACTATCTCAGACGGATAAGCAGCTCCAGCAGCTCCCCACTTGCAGGGCTCTAATAAACCCGTTCAGCTGAAGTTGCAGAGCTCGTACTGTGGCACATTTCTGGTCCCTTCTTCCCCAGACTTCCCCTTCAATTTAGGGCCACACTGCTCAGTGATTGGGGTAGGGAAAGGGTCTCAGGGCACACGTGTGCATCCCTCTGTTTTTATGACAGCAGGATCCCTGTGTGATGCATTAAGAAATATTGAGAAAGGAGGACTAAATCCTTCGGGACATACAGGAATTCTCAGGTATCTGTTCCAGGTTTGGCATCCCAGCATTTCTGCCCCATTTACTGGAGGATGGGAGGCAACACGCTGAGCTCAGCAATCACTGGCACATTGAGACTCTACTTGAGAAAAACTCCTGAATGAAAGGCACTTCCCTCCAGAAAGACAGAAAGGGAAACAAACACAACAACCCCAGGACAAGTTCCCTGCAGTTCCCACTCGAGCTCCCCTCCTGAACCACAGCGTGCGGCCCCATCACTCACACACTCAACAGGAATTACTCCTAGACACCTGCAAACAGGAATCACTCTCAGACATCACATCTGCACAGCTCCCCGTCAGTCCTTCCCAGACTTTTGCACTGCCTTTGCCATCCCTTACCAGGATTTTTAAACAAAAAGAAGCAGCGCTCTGAGTATCCTCGAGCCCCTGCGCTGTTCTAAGGTCCTGCCACGCCTGAGAGAATTCCTGCCGTTCTGTTTTCCTTGGCACAGTCCTGTCCCTGCAGCAGGACCCAAACAGCTCCGCTGGGACAGAGAGCCCAGGCAGCAGATGGGGATTAAAGTTTTGCTCCAGCTCAGTTCTCAGTGTCTGGCTCTCGGGCTCAGCATCAGCTTCTTAAGATTTGGGGATTCCACTGAGCTGAAATCTGCACGTGGAACAGCGAAGGCAAAAGCAGCAGCTCCAGGACTCCAAATGAAGAACAGGGACAGATCTGAATTAACGTCCCCACCATCAGTGCTGTAAGAGTGTGGCTTTGTGGGAGTTTTTCTAATAAGATTTGCACTTCCATTCTCATGCCCAGGAGTGTCCAGCTCTAGGAATGCTTTCCCCAGGCTCTCCCTGTTCCGTTCAACCACAGCAGATGACTGGAGACATGAAGGCCCTGTTGCTTTCAGTCCCTCACACACACAATTTTCCCTGGTCATGAATTTTAAAAGAACACGACAGAAGAGTTAGTTAAATGTTGTACGGAAGAGTCACTGCAGATTAAAAATTAAAAAGCATTCAACAGCTTCAAAGAGAGTCCAAGCCCATCTGTTACTATAAATTACCTTTTTTCCCTTTATCTTCATGGAACGTCATGCCATGAGATGGGAACTGACATCTAAGGACCTCTTCAAATCTGTTTCAGATCCCTTCCCAGTTAACACTGAACATTTAGCACAGTGACACATCCTGCTTTTTGCTGAAAAGGACAGAAGCCTCAGCATGATTTCATGGCAAGAACATAATCCAGGAGGGGTCATCATTACTGCAGAGGGCACGTGGAGAGAGAAACCAACCCTCAGTCCAGCAGAAACTTCCAGTGAGGTGCTGCAGGGAAGAGCACAAGTCACTGGACTCTACTAGCCTTCACAGAATCGTGGAATGGTTTGGGTAGGAAGGGACCTTAAATCTCATTCCACCCTCCTGCCATTGGCAGGGACAGCTTCCACTAGACCCGGTGTCTCCAGGCCCCATCCAACCTGGCCTTGCAAAGGCACATCAAACCCAACTTTGCAAGCTCACGTGTTACTGTGCAAAATCTGCGAGGATTAAAAAGGGAGACTTCAGAGCAAAGGGACTGAGCCAAAACAGACACGGGGAAAAGCTCCCGAACCACCTGTTTCCACAAAGACACTTCTCCAGGTGGGATCTTTCCTGCAGGAAAACGTTTCCTGAGCGAGGTCAATCAGCGTTTCGAGAAGTAAAGCAGAGCTATTGCCAAAGCTTGTGGCGCATCACATCAAAGAGAAAGGAAAGGCAAACTGTGCTGAGCCTTGAGCCATCAGCCAAAAACCTCAAGCTGTTCAAGACAGCAACATCCTCCAGCTCGGAGCGTGTGAAAGTGCCCCACGGCTTGGCTGTCACTGGGACTCCCTGGGAGCACTTCAGTTAACTGCACGAGCCTGCACGGCAATTACACCTCCAGCTTGTTCTCTGGCTTTGGAGTTTTATGTCTTCAAAGGATGGGACAAGCACCATTCCTTGGGTTTCATGAGGCAAGGGAAGTTGGAGACTCCAAGCCAAGAAACCCCTACCTGCAAAGGAAGACCACCTGGGTATATTGGTTCAGGCAACGATAAAAATGTCTGTTCTGCTGCCACATGACTATTTCACTTTCCACTGCTTCAAAAATGTCCAAATAAAATAAAATAAAGGTTTTTTTCCCCCCCCAGACTCTTTTCCTATTTCAGCACAGCCTAAGTAAAGGCACTTTGTGGAGCAGCCAAGCTCAATGTCTTACATCAAATCCCTACAGTTCCCTTGGTGTGGGACACAGGGAGGCTGCCGACGTTCACTGTTATGACACGAGCTGAAAAAATAATTTCCAACAATCTGAAGTGATTAAAGTTCATTTTTGTGTCTCTGCCACACACCACAGAACGTAAAATGTGCCTGAAAAGTTTCTATAACATCCTCCAATAAACCTGCCCTCGATTCCCTGTGTTTATGGAGCTGGAACAGTTCACGTGGCCCCACGCAGTGTTTTCCCAAGCTTTAATAGATAAAAATTGCCCTTGGATGAATGGGAACAGCACACACTCAACTGCACAGGCTGCCAGCGGGACAAATGGAGATGCACAGAGAGGACAATGTCTCCCAGAATGGCTGGAACGAGCAGACACTGCACTAACCAAGACGAATTGTAGGATATGGGCATGGTCAGTGCTCCAAAGGAACACCACCAGCCACCTCAGCTCTGAGCCCAGCCAAGCACAAAAACACACCCCACGCCTTCCACAGAGGAAATAAGAAAAACAAGCCTTTAAAAATAAAAACCAGGGGTTTGACAAACTCCCTATTTTGCCGATTTCCTAATTAAAATCCCACGGGAAAGCTCTTAAATGAGACAAAGATGAGCTCAGGACAAACTGACCCGTTTTCCTCCTTACGGATACATTCAGCCCTTGTGGTGTTAAAGCCTGGCAACGAAGGATTGACAAGGACAGAAAAGCACATCTCCTTCCCCCCTTAATCTCTCCACCAGGGTTTATCTTGTCGTATCCCAGTCGGGCTGGATGGTCTTAACCAGTCGTGTCCCCACTCACCAGCTCAGCCACAACAACAACCTCACAGACCCTTGCAACGCTCTGGAACTGGGAAATGCCCCCAGTTAGGACTCCTGTCCTATTTAAAACATTGTTTAACCTAAAACTGTGTCGATATCCAGCCTGAACAGCACCAAAAGTATGACAGGAATAACCCCACACACACACTTAATCTGCACCCACCCTCAAAACCCTAAACCAACCTCCCTCACATTTCAAAAGAGACCAAAATACCAAAAATCCCATCAACCTGAAGAAAGCACTCAAAGAAACCTCCTCATCCTTCAGCCTGGCCACACCTGGGGTAACACCTTTAACATCTGAGCTTACAAGCACCTGATGAAGGTGAGCACCCCGTTATCTGACTGACCGAAAAGCAACACAAGGTCGTCTCCCCAGAGCTCCCATCCATCCTCGTTAGCTCCAACAACAGCAATTCCACACCTGCATACTCATGACTTCTTACTTAAAATGCTAAAATGAAGATTTAATGCTCCCGGCCGGGGAAGATGCAGATACTGGAGTGAGGAAACGACACGGTCCTGCCTCCTCTGCAAGGTCAGGACAGACAAACTCCTCTTTCAGGGAAACAACTTCCAGCAGGGCCAGCACTGCCCTTCGGAGGGAGGCAGGAGGAGCACCGGGAGGAATGTATTCACCCGCCCAAGGGTGGTATTGGACACAGGGCTCTGTTTGTGCTCAGAAACCCACCACAAACCCCAAACGTACAATTCACAAATAACCTGCCAGCTCTGGGGAGGAGAAAGCAGAGAGGGTGAGGGTGAGCTGGAGACATAAATCTTCACTTCCAAGAGTTAACGTGACACGCGTATTGGCCACTTACACGAGCTTGTCATCGACAAATGAGGCGTATTTTAGGTCACCCAGGTTTTTGTGCTTCTGCTCACGAGAACACTGAGAGGTGATTTCACTGGGCAGACCCCACAACATGAGACCCCTCAGTGTTCTCTGAGATGCCCAGGCAAGCTCTGGAATGGCCTGTGCTTTCCATGCCAGCAGGGACAAGTGAAGATGGAGAAAACCAGATTTTTGGTTTAATGAGAGGAAAAGGCTTTTTGGCAGCGAGATCTGAGAACGTGGAAGTTTCTCTGGAGGAAACGTGGTGGGAACATCCCGTGTTTATAACCCAGTTCAAGTACATTGGAAAGTCTTCTGTGGGGAGCAGTCCTGTGCTGGTAGACAGCAGAAACTCAGGTAAATCCCAGGTGGGGCCCAACCTGCTGCTTCCCTGCTAAAAACCAGCGGTGGGAACACACCCGGTTGCACATTTTGAAGCAGGACCACCTGAGGCAGCTCCCTAAAATTCACACCACTCGTCTCCATTCACACAACAACAATAAAGAACCTGCTTCTCAGAACCCCTGCGGGTAGGGAGGGTCGGCAGTGGAGGAGAACTGTGCCACTGTCACCACATGGGGAGCAGAGGCACAGAGAGAAGTCGTGCCCACCCTCACATCTGGGTCATTCCCTGCCACAGAGAAGGATCGGCACCGTCGATTTGTTAAAACCATTTTACTATTGCAGTCTGAAACACATTCGAAGCATCAAGTGACACCTCCACTAAATGTGCTTTTTCAGCCCCTAGCAAAGTTTAAAAATAAATTTTGCATCTGTTAGCATTCTATTTCTGCATAAAAGAGAGAACAAATCCTTATAAAGATAAAATACTCCACTGAAGATAATGCCACTGCACCACTGCTGGAGAACTTCACAGCAGCTACAGATTCAATGTTGTAAACCCTTTTATGAGACTTTAGTACTTAGAAATGAAATTGTAAATGGGGAAGTGCAGATTGCTTTGATTCAGAAAATTGTTGCCATTAAGCAGTTTACAAAGAACTCGGTGTTTGGGCGTCGTTATCCCCGACGTGTCAAAGGAAGCGGCTCCACAATATTTAAAGCGCTCCCAACTTCTCATAAATATCATTTATATTCCGAGGCTGCTGTTCAGTGTATCAAGAAATATCATTTACATTCCTCTGTAGTTACGCAGCATGATTACCTGAGCAGAGAGCCCCTTACCTGGCATAAATAATGAGAAAACAGAAGGCCACGGCGTCTGAGAGGTTTAATAACTGAAGCACCGAGTGCTGCACTGCAGCTGAGGCTTTGCAGAGCACAAAGAAACATCTCAACACCGAAAACAACCCTCAAAATCCTTGGTCACTGTGCTCACAACTTCTGGTCGGGGTTCCCCCAAGGGAGGGCTCAAGGCCACTTGTGGGTTTTCTACCTCTCTGGAATTTCAGCCAAGAGCTGACCCTTCCTTTGCTCGATTCCAGGGCAGCTGGGCACAGTTTGCTGCCCAGCCCGACAGCTAAAGGTGCCCTGGGTTTCTGTGCCTCAAACCACTGCAGATCCATCTGCCTGGGTGCTCGCCTTGGAATCGTAGTTGGATTTACCTGGATTATCCTTCAGCTTCCCCATCACGCTCCTCCAGTTTTACACTTTACCCCTTGGCCAGGTGGCATCCAGGTGACAGTGCCGGGTAATCAAGAGACACACAGGCACAGCAGGGAAAGGGTGGTCTGCTACCCAAAAATTGAGAGGAGCCTTCAAGCAGGCACTCATGTCCTCGACACAAACAAGTGAATACTCCAGGAGGCAAACAAATGGTTTAAATAAACTGTTATTGCTGAGGAAATGGCTGCTTGCTGAGAAACTCTTGACACAGGTAAGACAAATTCCTCCAGAACGTATTCAGGGATCTAAATGCATCAAATGAGGACAGATGATCTGCTATTTAAGTTGTTTTACAGGCTATTTCTCCCGGGCTACGTTGCTGACCTGATAATTCCCTTCCAAAGGGGGACAAAAGGAAAGGAAAACACCATCCAAGTCAGAGAGGAACAAAGGGGTTGCAAGGGGAAAACATCAGGGAAGGCAGATATAATGATAGACATGCAAATGTAGAAGAGATTCTCCAGAAAGCTTCCAGAAAAATAAAAACCCCCCAACAACCAGAGGAAATATTTCACTGAGAAAGCACAAAACCGGCTCTGCTTCCACAAGGCTTTGCCGGGAGCAAAAGCAACCTGGTGAGCGGCTACAAACAAAGACATTTATCCCCTTCAAGAAGAAGACATCCAAAAGAAGTGCAGCAATTGTGGATGTTTGAGGGCAAGAGCCCTCCTCTCTGCACAGATGTGCATCCCCTGTCACTTGGCAGATGCTGCAGACACTCAACTGCTGCATCCCGAGGCAGTAAATTCAATTTACAATTAAATGGTTGCCACGCAGAGCTCTGTTTTGCTGCAGCCCCTGATGCAAATGGCTGTGCCCCGTTGGATTCAGGGGCTGAGCCTCCCCCACAGCTCCCCCTGCTCCTGCCCACCTGCTTGGATTGTCTCCCACTTTCTGCCACGCTCGGCCCCCACAGATTTCCATGGGAATTATTCTATTTTTCATATAGCAACAGCTTAGGAATAGCTTGGGTTTGGACTCCGATGTAAAAGCAAAAACACTATGGCGGCTTTATGGAATTAATTAAGATTCTTAAATTTATCCAATTTAGCCCCAAAAGCCCAACCTGGTGAGTTGGACCCCGCTGGAGGATGGAGCAGGGCAGTGCTGAGCACCACAGTCACCCTGTGCCAAGTGACTCATCCTCTCACTCCTCTCCCCAATAAAACCATCCAGCATTTGATATCCCACTCCAAAAAATAAGAGGAAATAGAATAACAACTGTGTATCACTGGACAAACGTGGATATTTATATTCTGTGAGAGATCTGGAAATTAAGAAAAAGGATCCCCAACATTAGGCAGGCATTAGATTTTCACAACTGCCTGCAAATCACCATTCCACGATTCTCAGAAAATCTTGGCTTCCAATTAACTCCCTTCAATAAAATGGATCAGATTGAGTGTTCTCACAAACTCTCATCTCTTCGTAACGGGAGGTGCTGGATGAGGAACAGGTCCTAATAAAAAAATGGGATTGATGTCACTTATCTCACTCCAAACCACTCACAGTAACGCAGTCACTGATTCTCACCTTCACCTTTCTCAAAATCCAGGTGGAATAAAGGGGAAAAAAAAAGCAGCTTCTGAATAAATACCAGAAAACCTAAAGAAGTCACCAGCAGGAGCCAGAGGAGGGTGGAGATGTCCCAAACCAACGTGTCGGTCACTGGTGCTGTAAACCCACATTATTCCACCCATTTCAGTGGAGCTGAGGAGTGAGTTCATTAATTCTTTGAGCTCGCCCACCTTGCTGAGGTCACGATTCAACGAGCAAACAGGGAAGGGTCCGTCCCTCCCTGCACCACAAATGTGCAAACACTGGGCAATGAAAGATCAGAGCACAAGGAATTACCTAAAATTATGCAAAGAAACGCCCTGCCCGTGACTCTGTTCTTTTCCCGTGTTGCAAAGGCACTTTTTCTACCCCAAAATAACACCGGAATCAGCCCCGTCCACGTTCCCATTCCCCCTCCATCCATCCCACCTCCCTCAGAGCTCCACAGGGACTGGGGGACGCCCCCAGAGGAGGCTCCAGCTAAACCCACACTGGATTAGGAACACAAACCATCCACGAGATACGTTTTTATCAGCAAACTCTTCCGCACTGATTCTGTAATTTCTTCCTGTTTGATCCTTTAATACCAAAGATGCTTTTGTGCTTCAAAGGTGTTCAGGCAAGGGCTTTGTTTCCAGGTTCCTGACAAACCTTCCCTGCCAGAGCTGGATCACAGGGGTTCACACCCGAGGGGAATCTCAGTGCTTCGAGAGGATTGTTATTTTTTTTTAAGTATCACCATCTGATGACAGAGCTCTAAAAATCTAAATATTGATTGATTTTTGCAATGTTGTCGATGAAACCCCTGTTTTGTGCGACTTATTCTTGCCAGCATTATTCAGCTTTAAATTATTTAAATTCAATAATAATTCTAAATTATTTAAAATGGAATTATTAGTTAAATCACAAGCAACGGCAATTGAAATCGTTACTAATAAATAACGCTCTGAGATAGGAGCATTTGAATTTGTTTTAATTTGCACACTTTAATTTGCAATATCTTCGCGGAATAAAGAGAAGAAGAAAGCAGATGCAGATCCAGGGGTGACATTTCCAGAACGGATGTCACCAGGTCAGGTTCTCACTATTGTGATGCTGCCCAGACTCAATCTCATCTTGAATTGAGTAATTGGCTCACGGTACAGATAAAAGACGCCTGGACAAGCTCTCCCACTGCCAAACACTCAGCCCTTCCTTTTATCTTTTTTAAGGACAATAATTATTTTTCCATTCAGGGTTGTGTTCCTCCTCCTCTCCCCTCTCACAATATCACATCGTTTTGAATAGGAACACGGAGACAGAGAGGAAAACAACCACCAAAACAAGAGTTCAAGGCAAGAGCAGCTGCAGAAACTGCTCTTCCAGGGGCTGGAGCAGACCCCGAGCTCTGTTCCCTCCCCCAGGTAAAGGCTCAGACAGTCTGCACTTCCACCGAAACCCTTAAACTCACTTATCACTTCATTCCCTTCACTCCCATTTCATGCAATACAGCAAAAAAAAACCCCTCGAAAGCTCGAGCATCAGCACTTTAAACAGGCCTGTCATGGTTCACATCAAGTTCAATTTCACAGGGTTTTACACCCCCAGCACCATCAATCCGTGGCCATCAAACAGCTAAAGAGCCTCTTCTAGGTGTGTTTCACATCTTAAACACGGGTTAGAAACGCAGACGTGTAATTTATTTGTGCCTTTCTCTACGCAGCTTGAGAACAATTTCAGATCCCATCTTACTGGAAGGATCCCACCTTAGCACTGAGCAATAAAGGCAGGTCCTGGGCAGCATCTCCCACCCTGGAGCTGCTGTGCAAGTGATGGGGCTGCCCTGGGTGCACAACCTGCTTTAAAAGCCCCCCAAGATCCTCCTGAACACTTCTAGTGGAGCTCTGCAAGTTCTGGGCTCCACTGAGGTGGTTTCTGTACTGCACATCCAACCTGGGCAGCGGCTGCCTGTCCTTTTCCCCTGTAACTCCTAAATCAGGGATAACGTGAGGGATTCTCTCTCTCTGAGAAAGGACCAGCTCCTGGTGGAGGATTTGGACCTGAGCATTCATTGCATCTCCAGACTCGGATGCTCTTGTGACCCAGAATCAAACTCAAATTCTTTCTAAACAGAACAGGTACAACAACACGGGAGAGAATCACAGACCCATAGAACACCTTGAGTTGGAAGAAACCCAGCAGGATCAGCAAAGTCCAACTTCTGGCCCTGCCCAGGACACCTCAGCAATCCCACCTGGACTGGTAAGGAAAGGTTTTGTTTCCTCTGCTCATAAATAACTGCAAACACAGAAGCTTTAACCTGCCACCCTAAGAACCACCCGGACATCAGCACTGGGCTGGGAGAGTCCTGTCTACGGAGGTTTTATGAACACACTGTGCCATCAATAAGGGAAGATTTTATAGCACATCAGCAGAGAAATCAAGACTCCAGCGAAGGTTCAGTTGATAACTCTCAAACACACAGCCTCCCCTCGGCTCCTACGGTGTGAACCAGACAAATACTCTGGGAAAATATGGCCATAAATTGCCAAATTTCCAACTTCCTGAGTGTTTTACTGCCACAGCTCTCCCGAAAGCTGACTGGATGGATTCCTCAGGACACCTTCCAAGTTTTTAAATAAAGAGCAAAAAGCAACGCTACACGTGTTTGCAGGTGCTTGCAAAAGCGCAGCCCTTGCCACCATCATCTATAAAACATTTTAAGTGAACACTAATTTAAACCCAACCTCTGGCACTGAGCAGCTTCACCCCAGTCTGCTGAAATAGTGCCTGGAGAGCCAGATTTATCTCGGGGCTGAGTAACAGCGCACGCCAGGAAGATTTACCTATTTCAGATTAATCAAGTCACAGGCCAGAAAAGCTTTGTGCCTCAGGTCACTGCTAAAATCTCTCAAACCAGACCCAAACCCCCTGCGTTTCAGCCCAAAGCTTTACCCAAATGACAATGTTCCTTCTCTGTCCATAAGCCAAAGCCCACGCTGTATAAAGTGGCCTTTTTGCACAGATTAATTTTCAGGATTATCTGAAAACGCCACTTGCATGCCAGTAAAAAGAGGAGAAATAAAAGCCATAAGAGGGGGAATGAAAACAAAATTAAAACCCAGCTTTCTGAGCACGGTGGAAAACGAAGCATTTCTGTGGCTGCTGCCAGGTTTGGGTTCAAAACCCTTTAAAGCTGCAGCGTTTGGGTACCAGAGAGGGGTCAGCAAAGGGGAGAGGAGAGGGAGACAAAGGCAAGGAAAAGGGGGGGCAAGACAAGGAGAGGAAAGGGGGAAAAAAAGCCTGAGCTGCCAAGTTTAGCTGTGCCTTTTCACATGAGTAGACCATGGAGAAGAGACTGTCAGAGCCCAGAGAGGGACTCAGGTCTTTCTTAACCTGCCGTTCAGAGCCCTTTTGTCTCCCATCAACGTTCCTCGAGCCCAGAGAGTGGCAGCGCTGGGTGGCACAGCTGGCAGGGAACACTGGGGCTCTGGGCAGCATCCCAGCCACGGCTGTGCCTGCATTCCAGCACCTGGGATGCAGGTGGAGACAAACTTTGACACGCAAATACAGGCACGGGGTGGCTGGGGTTGAAATACCTGCTGGAGTTATCGCTTCCAGCGGCGCATCCCGACCTCTCTGAGAGGGATTCTCCCCTCCTGCCCTGCTTTGCTTCAGGGCTCAGGCTCAGCAGAGGGAAGGGAACAGCCCCAGAACAGGGACACAGCACAGGGTGTCCTGTCGTCCCATCCCCACACTGTCCAAGCCATCACCAAAAGGCTCTGAGCTGGAAGGCGTGAGTTTCACCAGTTGGATGAAAAAGCAAAGCCAACACCTCACCAAGTGGAAAGGAAAACTTTCAGGACAAGACCAGGAGGAGACTTTCCTGAGCAAAGGCACAGAGGGCAGCAGAGAGGTACCAGCGATCCTCTGCTTGGCCACCTGCCAAAATATAAACCTTTCAGAGGCTCCTCATCATGGGCTTATAGAGATTTACTGCTACTACACCCCAAACGCTGTCGTGAAATACCAACAACTCCTGCGAGCAGCCGGGCTCACAGAGGTGAAGCGAAGTCCAAAGCTTGACACAACCCTCTGACAGGGAAAAATTAATAAAGAGGGAAAAGATAAAACTCCACAAGGTTTTCTCCCCTTAAAGAGCACAAGGCAACGTTCCCTAGAATTCCAGAGGCACATCTCTCCAGCACTCATCCTCCTGCTCTAACCCAGACACAGAACAGCCTTGGCTGGAGCGTGTGAAGCAGAAAGAAGCTCCTGTGGAGGTTTGAGTTCAGACAAGGAATGGGACACGTTTAGGACATGTTGGAATGTTCTGATTTCTCTAAAAGAAGTGACAGCGTGGTAGCAGTGCTTGTTTTCCATCTGCAGCAGGAAAGCCTTCCAGAAGAGGTTGTGACAGTTGTTTTTAAGGACAACAGTGACTTGACCTGGCCCCGGGTATCAACCTGTTTCTCCTGAACATGGACACTCCAAGAGCAATTCCAGTACCAGCTCCTGACACCAGGTCGGGTGCCCCACAGAGCAAACCTCTGTCACCACCTCTGTTGGCATCACCCATCCCGACTCGCACCTATAGAGAATTATTTCCACCTTCAGAGCATGTGGCAGATTTTGGGTTCTGGTTGTTTAGGAGGACAGGGCCCAGTCCAAGTTCTTTTTAAAGGGTTCTAAATCCAACTCCACCCAACAATTCCGAGCTCTGGAGCTTACTCAGAGGGGTTTTAGACACTTTATGAATTAATCTACACTGATGCACCAGCACACGAGGCGCTGGAGTGTTTTCACGAAGCAAAGAATATACCACAGACTGATGCTGAAGTGACTGCAGAGCCTTTAGCAGCAGTTTGTGACATTTTCAAGTGACAGTGAGTGCCAGAGCCACTCAAAGCACCATTACGTAGTTGACAATTATGTCATGGTTAAGCAGCTTGGGGTTTTTTGCCAGGCTCTGAGAGGAGGTTGCAGAGCAGAGGTCATGGTTTATGAAATCCATTGACAGCAATAATCCATCTAAAAAACCCCTTAATTCAACATGCAATTAAATCGCTCTTTAAATGGGTAAAAAAAAAAAGGCAGAACAATGCTCTTTTAGCAAATGCCTCTGTAATTCCCTGCCAAGGCCAAGCGTGCTCCTCTTGTCACTCTGCCTGGTCCCTGGAAGACCTGGAGCTGCTCTCCAGGGGCAGAAACCTGGTTTGTGCCTCGAAGGTCCAGTGCTGGACCACATCCCTGCCACACCACGGTACCTGACCGGACACAAACTACAGGAAAAATGCACCCTGTGTTGGTCAGACCCTCCTTGTATCCCGAGCAACAGTGACACGGTCACCAACTAACTCAACATCCTGTTTTTTCCCCCAAGTTATCCCATTCCACAGCTGCTGAGGATTCCTTGTTTAATTCATTTATTCCTGAATGTATGTAAAGAAAGCCAAGGCAACCATCTCCAGGTGAAGCAGTACCAGTTACATAAAGTCCAATTAACCACAGAGGATCGATATCTTCACAGCATTTTGCAAGTAAAGTCTTACTTTTCATCTTGGGAATAACCAAATTCCCACTCCAACCCTCCTTGTGAGTCTGTCTCAGTGACCTGATCCGTGCCTGCATCACAGAGCCCAGGGCAGGCAGGAAAACAGGGGTGCGAATCTCTGCAGCTTCAGCAGTTTCGTTGCAAATCAAGTATAAAGAGCCCACTGCACTCTTTGTTGTGTTAATCCACCAGTTTTAGATTATATTCTGCTAAAATGATCCCAATAAGTCCCTTTTGTTCCCAGCTGAGCCCATGACATCAGCAGCTGCCAGGCCCAGCTCTGCAGGACTAATTGGCTCTCGCCAAATCTGTAATAGAAAAGCTCATGACATTCTCAGTCATAACTTCAGCAGGATTTGAAAAATTAGTAAATAGGCCTGAGGAGTCACATGCTGCAGCTGTAATTTAGGAGAGGCTATTTCTGGACTTTAATTTTAATGCAATTTACCACATTAAACTAAAAATGGTCCCTTTGAGATGCGCTGCAACATTCCAGCTCCGGCAGCTCCTCAGTCTGGAGGATAAAGCACCGAGGCTGCGTGCCGATATTTTATTATTTAAAAAGTCATTCTCATTTAGGTTTTGATCCGTTTTACGTTCCTTGACACAGATTAAGTTATTAGAAAAATTAATGAAAATCGTCTGCACGGCAGCGGATTTTTTTTTTTCCTTTGGTCCTGCAAATGTCATTACCCACCCCCGGCAGAGAAGGGAGGAGAAGAGGGGCTGGTGCTGACAGACACTGCCCTACATTCCCTTCCCACAGAGGGAACCCGCCGTCGAACACGCGCATCATTTCCAAGTCAGCACCTTCCCCGGGGACCGTGTTTACAACAGATAAAGTAGTAATTGGGAATGCAGCAACTTCTGTTTTGATAGCGACAGGAAAGGAGGCAGCATCAAAGCAGGTCTCTGGTGGGGCTCCAGCAGGCAGAGTCAGGGCTGGGGCAATCTTCCCTGCCAGTCAAAGGATTTCCTCTGGATTCCACGGGCTCTGGAAGCCAGAGCCCCTCAGGAGCACATCAGGGCTCCTCTCTGGAGCCAGGCGAAGTCACTCCTTTGGCTGGAGTGGGGGAAAGGCAGGGAGAAGCACAGCAAGGACACCACAAACACACCTTCAATAAAGGGACTGGTCGGTACAAAAAGAGAGATGCTTTAGCTGATCACTTGGCTTTCTTCTGTATTTAGCAATGGGAAACACCCATTACCTTTTTTTTTAAATTTATTTTAATTGTATTGTTTTCTAGCAAGTGATATCCACTCACAGATGCAGACTTAAGGCTATTAAATAAAATCCTGAAATAAAAGCAGCGTAACAACCTGTGAATCTGGACAGCTGACAAACAAACAGCCCCAAATTTTCACATCCCGTCCTTTCTGGGCACTGCCAGCCCCACAGCCTGTGCAGTCAGCTGGCAGTGGAACTGGTCCAGGGAAAAACCTCCAGGACAAATGGATCCCTGCCCAGCCCTGTGGAGGAAGGGACAGGGGCACCTGCCCTGCCAGCACCTCCCAGTCACGCCCCTGAATTCCACAGGGCAGGAGCTGATCAGTGGCTGTTTTATTCCCAACCCACTCCAAGCCACATCTGTCCAAGAGATGGAATAATTTCACTAACACCCCTGCCTTGCCTTCTTCACTGCTACTGTCTGCCCGTCTTCTCTGCAGCTTCTGGCCCACAACACCCCCCTGTGCTCCAGGGGACGGGTCACAGCCCCCACACACACAAGGGGAGTTCAGCCCCTGATCCAACTGCTTCCCAGGCAGAATTCCTCCCTGAGCTCCAGTGTCATTCCCAGCTGCTCAGACCTCTCCAGCACCGAGTCCATTTGAGATGATAATGCCATTAAACACTTGTCAAGACAGATTTGAGGGAAGACACCAACTTAAGGTTCCAAAAAGTGGGTTTCATCCTTTTATGAAAAACTAGAGAATGCTTAAGACAAAGATGCTCTTTGAAGTTTCTTTTAGAAATGCAGACATCGAGACAGGATATTTGTATTCCTGATAAGCACAAATTTATTAGTTCACAGCCTTACTGAGAATTGCTCAAAGTTTGGAGGAGCCAGCAGTGTGTGTTTTATCTCTCCTGGCCAGGCTGACACAAAGAATGGTCTGATAGCAACATTCACAGGTGAAAGGCATCTATTGAGGTCATCGATTCTGCTTCGAGTGCAGAATTAATTCTGGGAAAATATTATTTATGGTTGACTCTCTGGGGTTAAGATAAGTCAGAAGAGAATGAAAGACATATTGGGTCTGTTTGCTAAGAAAGCCCTATTAAGAGCAAGCCCTTACTATGTAATTTTACACTAAAGGCATCTGCAAAATAACATCTTAAAGAAATCTCAGAATAACAACCCCCAGAAAACCTGTCCCTGAAGCATCTACAGCAGAGGTTTTGCAGCACCCAAGAAACCCGAGAGAAGCTGGGAGCAAAATGCAAACCTTCCTGAAGGGTTTTAGTGAGGCAGGGCAACACTGGGGTGTCACAGAGCAGAGGACAGAGAGTGTTCTGCCAGAGCAGGCAAATTCTCCTCTGGGTCGCACAGAAAACCATGAACAGCAGCCTCTGTCTGCAGAATAGAGCACACCATGTTTAAAGCTGCTCTTGCAGCCCTGCTGATGCATGTTATGGGCTGCTTTATGTCTTGATTACACCCAGCCCCAGTGTATGAATTCCATCTCTCATTTCCCTGTCAGCTGGATTTCTCCTGCAGTTAATTGGGAGGCAGGGAAGTGCCTGTGCCAGAGCCACTGGAATTTGTCTTTTGGAAGTATAACAAGGTCATTTTTAAAAGATGCAGATAAATGGAAAGGGGAAGGAGGAGGAGAGGCCAGCGAGCAATGAGACACTCGGGATTATTAACGGGGATAAGATGAGAGAAGGGAGGTGCTGCCGCTCCAAACCCACCCCTCTGCTCATCAGTCACTGCTGGGCCACCCACAGCCCCGCACTGGGCACTGCTCCTGCTCTGGGAGCGTTCCAGGCTGCAGGAAATTGGTTCTGTGTTATTCTCTCCTGTATTACAAGCTCGGGGCTGCAGGAACGCAGCGGTGTTTCCCTCCCCCAGCACAGCGTTTCCTTCACATAAATAAGCGACCACTGCTTTTCCTTGACACTTATTTTCCATTTTCCCATCAGGGTCTGGCCCCAGGAGCTGACTCCCGACCCTCCCCACGTGGAATACACAATGCCACAGACGTTTCAGAAAGCCTCCTTCTGTAAAATAAACGCCCAGCAATACAAGCAAACACTTGTTGAATCGCTCCCCGTGGGTTTGATTTCTGCTGTGCTCAAGCGAAAGCCAAGGCAAGGAGTTCCCAGTCACCTGCAGGAGCAGTGGTGCAAGGGAAACCAAGGGAGGGAGCAGCCACAGCCCTCCCATTTTCAGTGGTCATTAATTCAGCAGCTTCCCAGCTCGTTCCAGTGTGGGAGAAGATGGATTTGTTTATAAACATAAGGATTTGCTGCTCTGTATTCTGTGGAGATTCAGGACTGGCCAGACAAGCCCACAGTTGGCCCAAAGTGCTGCAGCAACACATTCATTCTCCGTGTCCTGCAGCACTAAGGAAAGAGGGGGAACAACACAGGAGGAGCCACAACACCAACCATTCCTTTCATTTTTAGGAAGTTTAGGCAAGACAAACCACAAAGGGGGATCGAGAGCTCTGGAGAGCCCACTGGGGGCACTCTGAAGTCTTGCCCCTTGGCTGAGCCTATCACCCAGCAAAGCCACGTCAGACCAGCCCTGGATGCGCCGAGTTTTAGGTTCCAAGAGGTAAATGTGTTAAACCCAGGCTCAGCAGGATTTCGGGTAAGCGCCGGTTTAGCTACACACCGAAGCAGATTGAGTGCCTCTCATTACCAGCCCAGTCATCACCGCGGGCATGGGGAGAGCCGAGGGATTAGGGACAGCAAACACCGAGAGGAAACTCGGCGTTTCTGCTGGTCTCAGACACCGAGCTGAACCCCCGTGCTGCCAACAAGCAGCTGACGGGAAGGAACACGAGGGGGACAGATTATGGATTCACCGGCTCATCGGACACAAAGGGGTCCGAGGGGTTTTAAAAATGAAATTCGGTGATTTCTGAAGAGACCACACAGAATAATGAAATCCTGGTGATTCCCACTGTCCCCCAGCTCCTCCCCTCGTGACGCTCACTCAGCTGCAGGACTCACATCCAGCTCCAGTGGTTGGACATGATACTGGAGGGTTTCTTCATTTTAACTCACCGTGCAACTACAGCAAGTCCTTTCTAAGCCACTGCTTATGTTCACCCAGTTATGAAATTAATATCTGGTAGAATATTTACCTGAGAGGTATTGACACTGTTCAGATAAAGTTTACACTTCGCTGTCATTTGAAAACAAACATGAAGCTAAAGAAAAGTCAGACTTGCAAATAATCACACTGTAACCAGATTAGTTTCAGTCTTACTCTCCTCACAGTTCACCCATGAAAACCCAACTTTTTCAGATGCATCACACACAGCAAATGAAGAATTGCTGAAACATCCACATATCCTGCTCTGAATGCTAAGCTGAAGGTAAGGAACACGTAGGCAAATCACACAGTTCCCCCCCTGCATCATCTTCCAGCAGTGACTCTGGCAGATTTCCAGCATCCTAATCCAAAAAACCCCTAAGGGTGTGCAAGAATGTGTGTCTGAGGACCACTAACAGGGCTACCCGACCCGCTGAATTAAAGTCTTAAAGATCCTTGACGTGATAAAAAGACTCTCACCAGTCACCTTGTCACTACCTCCCCCTTATTAAAACACCCCCTGGTGCTGTTCCCCAGCATCTGCAGTGCCAGGTCAGCAGCAGAGGTTCCTCCAGCAGGAACAGCCACCAGGGATTTGCTGATCTCCAGCAGAGACCTTTTAATGACAACCCAGAGGTCAAAATCTGTTTTCACAAACGCGGGACATCACCCGGGCCCCGTGCAGTGCCTGAACAGCCTCAGTCTTTATTAACACCTGCCAGTGACAAATCTCTTGGAGTGAAGAGCTCCTCAAGAGCCAACAGACTTTCACCAAAAGAAACAGGACCCCGGTCCTTTGATCTGCTCTGCGTTTGTGAGCGAGTCCTGCCAGACGAGGCACTGAAACAAAGCAAACACCCTTGTTTTCAAACACATTAAAAACTATCAAGGTGCGGCCACAGAGCAATAAATACGTGCATAAAAGTGCGGCAAAGGTCACTGCAATCTGCCTAAAGTCACAGCACCCAGGCAGAAATCAGGGAACAGCAGCCTCAGAAGGCTCAGCCCGGATCAAAATGCAGCTTCCTCCCTTCTTCCTGCGGCTCCTTCCCAAACCAACACGTGGACCACGGCCAGAATCCTGCAGCAGAGCTCCCAGCCCAGCTGGGAATGTCTCCAGGGCTGCACGGAAAGCACCTGCTTTGGGCTGAACCAGAGGAGACAGAAGAGGGCCAAGGCATTGCAAGGGGACCTTCCTCAGCAAGGCACAGGGACCCCCCTGGAGGCTCACACCACTGCCAGGCAAAAGAACACTGTGCTTTATTGCACAGCATCGGATGCTTGAGGACACTTCGTTAACTGGTTTCATTAAGCCACCAAGAGCATTTTCAACAGCCACAAAGAGGGTTTCTCCTCCTGTCCACAAGGCCAGCAGATTGAAAATAAATACAAGTGCAAGAACAGCTCGGGCTTTAAAAAAGTTCTGTGCTTGTTGCGAGGAAGGGAGGTTATTTTATTTACATAGATTTTATTTCCGCCTCCTCATTCACCCTTTAACTGGTGCCTCTTTTCAAACTCGGATCCAACTTAATCCCAAAGGCAAAGGGAAGAGAAAATCCACAGCCTAAACTAAGAGAAAAACCACTGAAAGGCGAACAAAAACGCAGCTACAAATCATGAAACAACATTTCCACCTGGAGGCTTTTGGATGTCAACTCCATTTTGCTGAGAATATCGGAAATCTGAAACTCAGAGGTGCTGCCGGGAACTCCGTGGAGTAACAGTCCATGGTGCTGAACATGACACATTGCAATAGTTAACACAGCGCTTCACGAAGCTTGGTTAAACAAGGAACACGTGGATCATTTACGTTGACGTGTTTTGAAAGGTCCCATCACGTTTTCAACTCATTCACAGGAAAAGAAAAAAAAAATAGAAAAAAAGAAGTCACACTCACCAGCCCAAAGTGAAGGGTTTTCCAAGAATGCACTTAGTTAAAATAATGATATAAAAATGGCAGATGTCATTACCACAAACGGTTGTTTAGACTTGATAAGTTATTTATTCCACATGCACTTGCCTCCCCTTTATCAGAGGTTTTTTCAGGTGGCCCATCTCTCACACCAGCACCTGAGCAAACATCAGCCCCACCTGAAGCCACCAGAAGCCAAGTCTGAGCACAGGGTGCCTTTTTTCTTTTGCAGTCAAGGCTTATTGCTGCCCCTCTCCTCTGGAGCCGAGTCAAAATCATTGCTTTCCTTCTGCACGACATGGCAGAGGGACCCCCAGGGCAGCCAACTGTGCCCCGTGCACGAGGCAGTGCCTGGGCTGGACACAGGACGTGTCGTTCTGGGACTGATGTGGCTCAAGAACCCCCACGGGAACAGCGAGAAGCGGCAGGAACACACAGCTCCTCGTTCCCACTTGGAAAAATGGAACATCGCTCCCCAAAATAACACAGACAGCTCCGGGATTAACCGAGCTCCTCCCTGCTTCAGTGTGGAACACAGCTCGATCCCCCAGAAAACACTTTATACGGATCTTCCCAAGGTTTTAAAAACAAAACCACCCCAGCCCTCCTCTGAGTGGGCTCTGGGCATTCCATGGGGTTTTGTTGTCCGTGTTAGCCAAGAAGGCAGGGATTCAAAACATTCCCCAGTAGCAGCTTTCTCTCCTTTCCCTTGTGGAGCTGTTTTGGAGGAGAGGTGGGATGTTTTCCAGGCTGGGATGGTGGAATGTCTCAGGTGCTGCTGATGGTGCAGCAGGTGCTGAACAGCTGAACCCGAGGGGACCTGGAGGGTTTATTTGTTGCCATCCCGACAGGAGCATCTTTGTCCCTGCAGGACTGGAGAGCTGTGACTACAAGTGACCTTCCAAAAGCCCAGAATCCTCCTGGGAACGGTCCTGCCAGGCTCATAAAGGCTGTGATCTCCTCCATGGGGGCCCTGGGCCGGCTGAGCAGCACCACAGCAGGCTCCGAGTTCACCCCACAGCACTGAGTGTTATTTTAGATTTGCCCGAGCTAAATCTCCAAGAGGAAGAGCAAACAGCCTGCACGCTGCCTTTCCACACAGGTAACAACATCTGGGAGGCAGGAAGGTCCTTCACCTTTCACCACCACAACTCCTTTTACTGAGCCTGAAGATGCTGGAGAACATTTATGGAGCATTTCAGTAACAACACTTTCAAAAGATGGATAAAACCAGCCAGTTTTCTGTCCCCTCCCCTCTTCCACTAACATTGCTCCTGCCCTTTGGAAAAATAGGAAGTCTCTCGAGTGCCTTCACATCTCGGAGGGGTAAAAGTGCTAAAGAGCACGGCTGTATTTCAACCGCAGCCACACAAATCAGCTCCTGAGTGCTGGAAAGGGTAAAACCGGCTGAAAATGTCACTTGGTTACAGACACAACCTCCCAGCAGAGCCAGAGGTGAGAGCCAAGAGCACCATGGCCACCACTCAGCATTCCCCTGGAATTCTCCTGCAGTGGGATCCATTGCTCACATTTGCCACTTTTTTTGCATTTAATGGATTCATCAAAAAAAACACAAACAAAACAAAAGCCACCCAAAAAACAACCCACCCTGGCGACCAGAAAGAGCAAACTGGAGAACAGCACTAAACAACATTGGAAACTGGAAATCCTGAAGTTATTCCCAGGTGTGGCCAAGGTCCATCCACCCACGGGCTCCACAAAGTCCTGTGGTGCCGTTTTGGTGAAAGAAATCAGTCTGTTGTGGGAGAACAGGGAATTATTGGCAGGGACTGATCTCCAGCACCGTGTTCTCCCTTTATTGAGGGACAACTAATTGTTAAACCTCCAGACCTCTGCGAGGGCAGTGTTATAGTTATAAAAGTGAAAATTACAGCTCAGGCTCTGCCTAAAATCAGCAAGTTTCCCCACCTACTGTGGATTCTCCTCTCCCCTCCATAGAGGGAAGAAGGAGAGGTGGAAAGAAGATAAAAACGTTCCCGTTCTATTTCCTTAAGGCATCAGACAAAGTTATCCTTAACAAACAGAACTCCTCACTCCAAGACCAGACAAAGATGTGATGACTGAGTTACCCCAAATTTTGGTGCCTTTTCCTTAGGCTGGGGCACGCCAATGGGAATTTCGTTCCTCATTTGAGACTACTCTGATGCTCCTCACAAGGGTAATCCTGGTTTTATCTTTGGTTTTGAAGAATTAAAGATGCAGGAATGAGAGTTTCGAGGGATTGAAGCAAAGTTTGAGCTCGACATAAACCAGGTACCACATTAGTGGCTCTGAGATTCAATCAAAACAGAGCAGGAACATTTAAATTGTAGTCTAAATGAGATCCATAACAGTCTTCACAGAAATAGGCAAGTCAAGTGGCAGAGTTATCTTTGGGAAAAATCTATTATCTGTAATGGAATGATAATCCTTTCAGATTCATTGATGCTGACAGATTAAATGCTCAAAATTCATCTTTTATTTTGTGAGCTCATTTGACACAAATAAGTCCTATGTTTTTAATATTCTAGTGGGACTAGAAGGAGTTTTGCTGTTCCTGTAGCAAACTGGGTAATTAATGGGAGGCTCTGGGAATTCAGCACAACTGTAAACTCTGGCACCGGGTGACAACTGGGAAGGACTCACTTGCTGCCACTTTTAACCTGCTCCCACTGTTTACTGGAAACCAAATTAATTTTACTGAACGTGCTCTCTACTGAGGAAAAGCCTGTAAAGCTGGACTGATAACAAGAAAGAATGTGGAAATAAATATGCTTCTTATAAATAATATATACCAGGCCTAATACGTTATTCCTACCTCAACATGGGTCCCAAAACCCAACCAAAATCAGAGGGGGGGCAGAAGGCAGAAGAACAAGACCATCCTCCAGCCTCTCACCTTCTATTTCTCCACCTGAGTGACCTGATGGGTCTTGCATTTTGGATCTCCACACTGTGGAGCAGTGATTGGGTCCACAATTTGTGGACTCCATCAGGTTTCTCCAGCTTACAAAGGTGAGACAGAAGGTTTGCACTGCTGTGTTTGTCCCTGGAACACTGGTCAGCTCCCTTCCCTCTTGTCAGCCCCGGGAAATCACTGCCTCTGAACCACGTGGGGAGGCTCAAAGGCTTCAAGAAGCACAATTACCCTGGAAATTTCAACTCCTTTTTAACAAACCTGTATTTATTTTTTTTCCTAAATTATTTCACTCCAGGAGCATCATGATGGGAATAACAGTGCACAGAGCTACACCGGAGAGCCCTTGGTGCTAAGGAGGGGTGACATTTATTCAATATTTGTACCACCCAGTGCCTTCCAGTGCAACCAGTTCATCCATCATCATCCTCAGGGCACAGCTCGGACAGGCAAAGCGCCGGTAACTGCCTCCCCAAATCCCCTTTTTATCCCAAACAGCCCCCGTTCTTTGCAGCCAAGTGAAAAGACACAGGAGTTCCAAGTAGAAACGAGCATTCTCCGTGGCAGCAGCAGCAAATCCCTCACAATATATCAGCAGCAGCAGCAAATACCACTGGAATGGGAAGTTGGAATTAATATTTCAAAGGGTAATGGCTTCCCACAGATCTTTAGTGGTTTGAAACCTGGCCTAGAACGCAGCAAACCTGGAGCATCTGTCACCATAAAAGTCACAGGCACATCTGTTGAACTGCAAATCAGATATGGATTTATATCAAAGGTTGAATGTAATTAATAGAACGGGTTTGTTTCTCTGTAATGCAATTTATTATTAGGAAAGGTGGAGGTTCAGAAGTGATTTGCTGAATGACTGCCCCCAGTTTGTAAAAAATCTCCACATTTGCCCTGCTTGTGTTCTCTGCCTGCCAGGACTGGGGCCTCTCACTTCCACAGGAGAAACGTTTGAGACCCACTAAAGCATTTTGTACTGAAAAAGAGGAATAAAAATCAAAGTTACCCAGGCACAAGACAAGCATTCTAACACTTCTTTAGCCACTCACGGGTGACCCACCTGCAGTGGTGCTTCAGTTCTCATTTGCTCTTCCCCAGCACTGGCAGAGCTGGTGCTGGAGCTGTGTGGGGATGCACGTGGAATCTCACCCATTCTTGTCTCAGAAACCACATTAATTTGTCATTGTTCTACAGAATTGCACAAAGAACACCCTGTATAAGCAAATTAATTAGCTACTGCCTATTCATCCTCCTCAATAATCCAAGAGCCAGCTAATTGCTGAATAAATTCAAACCCTGCTGAGCTTCCCAAAGGAAGTGCTTTTGACCCAAATCGAGCTGAGTGGACTCAGGGCATCACCGAAGGCTGTACTTCTTTAAATGTAAAAAGGAAAACAGGCAAAGAAACCCGGTCAAAAATACCTACAGCAGCAGCCAGCAAAAAATTCATTAGGGAAGATCACATTTAAGTGGAATTGCCCTCCAACATTTCCAGCGTGGAAATTCCTATAAAGTATTTGGCACTAAACAGCATGGGGCAAGTCACTGGACTTCACCAAGAGCCTGCAGTACCAGCTCTTCATTAACAGCGTTTTCAAATGATGCTAAAAGGCCACAAAAGGGTGGGTGGGGAGGGGAAGGTGATGAAAAATCACATTAATCACTGTTTGCAGGTAAATTCCAAGGTTCAGGTTACTCAGGCTCATACATGGCATTGGAATCTTTGAACACGAGATGCTCTAAAACGTGGTTTATTGACCCCAAGGAGAGATGATGGAACATAAACCCCTCCATACTTACAAATACTCCTGCTCTAATCTAATCACGTGATACAACAAGACTATTAAAAAGTATAAATAGAAAATGAACCATTTTTTCTGTTTCATACAAATGAATCTGACCATCTGCTTCAGAGCAGCAGCAGCATCTAAAAACAACTGAAACAGCAGCCTCTGGTGTTAACATTCTGTTCCTTCCTCAGACTCCACCTTTCCCCAGAAAGCAGGACTAAAACCTCGGAAAAGCTGCATCCAGGGGCCCTGAGGAATCCTTTGCTCCGTAAGTAATTTTCCATCTTAGCATAATGCATCACGTTATTTGGGTTTGCCTCCTGTAAGTCGCTGTGAAAACACCCCCAGCTTCGATTCTGGCCTGGTGAAAACCCACCCTGAGACAAAACTCTTGGTGAGTGAAGATGGAAAATGCTATTCAAGGCACAGAAAGGTTGTTTCATCTCTGCACAGACCGAGCCTCATCCCCTCCATCCCAAGGGACAGAGGTGTCACCTCTCCTGAGCACAGCCCTGAGTGGGGACCAGGGGTGAGCCAAGAGCCACCTGCACCCCCTGAAGGGCAGGATTAGCCCAAATTCCCAAAAATTAAATGTTTTCAGAGAGATCTGTGCGTTAGAAAGCTGTGCAGCCTTCAGCTCCAGGACAGGATCGGACCTCCAGCTCTCCAGGTTTTGGGGTAATACAAAGAGAATTTGCTGTCATTCCAAACTGTGGCATTCCCAAAAATCCCCGCCTGCAGAGCAGTAACACAGCACAGCAAATTACAGCAACCCTCACAGGGATTGGTGTCCTACAACAGACAGAACTGGAGCACATCCATGGCCAAAGTCAGGAACGTTCAGCCTTTCCCCCTTTCTCTGAATTATCTCACAGACTCTGTTATGACACGTTACAAAGACAGTAATAAATACAGAAAACACTCAGGACTCAACAAAGCCAAAGCTAGGAAGTTACTTCTAAAATAGACATGTGGATACTCTGTGAATTCCAAAATGTGACAACTTCTGCACCCTCTGCCCAGTTTTGCAATCCTGCTCTTTGGAGTGCCCACATTTCCCCCGGGTTTGAGAATTACCCTTTCAAAACTTGAGTTTTGCCACCTATGAAAACAAAAGCCAGGTTCTACCACGCACAACCCGAGCCCGGGTCATGGAGAAGAGCTGGGAAATAGACTTTGCTTAGTAAATAAACCCCTGAGTAGAGGAAGTTTATTTTCTGTGAAGTTACCAAGTTAAATAATATAAATATTGACAGAGAAACCCGCCTGAGACGCTGCAGGGGAGTGGGAGGATGGCTCCAAGCAGAGCAGTGCTTTGTCATTTTAATAAATGCTTTGTCCTAACAAGACAAAAATGCAACATTATCTGGATGGAGTGGCTTGAGCAAATCCATGAGAGATTCCTACAGCACCAACGTCCTGCCTTAATTTTGGCTAGCTCCTGTCTCAAGCCCACACCTGGCTGAGGGATTACTAACACACATAAAAATCAAAGCAAAGCAATCAATTTACTGGCACCTGGGGTTGACACATCTGAAATGTTTCGTACAGTGAACTGTTGAGTGTCCTCACAGCCAAGCAGACAGATTTCCTGTCAGCAGAGAAAGGGAACCTGAGACAGTGCAGGAAGGCAAGAGGAATAACACACATCCTTTTGGGTGCAGGACCTGGGGCACCCAAACCCCTCCCCACTGTTGGTGCAGTGGGGACCCTGGAGCAGAGCTGGCACGGCACCCACACAACATCCCTCAGAGCAGCAGTGGTGGCTCCTACACAGCTCTGGTGACACTCAAGCTCTTGGCAAGGCTGGCCAGAATCCTCAGACACGCAATGAAATTCCAGCCCACCCATAAGGAAATAAAGGGAGCTCATCTAATTTCCACAAAGGCATTATTAAATGCAAGACAAAAGGTACAATCAGGAGACAACTTGCACACTAGTGCTGTCTTCACCACTAGACTTACTTCTATATCAATAAAAGCTGCTATTTTTACCTAAAACAAGCTTTATTTCTCCAGAGCCTGGTTTGTGGAGTCGGTTTCTAGATGCACAGTAACACAGTAAACATGCAGCTCTCTGAACAGCATGTGATCAGTGCTTTTTATGCTAAAAAGCAATTAAAAAAAAACCAAAAAACCAAACCAATGGAAGATTTCAGACTAAAAGGAGATCTTTGCTCCAACAGCTCACTGCCCACAATCCCAATTCCATTAGGTGGCTTCACAGAGCATTTTATCACCATAAAATCAGTGGTGACCAAGCCATACAGTAAGAACCACACTACGGGAACAGGAGAATCCCTAAACAAGGCTTATTTAGAACAAAATGCACTCAGAGCTACAAACACCGTGTAACACGTAGCTTTAGGCTTCAGTACCAACACAGAGGAATATTAATGCTCCCGTTTAGACACATCTTTATTCAAATATGTGCAACCCAAAACTAGTTTCAAGGCATCAATGAGAAAATAAATATTAGCGAGATTCTTCTCAAATTACCACCGTGTCTGGGCAATTTTTCCTGTAAAATAAAAGCCCACAGCTATCTATGTATATTCATTCCAATAGATTTAAAATGCCGTGCGAAGGGTATCTACAATCATTTCATTTTTCTTCAATCCCCGTTCAGAACAGAAGCCTGGAACACAATCTGTCTCAGAGGCAGCTTTTAGACAACTTCATAAACCAAAATCCGAACAGCTCCGGGGTTGTAACGGAGGTTTAACTGCTGGCAGCCGAAGCCACAAGTAAACACGAGGCAGCACCACCACCGACAGCCCACAGACACCAAACTGCTGGGGGAAAAAGAATCACTGCTTTTCCTCAGAACCATAGCCCAGAGCAATCCCACCCCAGCCTAGAACCTGAAACGTCCTGCGGGGCACGTTTTAATGGAATAGTTGAAATTTATTTAGCAGCAGCAGAACATCACCCTGCTCCGCGGTGTGGAATTTCAGGTGCTGGTCGGGCCCGATCCTGACCACGTTCCCCCAGGGCAGGAGCTGCCTCAGCCTTCCCAGGGGTGGCAAACAAAGGGCACCAAGCTCATCACACTGTTGATTTGAACACACACACGTGCGGATCCTTCTCGATCAAAGCATTAAACAAAATTAGGAAATTTGGAAGTATTTTTCATGTTATGCTCACCATTTATTACTGCCCTGTAAACTGGTGAGGGTTTTTTTCCCCCCCAAAGAATCACAATGTGTCCATCACACAAAAGCCTCTCAGATTGCCCTCTGCTGAACCAGTTCAATGAGAGATGCGGCAAGTGAGGTGACCACTGAGGCTCCAGGAGGTGCCACAAGCCCGGGCTACCTGTGGATGATTTTCCACGCAGAGACCAGAGCTAATAAAGTCCGTTCAAAGGAAAATGGAAGCACAAACACGACAGGCACGTAAAGAGAGAGCTCCGAGGAGGGACTGGTGCCGAAACAGCGAGAGGAAGCTTTTAGGATCCGCAAAGTCTGATCCGCTCCATCGTGCAAAAATAAGCCATTTGTAATGAACACACCAATAACAGACTCCAAACACAAAAACTGCCTTATCGACAGCAGGTACCTTCCTCCTAAACGGGTAACAGAGCCCTGGTTACCCCTCCCCGCCTCCACCTTTCCCAGCACTTCCAGCGCTTGGGGAAGCGCAGCTCCAGCCGAGGAGCGCGGGATGCCAGACCGCGAGGGGCTGTTGACATCCTCTGGCTCTGTGCCCTAAGGGGATCATCCCACCCGAGCGATTTACCAGGAAAAAGTTACATAAAATAACAAGGACTCCGAGCATCGCAAGCGTCCGCCCGATGCGCACGCCAAAACCAGACCCCTCGCGTGTGCGCATCAACCCGAGGCACCTGCGCTCCTTCACAGGTGGCGAGATCCTCTCTGCCGAGAGGGGTCACTGAACCTCCCGAACCCCCAGACCCATCGCGAGCACCTCACGCTGTCCCAGGGACCCACGCCCCGCAGGATGCTCGAGGATGCGGGAGCGCCGCACGGCGCGGAGCTCTCCCCTCCCGACAACCTGCATCCTGCGGTGGATGTTCTGCGCTCCGGGGACCTGAAGCCACCGACAGCCCCGCATCGCTCCCGGCTCCGAACCCTCTATCCTGCAGCCCGGTGCTATCGCCTCCCTCGCTGTCCCCGCGGCGGTGCGGGGGATTTGTCTCGGAGGGGATGCGGGGATTTGCCTCGGAGCGGTCCTCGCTGCCCTCCCGCTTGCGGTACCCCCGCTCCTCCATCCCCATGCCGCGATTCTCCCCCGCACCGGAGCAACCTGTGGGACCCCCCGCCCCAAACTTGCCGGTGCCCGCGGGTCTGCCCTGGCTTGGGGAGGGGGATAAGGAGCCCCTCGCTCACCTCGCAGCGCCGCGGTCCAGCTGCAGAGCCCCAGCAGCAGCAGCAGCAGCCGCGGGTCCAGGCGCGGGGCTCCTCCGCCCATGCTGCGCCCGCAGCGCCGGGGGATGGAGCCGGGATGCGGATCTGCGGAGTCGAGCTCCAGCCAAGGGAATTCGCCGTGGTTTTGGTGGGGCGGTGGGGTTTTTTTTCCCTCTCCTCTACTCCTCTCTCCCGCCCTTTCTCGCGGTTCGGGCGCGGGGGACGCTGCGGGTACGGAGGATGCTGCGGGTCCCGGCTCCGCTCCCCGCCGACTCCGGGCCCGCGGCGCGTTCCCGCATCACTAATGAGCCGCCCCTCCCCCCGCAGCCAATTAGGGGGCGCGCGGGGCGGGTCCTGCCGGCGGCGCGCGCACAGGTGGGGCAGGTGGGGGCGAGACCCCCACCAGGTGAGACGGGAGGGATGGGGAGGCACTCAGGTGACCGGGGGGTCGCAGCGCAGGTGAGGCAGCAGCGCTCCCCAAACCCGGCAGAGGGGCTGGAACCCCCTGAACAGAGACCCCCAAGCCCACCCTGCACTGAATTCTCCCTCCACTGAGACCCTGAGCCCACCCTGCACTGAATTCCCTCTGCACTGAGCCCCCGAGCACACCCTGCACTGAATTCCCCCTCCACTGAGACCCCGAGCCCACCCTGCACTGAATTCCCCCTCCACTGAGACCCCGAGCCCACCCTGCACTGAATTCCCCCTCCACTGAGACCCCAAGCCTACCCTGCACTGAATTCCCCCTCCACTGAGACCCCCGAGCCCCCCCTGCACTGAATTCCCCCTCCACTGAGACCACCGAGCCCACCCTGCACAGACCCCCACCAGTGGGTGGGGGACCCACCCCAAGCAAGCCACTGGAATGAGCCCAAACTCTTCCCCCCACCCTGAGTAAACCCTCAGACCCCCAATTGTTTGGGGGGAGCACAACTCCCACCACCACCCTCACCGTGCTCCTCCAGCCTCCCCAAATCCTTCCACCCTCTCTGTCACCCTGTTAAATTCACACATTTGGGCACAAACTCCTAAAAACTGTGAACAAGAGCCTGAGGAAGATGCCCCCACACACACACACCCCCAGCACACCCGTTCTGGGGCGTTATTAATATTGCATCGGGCTGTCATCAAAAATTCTGTTTCCTGCCAGGAGTGTCACTGTTTCGTTCTCCCTTCCCCCAGCTAATTGCATATAAATATTTTTATTATATACCTGATCAAGACACACGTCCAAGCAAAATAGAAGGCCAAAAAAATCATGGTTCTGCTCAAGTGAAATCATTGCTGTTCTGCTCTGAATAGATTTGATCAATAAGAGATTGGAAAGCAGAGGTCCCACTTGAGGACAAGGTAAGTTGCTAGAGGAGAAGTTTTTGGTTTTAAAGAACATTGGCTATTCCAGACTCTCTCCTTATATCCAGCCAATGCACAAGATACCAGGAATTAGTGGGGGTTTCTTTGCCACAGGGATCAGTGGGCAGAGGGGGAGAGGAAAGCAGAAAAGCCACAGCAAAACCCAGCATGTCTGAGCTTCTAGTGGGACAAAAAACCTCCAGTAATGGAGCAGGAAAAGGTACAAAATGAGAGTTGATGCTAAAGAAGGGTCTCACCATGAAATTCCTACAACACTAGGTAAGAACAAATATGTTTGCACCACGGTGCCTGTGAGAGAAACAGAGGTGTGGAACATGATGCAATTCCTGAACAAGATATTACAACATTGCATTGATGAAACACAGGATTTGTTCTCCATTTCCCTTTTGTTTGGAAACAAACTCCATTTTCAGCAGGTGCCAAGACCAGGGGAGTCAGAGCACAGGGTTTATTCCCATCCACGCTTCACACTTGAGCAGCTGCTCTAAGTTCCCTCCCTCCCAGACTCGAAAGCACGTGCACGTCTCAGCTTTAAGGGGACTCAGTTACTGCCGACAAAATGTTTTGAAATCCCTCACTGATAAGGGCTGGCGAAATGCAGGGGGATTAGTTACATCTACTTAAGAACAAGGCTTGTCACTCGGTCCTCCTGCAGGCTGGCTTTGTACTGTCTTCAGGAGGAAACAAATAATTAAAGCAAAAGGAATTTGTAAACAGAATTTTAAGAGAAAAAGAATCAATATCTGAGCACATCACATCAGAAGATCCTTACTCCCTTGCCATCGTGTGTTTGCCAGCCTTCAGCTCCCAATGAGGAGCACGGCTGCAAAGGCAGAGAGCAAATATATGAAAAATACATTTTCTTCAACAGCCTTTTAGGTCATTCTCCCTGTTTGATGCTTCCAAGGAAGGTAAAAATAATAATAAAAAAAAAAGCAAACAAAACCAAAACCAACCAAATGAAAAAACCATCAAGGAGCAGAACTGGGAAAGCTGCACAGGAAAGTTTTACCATGTCAGAGCATCCTGCACCCTCCCTCCAAGGTCTGCCCACGTCAGCAGCACAGCCCTGTTTCCTGGGACACAAACAGCCACTTGTGCTTCAAGCCCCACTAATTACGGATTTTTTGCCTACGCCACCGAGTCCCTGTTTGGTGCTTTAGATAAAAATACCGAGTTCCCAGTTTATAATGCAGTTATGATGGGGAGGGAGAGAGCGAAAGTAGAAATAAGGGCGGCAGCTGTAACCTCAATCAGCGCGCTTGGAAATAAAAATAAGCAGAATATTCCACAAAAAGAAAACCTCAGGGTGAGGCAAGAGCCAGCAGCTTCTGAAACGCGGCTAAGGATGAAGTTATACGTTCTTTAAGCACTGCTCACACTGATAAATACAGAAATAAAGCTCTACAAGTGCCATGGCAGCTCAAGGCAAGGCTGCATTTCTATGAACAGAGCTCAGGCCACATCCCACATCTGGCATTCTTCGTTTCCTAGAAGCTCCAAGTCTGAAGTTTGATGCAGCTGCACCAAACCCCCCACCAAACGGGAATCAAAAAGGGGAAAGGCCAAACCCAAACAACCTTCTTGAGCATCTTGATGCAGCAACCAGTGAGAAAACACAGACTCTGCATCCCAAAATCTCCACTCCAGTGCTCAGCTCTGCCACCACCTCCCTCCACAGGTCCTTCCGAGCACCTTTCTCCCACACCTCAGGTAGCACCTTGTGCCACCGAGCTGGTTGCTAAAGAGATTTCTACAGCCTTCAACCACATTAACTCACGAACACACAGCACTTCACAGCTGCAAAGGAAACCTTTCCAGCCAGAATATGCCAATACCCTGAGAACTTTCAATAACCCACACAGCTACAGGCTGAAAGGGGGGAGAATAAAAAATAAATCACCTCCTCCATCCTGGAAGCTCAGCAGAATGTTCCAGCTGAGTTTGCAAAGGTGCTTTCAGTCTCTATCTCTCCTGGAGCGCAACATAAAACTCTGCAGCCAGGTGATTACATTTGGGTTGTTATTTGATGTATGACCTTGGAGTAACCCACCTGTGCTCTGCAATAAATCAGAATTCACATCACCTGGGTGTCAGATAATAGGCTGGGGAGGTCAGTGCTGACATGTTCTCAGGANGGATTTGTTCTCCATTTCCCTTTTGTTTGGAAACAAACTCCATTTTCAGCAGGTGCCAAGACCAGGGGAGTCAGAGCACAGGGTTTATTCCCATCCACGCTTCACACTTGAGCAGCTGCTCTAAGTTCCCTCCCTCCCAGACTCGAAAGCACGTGCACGTCTCAGCTTTAAGGGGACTCAGTTACTGCCGACAAAATGTTTTGAAATCCCTCACTGATAAGGGCTGGCGAAATGCAGGGGGATTAGTTACATCTACTTAAGAACAAGGCTTGTCACTCGGTCCTCCTGCAGGCTGGCTTTGTACTGTCTTCAGGAGGAAACAAATAATTAAAGCAAAAGGAATTTGTAAACAGAATTTTAAGAGAAAAAGAATCAATATCTGAGCACATCACATCAGAAGATCCTTACTCCCTTGCCATCGTGTGTTTGCCAGCCTTCAGCTCCCAATGAGGAGCACGGCTGCAAAGGCAGAGAGCAAATATATGAAAAATACATTTTCTTCAACAGCCTTTTAGGTCATTCTCCCTGTTTGATGCTTCCAAGGAAGGTAAAAATAATAATAAAAAAAAAAGCAAACAAAACCAAAACCAACCAAATGAAAAAACCATCAAGGAGCAGAACTGGGAAAGCTGCACAGGAAAGTTTTACCATGTCAGAGCATCCTGCACCCTCCCTCCAAGGTCTGCCCACGTCAGCAGCACAGCCCTGTTTCCTGGGACACAAACAGCCACTTGTGCTTCAAGCCCCACTAATTACGGATTTTTTGCCTACGCCACCGAGTCCCTGTTTGGTGCTTTAGATAAAAATACCGAGTTCCCAGTTTATAATGCAGTTATGATGGGGAGGGAGAGAGCGAAAGTAGAAATAAGGGCGGCAGCTGTAACCTCAATCAGCGCGCTTGGAAATAAAAATAAGCAGAATATTCCACAAAAAGAAAACCTCAGGGTGAGGCAAGAGCCAGCAGCTTCTGAAACGCGGCTAAGGATGAAGTTATACGTTCTTTAAGCACTGCTCACACTGATAAATACAGAAATAAAGCTCTACAAGTGCCATGGCAGCTCAAGGCAAGGCTGCATTTCTATGAACAGAGCTCAGGCCACATCCCACATCTGGCATTCTTCGTTTCCTAGAAGCTCCAAGTCTGAAGTTTGATGCAGCTGCACCAAACCCCCCACCAAACGGGAATCAAAAAGGGGAAAGGCCAAACCCAAACAACCTTCTTGAGCATCTTGATGCAGCAACCAGTGAGAAAACACAGACTCTGCATCCCAAAATCTCCACTCCAGTGCTCAGCTCTGCCACCACCTCCCTCCACAGGTCCTTCCGAGCACCTTTCTCCCACACCTCAGGTAGCACCTTGTGCCACCGAGCTGGTTGCTAAAGAGATTTCTACAGCCTTCAACCACATTAACTCACGAACACACAGCACTTCACAGCTGCAAAGGAAACCTTTCCAGCCAGAATATGCCAATACCCTGAGAACTTTCAATAACCCACACAGCTACAGGCTGAAAGGGGGGAGAATAAAAAATAAATCACCTCCTCCATCCTGGAAGCTCAGCAGAATGTTCCAGCTGAGTTTGCAAAGGTGCTTTCAGTCTCTATCTCTCCTGGAGCGCAACATAAAACTCTGCAGCCAGGTGATTACATTTGGGTTGTTATTTGATGTATGACCTTGGAGTAACCCACCTGTGCTCTGCAATAAATCAGAATTCACATCACCTGGGTGTCAGATAATAGGCTGGGGAGGTCAGTGCTGACATGTTCTCAGGAGCACATGAAAGGCAGCTGCTTCATTTTCCAGCTCTTGCAACTCAAAACATTCCTGGGAGGGCCCCAGGTCTGACAGAGCCATTGCTGCACTGAGCCAATCTAACAATTAAGGGAGAATAATTGCATGTAACCCACACACGGAGAGCAGCACACACCAGCTGGCCCTAAGTGCAAATAGTCACACCTGGACAACAGGTAAATAATTGAGGAGAGAGCAAAACAGCCACTGAAACAACAAACAACAGTGAAATTTCTGTGTTTCCTCAGCAGCACTGGGGGCACCGGGGCTGAAATGTGGTGCTGTCCCTGCGTCAGGTCCCAGCTCTGCACAGGACATCTGGTGGCTGAATTATTTCCTGTGCACACACAGAGACATGGACAGCTTATTTACATTTCCTGTCTCATGTCCCTCTGAGAGCAGCTCAGGGTTCCTGCCTCACTCTGCTCACCCAGCCCTCTGGGACAGGTGGATATTCCAATTTCCACCTATCCTTCCTCACAATATCACAGTTTGCTCCTGATCCATAATGGAATCTTTCTCTTTGCAATGTACCTACCTTCTTACTTTAATTTAGATTTCGCCTTACTCCACATTTTAGCAACTAGAAATGAGTGTTGGTCTCAAGCTTTGTGTTATTTTGGTTCCATATGAATCAAAAAATTATATAAAACTTTTCATTTCAAAGCATAAACTTTGGCTTCCTCAGAGATGGGGGAAAAATAATTTTAAAAAGCCCATGGTATTTCTTCAAGCAATTCCAACCCACTTGCTTTAAAGTGAAGTCACCATTGGAGCAGTCGTGAGCCATCATCTCTGATGAGCTAAAAATCTATATTGTTTTTAAATTGATTAATCTGAGATGAAATACAATACAACTATTTGCATTTCCCCGTGTTTACTCATTCCAAAAATTGACAGATAGCACAGAGCAAAGTTAATCTGATAAAAAATAAAATGCTGAAGGGGTTGGCTGTGCATCAGAATGGGAAAATGTGCATTAACATGCCAAGGGGGTGATGAACATTTGAACTCCACTAATCGATTTTAAGAATCATAAGACCCAGGCATTTAGAAAATGTCATAATCTTAATACCTAATTCGCTCTTTGATTTGTAATTTGGAGGAATCAGCTGCACTTGAAACGTTACCTGCAGCATTTTCTGCAGCTGGGCAAAGAAGAATTCCGACTTCAGCATCAATTATTATTTCATTTCCATGCCCTTTCAGATTTCTCCATGCAAATTAGTACTCTGGTTCCACCTACGTCCCCTTGTCACGCATCCAGGTGTTTGTGTTGTGGCTGCAGCTGGATCTTGGGAACAGGGCAGCGATTCCATGTGCTCCAACCTCTGGGACAAGGTGGGGTCGGGCACAGGTTGGGCTCGATGGGCTGGGAGGGCTTTTCCAACCTCTGCGACCCTGGGATTCTACAGGAGGTTAAAGAGACAATCCGAGGTTTCCTCTGGGTGTTCCTCTTGTTCCCTGGGCAGCCCGAGGTGTTTGGGGCAGATGCTGAACCAGACACTTAGATTGCAAGCGTGTTTGGGTGATCGGGGACCCTCCAGCCTGCCTTGATGTGCTGATTGCCCGGGATTAATCCCGCTCCCTTCCTGCCACCAACACAGCGAGTCAGGAGAAGTGGCACATTATTTTTACCCTGATTAAGGACAATTTTGCCAGGACTGGAAACACACAGGTGTCATATTATTGAGTTACCTCCTGTGCCTCTGGAGGGGCCACCTAATAATGACTTTCCAGGAACAAGAGGAACAGGGGGAAGTGAACTCTTTGCTTCATTATTTTCATTTTAATCTCCAGTGCGAGCACAGAGGGCACCCACCCGGCAACCACAGCCCTGAATTATTCATAATTAGTGCCACATCATGAAATGCAGCTGTTTCCTGACCTCAGGTGTGAAACACAACAAGGAGCTGAGCGGTTCCTTACGTATCCAAACATCATTTCAGGTACAAGCCAGGGAGACAAGAGGAGCCCTTTTGGGTGCCAAGTGACACCGCTTTACACCGAGAGCTGTCACTTCACACGTATAAATCACATCCCAGACAGGCAGCTTTGCTTTTCTCCCCTTTTGATGCTCTCAGAAGGCAAAGAACCCGATTATTGAGGCGATTGCGAGCAGTTCTGGCTCCGTGCAGCAGAGGGAAGCAGCCAGCACCGCAACGTGATGCTGTCGGACGCCGAGGACTTCATTATGTTCTCAAACAAAATACAATGAACTCTGTCATAAGTGATCACACAGGAGCCCCCGGAGCCGGTGGCTCAGTGGAAGTGGCCTTCTGTGAGAGATGGAGGAGAATTTCCTCTGGTTCCAGGGAGAGCTCCCCGAGCTCCCAAAAACGAGGAGCAAAGCGGAAGGCAGAGGTTTTGCGTTACTCATCAAGACCTCACTCCACGTCCTACCACGAAAGCTTGCCAAAAACACAAACATTTCCTTTGATCTTGAAGGATCCACTAATAAATCTGCTTTGGTAAATGAAAATACATCCCCGTGTCCAACTGTTGGCAGGTAGACAAAGGAGGAAAAATTTTGCTTATAGCGGGTTTGTGGTATTTAAACATTTTATGTCATATTTGGTGTGATTTGCCTTCACTCAGGAACTCAGCATTGCATAAAACTCACCTTTGGGCCCTTTTCTCCCATAGTTCATTTGTTTGCCATTCCAAAAACTTCAGAGGAATCGAGTGCATTGAATCACACACAATTCTCCCTTTATGTTTACAGGAGGCAAAGAGCCCCCGGAGGTGTTTCTAGCAGGTGCATTGTAACACCCAAACAGACAGTTCTGACACTGAGAACTGTATTTCATCCTACACAAAGGAAAATCTAACTGTCCTGCTCCCACCCCACTTCTTGAAGGATGCCCCAAGGTCAAACCTTCCCTAAAAATATAGTGAATTTAAGGACACTTGGTCAGGCTGCAGGAAACCACTAACCCGGATGAAGACTTGAGGACGGGACAGTTCATCCCTGCAGGTTCCACCTCCCCTCTCCTTTTTGAGGCTCTGTTTTGTATTTAAAGGGCTCAGGAATCGTCTCTCCCTTCACAAAATTCCACAAAGTGAGTCTCCAGCGTCCGCTTGGAGAATCTCAGGGTGGCAGAATCTCAGGAATGGGATAATTGGACCACATCAGTGTGACTTTTCCTTGCCAAAGACGTGACCCAACAAACAGAAGGACATAATGGTGGGAATTCCAGCTCCTGCCACGGAGTTTTTCCCTTCAGGCTCCAGTCAAGGCACTTCCACCCTGAGCCCCCTTTCTGCCTCCAGCACAAGCAGCTGAAGGAGCCAATTCCTCGCTCGTGCTGTAAAGAAGATTTGTGAGGAAGAGAGGCAGAAGAAGACAGACCAGGTAAGAATAATTATGAAGCTATTAAAGGCACAGATCATGTGATAAAAACTTAGAACTAAATTGCTTTGAAATACAGATTTTTACTTTCCCCAACACTTAAGATAAAATAATATTAAATAACTGCTGTCTCAGGTTAGAACTAAAGGTTAAAGGATGGTAATTACTGATTATTTAAAGGGTAGTTGCAATGAACTAAGATAGAGATGTCACATTGCTAAGCCAGAGACTGTATTTTAAGCTGGGAATGTGACTCAGGCCAAGCACTACCAGGAGACTGTTCTTGGATTAGAGGCCAAGCTGTGACTTGCAATAAAGTTCTTACAGTCCCAGTAAATGTAGTCGAGCCCCCAGTGCTGTCCAGATCAGAACACAGAAGGGTTTCAGGAGGAAGTTTATATTTCACATGTAGGTAAGAACACAAATACATATATTTTCATAAATCCAGGAGTTTTGCAGACTAAGACATAAACCCAATTCTTACAGACTTGTGTAAGGGAAATGACCTCGATATAAAAAAAAAACTTGAACCCAGTCAAATTCTTGTGTCTTACGTTGTATCACCAAAGAAGAACATCACATCAGGCTTTTGGAATGTGATATTCAGCAAGGGAATAAACCCTATAAAATCTCCGTACATGGAGAGATTTTCTTTAACATCTGATTTCAAAGCCAATAATGACAGGATATAAAGCACTTTCATTTGGTATTTAAAAGCTACAAAATACATACAAAGGAATAAAACAAAGCAAGAAAAAGCACTAAGATTAATAAGAAAAATTCCTCCTCTGAGGAGGTTTCTATCAGGCAATTCAATGATTCAAAAATATTAACTTCAGCTTTGCTGAGTAAAAGTAATTATTTTCCCTTAAGTCAGCTGATTCCTGGTGCCTTTTCATCCATTGTTATTTGGGATATTCACAGCACTCTCCTTGATTGTGTTATGGTGTTAAGAGAATGAAATTTCAATTTAGAAGGTGCTTAGTCCTCAAAAACCTTCAGCGCATCCCCTTGCTGGGGGGCAGATGCCTCCTTTGATGTGCTGCTGCCTCTCACTGCTCCTTCAAAGGCTGGAAACTTCCAGAAGCCAGAGACAACTGCACCCAGTCAGGGACTCGGGAAATGAGGTTTAAATCGAGCCCTGCCTGAGCAAACCGCTCCCAGAAAATCCGGGGGCTCTGTGGCTGCACAGACCCAACCTGTTCTAGGGGGAACCTCGCAAAGGAATTCCTCCTTTTCCAGCGGCTGCTCTCCCTGTTATCAGCATCTGTAACCAGCAGAGCAACAACGGGGTCCTATCGATCCCTGGTGGGGAGGGCGAGGCTCTTATCGCCGGGGAAGTGGATTTGGGGAGTAGGAACAAGGACTGCAGGGTTGGGAGGTGGCGGGAGAGGATGCTCTGCACAAGGCAGGTTTGCTGATAGCCAGGCTTCTGCTGCAGATAAGGCAGGACTCTATCCCTGCCCGGATTCCTCTGGCAGCAGCAGCATCGCTGAGGAGCTCAAGGATAAGGAGCCTTCGCCTGGCTGGGGGTTCCTATTGATCTGTGATGTCCTGAGATGGGAACTCTGGAGCTGCTGGGGCGTGGGGAGTGCTCAGAGAGCTCCTCGTGTGCCCAGGAGCTCAGCACCGGCACAGGTGTGCTGGAAGGAGTCGAAGACTTGGCTTCAAGGTGCACGTTTCCTGCACAGAATATCCCTCCCTCGTTTTCTCAGAGCCGGGCAGGTTTGTAATTTCTGAATTACGAAGCTGATGAACTCTGAGTCGGGACACTCCATTTGGTTCTCCAAACCAGCCCAATCCCCTAAAATTGCTGATCACGACACTGATTCGTGCTGTGACTCCATGACCAGCCCTCTTGCCCAGCCCAGGCACAGAAGTCACTGCAGCCCACTAAGAAACAGCCACAGACTTGCAGGGCACTCCAATAATCTTGTATTCCACGTCACAAGACCCGAGGTTCCCATCACTAATGGCCTAAAAGAAAGAGGTAAATCCTCCCCTTTCAGTTTTAGCCCCTTTGGGATCCATCACCAGTCTGTAGTTACTGAACAACTTCAGTTCCCTTAGAACTTCCCAGTGCAGTAACTCGGCCAATAGATGATTAATGTGTCAGCAAAATAGTTCTCTACCTTCTCCCTCATCCCAGATGAAAGACATTTATTACCCTGTCCCTCTCCAGCCTGATGTTCCAGAGATGCCAGCCTGGGGACTCTCACCTCGGCTGTCCCATATTGTCATTTTAATTAAAGCCACATCCTCTGTGCTGCTGGAGCCCTGATAAGACCCTTTTATCAGAAAGGAGCAAATTTGTGATGCTATCTGGGCCAGCCCATGATTATCTGCCAGAACAAAGGGAATGTTATTAAACAAACTGCCTTGGATCACTGTGGGAGGATGGGATGGAAACCAGGCTCCGGTGGAATCCCTTATCTCCTCGGGGTCACACCTGCACGTGGAGCTGGAGCACGGAGAGAAACACGATCCTGCTTCACTAGGGAAAGTTTTGTTCCTCTCCTGCTATTTATTACCAGAGAAAGCACCAAGTTTAACATCAATTAACCCCTGGGAGACAGCAGGTTCCCAAGCACATTTTCAGATGTTTCATTAAAGAAACCAAGTGACCACATTCGCTTTTCTAAACACAGCCATTACTTTTTAGGACACAGGGAAGAAAGGGTTCCTCCTCTCTTGTCTTTGAGGTTTAATGATCTCCTGTGGAGCAAAAGCAGCAGGAAGGAATCGCCATACTCTGTTTTCTTTGACTCCATCCTTCCCCTTGTCCCACTCAGCCAAACAACCTGTCAGGTCCCCGAGGTGGGTCCTGGGCTTGGTGCAGTCCCAGCAAACCCAGCAGTTCCAGACCAGGCAGAGCTGTGGCACAGCCCTGGACAACCCCAGCTCCCGTGGGGTTGCAGGCACCAAACCCAACCCTTCATCTCCCAGTTCACTAAGCCCAGTTGTGTTTCTGTTTTGCCAAGAATACAGAGTTAACACAGCAGAGTGAGCTGGTGGGCTTGTCCCCTTCCAAAAAACACATTCGTCTCCTCTGACCTCACAGCCACTAACAGACAAGTTCTGAATTTAAAAAAAAAACAACCCACAGTTTCTGGTCAAACATCAGATTCATCAGTAGCTTCTCTAAAGTACATTGTTTTATCTCAAAAGAAAAAAAATCATGAAAGAAAAGTCACTAAAGGGAGTTGGCAGCTGATAAAATGTTATTCACAATAAACTCAAGAACAGTAGCAGGTATGTTATAAAAATTCATCACAACTTAATGAACTGGTCTTTAAAAGAATAGTCTTATCTTCCTCATCCATATGTATTTTGATGGGATAACAATTACAGATCCAATTTAAAAGGGGTGCCAGCTCTGTTTGATGTGTTTTCATCTCATCCCGATTGCGGGGGGAGCCCTGAGCCCTCGAGGCCTCCCAGGAGTGACTTCCCATGGATTTGTGTTGTACCAGCTCCATCTATTGATGGAGAGGAGGGACAGGTACAGGCACTGGGTGGCCTTTGTGCCCGAAATCCAGGCCCTGAGTGGAGTGAGGTGCTGTGGGTTTGTCCTGAACTGGCTGGAGGTAACACCAGCCTGGCTCTGCCATCACCCCGGTGTGTGTGTGTGTGTGGAAAAGGGGAGTCCTTGCTCCTTGGCCTCCTGCTCAGCCCCGGGTGCTTTACTGATGTTTTTTGAAGTTTGTGGAAACAGGGAAGAGCTTCGAGCTACCAAACCCTGCCGTAATTGCTGCTTCCCTGCCCCCAGCCCTGCCAACCCCCAGAGCCCAGGCAGCAGGAGATGCTGTTTGAACCCATTTCCTTCGGATTGGGAGAAGTTTCCCAAAGAAGCTTCCAGGAGAGTCTGCAGCCAGAGCCATCAGCATTTCCCTCCTGGTGGCTCACTGATGGATTGGGAAAGGCTGCTTTGGAACTGAGTCAGGAATATTGGCAATTGTTTAATGGCATTTGTTCCCTGTGCAAGCAAAGGTCCCTGACAAGGACTGGCTGTGGCTGCAGAGGTTCAGCCTTTCTGGGAGCAGCTGCACAAGCCTTGGGGTTCTACTGGAGTGAAACCATTTGCCTTTCTTCCTAACACTGATTTTGATCTAAATAGATTTTTTTTTTCCCTGGCTCTGGTTTCTTCCCACTCCCTGGTACAGGATTGACTGATTTAACCTTCACTGCTGTGTGATGGAACCAACTTCCCAATGCCTGTCTCCAGTCGTGAACATTCTCCCTCCACAGGGGTATTTTCCTACAGTATTTTGCTCCAAGTCCCATATGCACAAGCTTAGTTTATTCTTTCTGGCATCCTAATTCCTATCATTGGCATAGCAGCATTTTGTTCCAAATGATCACGTAGGGAAAAGGGGGGGGGGGGGGGGGGGAAGGACTCAACTTGCAAGACTTGTGTTTTGCAGACACTCTTCATTTCCAAATCATCTCAAAATCTGTGTAATAGCGTTTGCAAGGCAGGGCAGAGACTCAGAGCGTGCCTGGAAGGGATCTCCTTGGCAGTGGGTGGCCGTGGCCAGTGGCATCTGTGTCACAGAAAGGTGGCAATGTCCCAAGTTCCATTTCGACTTCACCCTTTAATTGTTGGTTCCAGTGATTCCTCACAGCAATCTTTTGTTTCTTTTGCCTTCACCCCTGAATTTGTGTAGCAGAGAAAATATAAACAAGCCAAAGAAAGTGTATTTGCTGATTTTCCCCTAGGCTGTCCTGAAATAAATTTTACTTAATGCAAATATTGAAGCTGAATTTCCAATACATTCTACGTTTCAACCAGCTTTAAACACACCTTTTTTTGTCAAAAATCTTCAACCAAAGCTGAATATCTACCCAAGCACCCAGCGTTTCTGCATATTAAACTTCAGTTGCTATGGAAAGGTGAGAATTCTGCTCGTGCTCAGCTCTAAAAACACAACAAAGTCACCTTTAACATCGACGGTTTTCAAAAACGCTCGGGTTCCTCAAACAGAAGAAAGGGAAAACGCCGACAGATGAAAAGCAATTCACACGATGTAATTAGCCAGGATGTTCAGACTCATCTCTCCTCTTCCCCACGGTCCCTGGGGACCTCAGCAAGTTCCACCATCTGGTGCCGCAGCCGCGGTCGGTGTGTGCACACCTGGCCGGGGCGCTCGCCGAGGTGAGCATTTACAAGTATATCAGGACGACTCCGAGGGAGAACTGCCTTGGAAAAGGTGGAAATGAGGAATGAACAGCGAGAAAAAGGCAGGGTCTGTCCCTGCTCTGGCTGGTCCCGGCATGGATTTGCATGGAGGGGGTTCCAGGCGGGACCTGGGAGCATCTTCTCCCTCGGTTGGCTCAACCCCGGCGCTGACATTCCCTCTCCATGGAGCAGCGTCACTGCCACGACACAGCAGCAGAACAAGCTGCTCAGCCACAATGACAACCTGCCAGCTCTGTCCCAAAATATCCAGCCTTCTTCCCTTCCCCTCCCGGAGCAGCAGGGCCATCCCTGGCCCACCGAGTGGGATGCGGAGGGACAGGTCCCTCACACCCCACGGGCAGCCCCGGAGGGCACCACCCGCTGCAAGGAGCAGAGCAGAGAATTCAGAGCCACTTCCCAGCTCCAGCCTCCAAAATAACTAAATAAAGCATCAGCTGCTCCAATTCACTCCTGTTTATCCCTCCCGAGTGCCCTCCACGCAGCTGGGAAATGGCCAGGAAATCTCCCGCTGCACTGAGAAGCATCCCGGAGGATCCAGGAGCATCCAGGAGGATCCAGAAGCATCCAGGAGCATCCAGGAGGGCTCCCTGGGCAACTTCTTTGGCAACATCTCATGCCAAGCTGGTTTTGCACAGAGGGACCTCTGCCCTGGGCTCAGCTCAGGGCACAATTCCTCCCATTCCCCTTTTCCAGGCATTTTACAGCATCCCGGGGAGCTCCTGTGGAGTAATGAGGAAACAAGGGAAACTTGTTATTGCCTTGGCAGCTGTTTGTGCCAAGAAACGTGAAGGCCCAAAGGCCTTTTAACAGGGTTTTATGTGACAGTAAATGCTCTTGTTTCAATGCAATGCTTTAATATTCCATATCAGGATCATTTAAATAAGCACATCCAAGGTGTCACTGTGAGACTGGTTATTGACAGAAAGCACGCTGGAATTTAATTTTCAAGATATATTTGCTTCTCCTCATGAAGACATTTCAGAGCTCTCAGCAGTTTGTTCAGGGGTACACAAAGCAACAATAGGAGCTTACACAGAGTCTGTCTTAAGAATAAAACCTGCTCCAGCCTCAATCACACACTCAGGTGAGCCCTGTGATGTTGAAACCTTGCAGAACAAGAGGGAAAACCTCCCACCACTTTCTAGAAACACAGGTGCAATTCAGTGTCCAAAAACCCGACCTTTTAAATAGAATTTTTTTTAGAATGTTCAGGAAACAAAGGGCTTGCTGCGTGAGAGCAGGGCACTGTCAGGGTGAAAGGATGGCTGTGGGACAGGACACAGGGAGCTGAAACAAAAGGTCAGTTTTCATTGTGACCGAGGATTAGAAGTCAGATCCCATCATGTGCACATTTTCATATCTTTGTACAAGAACGCAGTGACTCAGATGAAATGTTGCCCATCAGTCTTTGGAGGCTTTTTTTCTAATTCTTACCATACTTTCTGTTTACCTGGGTGAGGATGTGGGCTGGTTTTTAATTGCCTTTTATCTTTTTTCCCTTGGCCTGATTGAGGATTTTAATGAACATTAGAAGCCCGTTGCAACACAGGGTCTTGAACTTCCCAAAGCAACTGGCACAGCTGCTCACCAAATATCAGCATAAACAAAGTCTAATTACGCCTAGAAAGGCAAGTCCATGAAAGGGAGAAGAAAAACAGAGAGAGCCATAAAAAATATCAGTGGCCAAGATTTAGAAAACACGGATGAGAAAAAGCTGGCTCCTCGCACTTGATGTTATTGCCACCACGATCAAGAGGCCAGAAGCAGGAACAGATGTTCTGAAAAAGTATCAGTTTTGCCCAGTGATTTAAATGACCCCCCCTCTGGAGGGGACTCCACCGTCTCACCCAGGCTCCCTGCACCAGTTGGCCATTCGGTGAGGGATGTGACATCCAATTTCCACAAAATCCATCTCGTGCCTGCCCAGGCATCTCAGTGCAGCAGCTGAGAAGGGAGTGACGGTTCTAAAGGTAAATCAGAGCCCTTTCCCCCCGTGCCTGGATTACTCAACACCAACACCCCGGCAGGGAGCACATGGATTCCCTGTGTCCCCTCCTCCCAAGCAGCCGGGCTGGCTCTCCCAGGGCAGGATTTTCCGTGTGCTCCTCTCGTTCACACTCCCAGCGAGCGCCATGTGTTCCATTTAAGGCTCTGAATGAAACACGAGCCCTTCGCTGGAGCTGCTCCCTCTGATGGGTCGGGAGAGCCCAGGCTCTGAGCGGGGTTAAACGCAGCCATGTGGTGGCACAGTGCTGGTGTCAGGATAAATCAGAGGAGGCTCCGCTGAGCTCTGTGGAGCTAAACACTCATTTCTTGCTCCAGCACAAAGGGAGCAAACACGAACACCAACAGGCGACGGGAAACTGCCATCCAAGCTGGGTCAGGGCAAGGCAGGAGTGACTCCTGTGGCACTCAGTTCACATCAGGGCTTTCCAAGGCTTGGCATTTCTAGGGGAATTAACAGCGATTTTTTTTCAGTCATGAATGAAGGGGATTGAGTGGAAGGATCTCAGTTATTTCACTACAGAATCTGAGACGGGGTCGGATCACATCTCACGTTCATCACGCTGTTCCTGGGTAAACACCCCCGTGTTTGCTGGGAGAGCCGACACAGCCAGTTTATCTTCCCCCGTGAGCCCCGCGATCATTCACACCAGTGGCACGAGTGACCTGCAAACTCACCTGTCACCGGTTCTGCACGGGCAAGGCACGGCAATTGTTTTCCTTATTCTCTTGAGCCACACTGTTCCACTGACTCTCGGAGGGAAAACAGTAGCAGGTCACTCTTTCTGACTGAATCCCTCGAAATGCCAGCTGAATCCTGGGGCTTCCCTTGCAGCCCTCGGGAACACAGGCAGAGGCTGCATTTAATTGCTCAGCAGCTCATTTTAATAAAGCACACCAAGAGTGGATGTCATTCTTCACCCACCATCAAACTGCGTTTTGTTGATGATCTGCCAAAAAAACCCCAAGGTTTGCCAAGGTCTGAAAATCACCATTCCCTACTAAGCCAAAACTTCAGGATTCAAGAATCCGTTTAGCTTGAGTTGAAGGATAAGAGGAAGTGAAACAGTTGAATGTCATTCAAGAGAGGGACAGGAAAGAACAAGCCCAGAGATTCAACTTGCAGGGATTTCAGGTTTTAGTATCTGCATATATATTAAATGTATAATCTAATATATATATATATTGCAAAATCTTGTATCTCGATGCATCGGCACTCAGGGCTTTGCTCACCCAACTCTGCCTTTTGCACCGCAGCATTTTGTGCAAGAAAGATTTTCATTTTCCATTGAAGGCAGATGTGATGCTGCATAAAACCGGAGGGGCAAGACCAGATCCCCCTATGCGTGTCATAATGGCCTCCCCTTCCATCCCCTGTCTCCAAAGAGGTTTGATTTCTATCTGTTCCATTCCACTGATCTGAAGACAAAAGAGTTAACAACAAGCCCACGGACTGGCACATTATCTCATAGAAATAATTCAATTAAACGTTGCTAATGACAATTGACTGGCAGGGTCAGAGCTCTGCTCTGCACTGCAGACCTGCATTTTGGGCCCTTCTTGCTGCAGCGAGGAGCTGTTTTTTCCCTTTTCCACATGAATGCCTGAAAGCCTTTGGGGAATGTTAAACCCTGTCAAAACAAAGGCATGTAGATCTTTAAGAAACAGTTGTGTGAACAAGTAGGACAAAATTTAGAAAGAGTGAGCGGTAGTGGAGGAAATTCCGTTTGTGTTATAAAATGGAGTCAGTGAGAGTATTTTGAATATTCAGGAATATTTGGAGTATGTGCATATGCACACACATGCAGATTGCCTTGTTTGCTGCGTGTATCACACGTGTGGGTGCAGCCCAGGAGCTCAGACTGTGATTCTCCCTCCGGCTCCTGCAGTGCTGCTGCAGAAATGCAGTCCCAACAACCCTCCCTGCAGCACCCAAAGCCCTCGAGCCCAGGGCTGGGCGGCTGCACCATCACCCAGGTCTCCGTTTGTTAAAGGAAAAGGAGCACAGAAAGGTATTGGGAGGAAATTCCTCCCTGGGAGGGTGGGCAGGTTCTGGAATGGATTTCCCAGAGAAGCTGTGGCTGCCCCATCCCTGGAAGTGTCCAAGGCCAGGTTGGAGCAACCTGGGACAGGGGAAGGTGTCCCTGCCCATGGCAGGGGTGGCACTGCATGGGCTTTAAGTTCCCTTCCAACCCAAACCATTCCATGATTTTTCCCTAACTACTGCTCTCAAAGGACCAAATCACTTCCCTGCTCCTTTCCTCTGACCAAACCAGCTTCCTCAGGATGTGAATACACGGCATAAACCAAAACTCTGGAAACGAAGCCCGACCACTGCTTCCCCCACCCAGCCTTGCACTTTCCACTCCACTCATTGCATCTGTGGTTTCTTGTCAGTGCTGACCGAACCCTCCCCACAAACACAACCAACCAACACACCGTCACCGAGGGGGTTCTAAAGTGCTTTTGTTTGACACCTTCAGCTTCAACAAGAAGCAAAACCAGAGAGACTTCACACAAACCATGCGAACGCCCCTCGGTGTCAGTAAACATGTTTCCCCACCACGCTGCAGCTCCAGCACAGTGAAGTTCCACGAGGCAGCTCTGGAGAGCAGACAAGCTTATTCATAAATTTTTCAGCAGCTATCGCTGGAATTAAAAACAATGTGGAATAATTGCAAAGAGACACGAGAGCTTGTCATTTTTTTTTCCTGGGTAGTGCAAAGCAGCGGTGGCAGAGGAGATGGTTCTGACATCAGCAGGCATTTCGACTGCCTGAGTGTCTGTGGCATATTGAAAATATTATATGAGAATGCTAATGCCTAACAGCCTGCAAAGGACATTTTCCCCAGGGTTTTACCACTCTGGATTGTAAATTAAAAAACCTGTGGGAGGCAACGTGCAATAAACCCTTGTAGACACATCTGTGGTCATGGATGGTGCAAGGACTTGTTTCTCAGATATATCATGAACAGGTAAGTTCCTCAGAGAAAGCAGAAAAATTCTCTCCTGGACACTCTCCCTATTACAGAACACAGGAATCTGATAGTTAAATTCTTTTTGGCTTGTACTGCTTTGCCTCTATAACTTTAAAACCCCTGAAAGAACATAAAGTTAAAATTTTAATGGCATTTCAGCAGAACCTCTTTGAATTTTGTATTAGATCTCAATTTAGCCTCCAGTAAAGCCTTTAGAAAAAAAAAAATCTGATGCTTAAAAATGTAATAATCATACAGGAACCTTCCAAAGTCAGCATCAAATAGAATAAAATATATTTTATTAATGATACAATTCACAAAATTACTAGTCCTGCCACTCTCTGCCCACGAGAGAGACTTGGGCTGTGCTATATTGCACATACATCAGCCACTGGTGTTTGTTCTGTGTGATTTAACCCTGATTGCTTTGAATGCTTAATGAACTGGGCTGGGCTATAATGACTGAAGAGGAATTGGCCATTCTAAGGACATCCTTGTCAGGAGGTTCCGCGGCAGAGCCGGTGGGAGATGGTTCTTCCTGCTGGGAGGTGAGTCCAGGCTGAGGCAGATCCAAGGATGGAACGCTGGGAGGACACTTGGTCCTGTTCCAGTACGAAAGCAGAGACCTCCTGCCCCTGAGCTGCAGCCCCTGCCTTGTGGACCCTGTAATAAAAGTATTTTATCACTGACTGATTCACCCAGCGGGTTTGTAATGGTTTAGGGAAACGTGTAAAGCCATAAATAACTCCATTGTAATATATAATCACTAATTAATATCCTGCTTGAGTGTGGATTCCTCTTGCAGGCAACAAGAGCCCTGTGAGGACAGTTCACATCAACGGTGGCACATTAAAACCCTCTTACAAATACGTGTCACAGCTAATTGCATCATACAGAATATGGCTGATGCTCCTTAATTGGCAAACAGCTCTTGGGTCACTAATTAGTGACATCTGAACCCTGGGAGGAGCACACAGCCTTCCCAGCTGGAACGGTTTCCCAGTCAGATGCACCCTGGGTCCCACTCCACTCCAGCAGGACTGACTGACTCCGTGCTGGATGTTGTCCATGCCGAGATTTATCATTTAATTAGAACTAGGAAGACTGAGTAAATCCCAGATGCTTGGGGAAATGAGTCCACAGAAATCCGGGATTCTCAATAAAACACTGGGAACTTATTGCTCAGGCACCATCCCCAGGCTGCCCCCCCTCCCGAGCTCTGCTCTCCCAGCAGAAGGCAGACAACCAGTAATGAGGAGCAGGATCCTTTCCAGAGGAAGCTTGAGAGACATGGAAGGATCACACAAAGGGCAAGGGTATTAGAGAGCTTCCTACAGCTCCAGATGGTCAGAAATGGGGATTATTTGCTGCAGTTTCCTTTGCCCGCATCACCTGTGGGATGCGTGCGAGGGGACGGGCAGGTCTGTGCCACACCAGGGCACCCAAAACAGCCTGAAAAACTTACAGTACATTCAGCATTCCTCGTGGTTTTACACCACTGAGAGATCCCTCTGTCACTGTCCCAAAGAGGCGACATTTAACACGTTCACTGTTGGGAGAGATGACACAGATGTCACAACAGAACCCTTCAGATGTATCTCTGTTCACTTCCATCCATTCTCTCTTTTCCCTGGGGGATAAAACAGGTAAAACCTGTGGGGGAGGTCTGAGAACTGAATGGATTATTGTGTCTACCTCGAAAAGCCCAATTATGGTTTGTTCATTTAGAACTCTCATCAAATTTTGGGCAGGAACAGCCAACCACACCTCGTTCCTGGGGGTTTCTAAGGGCAGCACTGAGCCACAGGCAACCTCAGCCTGTGAAATGCTGGAAAAAAACACTGCAAAAACACAGGCTGAACTTGAAAACCATGGATTCCCCAACAGGATGAAATGTTCCGAGTTCCCCCCAAGCTTCACCACGAGTCAGAACTACACAAAACTATCATGGCAATGATTTGGTGGTTGTGGCACACCTCATTTGTCACACACACACACACACCCCCCCCAGCCTGCAGATATTCCCAGTGCACGATTAGGGCAAACAAACAAACAAACAAACAAAAAATAATTAGAAAAGAGAAAGGCACATTTGCAAACATTTACACGCTGAATGTCAAGTCTGAAGGAATAAGGAAGCCTTTTCTTTCCCCCATGAGCACTGACAAAGCAGCAATTACATGCAATTGTAGTTTACAATGTCTCCTCCAGTGCCTGTTTTCTCAGGCATCACTTTCTCTGGGTTTGCAAACAGTGCTGCCAAAAAAAAAACAAAACAAATAAATAAAAATTTAAGGAGCTATAAAGTATGAGAATAATTTATCACAGAAAATATGCCAACAAAACAATTAAGAGAATTTGTTGTTAATTTAAAGCATGGCTGCAACCAGGTCAATACAACTGCAGTGAAATATTCACCTCTAACTCTCCACATCTCACAGCTGCAGAGTCCAAGGGCCCGAGACAGTGTTTGGCAGCATCATCTGGTGGACCAGGAGCATGGACTCAGCCAATAATTTCCTTTGGGAGGGACCTCTGGAGGTCACCTGGTTCAATCCCCTGCTCAAAGCAGGGTCAAAACACGAGGCTGTGCTTCTAAGTGTGAAAATTGGGTTGATTGCATGGTTTGACCTCAAGATACGGTTTGGGGGAGCTTTATGCCTCTTGCTCTTGCAGGTTCCAACATCAAAGAAGACATCAGTTCATTGCTAAAATGTTTTGAGTGACTCTTCTGAGAGCTGCAGGCAGTGGGTATGTGGGAGAAACAGAAAATTCTCCATTTCTCTCTCCAGCAAAGGGACAGGAATAGAGGGTGAAGAAGGGGAAGGGAAGACAGGCATCCAGGGGAGAGGAAATCAATCCTCCGAAGTAAGTAAGCCAGGACTTCGTGCTGCTGAAGCAAAGAGGCATCCAGACACAGAAGGGCCGGTCTCAGACTGCAAAGACAAGAAGGCTCCATGCTTTCCTCCTCACTCCCCAGAGGTGTTCCTGTGCGAGGCAGGGCCCCAAGGTGGGGATGTGGGTCTGGGATAATCTGAGAGGATCCTCTGGCAGCCGGGGCTGCAGGAGCCCTGCAGAGCTCCGGGGGTGCCTGGGGACACGGTGGGTTTGGCTGGAGAAATCACATTCCTTTTAATTTGCTTGTGATAATGCAATTTAGCTCGAGAAGGATTTCTGCTGAAAGCCTGGCAGTAAAAGGGAGGCAATTCACACCCACAATTCATTTACCACCGAGCTCACGGCTCAGTGGGCAATGCTCTCGCTTCCGTGGAACCGAGGATCTCTTCCCTGGCTTTGCCAAGCCTTAGGGAGTGTGTTTTCCCTCCTGGAAAAGAGCTGAAAATCAGTGGGCAAAGAGTCCAAACAGTCCATCTAATCCAGAGATTTCCCCGCCTGCTTCATCTGACCAAGAAATGACTTTCAAACCAGACCACACGTGGAGCAGGTGAACTCGCCTTGCAGCTCTCGCTTTGTCTTCCTGCAAAAACAAATCAGAAATTCAAGTCATATTCAGGAAAAAAACCCCAAGCAACTTCTCTGGCTCCAGTTACAAATCTGCAATGTCAAACCCTGCTGTCACAAGCTGCCTTGCATGTGGCAGCCCCTAATCCTGCACCAGAGGGGCTCTGCCAGGGCAAAGGCTCAGCCGAGATTCTGGGGTCGGGCTGGAGGAGAGCTCAGCCTGAGAGCCAGGCAATCCAGAGCAGATGGTTTTGTGTAAAGACCAAGCAAGATAAAGGGCACTATTGGAATATAAATGCTTATTATTATTCAAGTAAACAGATGGGTAGGTCTGTGCCAGAGCAGGGCCACTTGTAAAACATTTCGGAATTGTGGGGTTGTGAAGCGATTCTGCATGATGGAATTAAAAACTAAATACCTTTTAGAGTAACGGAGCTAAGTGTTCTTCTTCACACAGGTTATTAAATAACAAAGCTGCTGGTAATTGGCATAAAAAGGACGCTGATTGCGCTGGAAGGAAGAGTGTTGTGCAAGAAATGACAAGTCCGTTCCCATTTTGGTCCCTGAAGTTGATGGCCTGGGAGGTTTTCCATGAGCACAGCTCCCATCCAGCCTGCCCTGAGCCCACCCAAGCGTTGTCCAAGCGAGTGTGACACACTCCTGCTCTTTCCAGGAGCCCCAGTTTTCCCACTGTCCCGATTTTCCCATTTAATTCATCGCTCCAGGCAGCTGCAAGAGGAGATTTAACACCCACAGGTGCCAAATTGTGCTGCTCTTCACAGAGAGCGGAGAAACCCGAACGTGGCACGAGCAGCACTGACTATTTATTAGCTGCATAACCCACCATTAGTACAATGTCACTGTAATTGAGTTACTGCTGCTCTTCCCTTAAAGGAGAGGAAAAGTGATCCACATTCCGATCAATTGAGGCAATTCCATTCTGGAGAATAATTCCACCCAAGTGTAAGCGCAGTTGTGGAATTTTAAGTGGGAAATGGAGATCATAAATTTCCCTCAATACTCAGCGTCCATCTCATAATTAAGACACAGACTTTACTCTTTTTTTAAAGAACTAGGAGCAGTGTTCCACATTTGAGCTGGAATTCAGCTCAAACCTCACTTAGTGTAGAAGTGTTTCACACTGACACATCTCGAGCTCACGTGTTCTGAGCACCCCTTCTTTATTTGAATATTTGCTACGACACATTTTAAAAGCTGGTGAATTCAGTTGTTTGTAGCTGGCCTGGGGAGTTTTACACTTTCAAGCAGCTTCCCATCACATATTGATTATTAAAGAGTATTTCATGTTATCATTCAACAAAGTTTCCATCCAGCTGAATCATAAATCCCCCCCCACTGATCCTGTAATGATTAAACCACAAGTCAGTGCCTAGAGCAGAACTGATGGAAAAGAACAAAGGGGCTTAATTGGGCCCAGTTGTGCCTGTAGCTCAATGAAAATGCACAAGCAAAGAGCAAATACCAGTAAGGGCTTTCCTCTTCCCAATTTCCCCTCTGTGAGAAGGGCTGGGAACCTGTGGGGGCTTCTTAGAGTGAGTGGTCAAAGTAACCAGATCCATTTATGGGGACTCCTGTACCTGATGCCAGGGAATGGGTTGTTCCTAAAGCCATTCCAGGGGTGAGCACTTACAGCTTTGAATTTCAAAGGAAAATAAAAGGGATGGGGTACAAAAGGACTGACAGAATAAATATACTTAGTGAAATAACTTCCTATTCCATTTCAAAAGAATCCTTTTTCTCCAGGACTCTCAAACCCACTGTTAGAGCCTCATCCAGCTTTCCTCTTATCTCCCATCCCTCCCCAGCTGTTGTCAGCTGGCTTGTACTGCCAGGGAGCTCTTCTGAGGTTAAAACCACAGTTTGGTTCTGAGTTTGCAGTCAGTTTGTTGAATAAAGGAGCTCTTGGGCAGTATCACAGATTAGAACTCGACTGCCAGATTTAACATCTGAAGGCAACAAATCTTGGCTCCAGACCTGAGCTCAAGTAATTAATTATTAACAACGTACAGTGATGTGGCTCTACATGGCAAATACTCTGATTTTCTAGCTGGCTGTTGCTCCCCGTTCCCTGTAATTTCACCCACTTCCCACCTTGAGAGCTCTGCACTAATTTGAGTCTGAGGACCAACAAAGAGATGCTGTAGCCTTGCTCATAAGTGGGGCAAACCTGAGTGTAGCACCAGCCCCTTTGTCTGCACCCATGCTCTCAAAAAAGGACAAAGCTCAAAGCTTTTTACCCATTATTCTCATTTCTGAGATACAAATGAAGTCTCTTTTGCTGTTCAGCTAATCCTTACTCTGTCTCAGAGAAGAGATATGTTTTTGTCACTTCCTCCTGCTGATAAGACTTGTATCAAAGTTGTGGGGGAATGAATTGCAATTTTTCAATTTAAAAGACTGCTCATATCAGGCACAGTCTTGGTTAAACAAATCCCTTGTGAAACAAGAGATAAGGGGCAACATATTTGTGTATTAAACAGATGATGTTTCCTGTGCTATAGGCAGCAAATAAATATCTTAAAATTTCCTGTAGTGTTCCTTGATAATAACTCACTAAACAGTGCAATTAGCGTGATAGCCAGCCAATTAGGCTGAAGTGACTCTTTGCTTTGGTCTGCACTTAGTGTTGATGCAAAGTTGACAAAGATGTCTCAGGCACTGCCTCTGGAGCATTGCCTTGATCTCCCACTGTAATTCTTTGCTGTCAGGACCCGTCAGGTCCTGTATTGATAGAGACACACAGAAGCAGGCACAGTGTCCACAGCTGAAGGTGGAATTCACGCTGCTGTCCATTTACTGCATTATGCTTATCTCAAATCTGCTTTCAGCCCAGTGCCTGATACCTCTGTATGAGTTTGTCTGGCCTGTTGCAGATTGCTTTAAGGAAGGACAAATTACTTCTGAGTGCAGGAAAAGAACTTGGTGTGACTGCTTGCCAGGAACATTCAGGCAGGGTCTGCTTTGCCTTAGCCAGGTAACCCAGGTGTTTCTCTGCTATTGAGATCAGCATTCCAAGGGTTCTGCTCCCAACTCTACTTCCAATGTCATGGATGACAGTGGAGCATTCCAGGGGCAGGGCATGGTTGTCCTGGTTCATTCCATTGCCCTGGTTGCTCAGCAAGAGTCTGGCCCTTCCATTTGAGGCTGAAACAGGAGCCCCAAGGCAGTGAAGGATGTCAGGAAATGGTCCAAGCACTGGAGTGCAGGTGCCTTCTGGAGGGCAAGATGTGCCAATTCACCCGTCAGTCCTTTTAAGTGCTTTGTGGACACTTTGATTTGAAGGCACTGAGGAAAGGGTCGTGCACAGAGCAGTGGTCAGAGGCTGGGTGACCTTGGGGGGACCACAGGGTTGGAGCACTGCACTGAGAGCCTGCAGAGCAAACCCATGGCAGGTCCCTCTGGCCTCTCCCTAAATCAATAATCAAAGCACCTATTGATGGTTTGAAGCACCGGGCTCCCAGGGCTATTGCCAGGATTTGCCTCCTCAGAATTCAGTGTTTGAAGGAAAAGGAGGATTAGGACAAAAAGCAGAGCTAAGCATTGTTCTCACAATGTCCCCGGGTGAAACAGGGGATGCGGTGATGATTTCGGAGGCTGCCATCAGTTTGCGTGATCTGGTTGTTCCAGAGGCTCTCAGTTAGTTGGGACATTTCACCCCTTTCACTCTCTGCTCACCTCTGGGCTGGGCCCCAGCTCAGGGATTTGTCACATAACCTCGTGCACTCGTCTGGATAAAAGGTCTTTGGTCCGCACAGGGATCCGGTTCACACCTGGGATGCAAACACAGAGGAGCAGCCACAGCCAAACTGCTCCCTTCCCTTGGGAAAGGCGAGGAAGTGCTTCCACCAGGGACTTTTTAGAGGGAGGAAGAGCTAAAGGAGTCGCAATGGTCTCATACTGAGGAGTTCAGCCTGTCCCTGGGAGCTGAAGGAGACAGGTTTAGGGCTGGACATAATTCTGACCCTCACTGGAGAGAAGGATGTTCTGATGAAGGGAATTACTGAAGGAGAAATAATAAAGCCAATTTTACATGACCCTACTTGCTTCCAAATGCTGCGATTTCAGCAGGCACAACCTCAGTTTGCAGTGAAGTGGAAGGGCTTTATCCACCTTCTCTTCTCGTGTGGAGTCTTTGGAGATCCCCACCGTGCCTGGTGACCCACCCATGCTGAGGCAGAAATGGGAGCAGGCAGAGGCTGCCTCTGGTCTGGACCTTTCTTTTCACACCCAAATGCCCTTTGCACCACCAGGTCCCTCACTCACACACGGGTCGTGTTTGCACAGCTTCTGGTACCGGGTTCGCTTCCAGCTTTTGACTCCTCACCTTCACTTTTTAAGCACCAATCTGACCCGTTTGTCGTCTCATTAATACCAAGCTGTCCTCTACTCTCCTGGTACCTCCTGAGCTCGGTGGAAATCATTCTGTGGATGTTTTCGGAAGGACCACAGTGCTCCAGGTTCCCTGAACTCCGTGACTCCTCCACCACAAACACCCTCAGGGCCTTCATTGTTATTTTTATGAAGTTATTCTGCTGTGCCCAGGTTTATTCATTCCAATGACTGTTTCGCTCTGGAAGGGCTGGATTATTTTTTTGGAGACGTCCACTTTATGTTCTTTACAAATGAAATCTTTCACAGTTACACAGTGTTATTTTTATTTATACTTCCTCCTCTTTTCCTGGCTATTTAGAATAAACTGCTTGCCACGGTCCCAGGAGAAAAATCCTTCAAAGCTAATGACCTTGTTAAAGGTTCACTCATCACAGTAAAATGTCAAACAAGGTACTTTAAGGCAGCAGAATTGGATGGCAAATGTAGCTTTACATTATTATTTAGGAAGGAAATCCAACAAACCCACACCTAGAGGTAGGTCTGCCGATTCCATGCATTTAAATGTCATTCTTGGCCGTTTCTTGGCATTTTATGTCAGGCTGAATACAACGGGAACTCCACCAACATAAGTTAACAGACCCGCTTCTGCAACTAAATGTTGCTTTTCCCTGGAATAAGGCACAAATGAGGGTTTTCAGGGAAAAGTGTCTGCAGGATTAAGGGTTTAATGTATTTTTCTAAACCCACTCGTGTCTCAGGGGATCAGCTCAGCTGGCTGGTGCAGTCACTAGTTTTGCCACCTGATGACCCAGGAGAACCAGACACACCAGCCCGGATTCCGACCCCTCCGGGTGCCTGACAAGAACCCCCAAAATCCCTACGGATCCCTGAGGACTTTGTGGCACTCTTTGTAGGAGTTGAAGTTTAATCCTGAGAAGATTTATGTGTTTATGGTTTATCTGTACGTGGAACACCCAAGAAAGGGCTCCGAGGACACACAGAGGGAAGTTTGAGGGCACCTTGGCTTTGGGGAGAGGGCGAAGCTCCCTTTTTATTTACTCTGGCAAAACCCCCGAGCTGTGGTTGTCCCCATGACCCCACACATGGATTTCTGTGGTGGTGGCACTCAGATGATGGAGAGTTTGTGAGTTTTACACCAATTTTTAGACTCACTCAAGAGAGTTGCTTTGGGCCCTCTGAGCTCGACACCCAACTTAAAGCCCAGTTTACACCCCAGGCTCATTGTTGGGCTCTGAGAACACATCTGTCCACTCAACACAGAGCCCAAACCCCTTCGCTCTCTCCATCTTCACAACTTTGGTACCCCCTCCACCTCCAGAGCTGCGTTAGGTAGTAATTAAATTCTTCAGCCTTGCATGTGAGTGTAATGTGTTAATAAAAAAAGTAATTGCACCTTCATTGTTTCAGCAGCTTTGGTTAATTACATGGCAGTTATATTTCTCTCTACTTATTCACTCTCAGCGAGGGCTCTCCTTACCATCTGCTGATATTTAATTAATATATGCTAAATGTCCTACTATATTATTAAATCTCATTTAGAAGTGTCCTTAGTAGCTCAGTATAAGACTGCCTATATTGAAGGAGAACGAGCAGGGACCTTGCCTTGTATTTAAATAATTTAGATAAAAGGAGGCTCATTAATGAAAGAGAGGTGTTATCTTTCCCTCTAGAAATGAGGAAAAGGGGAGGACAATTATTCCAGAAACATAATGAACACCTGGAGATTTCCCAGAGGTAAAACTTATCTAAAAATCCTTCTCCACCACCAGATCTGACAGAGCTTCTGGCTGGGGCAACGCAACGCCACCAAGAGCGATGTTTGTGTTGCTCTGCACCGTGGGAGGAAAGAGCACACTCAGTTCTGGGGCTGTGAATGAAACAGAGATAACTCTTCTCACTCCCAAATCCCAAGGGATTTGCACCGGGACACAACGTGGAGGGAGTCAGCCAGGATACAGCTTGGATTTCTGAGGATCATTTCCCTGACAGCTTTATTTTTTTCCCCCCTCTGCAAAATGTCACCAAGGAGAATTTACATATATTATTGCATAACTCGGCTTGGCAGTTAAAACATCGCTCCATATGGAAAAGGGATAAAACATAGCAAGGGATAAATGGGAGAGAGCCAGGATGAAATCTTGTCCCCCAGAAATGAGCACAGTGGCCAAGATTTCCAAGGGTGGCCGTGGGGTGAGGAAGGAAAGGAGCTGAGCACCCGCCCGTGTCTGGAGGGCGGTGGGAAGCTGAAGTCCATTGATTTCAGGAGTTTCACTCTTCCCTCACAAACTCGTGCTGCTGAGGCAGAATTCCATCTGGATCCAGCAGGGAAACGAATGGAGGACGTGGGGACCAGCCAACCCTTTAAAACTTCCTCAGAAAATAGTAAGAATGAACTTTTGCAAAGCCAGAATTCAGGTCAGAAACGGCATCAGAGTCAGAGCCAGCCCCAACAACCTCCTCCTGCAGGGCGGACTTTGGGACGGTGCTTAACAAAAGATATTAAAACCTGGCAGAGTTATGAACTTAAATACATTAACTCACATTATTATGTGTCTTCCACAATTCCTTCTCCATTTTTAAAGCCCTGGCTCTGGCTCTTTTTTAATAACTGCAGGTTTGTCTCATCTCGTTTTGCCCGGGTTGTTGTGCAGTGCATTTCATGCTGAACAGAGAAGCAGGTGGAGACCCCCAGCCCTCGAAGATTGCCTTGCACAGGAAAACAATGCAGAGGGTCTGAAGTTGTCTGTACTTGTATCTTACAGGTCTGATGCAAAAGTCACTGAGATGAATAGAAAAATTTCCCCTGACTTCAGAAGGCTTTGCTTCTCTCTGTATAAATAAATAGAATTCCCAGTGCTTCATTTCCCCTTGAACAATTACACTTTTAATAAGTCATGCATTTAAAAAGGAAGGACAGAGAATTTTAATAAGTAACTTCTCTGGCTGCACCTTACCAGGAATGTAATTAGAGAAACTCATTAATAGCAGGACTAGGAGGCAGTGACAGACCAAAGCCCACTCAGACCACGGCAGTTCCACACTCACAGACACTCAGAGGGCTTCAAATGCCCCCAGTGGAAGGAAAAATCCCTTTCTATTCCCATTTTAGCCAGGCAGGGGTGGCTGTAACAGCTCACATGGATATTTATAGCCTTCCCTCTGTAGAATTCTCTCTAAACAGGTTTTGAAGCAGCTTCCACACTCCTGAGGCAAATTACAAATGAAAGCCGTGAAGAATTGGCAGCAGCTTCCTACAACTCTGAACAACTAATTATGTTACAATACCTTTCAGATGGCTTACACAGAATAATCTCTCTGATACTCGAGGAGTCGGGGCTTGGTAGGATTTCCCTGATGAGCTTCACTTGATATGCCTTGGGAGTCTCCTACATCGCACATTAATGCTGGAAACAGTTGTTGGTTTTTGTTCTGCTTAATTCATTACTTTGTTTTACTTAACACACCCCCCACTCTCCAGCAGTGCAGAAATGTGCCTTTCACAGAGTCAAACCCGGGGTGTTGGTGCTGCCCCAGCCAGGCCGTGGCATTAATGCTGGCAGCAGAGCGACTCGGGGCTCAGAATTATTGGCATCTTTAATTAAAACCGAGCTCCTGCTGATGCCACAAAGTTCTCTGAAGAAGCAGCAGACCAATAATCGAGGAAGAGTGGCATGGAATCGTGTATAAATCACGGAGAGGAGTCAGGCTGGGATTCCAGCCTTGCTGCTTCTACACAGTGAATGGCCCAGAAGAACTCAGCGCAAAGGGAGGGAATTGAACGGCCCCCAAAGGATGCCAGAGCCTTCTCCTGGTGCTCACAGTGACTCAGACACTCCTGAGGTGCTTCCTGCCCTTTCTTGGCTTCACCCACCCCGTGCAGAATCAGTCCAGGGACCTTCAACACCTTATGAAGTCACAGTGTTGGATCCAAGACACCCGGGACACCGTTCTGATGTCGCCTGATGTTTCAGGACGTGCAAAGATGAGAAGATAATTTGCTTTTGTGAGCACTGTGCAGTCCATATTTGGTCCAGGGTTTTCTGATGTATCTCCACTGCGATCAGGACAAATGCTACCAACAGGTTTGGGAAGGCATAAGGCACATTAATCATCCAAGCAAAGATGATTCTATTGGAATTATCTACAGGAACCAAACCTGAGGGAAGAAAAAGTGGAACAAGCCCCCAATTACATCTAACAAGGCTTCCCAGACAGTCTGTGGGGATTCAGTGCGCGTTGAACTCCGGTTGTGTAATTTGTTTATTGCTATTTTCGGCAAGTGAATTCATTGGTGAAAAAAATCTGCTTAAGAGCTGCGGGGGGTGATCTACTACTACTGAAAGGCATTAATTTTATTATCTGTTTTTATGAATAAAAACAAGAGCACAGAGCTGGAACGGTGAGGGGAGAAAACAGCGGAGCAGGAACGCAGCGTTTCCCAATCCTTTGGAAACCAAGCGAACCATTCCAGCCCGGCTCCGTCCCACACCACACGCTCCTCCCCAGAACCAACCCTAAAATACCCTAAAACACCCGGAATACCCCCGGAATCGCAGTCTGGGGGTGTCACTGCTGCTCTGGCTCCAGCAGCTTCCCGGGGCTGTGTTTACAGGGACCGCTCTGAGATCCCTCCCAGCATTTCCTGTGGGTTTGTGCTGAACGGCTGCACTCAGGAAAGTCATTCCCACGGCGTTTCTATCCTTGTCAGACGGGGATCAGACTATTCCTGTTAAATCCCAAAACCTCCGTGTGGTCCGGCAGTCCAGGGGCGCAAAGGGCTTTTGTCTTGTTGCTTTTACAGAGCTCCCCAACCCATTTCTTGCTCACGAGAACTCGATTTGACTCGAGGCGCCAAAATATTCTGGGTCTTTAAATGGCTGCAACAATCCTCCTGTTCTGTTGCCTGGAAAAATATTGACCCAACAATTTCAGGAGACGATTAATCTTTTTTAGGGAGTCATTTTCCTGCTGGAGCAGGTCCATTTTTCAGCAGTCCCTTCCTGAAGGATGAGGCAGAGACAGTTCCTTGGCCTGTGATGGCCTTTGCTTGTGCTGGACTTGAACCACTGGGGTATTTCCATTCACTGCTTTGTCACACAGACCTAACACCTTTAGAAACATCTTCTGTCTCCTCCTTTTCACCTCTTCTTTCATCTCCTCCTTAAAAGCTTCCCAACAATCCCATATCTGTAAATCACAGGATTGTCGAGGTTGGAAAAACCCTTTAAGATCACCAAGTCCAACCATCAACCCACCACCATGCTGAGCACTAAACCGTGTCCCCAAGTGCCACATCCACCTGTTCTCTGGACACTTCCAGGGACGGTGACTCCACCTGCTCCAGTGCTTTACAACTCTTTAGTTTCACAGTTCAGCCAAAAACTGATTTCCAGGCAATGCAGTTCCCAAACTGCCCAATGTACAGCATGAAGGAAGAGGGTGTTTCATAAGCAGCCTGTCGCAGGAATGACACTTAAAAATCACAGAACAATTCCCCAAAGACAAAGATCCTGTTTGTGACATTTCACAGACCTTCTCACCTATTTCCATAAGGCTCATGGGGTTTGAGGGAACACTTAAAAATAATAAACTTGATTTAATTACCAAATGTGAACGGAGAGATGAGGATTAGCAGCTGATTAAAATGCTTGCAGAAAACAGTTATGATTAAGTGAATTAATCCTCCAAGAAAGCCAAGGCTGTGTCAGATAAATTTGGCTTTGGAGATTGGACCCAAACACTCAGCAAGGCTCCTCGTGGATTCATTTAGGAATCCAAAGGGATCTGACCTGCACTCACACAAAATGATAGCCTAGAGGACAAAATGAGATCTATTCCCCAGTTCCTTCCTCCAGTATTTAATAACAGATTGTAGACATTTAAGAGCCTTTGCAGCTGCAATTGCGGTGCAGAGATTTCCATAAGATATTTTATTAATTGATCCTATTTACTGACTCGCTGAGCACCTGCCCTCCAGCTTGCCCTGTTCCAGCTTTAAGAGCAACCTCAGAAAATTATTAGAAATTATCCATTTGCTATTGCCCTTGCCCTGTGTGTTCTCCACTGAGCAGACACTGCAGGGAGCTCCAGGAGAGGAATATTTCCCTGCAGCACAGCCCCTTTCCTATCTGGGATATTATTTCAGGACAGGGAGCTCGGAAGGGCTGTGTCTGAGTGCGGGAAAGGCACCCTCGTCCCTGCTCACGCTCTGGGGACAAACTGAACAGCACATTTTCATGTCTGGCACCTCTTCAGAATTTTGTGACATTTTGTCTGGTTCCCAGGTCTCAGAGATGTTTATTTTGCAAGTGCTCAAGGCTCTGCTTGTTCTTTTCTTCAGACATGAACTGACAGGACAAAATGCACAAGCCCCCGTCACCTCCTTCGGGGTCACACAAAACCACATCAGAGCTGAGGGAAGGGGCTTTATTTGTCTCATTCGGGTGATTTTGGGCACCAGCTTTTTCGTGCAGGCTCTTCTGCTGCCCATTGTGTGGAAGGGAGTCAGAAAATTCCAGAGAAAGGAGGGAATTCAGCAGCATTCCCACCATCCTGTCATGTTTTTCCCAGTCATTACGGTCCTTCCCTTCCTTTATTTCTCCTGCCTCACTTCCAGTTGCACTTGTGTTTTACTCAAAGTTCACAGTGAGGCTTTCTCTTCAGGAGACCTGGGACTGCTGTGGATTTTATCCCTCTGAAGAACCTTGTAAAACATGCCACAAATGCAGGTAGGAAACGTTATTCCCAATAAACAGCTCTCTCCCTGTCTCCTTGTGGAATCCTCGCCCTCAGTTCAGCTCTGTGTGACTCTTACCCAGGAGAAGGGTTTGCTTTTAATCTGGAACGCACAAGCCCAGCTGGCTGTGCAAGATGCCAACTCGAATCCATCGTGTGTCAGGGAGCCAAGGCAAAGGCCTGCAGAGCTGGGAGGTGCCCCAGTGGGTGCCTGGAGAAGTGGGATGGAGTTATTTGAGTGTAATTCAGAGAGTCAGACAATCAGCCCCTCTGTCACGGGCAGACAGCCCAGCTGGGAGCAACGGCCGTGGACGGCAATGGTTTAATTGCCGCTGCAGTCCCTGCTCGCAGTGTTCCAGCTCTGATTTGAGCTCCTGGGAAGCGGCTCTGCGGCCAAGTGAGAATTTGGGCTGCTTGGAGTGGCTGCATGTCAGAACAACTCAGGCCAAGAGATGCTGCAGGGTGGAACGGGGGATTAGCTTCTCAAGGAGTGGCTTTCTTGCAGTGAGAAGTCAACCCAACGTGGGCTCTACTTGGAGGGCAGAGCTCTGGGAAAGGAGTTCAGGGCAGGAAAACGGCACTCACGGCCCAGAAATCGATTCACAGCCCATTTCTCCGAGCCGGGTTTTGCACACCGTGTGATGATGCTCTTCACTGCACTGATGAGACCAAGGAGCAGAGCTCTGCCGGCCCCCCAGGCGCTGTGACTGTGCTCACACCCCACGTGTCACACCGTGCTGGCTGCTGTCCCCAGTGTGAATGTGCTCTTTGCACTTGGAATGTAAAGGAATGCACAGCAAAACCCAAATGAGCTGTTCTGGGATCACAGCTTATCAGTGGTGGTGCAGAACCCCAGGAGAAGCCTCACAGAAACCATCCGGGACGCCCCAGGTGGAATCACTGAAATCCAGAGCGACCACAGGTATTTCAGAAGAACATTCAGACCGACCCTTCCAAATGTCAGGACACAGAAAAGAACTGCCATTGGAAGTGATCATCTGTGTGGTGACACGGAGTGTCAAACTCCAGAGGCACAGAACCCCTGAGAGCATGACAAAAAGTGACATTATGAGACCCACTGGCACCCCTTCACACTGAGTTTCAACAGACATCAGGCACTTTAAGGCTTCCAACTACGAGTTACACAAGTCACCGGCATTAGAGTGACACAGCCTTTCATGCCTGACACTGTGGAGATGTCACAGGAACAGCTGTACAAGGCAGGGAGATCAAAGTTCAGCATAACTGAGAACATGTGCAATCGTATCAAAGACACAAAATAGGGCAAACCCAGGATTTCCTCAAAACAGGGAAAGTAGCACGAGAAAATGGAAGAGGAAGGACTTGCTCACATCACCCTTGGCCAGGTCCTGCACTGCCTCGAGCTGCAAAGAAAGGTGTAATAAGAGGTTAAAAGGCAAGAAATGCAGCAAAGGGACCCCTGTGAAATGCCAAACAGGGCAATAAAACACCCCCGGCCAGAAGCCCCCTGAAAGGCCAGTGTAAAAAGCCCTCTCCAAAGCAGTCCCTGCCCTCCCACACCACCCAGGCCTGCACAAAGTCCAGTCATAATTTGGTATTAAAGGCTGGGGATGAGTTATTTTGCGACTTTTCAATATGCGTTTTGGACCAGGTCTCCTGCTGCTCTAACTCACCTGCACTCCATAGAGTCACCCGTGTTTACTCTGGGAGAATAAACACCCGAGGCAGCCAGGCAGCAATGTTTGCCTTCCCACACTTGAGGGGACGCTTTCTCCCGATTCTCCTTCGTGACATTTATTTAAGTCGGAATGAATCTGGCACAATGTTTTGCCATTTTTCTCTCCCGAAGTTCAAACAGAAGCTCTCAGCTTCGGAGCACAGAATCACTGGGAGGACTCCAGGAAGGGTTTTGCTGCTTCTCTGCTCCCCCAGGCACGCTGGTGTCGTTTGGATTCAACGAGCCAGCAGCTTTGGTTCTCCTACTTGTCTGCACTTCTCCTAGGACTGTGTTTTCCATGTTCCCACGCCATGCTGAGTACCCCAATCTCAATACATCAGCATCAGTGATATTTATTTATCATCCTCAAGTGATATTTATTTATCATCTTCAAGGTCGTCCCTTGGTTGGATTTTTTTAGGCACGTGCAGAGACACAATGCCAAACACAGGGTTAAGATGTGCCCCTCCCTTCCCATCCTTCCTGCCCATCCCAGCTCCCCGAGGCTGAATCCAAAGGGGCTGAGGAGAGCACTGCCAATCCCAGCACCAGAAGGCTTTGCAGTGGATCATAGAGGACACCATAAAGCCAGGAAAAACAGCTTCCAGGAAGAGGAAGGAGAGTTACGGAGCCAGTGGAGACACAGAGATCCTCCCCTGCCCAAACCACTGCCCTGCCCATAAAGCAGGACATAACAAGGGTGTCCAACACACCTGAAGGCAGGGACAGCCTTTCTTTGACTCCCAACGTATACAATCGATGCAGAGATCAGCAAACAGGTATGAGTTGGGGTTTTTCACACTGCAGGATTTCTGCAAGCAGATCAGGAGAGGAGAATTAGCACTATTAAATGCTGCCCCTTAAGCAGGCTGAGCTCATTCACGGCCAGGCTCCAGCAATTCGGCTCAATGCCATCAATCACAGCAGCACTTGCTTTTGTATCTGTGCTAAAATCCATACACTTCCACTCTATTTTCTGCTTTATTGTATTTGAAGCCATAGTTCCATAGATCACCTGGATGTCTTTAGTGCAGCCATCATCATTTCATGAGATGGAATTACATACATAAAAATCTCTGCTCGGGCTGCACATCCACCCTGCTCACCTTCCACATGGATTTACCTGGGGGCACAAAGCTGAGGAGTCCCACCAGCCTGGAACTCTCCCCCTTTTTCTCTCTCTGTCTCCCTTTTGCCCCCCCCAGCACCAGCTGGCACTGCAGCTTTGCAGTCACATCCTGCTCTCACATTATCCCATTGCCCTCCCCAGCTCAAGGCTGAGCTGTTGCCATTCCCAACCAGCTGCTGTCTGGCTTGTCTGACAATATCCCAGTTTCCTGGCAGAACATCCATCCCAGGGTTTCCTCAATGAGGGATGTATTTCTACTCCTTATCCCTTCCCATAAGGGTGTGCACACAATGGCTGGGCACAACCAGAGAGTCTCCAAGCTCAAAGGCTTGTTTATGAAACAAACATATTGAGGGTTCATAACCCAAGACTTTAAAATATCTGAGCTTGGGGAATCCTTCGGCCCTTAACTCAAAAGCAACTTAGTGTAGATCAGCCAGTGTAATAAATGACACTGCTCTCCGTCCAGTCACTCTCTTCCCAGTGTCTTTTAACGAGAATTGGCATTGGGAGGTTCCATATGAGGGGTTTTTGTTCTCCCTGGGGTGTTCTGCTGAGGGGGGAGGATCTCACAGGGATGCTGCTTATGCCGGTGTTTGAGGAAACTGGACCCTTCAGACAATGCATCAACGTGGAGCTGTCCCCAGACAGCCCCAGCTTCAATTCATCATGCACTTTCTCAGCAAGAAAGAGTTTTCAGAACAGACAATTATGGATGAGCACAAGGAGTCAGTAATTGGGGTTAAAGATTGTGCAGGTAATTTGTTACCTACAAGCCTCTCTCCAGAGCTGATTATAATTGGAGGGATGTGAAATATTCTTGTCTCCTGAATTTATTGGCTCTTCGTTTTGCATTCGGAGAAGATTTCATTTGGGATGTACATACGGGCATGGAGGTGTAGCTGCATTCTACCTGAAACAACTGGTCTTTGGAAAAGCTGGGCCTTGTCAAAGTGAGATTCACACAAACCACAGAACGCGGGTCTAAAACAGCTTCGTAACACACCTCAATATAAGTGGTTAAAAAATCAACAGCATTTCTGTAACCCAGATCTCCCTGAGTAGTGAACAATGAAAGGTCACAGTAATTATTTCAATTTCTGCAGGAAGCACAGAGACATGGAGGGCTTGCCTGAGACTGCTCTGGGACAGAAACAGAGCTTGTGGCTTGGGAATGTCACCAGCAGGGCACTGTGCCCCTCTGGAATTCTCTCACGGAGCTCTCCCTTCCTCCCTTTCCTTTGTAAAGACAACTGTGAGCACCAGGAAGGAGCAGCACTGACAAACCCACCTTGGGCTGCTGCATCTGGGACGTGGGAACGGTGCTCCTGGAGCTGCTGCTCCCACATAATGAGGTGCTGAATTCCCTGGCTCTGCTGCCAGGGAGCTCTGCCCGTCTGTCTCCTCAGCTCCAGCGAAGGTGGTGCCAAGGCTGGGCACAGAAATGGCCCTCAGCCTCTGAGGATGAGCACAAAGCACCTGCGGGCACTTTACACCCACCTGCGGGAACCTCTGGGCACGGACAGAGGATCCCAAGCTTTTGGAATGTACCCTTTAAAGGGAGGTTGTGCTTTTCAAAATAGTTCAGGCCTACACTGCAAAGTGACAAATTGGTATTTACGTGGAGATTCCTCTCTTTTCCCACAGCCATAATTGAAAATGGACATTTCTTTCTTCTGCAGGCAGGTTCCAGATACGTTTGCTAACAACAAATCCTTGGGGCTACCAACATTTGCATCTCCTGCGAAGGCAGCTGCCAGCCAAGGCTCTGTCCCAGCCTTGCTGAAACCATCTGTAGTGCAAACAAATGCAGAAAAATCTCATTTGTGTCTACAGCTGTTCCACCACAGGGACTCACACTCTGCATTTCTTCCATAACAAACTGGCTGAGTGATTTTGGAGATCCATAATCCAGTCACTGTTACAGACCCACAGCAGATGCACCATTCAAACCCAGAGACACACCAAGATGTGTGTGTATTTATGGGAGAAAGAAGAGCATCAGTATATTACTGTGGTCCACAACTTAATGACCATTTGCCTCCCCTTCTGCTCCCCAAGGTACAATAGAACACAATTTAGAGGCTCTGTGGCTGTGGCTTTAGAGAAATTCTCCGTGTGTTCAAATTCACGGACTGCAGGCAGAGCAGAGCAACTCAGATTTGCATTTACAGGTGTCAATACATCTCCCTGATCTGAGCTCTTTGCATCTCAGTTGTGTCCATCAGGAAAATGGGAATTACAGCACATTTCTGCCTGCTGCTCTTTCTTTCCTCTTTCTCTGATTCCTTCTCCAACCTCCCACTGGAGAACCCAGTGCTCTTGCAAACTCCTCAGCATGAGAGCTTGTAGAAACAGGGTCGTTCAGCCCCAAAACCTTGGGCTTTGAGGTGCCAAAGGTGTGGCTGCCCTGGCACTCCAAAAGAACCAAGACCTTGGTGTCCTGGCACCTTTGGTCTGCCAGTTCTGGGCTGCACAGCAGAGCTTGGGACACAAAAGGATCAGGACTGGAGATTATCCAAGGGCTCAGTCAGGTTTCAGCAGAGTGGCTCGGAATATCTGTGTGTCTTAGGACACCACCAGCTCTGTGCAATACAACCTTTAAAACCCATCCAAACTTCCCTGCTCCAGCAGGGAAACACACTCCAGCATTCCAAGCCCGCCCAGAGTCAATAGTAATTACAGGAATTGATCAGGGTTGCCAATCACGAAGCGCCCAGCCCGGGGTGCTCCTTCTTGTTAAACTCCACCTTGTCAGCCCTGATTTATTCCTGGAGAACAGCATTCCATGGCCTGGGAATGCCTCCGTGCCTTGGTTTGGCTTCCTGAGCAGCCACTGGGAGCCTCCTCGGGTATTTGCTCCCCAGGGCAGGGTGTCAAGGGGTCCTGCTCACCAAATCCAGCAACAACCTCCAATGCATCCCCTCTGCAGAGCAGGTGTTGAATGAGCACCTCGGGGTACAGGGGTTTGTTGCAGGTGAGAATTGCATCTCTGTTCATACCAGCTGAGCTCTGCCAGTGAAGAGACCAGAATTCCCAGGGGAAAACTCAGCCCTGCCCTGGCAGGACTTGGTTCTTCCCTTGACTCTCCCCTGCAGCCCTCAGACAGCACGGATGGCACAACTACAGTGGTGTTTAAAACAAATCTCTGTGTGCCCCAAAGGAAGGAAGGATGGAAACGAGGGCTAAGGATGTGGGCAAAGGTACTTAAAGCACCTCCCCACGATCTCCTCTTTGGTATTTCACAACCTTGAGCTCAGGTTTGTGTTGCACCTTCATTGTCACACAGGGCTCAGTAACCTTGACTTTATCTCCCTGTTTATAAACCACATGCCTGCATTTTAAAACTGAAAATTAGGGATAACTGATCTTGGCCCCACGTAAAACTTGACCTCTGGGGATTGAACTTCCAGTCTTATTTCTTTGAATAAACTTAAGGTACATTTAAGTAGTCGCTGATCATTTACCCTCCTTTGTAATTAGATGACATTAGGAATGACTCTCCTTTGTAAGGAGATGTAATTATGGTTTCTGTGGCAGTCTGACACCCAAGGCAACCTGCCTCCCACCCCTCTGTGTTCACAAGGGGATGTTTTCCTGCCTATTCCCTCTGAGGGCTGCAGACCTTCTGGGCTCCTTTGCAATTAGCTGTAAAGGGCTGTGAAGGAGCCACAACCAGGATCATCCATAAGGACTGACCTGCCAAAGGCTCATCAAACATTCCGCAGCTCAGGATTGCTCCAGGTCGTTGTATCCATCTAAACGTGCATCTGTTTGTGTGTGTGCAAGCGCACAAAGAGGAAAAGAACTCAGCTAAAAGCCTATTCGTAACCAATTATGGAACTACTTCTTTGCAAAGCTCAAAGTGTCTTTGAGGGGAGGGTGAATGTTTCCATGGACATTTTAAACCTGTTTGCTGCAGCCTCCATGTGTTTCGCACTCGATGCAGGTAAAAGAAGTTTGGGTCTGAGAGAGCCCTTAAAGAGCAGAGTCACTTCCATGTGACACTCCCCTGCTTTAGGACACCCTCTAAGTGGATGTGAGCAGTTTTACACCAAAGGAGAGCGGTCACTCCCTTCCAAATGTGCCCAGAATGACACAAATGACAGTAATCACACCTTTATACAAGAACTAAGCACAAAAAACCCTGCTCATCTGCTCTTGCGTTGTCTCGTTCTGCCCTTATTTTGGGGCCATCTGAATACTTTTCATGTATTCAGAAGGTGCATTAATATACAGGATGAAACAGCTATTGGGATCTATCAGGGATGGGTCGTTCTTTGTTTCCTTCTCTCATGTCTTAGCAAAAGAGGCACATGAAAGGAGCTGGAAAAACAGTAATGGGAAAGGCACAAAGGCAGCAGGAAACAGGAAAGGACTGCAGGACAAGGTGGGAGCAGGGGCTGCGCAAAGCCTCGTGGAACAGCTGATAACTTGGGTGTGATACAAAGTGTGCCAGGGTTTACAAACGTATTGCATATAATTTACTTTAAGCAATGCATGATACAGATTGGACATGAATAAGAGAGGGATTTTGATTTAGTTGTGAAGATTATTGCATGAGTTCCGGACACTGATTAATCCCAGAGGTCTTTCCTGAGTGAAATCCCTCCTGTGAGGAATTTCTTCTGCTCTTGTTTGGCTGCTGCTTCTTCTGCAGAACAGGCTGGCACGATTAATCCAAACAAGAGGGATTAATTGGACAACCTTCTGTGTCCTGCAAGCAGCTCAGGGAATTGGCAAACTATTATCTGCTCAGATCCTCTCTTTCATCACATGAATCACCCTGCCTTGAGCATCACTCTATATAAACCACAAATGGAGAGGCTGCAATGTATCTCTCCTTTTTATTAATCGGGACCACTTCTCAAAATATGTACCCACTTTATTATTTTTCCCCTTCCAGTCCAATTAGTCCATGTTCTCACAGCTGATTTTTCTTTGTAATTCACTTATTTTTAATTGGTGTGGAGTTCTGAGCTGCACCAGCTTTGCAGAAATGAGGTACCTGAAGAGCAGTTGAACTGTGTCTCTTTACGCCTCTACAATTTCTCTCACTTCAGAAAAAAAACCCCAACCAGTGGTTCCTTCCGCAGGGCTGTGGATGTGGAAAGCCTTGAGGAACTGCTGGGACAGAACTAAGTGCAGTCAAGCCAAGGGGTTCAATTCTGATTTACACTCTGTAAATTTGGGGAAACGCCGGTTCCAGCGCCCTGACTGTGAAGCCCCGCGGTTGTTGCTGTGTGGGTGTGTGTTTGTGCACAGAGGCACAGCAGCTTTTTGCAATTCAGAGAGTTTTTGTTCGCTGTTCAGGAGCCCTTGGCGCAGATCCTGTGGCTGATTCCAGAAAGGCCTGGTGCAGCATTTCAGCTCTTCCCACTGACACACCAACAGGGGAAGTTCAGCCCTGTCGTCCCTTCAGTTCTGCTGTCGCTAAACTTTCCTGCCCGAGTTCCTGAGCTCTCCCCCCAAAGCCCTGCTCTCCCCTCTCATGGAATGGGCCAGGACCAGCTCTGAGCCACCACCGTGGCCATTCAACCCCATCCCTCCCAGCCCCCCAAAATCCCGTTTGCTGCTGGATTCCTTTGCCTCAGTGGGTGAAGGCTCAGCCAGCAGCATCGCCTGCACGGTGCATGTTGTGTGCGTGAATCCCACGCTGAAGAAGGATCAGCTGCCCGGAGGGAGCAGGGATGAGGAGTGCCTGGGCACATGGCCAGCCCTCCACAGGGACCACACGGTGTCTTCTGGGGCTGGCTTGGAAAAAGAGAGGAGCAGGAGGCAGAGCCCATCCCTGGGAGAAGAAAAGGGCTGTCAGAGCACGGCAGGCAGGGGGGATGTAGCTGAGGCCAGAACAAGGGGAAGTTTTGCCATCCGTCAGGAGAAGTGACCCAGGAATCACCTCCTGGCGCTGTTCCTGCAGCGGGAGCCCCTCTGGAATGGCCCCTCTGGAATGGCCCCTCTGGGCCATGAGAGCACTGGATGTGACACCTGCCCTTTCCTGTGCACACAGCCTGTTAAATGCCACGCTCTCTGGGCTGGGATTTACTCTGTTTATGGCCCTCCTTCCACCCAACCTTCCCTTATCGCAGGGGATCAATTCTGGATGTACAACAAAAGGCAACAGTGGTTTTAATAAAAACTAGGAGGAAAAGAAAGATTGATTTTGCCAATGCAGACAGGCTGTAGCAATGGAGAGAAAAGCAAGCGAGCAAACAAGAAAGAATAATATCAATAAAAAAGCACATTGGTGCCTGAACCAACCCATAGGCACATTTACAGCAGATGAAACCAACTGTGTTTCCTTAATACCCCTTGTTTCTTCTGTATTCAACAGCTCATCTAATTTAAAGGTGGGCACCTCAAATGTTCCTGAGGTTCTTCCATTTGACAAGAAACGGCTTCGGGGAAGAAGGATAGTCCTGCAAGGCCTATAAGTCTTGATGCAGAAAAGGTAATTTCTTTTGTGACCTTGTGGAAGTGTTTCGAGTTCTGTGTTATTCTGCTTTAGATAAAACCCCACACTTGGCAAAGTGCTGTCAAATGGGGTCCACTCAGAACTCTGAATTCTCTCCTTTTTTTTATTTCAGAGCACACATTAACAAAAAGGCATCGGAGTACAAAGTGGTCTAAAAAATAAATAAGAGCACTTAGAATTGTAGAGAGGGAGTAAAACTGTGACCCTTGGGAGATAAAAATGGTCTCTGTGCTCTTTAATGAAGACAGATTTCATGGCACTGGAAGGCAGATTCCCAAGAACAAGGATCTGGGATGAATATTTGTGCATACAACACCAGTGGCAGCAGTTCCAGGGTTCTCTAAAAATATTAATTAACATCATTTAAAGGGCAAAAATAAAAGGAAGCTACAGTGAATTACACCAAGACTTGGCTCATGTTTTTCTGTGCAAAGCCAATAGCTTATCCTGGATGAAATGCCAACTCGACAAATAATGTATTTTTTCAGTTTCATGACAAAATTTCAACTTTTTCTCCCCAAAAGGTGCCTAATTTAAGGCTCAACAGTTTTTTTATTGGGGCGGCATGTGGAACTGCAAATAGAACCTGAATGGAACGTGGTAAGGGTTAGGTTCTCCTCTTCTTTGCACTGCTGAGATCGGCATTAGTTCCAGTGCATTGCAAAGGAATATTCCAGAGCCCCAGCCCCGAGTTTAAAAGGGAGTGTGGCCTCTTCCCACCTGAGCACACGACTGTGATTTAGGAGTTAACTCCCTCACAAATGCACTCGATCCCGTGTTGTGCAGCAGGATGGGAGAGCAGCTTTATGGGAGACATTCAGAATTAAAATAATTGGGGAATATAAATGCAGTGAGATTCGGTCTCCGGGGCATCATCCCTTTGGTAGATACTCCACAACTACCTCCCTATTACCCAGTGACAAAATACAAACTCTGAAGGACTCCAAGCCTTTTTTAGAAAACCAGCTCGTGTAAAGCAAGGTGGGAAAAGCTAAAAGCAAAGGAATCTCTTTGTCATTCGAAGCATGGATGGCCCCTGAAGCCGGCACTGCTATTGAATTTCCAGGTGCTCCCAGGGACACGTGTGGGTCACTCCACACGCCCAGGGGTGAAGGGTGCTCCCGGCTATTGATCTCTGCACAACAAGGAGTCGTCGGAGCCACTGAAATTTGATTTTTAGGGGCTGGAAATGTGCTGAGTCATGGCTTAGTGTTACACCCGGGGACACAAAACAGAGGTGGGGGAGAGGGAAATCAAATCACGCTCAGCGCCTGCAGGATAAATGTCTTTAGAAGACATTGAACGGTCATCAAAAACTCCTCTGTGGGGAAAGGGCCCCTAAAATAAAATTTAAAAACAGTGGGAGCAGCAGAAGGAGACAAAATCATGGAAATGAAAGCCTGTTTTTTAATTAAAGTTTCTAAGACACTCATGCAGTTACAAATACATATGCAAATGACATTATCTCGAGGAGACACAATTACCTGCTTTAGAGCAGCAGTTGTTTCCAGGGGTGAATTTGGTTTATTTTCAGTCCCATTCTAGAGAGGGTTTGTGAGCTCAGCCCTCTCTGCTGCGACAGAGAGATGAAGGTGTTGGGCAATTTGCAAATTCGGGCCAAAGAGGGCCAATAATTGATGGCAACACACGAAGGACTCGCTGGGGTAGGGCTGGGAGAGCCGCTCCCAGGGCGCATCCACTGAGCCACAAGGGAGACACATTTCAACCCAAAGGAGCACAAGGAAGCTGTGAAAGCACTTGATGTTTGGGATAAAAGCTGCAGGAAATCCCACACACCGGACTGGCTGCAAAGCCAACAGTTGCCAGTGCTCTGGGGCTGCACAAAACCTGGCCAACGCCACCCGCCAAAGGGCTCAGGGGCTGAACACCCATCACCGAGGGAGCGGGGGACAAGGGGCACCATCACAGGGGTGGGGGGTTTGTAGGGAAAACTCTGGATTTCGGGGCGCAGAGGTGGATAAGCAGCTCTAAATAGACATGGAGATGTATATATATGTACATGCAGGTGTGTAGCATGTTCGTCTGGGTGCACAGAGCCTCTCCCAGCTGTGAATCCAACACCGCTCCCCTCGGCAAAACCCCGGGGCTGTGGGAGGCAGAGCTGGCGAATGCAGGGCCCGCCCGATGCTCAACGAGACCCGGGTTTATGTGGCAACGAAGCTGTTCTTTCCCTTCATAAATTGAAAAATTCGCATAGTTTTTTAAAATGGAAAAGCACAAATCTGATTCTTCATTATTTACTCATTGCTTTTGTTTTCTTCCCAGAGCTGGGGTAGGGTGTATAAATACTTCATGAGAACCTTATTTATATAGTCTCAAATAAAGTGAAGCTTCAAACCCAAAAATATTAACTCTGGGCTCCTCTGGAACAGTAATTGGTTGCCTGTAAGTATAAAAGTTAGTTGAAAAGTATATAAATATATCATAAGATACAATTTCAGTTAAAATGAAAAATTTAGATTTTAAAAGTTGAAGACAAGCAGCCTAAGAAAAGCAATAAGCCCAGACACGTCTGAGAATAACAAAATGTTGGCTTAGCTTTGAGCCAGGAAAACTGACAAACGGGATCGGGGTCTGAGTAACGTTGGGGGTGACAGAGCAGGCTGGTTTTATTGGGGATGATGCTGCTGTTGTGATTATGCTTTAGTGCAGGGACCACGAGGACACCGTGTAAATTAAGTTCTATTAATTAGCTGCTGCATCTCACCCTGGAGATGGCATCACCTCAGAAGCTGCAGCATGGAAAGTAATTAATGCCAGCCAGGCTTGGGTGGCAACTCTGGGGGTGCCGCTTCCATCCCCCAGGTCATCTGACCGAGCTCACACCCCCACTTAGATCTCTGCCTTCCAGGGGCAAAGGAAAACCCCTCGAGGCTGGGTGGTGACACAGCTCCACCAGGATGCTCCCCCTGGGCTGGGGAAGAGAGGAGGGAGGGAAGTTCAGAGGACTGGCCAGGAACACAGAAGCCCAACCTTCCAACAGCAACCCCTCGGACTGTGGGTGCTGGAACTCGCTCCCAGGTCCACTGTTAACTCTGAGCAAGACAACCCCCCACCTTTGGCTGCATTTCACCGAGTCACAGAGTGATTTGGGTTGGAAGGGACCTTAAAATCATCTCATCCCACCCCCTGCCATGGGCAGGGACACCTTCCACCAGCCCAGGTTGCTCCAGCCTGGCCTTGGGCACTTCCAAGGAAGGGGCAGCCACAGGTCCTCTGGGCAACCTGTTCTCAGAATAAAATGTCAGTGATGGGCCTGAGAGAAATCCCCAGCCCAGAGCCAGGAATCCCACCCAGGGGCTCCCCTGCATCCCCAAACCAAAGGCCACTCCAGGGGGCTCAGCCGCACTGGTTCCAGTTGGAAGGAGCAGCCAAATGGCCTTGGGTTGACTCTGTATCTGTCCTAGAAAAGAGAGTATTTATGTCCATTCTGTGGCATCACAACCCCCACACAACTCCACCAGCTCGGTTCATTCCTGGCAGTGACACAACGACCACAGCTCTGTTTAGCTGCAAAAACACATTAAGCAGCCAAGGGGTGGGTGCTGGCGTATTTGTCTCCTGCTAAATAATGATGAAATAAAGCCTTTTCTTTGGTAGCACAAAGACAGTACCTTGGACAGCGAACACGGCTCAGAGTAAACACAAACCCCACGGGATTGTTACAGCCCGTTCCACCATCCTTCTGCCCAATGCCCTGTTCCCTTTGACACCTCACTGTTCACACTTAAACATTTTAGTAACAACTGCTGACTTTTCCATTGTCCTCTGCGCGACGGCACCACAAGCCCAGCTCCTCCTACTCCTTGTTTTCCCCGGCTCAGATGATCGATCTTGCTCTTCCAGGGGTCACTCAGAGCCCACCACGGCAACCTCTCGAGCTCCAAAGGGCTTTGTAGGAAGAAATCCCACGTATTGATCTGCGCAGCCCCGAGAGCCGCAGCTTTCCCGGGTGGTTTTCCAAGGGACAGGGAACAGACCGACGCTGAAGGTGTTTGTGGACAGGCTGCTGCTCCGGCAACTCAAAATTTTCAGCCACAATTTTGCATCATTTCCTCTTGAGGTTATTCCCCTGCAGGAGGAAACGCTGCTCTGCTCCTTCTGGAAAAGCAGTTGTTTATAAACATATCAATAAACCACTAAGGAAAATTAAACGGGCAAACCTTTGTTATTTTGCTGCCTCCTGGGAAACAAAAAGAAGAAGTTTACTCCTTCCTGTCTGTTTCTCTGGCGAAAGTGTAGGACAGAGTGGTAAAGCTGCCAGCATTTGCTTAAGCCTCGGTTTTGCCATTGATTCTCTTCACGCAGCTGAGTTGACAGGAGAGCAACACAAGTTTCTCAGAGAGACACGAGCGTGAGAGGAAGAAACTGCATCAGACACCTTCTCCTCCTTCAGGCGTCACAATTCATACCCATCCAGGGGCCAGAACACACCTGCCCTTGCACCTCTCTTACTGAAATGGTGTCATCTTCACGCCTGGGGTCGAGCCCTTTGCACTGAGTTTCCCTTTGCGTTGTAAGACGGGGTTAAAGACATTGCCATGTTTTGTCTCCAAACAGCCCCGCTGTGGATTTCTCTCCCCTGAGATCCTCTGAGCTGATCTCCTTTACACCCTGCCTCCTTGGGAACAACCGGAATCACTTAATTCAATTAGCTCGGCTGTAACTGCTCTCCTTTAAAAATTCAGTTGGCTGGAATAATGCAGTAAGTGGGTGTAAATTACTGAATTCCTATTTTAATTTGTTTTCTTAAATTTGCAGCGTTCCCTCCCAACCCCCCAACAAAAAAGCCAAAAAACAAAAACCAACAAGAAAAGAACAAACAACAACCAAACCCCAGGTAGGCACTGGGGCTGTTAATAATTGCGGAAGCATTTGTAAAGCCTTAGCAAATGAACAGGCAAGTGACACATGAATAAAACATCTGAAAGAGTCTCTGTGTGACAGAGCCCAGCGTTGGGAAGGGAGGGTAAAACACGCAGGGGTTATTTTGGGGCAGAGTGTGTGCAGTGCACAGATAAGGTTGAGGACCTTGGCTGGGTTTGTGTGTGAGTTTAGGGAAGGTGGCGTGGAGAGAACTTCAGCAGGGACTCACCTGAGCATCCTTCCCCAGGTATGGTGCTCAGCCCTTCAGGATCAGCCCCCAGCATGGACTTTCCGCACCATTCTCTGGCTCTTATTGCCATGATTTACTCCTCGGGTTTTACTGGAGCAGTGTGATGGTGCCAGTAGTATTTCATTGTTATGATTAAGCCAATAGTATTTCATTGATATTGGGATGCCAATGGTGTTTCATTATTATTTCACTAATCCTCTGACAGTGCCACACAGACACAAATCTCTCACACTGCAGCGAGTGGCAAAGGCACAATGCAAGTGCTGCATGCATGAAATGAAGGATGTCTGGAATTGACAACCCAGATTTCACTTATTATCCTACAAAACACTGAGTTTGCCCCTGTGGAGAGAGGGGAACTTCCTTGCTCCTCCCATGCAAAAAGAATAAAGGGACTTTTCGCTGCATCAGAGTCTAAACAAAAAGAGTAGAGGCTGCAGCAGCTCTCAAGCAATGGCATTAAGATTTCATCACACTGTCAATGAGAGAAGATGTCATTAATTTGTTTTACCTGTCTCAGCTCACACTAGACAAACATAAGGGGGATTTAGTGGAGAATATTAAATGTGGAGCTTTAGAAGGAAATACTGCACAGTGTCAGCCAGGCTAGTTGATACAGACAGGAGTCAATCAAAACTGCAACTTCCAAACTCCCCCGCTCCCAAGGCAGGGGGAGGATGGGTCTGAAATGCACGTTCAAGGCAGGGAACCAGTGGTTTTATCTTAGAGTTATGATGTTACACGAGTAAATATAAAGGCATCTTCCGCCTGACTTTTTAAAGATGGACAGCAGTGATCTTTAGGTGGAGCCTGCGGAGCCTGAAAAAAGCCTTGTGAGACCCACACACACAGCTCACAGCACAGAGTTATCAGTTCTGCTTCCTCCCAAGGGTCCCCAGAACCCACAAGGTGCTGCTCCCACCCCACCCCAGTTCCCTTCCTTCCCCTCTGCATTCCCATTTGCAGTTATTGATTCCCCATAGCTCCCAATTCCAGCGCTCCCCCCGCGCCTTCCCTGGGAACGTTGCTGGGTAACAAAGGTTTAACAGAGCGACAGCAGAAATAATCACTGGTTTGACAACCCGTGTCTTTCAGGGGGGGCAGGAGGGCTCATTCTGAGAGGGATTTGCCAAGGGAAGGGGGTTGTGGGGAGGGAAGAGGGGGAGAACCCACAGAACCTTCATGCAGTTTTGATCACAAGTCAGAATCCGTGTTCAGCTGCCAAAGGCACCGTTAGGGAGAGTTCCCACAAAGGAATTAAAGGGTGGAAGAAGAAAAGACTCTCCCCTGCTCAGGAATGTTTGTACATTTTAAATGGCAGTTTGAAATGTGATGCACAAATGCTTGACTGAGTCTGGGATTGTTATTTTTTTTACTGCAGCTCTGCTACAAAGAGGCTGGTGAGGAGAATGTCCCGATGATCCTGTCATTAGAGTCACCAGAACTCAAAATTAAAGACTTGTCATTCTAATAAAGACAGCCAGAGAGAGGATAATAAATATATAACACTCAGTTCTGCCACTTGAAGCACTTAAATACATCTTTCATGGAGATTTTATTGTTTAATAGGCAGCTGGGGGGACGGTTTATGCATCATTAAACAAGCAGATCCTGACCATTTTCTTAACTGGGCTGACTGAAGCGATTCCCAGTTCTGACACGGAACTGATTAGAGCAGACAGGTAACTGCAGGTCCGGGTTCAGAGGAAGGAACTGAAGGTCCACAAAGTGACTGCGAGGAAATCTTTCTCCTCATTTTGCTGTAGTCACGGGTCTTGCCAAGCTTTGCAATATTGCACAGGATCTCCAAGGCACGAGCAGAGTAAGAGGCAGAGTTAATGAGTGGGATGATGACATTGCTCTGGTTGTGTGATGGCACAAGGAGCTGATTTGCTCTGATAAATCCTGGATGTTACTGTCACACAAAGGAATGCTGCAATAATCCCGAGGAACTCCTTGGTAAAGGAATGGCATTATGGGTTATATTAATACATCTCAGCAGCACAGTTGCCTAAAGAAGCTTTTGAAAACTTCATGGTGGTTGTTGAAACTGCTCAGGAATTCCAGGATTGCATCCAGGGAACAGAGCCCTGAGCATCTCAGCCCCCGCTGATGCGGAGTGAACTTTATCACCCAGAACCCTCTGTGTGCTCTCTGGATGCTGCTGGGTTTGGACTCCCCTTTGAGCCCAGAGAAGGCTGTGCTTTGGAAGGGAATCGCCTGATCATCCCCCTTCCCTACACTTCAGCTAATGAGTGTCTGAACCACACTGGCCACAAAAACACCCCGGGCCACTGGGGGGAAGGCGCAGTTTCCAGATCCAGGAAGGCTGGAGTTATGATCCAGACAGCCTGTAATTGTGTAATATGGACCAGCAATGCCATGAGATAGCTCCCTGTAAACCAGACCGGTTTGGGATGAGCTGCCTTTCTCGTTAAAGGATGCAGGTACCAACAAATACACCAGCTCTGCATGTGAGTCATTCTTTAAAAAAGCGTGATTTGTGCAGGGCTGGAAGGAGAGCAGTTCCCTGTGCCTCAGCCCCACACACAGAGCTTGATGCCACGTCCAGTGATCCCACCAACACCCTGAATTTCTCTGCATTCACCCCCATATCACTGAGCAAACTGCAGCCCCAGACCTGATCCTGCCTGCAGCCCCTCTAGGACGTGATTCCTTCTCCAGCAGTTTCTCAATGAGCATTTACCAAATGCAATATTTCACCATTAGCAGCCGTCCTGCTGCATATTCAGAGAGACAGGGAGCAGGTGTAAATCTCTGCTTTCATCTCCATCAATATTTCTGTCCCTGTCCGTCTCTTTAATTGCTATTGACTGCAGAAGGTATTTTTTCATTGAGGCAGGAGGTAAAGTGATATTGATCACTGTAAATGAACTTTTCTGTGGTCTGAGTCAATTGAGAAGGTGCAGAGAGGAAACTGCAAGAATGTTTACCTTGAACATGAGTAAAATTGCTCTTTGGAAAGACTCTGCTTGACTGAAGGGCTCTGTGAAGTAAAATCACACTTCTCCTGTTTAATGCAGAAAAGCCAAGCTGCTGTGACTTTGGACGGGATGAAAATCAGCTTCATTTGCTCGTTGTGCTGAAATAGAGGAGAAGGAAATTTGAACAAAAACAGATTTAACTTTTAATCCCTCACATAAGGAGCTTTTGCCATGTAATTTTTTTATCACAGATTTGTATTCCATTCTGGGAAATGGGAAATAACGGCAAGAAAACAAAGAAATCCCTATCAGCAACTTGCTTGATTTCATACATTTGCTGGGACCTGGTGCCACATCCAGCTGCGTCTGTGAGTGAAGAGGTGTGAGGATGTGGCACCTGCCACAGTCCATCTGTGCCTCGGGAATATTTGGGATGCTGGGAACGCTGCTCCCCATTTCAATGCACCTGAAATGCCACATCACTCCCCTCACTGCTGCCCCAGAGCCTTATTCGTTTAAGCTTTTTGGAAACTGAAACATGGCACTCCTCGGATCAAAAGGAACAGGAAACAGGAGTTTATGTAACAGCACCATCCAGCCACGCCAGGTGAGGGCTTTGTCCTGCTTTGTGCTGCACAAACTCACAATCAAAGCTTCCAGAGAGACAGACAGACAGAAGGAAGGAAGCAAAGTGTCTTCTCCCTTTTCCACCTCAGCTGAAGTCAATAGGGACAGTGACAACTTAGTGTGCTTTGCCGTGCCCGAGCCCCTCCATCTGCGTGTGCAGCTGCCCAGATGTGTCCACAGCTGGCCGTGCCCTCAGGGGGCAAACCAGAGGTTTCAGGGGGGCACAGGATCCTTCTTACCTCCCAAGCTTAGCTCGGGAAGGACCCAGAGGTTCCCTCTTCACGCATTTAATGAAGTCTCCCCTGTCTTGACCTGCACCAACACACTCTCAAACACTCCTCGCAGCTTCCCCCCCTCCCTCGGGTGCTGTTTGGGAAGACACCGATTTCATCCAGGGCTCGCAGTCCCCTCACTTGTTTATCCCAGAGAATGTTTGGAATAGCACCTGTTTGCTTCCTGCTGCATCTCTGCCCTTCCCTGCGGGATCCAGGGGCCGGGTGCGGGAGTGGGGAAAACACGGCATTATTACGGCCCCCGCTTCTGTATTAATGAGCTGCAAAACAATCATTGAGGCGATGGGATTATTCCCTCTAATTAATCAAATCCTCCCATTCCTCCCGCATTGCGTGAGCTGACATGTGCCAAGGCAGTACGAGCTGACACACCGTGCAATTCATTCCATTCCCAGCTCCGACGGCAACTCTTTTGTGTATCTCCCCCAGTGCTGAGCGGAGAACAATAAACCAATAATCAACACAACTGTCAGTCAAGGCTTGAATTACCCTTTTCAGGTAAACTAAGCACTAATGAGAACAGTCACCCTCGAGTTTTTTGCAGAGTTCTCCTTCAGAACTCTGATGCACAAAGCTCTGGAAGAAGGGCTGACTTGAATAACTTCTCCAAGGAATACTTAAGTAGTGCCTGAACACACTGTTAGCAGAGCAGATCTATTTGTTGTCGAATTTGAACCTTCCACAGGCAGCAGATCAGCAGCAGAACCAGAAGCCACCAGCTCTCCCTGCCTGGCACCACCAGCCAGGGAGCAAAGCCCGGGCGTGAATTCTCATTCTCATGAAGAGCCTGTGGTGAACACACCTCTAAGAAGTGTAATCAGGAACTCCTGAGGCTTCCCAGCTCCTCTCCCCTCTGCAATGCTGACATCACACTGGAACAAGGGGTTTTTCAAGCCTCTTCACTGCTCGCTGTCTCAACTTTGTGGGGAGCAAAACCAGGGAGAAAAAAAGGACAACCCCTCCCTTATTTTCCAAGTGGTGGTAGCTGGGGGGAATCATCACCTGAGCTTCACACCGAGATTATGGAGAAGCAGGTGCCTCCCTTCCCCTGATGGGTTGCAGTCCACCTTGCCTGGGCTCCTGTATTTACATTCAATAATATTCTCCTTCCAGAGGCTCCGCGGAGACTTTTTTTTATGGAAACATCAATAGTTTCCACCTCTCTCTGGACTCATTTAGTGTGTTTACAAAACACCATCAAATGTCTGTATCTCATCTGTGATGCGTTTCCTGACATTTAATTATTGTTCCTTAAATTGCTTGTCTGAAGACAAGAAAAAGTGTAACGAGATTTTAAGAATATTGGTGACATTATAAATATTTTGCACTTCGTGTTTATGAAACTCCTCAGAGCTGTTAAAGAAAACCTGCCCAGAAAACCCTGCAAATGCACCTCTGGAATGTTTGCTGGAGGGTGGAGGGTCCATAAAGAGGCTTGGAGGTGGATTTCTATGGAATGTACTAATCATGTAATTATATTTCATCTGCCTTTCATCCAAGTGGATCTTCCTGCCCTGGGAAGATGATGCCTTGACCTCCCCAGCCTCTTTGCTCCTCCTGTGCTCTTTTACCACTGCAGAATGAGAGACAAACGAGACGCTTGTACATAAATATAAGTCCTTAAAAAAAAGATAAAAAGACCAAAGCCTGTTTTCTCCATTGCTTTCCTAAACTGGAAAATGCAGAATTCTATTCTGGTCTTTAGCAAGCCTGAGTTTGCACCGGGAAAACTGTGGATCAGCAGTTTGGGCACAAGTGATGGAGCCAGAAGTCCAGGCTGTGACCCGGGTGGGAAACAGCTTTCCTTGCTGAGGATGATAGGAGGTTATCCTGGAGGGAGGGAGCAGAATGACATCCTAATTTGGAAATAGGGGAAATTAAAGGGTCTCTGGGAAGCAGCAACTGCTACTGGTGGTGCCATCAACTCACATGAAAACTGTGGTGGAATTTTCAATGAGGGAAAACGGAGCTGGAGTGAAATTCATCTTTTTTTCATAAAGACCAAAAAATTCACACTGGGTGTAAATAATAACCAAATCCAACATTTAGCACGTGGCAGAGCCATTTAGAAGTGCGTTGTTAATGTTCTCAGCTGAACCCAGAGCCACCAGAGCAAGGGAAGCAGCTACACAAAGGTACTGTCTGGGAGTTGCCTTTTTGGGAATCAAAGCCCAGGATAAAATACTGGATATTTTCTTCCCTTCTGTCCTTCCTACATTCATCAAGGGCTGCAGCCTGGGTATAAAGAACCAGCCTTCAGGGCATCATTATACAAGGAAAATCAAATATGAGGAAAAGCAGTTTGCAGGGCTTTTTTATTTGACTATCATTAAGTGAAGTGAGAGTGAAAGATGTAAATAACTTGACTAATTTATAATCGCTATGAGAATTCAGTGCTGGAAGGAAGATTCCTTTGAAAGTGTGATGTCAATTTATGTTTTGAGTCCAATATTAGTGGGTTTGATTATTCCTAGAAGGGCAGAGACACCAGCTGGTTTGTAAACATGAAACCTCCCCAGCACATCGATAAAACCAGGATTAAGCTCACCTTGTGCAACTGAGGCTCCAGCTCTGCGTGAGCTTCAATCGCTCCTCAAAGTCCTCCCTTCAAAATATTGCACTTGCAATGATATTTGCTCTTCTGTGAGATCTTTCATCTGAGATCTGAAAGTGCTTTGCAGGCACTCATTAATTAAGCCTCAGCCTGCACCGGGGAATTGGGAAGGTCTTTACAGCCCTTTCCTGGAGCAGTTAAATGGTTTGTTCAGCCACACCAGCCCGTCCCTTGGCATTGACTCCCAGGCTGTGGCCCCACGAACCCCCAGGGTGGGTTTTGTTTGGAGCAGTTGGGACTAACCCAGGGTTTGTGCCAGCTTTGTGACATTGGCAGGAGGACTGATCGCCCCTGATCCAGCGGGGATTGGTTTGGGCACACAGGGAAGCACCTTCTCCCACGGAACAGAAGGTTCCCTGCAAGTCAAGGCTCTGCTTTCATTTCCCTCTGCTGAGCTTTACAGAGCCAGGAGGCAGGAGCAGGCAGGGAAGGGCTGGGCTGGATCCACAGCGCCTCAAATCCATGGAAATATCCATTTCAAAAGGCACAGTGCACAGATAGAAGAGATTCCCACATGGACCCCACACAGGAGTTGAGGGAAAGCACCCGGAGTTCACATCCCTGTTGTTTTATCACACAGAGTTTGGGTGATGCGTCTGTTAATGTGGGTACCACCTTTTCCTGCAGCAAAGCACAAAAGCAAATTAAGCTGCCAGAGGAGTTTAGCGAACCTTGCACCACCCGGGTTTTCCATGTCCCACCTCAGATCAGGCTTTTCTCCTCCAAGTCAGCAAGTCTTTTATCCCAAACTTTGCAATGTGACTCCAGACACACTAACAAGTTCCAACTGATCTGCTGGAATTAGTGCAACATGTTGGACATGCAAATCTGGCTTTCAAAGGTTTACTTTTTGCTTTAATCACCAGCATTAAAAGGACCCAGTGTTTCCCTTTCATCTGGCAGCAAATTAATTATAAAAGCTATACAGCAATATTAATATTGTCTTACTGGAGATCAATGGGTTTATTACCTTTGATTCTAATATTATGCACTTGATGACAAAACCTATATACGAATCTCCAGAAATTTCAGGGTGGTAGACTCAGGTAAAGATTTAAATAGAAATGTTTTATCTTTTAAACTGTTGACTCAGTGTAAAGTCGAAAAATACAACCAACTTTGGTTCCTTGTCAGGGAAAAAATGTCAAAGGACCCAAAATATCCATTTATGGGGGGTTTTGTCTTGCTTTTAGAACCAAAAGAAGGGAAAGCTCCTGTGGAGTGGATACCTCCCCAGCAGAGGCTATTTTGGATCTCTAAGTCACACATTCACCTGGATTTTAACATTCCAGGAGCAAAGGTAAAGGCTTCAAGGACTCTCCTGAGTTCCATCTGCTCTTTTAGCTCAGCACAGCCCTTCAGCCTCGTTTCCCACATCTGGCAGCTCCACCACGACTTACCAGAGTCTCCTGATAAGCCCACCCCAGGCACATCTGGAAGGGCTGTTGCCGAGCAGGGAGCAGAACTCAAACATCTGCCCCTTCACACCTTTGGCAAGGAAGTGACTCAGCTCTGCAGGGGTAAAATGGGAGCAATGAGTGATCTTACTTGTACCTCAAGTGAGTCATTTCTCCCCAGCGACCATCCTGAGTCCATTCCAGGTGTGTATCTACACACACTCCCCAGTGTGAGTCCTCCTGGCCAGGGAACTGTCCACTCTGCGACTTGCCCCCTGCTCTGCCCCTCTGTTCACACACCATTCCTGAGCCCAAACCCGCTGCAAAGAGCATCTGTTGTCCTTGGAGCTTAATTCTCCTTTCCAGGGGGGTGGGAGGGCTCAGGGCTGGCATCAGGCTAGAAGTGGAATCATGAAATCTTTTGTTGTCACCCCCTTGTGATGCGACTTTAATGAGCTTTTTGTGCACACTGGTGCAGCGACAAAGCTGGGCTGTTGGACTGTGCAGCTCCTGATCTCGCCGTGGGAGCTTCTCCCTTTGATGGGACTGTTGGAAGCACTTTGAGTTGTAGTGACAGCTTTAATGTTCCGGCTCTGGAGAGCTCTGCTCATACATGTCTGATGAAAGCTCCTCATTTTGTGGTGATAAAGGCAAACACTGTACTCAGGGCACTCCAATTACTCATCTGAGTGCTGGGGACGGCCTGGTAAACTAAGCCCCCCTCCCCTTCTTCGTTTCATTACTATTTTGTTCTTAACAAGATCGAGATTAAATTGAATGCTCCACATCAAGGCAGAGAAAATGACTGTTTTAGTGCACCTTGAGCCATGGCTTTAGTAAAACATGATTATGGGAGTGTTTCATCTGCTGCAGAGAGGGAAATCAACGGGGGAGTAAATTGTTTCCCTTGGCTAATGGAAGCACATGTGCAATTCATGGCTGTTGGATCACTTTGCTCATCGTCGCTTCTGGAAGAGCAAACAAAAATAGCAATACATATATATATAAATTAATACGTACATTAATAAAAGGCACCTTCCAGATTAATAAAAATCCTCTCAGATCATGTATGCTGCTGCCCATTACTCCGAGTCCCTCCTGTGTGCACTGCATTTCCAGACCGGGCTGCCACCTTTTCCCTCCTCACAGATCCTCACCTGGGGCCTCACGTGGACACTGTTGGGCACTGGGGGGACAGGGGGTGACAAAACCATTCTGGAGCTGAAGGGCTCACCAAACACAGGACCCCGGACCCTGGCTGGGTGCAGGACGTGCAAAAAGGGGAGGCGTTTCAGGAGAGGGAATTCTGACAAGGTGACGATGTGACCTGAACGTGTTTTGGCTCTGCAGACTTTCACAGAGAGCTCTTGTCATACAGAAGAGTCAAAGGAGGAAAATAAAGGGAAGGTATTCCCAAGAAAACGTGGCCATGTTATGGCTTGGATTTGGAAAATAAAGGGTAATAAATGACATGCAATATACGTATTTGCTAATGGCCTGACTAATCATACGTATTCATTTGCCTCCAGTCTCATTTCCAGTTTTCACTCACAGAATATCGCTGTGCCCCTTGCTCTGCCAGGTCTCCCAAGGCCCTCTATTTCTTTTCACCTCACTGGTGTAAAAAATCTTTGATTTTCTTTGATTTTCTCTGTTAATGAACTTGCAATATCTAAGATTCGCAGGATTGTAACTCATCTCTGCTGATTCACCTATCCCGTTAATCTCAGTCATGGCTGGACTGGTTTGACAAAGCGCTTCCTAAAAGCTAATCAAGACTCTGGGCTGGGAGGTTGTACTTCTTTAAATCCCTGCGTGGTCTCACTTCTCTGCCTTTGCTCCTGACTCGGATCAGTTCAAGGTAAACACAACTCCCTGAGCTGCCCGAGGATTATTTATCGCTCCCACGTCACAGCCGTGCGCTGGACACGGCGGTGACGAACGAGCAGAAACCAGGGAACATCGTTCCCATTGTACTCCCTCGCCTATTAAACACGAGATTCTTATCAGCACCCGCCCCCAGAACAAGCGAAGGCTCAGGTGTCACCAGTGCCGTGTGCTTTTGTGATCCCACCTGCAGAACAAGCCTTGGAACCCGTTTCCTGGGTCACGATTTCCCAGGTGTGTCGAACTGAAGAGGTGCCAGAAGCCTTTCACAAACCACCTCCAAAGGATTCTTGACTCTGAATTCTGCACCCGTGTCCTGTGTCTGGTGGGACTGATATTTGCCAGAAATCTGAAGCTAAAGGTGAACTCTTTCCTGTCTTACCTTTTTTAAACCACCTTTAACACAGAGCTTTTTTTCTCTCCGCAGAATCACAGGACACCCTGGAAGGGACACACCAGGACCACCGGCTCCTGGCTCAGGAACGGCACCTCTCCCTGGGCTTTGTTCCACTGCAAACCCAAAGTCACTGAAGTGATTTGGAGCCCGAAGCTCTGGACATGAGTCTCGTGTCCCTCACTTTGGTGCAGCCCAGATTTCACACAAGCACTTTGGATGCTGATACAGGAACGTCTCGTCTTTACCCACGGGTGAGGAAAAAGCCTGACATTCACCCTTCAAACCTCCCTTCTGCATCTCCCACTTTGGGATCACGGAGAGCACAGACTCATTTCACTCTTCAAGAGGAGACACTTTATCTGAAATTGAATCCCTGGTGCTGGATTACTGGAGATACTCCACGGCTTTTGCACACAAATATATCCGTGTCTGTTCACCGTAAATAAACGTGGGCACTTCAGGCACAGAGCGAGAGAACGGCACAAAGTCAGGCAAAAGTCAGTCAGGTGGTTACTTCAGAAAATAAAAAGAGTTTTAAAATACACAGGAAATTAGAAACGTGAGATATCAAATGTCAGGGTTGGTTACAATCTTCCCGAGGATGCCGGGTTTGTTCCTGAAGCCCGTTGGCTGGAGTGGCTCTTTGTGTGGAACCTGCAGGTTGCCGTGTTGATCCCAATGGAAACATTCCAAGGGAATCACCTGTCTGCCTCTTCTGGGAGAGAGCTTGTTCTCCCTCCCTTTATTCAAGCGTGCTCTGGAAGCACAAGTGGGACACAAACGCTGTCATTTCCAAATCAAACACACCTCAGCTGCAGCCCAGGCACACGGAATCCTGCAGCTGGAGCTTCCATTCTGGAAATATTTGTTATTCCTTGTGCTGCAGGTCTCAGGGACTTACTGGGAGTGTCCTGCCCAGCTCCAGACACGGGCAGGAAAAGCTGGCAGAGCACGGCCAAGGAGGAGCTGAGCACTCCTGATGTTTCCCTGGAGAGTGTCTGGGTGAGTCCATTGAGGGATTTGCTGTGAAATACTTTGTTCCTTGGCAAGATCCTTTATAAAGAGAACTGCTCCTCAAGACGCAGCCAAGAGCTCAGGGTGTGCCAGGCTCGGGAAGCCCCAGCAGCACCTGGAAGGCGGAGGAAATCAAAGGAGACCAAAGGAGTTGCAAGTGGGAGAACTCCACTTCAGCTGGGAAATTTGGAGAACTTTTCACCCTCTCAGCTGCCTGTGTTCTTTTCTTTCTGTGGATAAGGGATGGAACTTCATAAACGCCCTGAATGTTACAGCCCAGATTTGGGATGGACCCAAAGGAAGCCCTCCCAACACGCCAGCACATCATCACTCCACCAACTGTATCTCTCATCCAAATCCTTCCTGCTTAAGGCTACTAAAACCCCCCAACCAACCTAAAACTACCAGGTTTCCAATATTCCCTTTTGCAGTAGCTGAAACCAGAACCAGTCCCAGCACAGGATGAGAGAGGCAATGTGATTTTATTTAATTTCCATTTTTTATAGTGCTCCAGGGGTTTTTTATTTGCCTTTTTTTTGTTTTGTTTTTTTGGGTTTCGGTTTGTTGTTTTTTTTGCATAGCCTCTCTAAATTGGATGCTCATCATGTTTTATTTCTGGCTCTGCTGCCCTGGAAACCTCCATGATAAGCAATATAGTGCTGCTCAACTTTCTCCGGGAAAGAGCGGGATACAATTTTCTTTTCTTCTTTCCTTGTTATGTTGTACTATAAGAACAATAATATTCCTTCCTTTGTAGCATAATTAAAATAAACTGCTGTGCTGTGGCATTTAGTCAATTGGAGCAGTCGTTTATTGCCTCATATGCAACAAATCCTCAGAGATTACAGCTTAGAGCACTTATGAATTTCCCCTTTCATACTCTTTGAAGGAGCACGGAGGTGCAGCAGCAGCTGATCCATAACCCACCACCCTCCCGTGGATCCGCCACACATTCCCAATGTTCCAGTGCCAGGAAAGGAGGCACCTCATTAATTCCCTGGGGTTGCACAGGCTTAAAATGCACAGGAAGGAAGATAATGCTTCAGATCCCGTTGGCTGGGACTGTGTGTTGTCCGTGTGTGAACCCTGGGGGCAGCTTTGCTTCTGCAGGGCAGGAAGGGACCAGGAATGGCTCCTGAGGTTCCAGGGAACGCCCGGGCACAACAGGGGTCAGAGAGGGGGAAACCACCCACACAGAACAACGCCAGTCCTACTGAAAAATGTGTCATCCCAAAACACTCCTGCTAGATCCAATGTCGGTGCTCCATGCAGGCCTTCCTGAGGAACAGGATTTAGGTCCTAATCATGGCTTTTGCATCAGCCTCTCACCCGACCATGACATCCCAAAAACGTTCAGGTACTTGAGAATCACAGAGTTATTTAGGTTGGAAAAGCCCTCCAAAGTCATGGAGCCCACCCTGTGCCCGACGCCCGCCTTGTCCCCCAGCCCAGAGCACTCAGTGCCACGGCCAGTCCTGCCTTGGGCACCTCCAGGGATGGGCACTCCAACCCTCCCTGGGCAGCCCCTTCCAAAGCATGACCACCCTTTCCATGGAGAAATTCCTGCAGAGAAGAAAATGTTGCTTGAGATCTCGTTGCTCTTTCCCAGTTCCCTGAGCAGGTTCAGGTCTGTATTACCACCACAACTTTTGAGAAACCCATTTCTCTACCTGCCTATTAGGCACATAAAGCACTTTGGAAAATGTGGGGTCCTCTCTGAGGACTCCTGCCACGCAGACGGCAAAGAAACCCAATTCCACCCCTTGGCACCGCAGGGGGTTGTGAGAATAACCATAATTAAGCAGGAGCCACCTGAATCCTGCAGCCGTGGATGTGCCATTAGTGCTGCGTGGAGTCCAGGCACCAAGCAGCCGTCAGCAGATCAAACACGCAGATCGGGACTCAGAAGGAATATATAATTATATTACCTGATTAACATGAAAGGTAAAGCCGACTACGTGTCATTAAATGTATCGGGTGGAGAGAATTCGTGGGCCACAGGCTCGGTGTGAGAGAACCCCCCTGAGCTCTGCAGGGAACGGCCAGGCAGAGCCAGCAGGGACACGACGCAGTCACCTTTCAGACCCCAGCCCCATTTTGGGGGAGAATAAGGTGAATTCAGTAGAGGCACCTTTTCCCCCAGGAGATCCCACACTGATGGAGAGGGACCACAGATTGTACAGCAATTCCCTCTTGGCACAGCACAGGACACCCCTGCACGTAGGATATGGAAAGCAGGTCATTGGCAGAAAAAAAAAAAATAGAAGAAAAAGGACAATAAACCTGTAAATTTATAGTGTAATTTTGCCCTAGTTACAACAGTGTACAACTCTGACAAGCAGTGCTGCTTTCCACAAACAAATTTATCACCACTGGTTGCTCTTCTATTGCTTTCAATAAGAAATGCCAAAATAAGTGTGATTTAACAATGCCATCAGCTGGCTGGAATACTCGATAGATTTGGTGTGTTACAACCAAATTGGTCTCTAAGTGTTGTATTTAAAATAAATAAAAAAAAAAAGAATGAATATGGACCTAAATCTGCCACTTAATGCTCCACAGCTCTGCCTCAATATTTACAGTGAACCAGTAGAAAATTGTCTTTGGGTTCTAATTTACATATTCATAAGGTTGTCATGCAGCTTGAAAGAGGAGGTTTTTTCTGCTTTGTTATAACACTTTAAATATTAGGGGTTTTTAGTGCACAGTTTATGTAAATCCCACTCTGAGCAATATGGCTTTCCCTGATGCTGAGTTTATAACTCTGCCGCAGCCTGGCCTGTTGATTCAGGGAGGAGAAGCGCCTTGGGTAAAATCACTGTGCTGGAACGTTCCCAGCAGGAGCAGAGATGGAGCTGTGCAGGGAGGGGGGGGACAAGGCAGGAGAGGCAGGAGAACCAAGGCCATGCAGAAATTCCAGACTCCTGCATGTGGTGCCTGCTTCCCAAGGGAATCCCAATGTGCTGATGGGTCTTGGAGCCTCTTGCACCCCTCAGGGGTGTGAGAACCCTGAAAGATTTGCATCTGGGCTCTGAAGTTCCAGCTGTGAACTGGGTGATGCCTCTTGGAGGGAAAGTAAAGTGAAGCAGGTGAACGTGGGCTGAGTGACACCACAGTTTGGGTTCCGTGTCCAGAGGAATCTCAGAGAGATGATGATGATGATGATGATGATTATAACATGATTAATGTATGATATGATCATTATATGGTCAGTGACACCAGTCTTCCATCAGAGGACCCTTAAACATGCTACACTTCTTCTTGATTTTTGTTATTTCTGGGGAGGTTTGAGTTGTTTATGGAGATTAACAACACGAAGGAGAGTGTGTTTGGGGGCTGGTGTCAAGTGCTCCAAACATCCTGAGTTACTCCGTGTTGCATCAGTAAATTCTGACTCTGTTTATGCCTAATACATCCGTGCTCACTGTTACATCCCTGTGTTACACCTTAATCGATCCCCTTTTCCTGAAAAACTCCATGTACAGCAGTGGAACCGCAGGAGAGAAATTCCTGGGGGCCCAGGTGTCCTCACTGGTGTCCTTGTCCCAGAAAGGGGAGGCAGGACATACGCAAGGAAAAGAGGGACAGAGACCTCATGCGACAGCACATCTTCCCAAGAAACAGGGCAGGAGGCAGCTCTTGGGTTTTAGGATCCATAAACACTTTGGACAAATGTGATCTTACACAGCTGGCATATCGTGGTGAGGCTGGTGCTGCTCTCCAGCTGGCCCTGCCTCCTTTTGCTGGGGGAACAGGGAGATATCCAGGCACCTGGATCCTCCACACCTCACAGCTCCCTTTTCCAGGCCATATTCAAGAGCACACGACAGACAATCGCTTCCCTCCAGAGCCATGGGAAACCAGATGGCTTCAAAAGCCCCTCTCTGCCTCCGAGGCAACATACGGAATATTAATTAAAAATAGATTAATAGACCTTTCCCCACCTAAAAATTTAATCCATTTGTGCCAGGGAAGTGCTACAAAACAATGGCTGCATTCAAAGAGCTTTGGAGCATCTCTTTGGAGGCGTCCTGATGGCCCTTGAGGAGACGACAGATCACATCAGAAGGAGCCCAGGGATGGGATCACAAAGGTTGGTTGTGGTTTGAAAAGCAGTGGCCTCTTGGAAACTTCAGAGAAGTGGGAGGTGGGTCTGCCAACACAGGGAAAGCTGCTTTTCCTCAGCTGAACTCCAAGCAGCGAAGCGCAGCAAGGGAAATAACTTGTGTGAGGAGCAGGCTGGGTGTGATGGGCTGGAATCTTCCTGGCACGAGGGATCCAGGGCGAGCAGCGACTCAGGAAGGAGCAGAGCCCACCCCAGAGCCTCTCTCGGGGCTCCACGTCCCCACACTGAAGTTGGGATGCTGAAGGACAGCAGGTGAATAGTTTGGGCTGGATTTTTTTCAAGCCTTGTTAAATGGTATTTTTCCCTGCTCTGGGGTTTCTAATCCCCCTGGTTTTGTCAGTCGATGCTCTCCTGGGTGCGTCTCCCTCCCCTCCCTTCCCTCCCCTGGGATCTCACCTTCTTATTATGAGCCAGGATAAGCAGCTTTAATTCAGCGTCAGCCTCGTCCACTGCATTAAAGCAGGCCCAGAAAAATCCTATTACTGCTGTGAGGGAAGGTGAATGACTGTGTATCTTGACTGATCGTGGATTAATCCCGCTATCCACTCAGGGCTGACAGGAGCCAGCTCCCAGTTGCCTGGCAATGTAATTGAATGTAAGTCTGAGCGTGATGAAAAGAAGGGTCAATTGCTAAATAAGCCCCCCAGAACGTCATTTTCATACCTTTTTTTTTTTTTTAATATTCTGTATTTTCCAAATATGAAACCAGGAACTCCCCAGCTCGGAGGTTATGGCATCGGACAAGGGGAGAGCCCCAGCTCAGGGTGGCTGAGGTGACCTCACAGAAAGGAAAACCAAAGGAAGAGGGAAGGTTGCCAAGGTGCTGGAGGATGGTGTGTTATTCCACACAGTGTCACACACACGCTCTCTCCAGCAGGAGCTGGCCCAGCTAATCCAGACACTGCTCCCAATCCCTGGCTCTTCCCTAAATTATCGTTGCACAAATGGCTTAAAGGTAACGGAGCCTTTTCCATGGGAAACCTTCTCCTCCCGGAAAAACTGCAGGCAAAGAGAGAACAATTGCACAGGGGGCTGTTGATATGTTTGCCGTCCTTTCCAGGGGTTTGTTCAGAGCTTTGCCCCAGCAGAGGATGTGGCTGTGGCCCGGAGAGCACACCTGGAGAGACCCCAGGGGAGGGGACCTCGTGGGCAGTCACCAGGAGGAAGCAATAATTCCATTTGCTGCGAGAATGGAGTGTGTGCTGCTAAATGTCAAGTGTTTTCCTTAACAGCTGGAGAGACGGAGGCACAGAAATTCCCATTTATAACCCTGCAGCTTCTTCTCCTGCACTGGGATGCAATTTGGCTCAGCATATTAATCACATCCTTAGCTGGGTTTAGGCCATCTCACAATACCCTTTTTGCATGGTAGATAGGAGAGACAAAACTCTTGAGATCTGTTCCTGAAGGTCTTTCCACTTGAGGTCTGTCACTGTTCCCTGAGAGCTTCTGAGGGACTCACCCCAAACACGAGAAATACCAGGATGCAGATGAAAGACATTCAATTCTCTTGCCCCACGGCTTTGGGGGAGACACCCAGCCCTCTAAGCAGGGATTTCTAGGGCAGGTAACACCGTGGAATCCTTCAGGATCCAGGCCATCACCAAGCTAATTGCTATCAAACGTGTTCATCTGTTTTGATCGTGGGTTGTGGTGAGAAAGGAGTGACAGTCTGACATGCCAGTCTCACATCACCATCATTTTCCCTTCGTTAGTACCTGGTGTAAGAGAATCTGCGAGAGAAATTAAAGGAAAAGTGAATAATGAGGTGTTATTGGATGCTGCATTCCTTGGGCTCGGGCTTCTGGCTCATTAGAGACTGGCTGGCTTTCTAAGATGATGAGATGTGTTTCATCTGGAAATCCCTGTCAGTGAGAACGTTATCCTTCTTCTAATTACCATCCTGCTCACTGTGCCTTCAGCCCTGCCTCCGGCTCTTCCCTTCTAGAGCTGGCAGTGCCTGCTCCCTCCTGGAACAAAGGCAAAACGCACTCTGGAAAATCCGGGGTCCAGAAATGTGAAGAATTGCCAAAATTTCCCAGTCATGAAAGCAGGGAAACTGCAGAGAGCTTCCATACCACCCGGAAACAGCTTCAAATTTGGGAAATCGTGTACTTGTACTTCCCTTACCAGAGAAATAAACACTTGCATGGAGGTTTTGGCTCTTGGGGAAGGAGGAGACATGTGGAATAATAATAGGAAATACAGGAAAGCTGTTTACAAGGGTGTGTAGTGACAGGATAAGTGGGAATGGCTTCACTGCCAGAGGGCAGGGTGAGATGGAATATTGGGAATAAGTTCTTCCCACGGTTTGCCTGGCTGTTGTATCAGCAGAGTTCCAGAGAAAAAACCCTCAGCAACCACTTATTCTCGTAAGATTCCAGATTAGTCCAGGAAAATGTTATGGATTTTATAAAGGTTTCCCAGCTTCCCAGCAGCAGCCTCTCCCAGCCCTGCCAATAGTGCTGACAGGGAAAGTAATTGCAATACTTTGTGATCTCGATTTCTAATCTGCTTTTTATTGCAGTAAAGATCACACCTGATTACGCCTTTGTATGTGCCACAGCCTGGCATTTGAAACACACTTTTATTTAGTCTCTGGCATTTTCCTAAATAACTGCTGAGGAGGAGCCATGTCTTATCCCAAATGGGGCCTGGGTTGTGCCAGGGGCTGCACCTGGACCTGGTAAGGGGGACAATCTCCTCCTCAAAGAATTCACAGATGAAACAAAGGGAGAAAGTAGATTCACTGTACTGAATAAATAAGAATTTGTGTGAGCTGGCACCAAGGAATGCACCGAGAGCGAAATGGAAAATGAAATCCTGGGCTTTGAGCACAAATACAGCTGCCTTTTATTTTATTTTTTTTAAATGTCTTTTGCATGAAATAACATAAGTCTCTGATTCCTCTGCACAGATCTCTGGACACGGAGCGTGCTGGAAAAAAGAGGCAATTGCTAAAGAAGTTAGTCCTGTGATACCAGGACCAACTTTGGGCAAAGTCCAGAGCTAAGGCTCAGGGTCCACACTTGTTGTCAGCATCAGTGGCCCCAGCCTGACGCTGCTGTGTCCCTGGTTTTGGGATTAAATGGCTCTGGGGTTTCCATAGATCTGCCCAAAAAGCACCTTAAACCCCAGAGATTCAGGGCTGGATTGTGCCCAGAGTCTGGAGCCCAGCCAACTAATCGTTGATTGATCTGCGCTGGAAAGGCTTCGGGACACGAATCAAAACGAGGAGCAAAATGTTAAATCCTGCCACAGATTACTTTCCTTTCTTTCCTGAGAGGATCACACAAGGGGCCTTCCTGCAGGGGAGGGAAGCGAGGAAATCCAGCTTTATTCTACCCACAGGCTTTATTCACTGACAGCTTTCTTTCTCCCTTTTATTTTCCCCTGATCAGATATTCATGAGGAAGAAACAATGGCTCGAATGTTTCTGAGAAGCTGATTATACACCCTGGGCAGGGAGCATGGCCAGCACTTGGAGCAGGGTGAGCTCAGCAACGTTCTCGTGCCCTCTTTTGGGGCAGGGAATGATTTCCCACATCCCCTTCGAGCAGCACTGCCACCTCTCAGTGCTGAGATAGTGCCATTGGGCAGACAAGGTTTATGAAGCAAACCCTTGGAGAGAGAAAGGGTTGCTACCCCTGTTTTATGGATGGGGGATTGATGCATGTAGCTCATCCCTTCTGCAGCCCTCCAGAGCTCCTGCCGTTGTCCTTAATTGCTCTTAATTGAGAGGTGAGCGATGTCAAAGAAGCAGCACTGCGGTTGCACAGGGGCAAAATTCACCTTGGAAGGACACGCTCCCAATCCCAGACCCAATGGAGTTCGGGGGTGGGATTTTCTGAATGACACCCTGGACGTGAGAACTCTTCTCCAGCTCTTGGAAATGCAGCTCACGCATCAAGAATGTCTCACTAACGCCCTGTGGTTTCCCTGAACGTGATACCGCAGGTGTTCCTGCAGGGAGAATTCCGGGGGCAATTTGCATCTGTAAATCCATATTAGCAGATTTTTGCAAATAAAAGTTTAGGTCACCCAAACACAACTCTCCTTTTCTTTTTGATTAAAACAGTGACAAATGGCTTTGGACGGAAGGTTGGCCCCCCCTGTTCCATTGCTGAACCCACAGAACAGGGGGAATAAAGGGATTATTGCCTTTCTGCTGGGGGAAAAGAGACAAGGTGGATCCCAAAGCTCTTGAGCATGCACCTGCTCAGGTGAGGAACACCAAATTCAGTGGACATTCCATGGATCATGGAAGGATTGGAGGGATTACGGACTGCCAGCTGCTTTCCTCTTTGAGCAGCTGGGGTATTTGCCCACCCTCTACCCTGACCTCAGTAAACTCCACAGAAAGTCACCCACAACCTTAAACAGAACAGTCAATATGAAACCCTAAATGAATAATAAAGGTCACCGATGCCAAGCTCTGCAAGGTCCCATTCCCTCACCCCCCAGCAGGTGCTTTGAGATCCTCCAGTGAACCTTGAAGGGAAAATGTCCTGTGTTTGTGCATTCAAGACCCTCCTTCTCCCCACAGACTCCCGCAGATCCACAGTTGGATTTCATGTAGAACAGGTCCAGAAGCCAAAAGCCCCAGAAAAGCTGTCCCAGCAAACACCCAATTAGCTGAAAATAAATCCTCCAGTGCTGAAAGAACATCCCTCCACAAATGGTGCAAACAACCTGCAGCACGAGGAGCATTTCAGGCAATCTTTGCCTTCCAATGTGTTATTGTCCTTGTTGCATAAACCTTAGAGATAAACGGGCTAAAAGATGAGGGATTTGGGTTTTTCCTTCTCTGCTGATTGCTGTTGCTTGGAGTTACCTGGGCAGGAAACACCTGCTTGCTCCCCTATTAAAGAGCACGGATTACCAGGTTTTAGTTAAACCTGGCACTCTGAAGTCATTCACTGGGACTTCAGGAGGGGAAAAAAACCCAAAAAAGCAAAAGAAGTTGGAACCTAATTACAGAGCAGATGCTGCGAGTGGTATTTATTCACCAAAACCACACAGGTCATCCATTAAAATCTCCGTTTTAATTAGCAAACACCTGTTTTGTGTTTGATTTTACACTGATCCGTCCTGTCTGCAATTTGCTGCCTTCAGCAGCAGCAATTAGATCTCCCTGAGAGCAACAGGGACTGGAACCAGAGCAGCCCCCAGCGCCCAAATCCCCCAGGCTTAACCCCAGCCCTGGCTGTGCTGCCTGGCCCTGCTGGGGACGGGGCTTTCCCACCCCAAATGACACATAAACTCCGTCAGTTCCAGCATTTTCTGTCTAGGAGGCAAAAAATGTTCCTGTAGGAAATGATCTGAGCACGGGACACGTGGTGCTGTTGCTGCTTTCCACGCACGTGGAGAGCGATCCAGCACATCACTCAGCCCATTCCTGCTCTTCCCGCCTGGAATTATTCCTCCAAGTCCCCCCTCCAGCCCTTCCAGGTCACTAAAGGAGAAATGAAAAGCAAGTCTCTTCCTTTCCCCGGTGGCTGAGAGGTTTGCAGGGCTCATTCCTGCACAGGGGGGAATTGCTCCTGTTGTGGGGTGCTCAGAACTCAAATCCTGGCAATCAGCATTCCTGCTGGGGTTGGCACGACTCTATTTCTCTTTGCTGGCATATTTTACCGCGGAAGAATGAGAGGTGTAGTTGTTGGAGGGAGTGAAACCTCTGTCTAGTCAGGTTTCACTGAATTCCAGCCCTTTTCCAGGAATAAAGTTTTTCCCTTTGACTTGACTACAAGTGTAACCACAGAATATCCTGAGTTGGGAGGGACCCACAAGGGTCATCAAGTCCGTAATAAAGGTGACCAATTCCCAGCACAGGCCACATTTTAATCTGAGGAGGAGCACAGGGCACCTGCTGGAACCCACCCAGCACCTTCTTGTCAGGCTTTACAAAATCAAGTCCTTGAAAACTGCATTTAACAGAACACTGAGCAATGAAAATGCCTTTTGGATTACAATGCTGAGATGAACTGGATTTCTGTGGATGCAAATCAGGCATTATAATGAATTCCTGCTTGAAAGGGATGTATTTGAAGCTTGTGTTCTACATCACCACCACACGTTGCTCGTTGTCCTCAAAGCATTTGATTTGCAAAAAAATTTTGGCACCGAATAATCGCTGCTCTGAAATTTTTTCAAAGCCCCTTCATCAATACTTGCCTCGTCCTTTAAACAAGGATGAAACAGTTCTCCGATTCAAAGAACAATGTGGCAATAAAACTATTACAATAATTAAAGTATCGCTGTAATAAGGGGTCACCCAGAAAGGCAAGTGATTCAAGTGATACCTGTGATTATGAAATTATTATAATTTACAATATATTTGCTTCTGAAAACATTCCGTGTCCTGCGTTTGTGCCGCTGCTTTCTTGTGTTCTCTCTTGCTAAGCACAGTCAGCTGCTCTCCCCATCTATCACAATCCACTGCAAAAGGCAAAAAAAATATATTACCCTGGGGAAGGTGAAGAGATTTGGAAATAAAGGAATAAGCTAATTAAATTGAACTGTGTCATCCTGGGCAGGCTGAACACCGTCATTAATTAATGCGACCCTGTGCTGTGCTGGAGGGGCTGGTGCTGCAGAAGGCACGGGGTGAGATGTGCTGGAGGAGGTGTGAGCAGCTCCAGCCCTCCCTGCTGCAGGGACTGATCTGCAGGAACACCGAGAATTCCTTAATTTGGGAGAGCCGGCACCGAGCCCAGCCCTGGGCAGGGATGGGGAGGCTGCACCTCAAAGCCTGCACATCTGGGAGGGCAGCTGGGGCTTTGGGAGGCACGTGGGGAGAGCACGGAGCTGGGAAAGCATGGAAAAGTTCCCTTTCGGAGCAATTTCCTGCCTTATCCCAGTCAGGCATGTCCAGACTGTTGAGTTCCCTCCTGGAAACCCTCAAACCCTGGGGATGGCTGTGCTGTGCAGATCATCCCACTGCAAAACCCTCCTTGAGGGGCTCGGGCGATGCCTCTGCCTGGTTTGTAACACCATTCCCACCGTGCCAGCCTCTCCTTTGGCCTCTCGGTTCCACTGTGTGACCCGGACACTGGGATAACACCTCCTGTTTGGGGCTCTGGAACTCTGGGCACGATTTACCCTGTGCCCAAAGCTCTTCTGCCCTTACAGCCCCCCCTCAGCATCCCCCAGACCTCACAAGGTGATGCCGCTCTGGGGGCTGAACATCCACCTTGACAATTCCATGGGTTTCATTTAGCCTGGGAATAGCTGAGCTGGGAATCTGGGCCAGGGCCCCGATTTTAAACCCTGGGTTCCACTGTCTGTCCTATTGCTGATCCGTTTTATCCTCCAGCATTTTGGACTACGCGTGAAACCCAAACAACATGATTCTGTGATTGTCCCACGTCCCTTCTGCTCGTGGCAGAAGCACAACCCGGTGTCAGCAGGGCTGATCCACAGGGAAACCTCGTCCCTCTCTCTCTGGGAGGGGTGGAAACCTGCCCTGGATGTGGAAGGGTGACAGGAGGATGTGGGACACTGCTCCAGGCAGGAGGTGTCTGATGGAAGCCACCCCAGGCAGTGTCACAGCTGCCACCCCCTGGCACAGGACTCTGGTCCCCATTTAGGGATGCTTTGCTGGGAAACGGGTGCCTGGAGGTGTCTTAAAAGCTTTTATGATCCTGTTCACAATAAATTACTCGGTTTATAGAACCAGCCTTTTAGTTTTAATACCCCTTCAATCCGATGCTTTAACTTGCCATATCAATATAAACAAATTTCAGAATTATGACTGATGGCTCTCGCTGCATTTTGCGCTCGGTTCTTGCTGTTCCATAAATCTCCCGTTGCAACAGCTCGGCTGCAATAATGATGTGGAGCTGTGCACGCCCTGACACCCTCCGAGGAACGAGGGCATAAATCCTCAAAGCAGCCACCACAGCTCCAAACCGTCCAGTGCTTTACATGGAAACCACTCCGGGAGAAACAAAGTCGGAGCCTTCCACCTGCAGCCCCGGAGTTTAAACCCCTTTGCATCATTTCCTAACGAAGGGGGGCCAGGGTTTAACAAAGTTACCCGGCCCAGATCCCACATCCACACACGCCATCCGGAGCCTGCAAAGTTTCCCTCCTCAAGGGATTCACTTTTTTGGCCAGAAAGTAGAAACAGCTCAGGGTTACGTGGAGTAATTGGAACTGCACAGCCCAAAAGCACCTCCCTAGAGACTCACAAAAGGCTTGGGCTGCTTCCAGTAAATCCTTTGCAGAGCTAGTTCAGAAATTTTGAGCTACTCAAACAGCAAACACAGACCCCTCTCCTCGCTTTTCATCCTGCCGTTCTCTTGTGCCTTCCAAACAAGATGAAATAAAATTAAAATCTGCACAAACAGAAGCTTCCCAGGTAAGTATTAGTCAAGCAACGCTCCTTTGGGTTGATACTCAATGGTCCTGTCAGTGCAAAGCACTTTGGGTCACAACAATTCCTCTCCCCAGGGACAACACAGAGTCTTAAGACATGAACTGCTCAAAACCAGGTCTGCTTTTAATCAGCTTTAATATCAGAGCAGCAGCAGCAACCTGTCTGCTTAGGCCACAAATGACAGGTTTATTATCCTTCCTTTTGAAACTGATAAATTGGTTCAGACTTTGGGATGGCTTTTAGATACCACCAAAATAAAAATAAAAAAAATAAAAAAAATAGGAGAATAGGAGGAGAACAAGAAGGGAAGGAATAAAGAAAATGGCTATCTTTGAGGTATTTCAAGCCTTGGAGAAAATTCAGAGGGACAGACTAGTTGTGCTGCTGTCATCTTGGTTCTACCAGACTTTGGACAATTTCAGGCCAAATATTTTGGGGTATTTTAACTCTCTCCATGTCTATCTGGTAGATTTGTCCAGCAGGTTTCTCCCCTTTGTAAAGGATGAAATGACAGGGTATCTAGTTCGTGTAAATCAGTGATGTTTTATTTAATAATGCAGATTTCTATCAGATAAGTTCCTAAATACATAATCATAGTTTGGTGTCAGGATAAGGGGTATCAGCAGTGGTGAGGGTGCCCTTCAGCTGGGCCGTGGATCCTGGCACCTTTTTGGGTGAAGAAGCCCCAGTTCCTCCAAGACCGTTCTCAGGCCTTTCCACGTTTTCCACCAGATAAATGATTTTTGCACCTTTGCTTCACCCTGATCTCCATCCCTGATCCCTCTCCCTCCATCTCCATCCCTGCCTCGCTGAGCAGAGCCAAAGGCAGTGTCTGTCCCTCAAACCCTTGGCTGCTGCCCCAGGATTAGCTCCAGTGAGCCTGGGCTTATCCTTCCCCCTGTAAACCCAGGTTTAAAGCCCTTTCCACGAGCCCTGCTCACTCCTGCTCCCAACAAATGCCTCAGCAACTCTGCTGCTCCCCAGACACTGAATTAAAAGGCAAGTGGGGAGAAGATACTTAAAAGCAGTGACAAGGTTTCTGAATTAACTTTAAGCCTCGCATTAGTCCTGCTAAAGACAGCAGGATTATTCCAATGCTGATTTTCTCAGCTGATGGAGTGTTTAATTGGACTGAACCTACTGGATAAACATCTACATGGACATCCCTGAGACGACACAAAGGAAAACAAATGGGCAGTGGAAGGAGACTTTACCAGGGGTGGTTACAAATGATCCCCCTCTTTGCATTAATGGTGGGGGGAACGTGGCAATCAAAGTCGTGGCAATTGATAACTCGGCGCTTCTGCGGTGTCAGGGAGGAACATTATTGCTCTGAGAGGCAGAAAGCTGCAATTGTGTAAACAACACGGCCCCTTGCTGCTCTTCCAGAAGATCTGGATGTGAAGGGCTGGCTGCCCGTGGGATGGGACTCAAGGAGGGGAGGGTTGGAGAGGAGGAAGCAGCAACTTCTGACAGAGAGCCAATATTTGCCTGGCGTGGCACCGCAATAATCTGGTCGTTTTTAATATCACGAACGAGAACTCAAAACCCGCGGCACTGTTTAATCAACATGTTTGAGCACAGGCAGGGAACGTTTCCACACAAACCTGAGAGAACCAAACAAAGTCTATGGACATAACCCTAATTAATTTAGCGTGTTTGGATTGCCGTCCTCCGGTCTGTGCTGAGCAAACGGCGGCAGCTGCAGCGGGGTTGCAATGAGGAGCCAGGCGTGCCCAACGCTCCGCGCGTCTCGGTTTGCTGATGTTTGAGGCTCCTGCGTGGGAAGGTTGACAGAGCATCGCAATCGATTAAACAAACAAGCTCCAAGGGCACCATTGACTGGGAGCACAAAGCTCCAGCAAACCCGGCCACGGGAGGCAGCGTGCGCAAAAATACGATTTTTTTTAAATTTTCGATTTTTTCAATCCTTTTGCCGTCAAGGAATCCACCGTCGTGCTCCGCTTCAGCACAGGGGAAACCGAGGTCTTGATTTATTCGTGGCAAAATCCAACAGGCATAACAAATGGGGAAGAAATGAAAGGCCACGCTGGTTGGGAAATCGCTCCGGCGGCTCTGGGAGTTGCTGGGCCAGCTGGAGATGAGCTGGGGTAAGGACGTGCCAAAATTTCCTTGCCTTCCTGAACCAAGATCCAGAGGACTAAATGCCAGATATTTTTCACTCAAAAAAATCCAAACAACGTTCAGGTTTGCCTACCCTGAGTTTCCTGCGTTGATGAAAAGACAGGGGTGGCCGCTTTTGCCTTTGGAAGCAGATCAAGCCCTTGCTCAGCCCATTTTCCACGTGCTCAGATCACACCTGGCACTCCGTGGCCCAGCTGCCACTTCTGCAAAATTAACAACACAGGTAATTTTGGCCGTTCCCAATGAACACAAAGAAATATTATCAAGTTCAATCATAGGGAATAATGTTTTAGGACAAGGAGCTGGAGCCTCATTACCCACACGATCCGTCTCGTTATGACCTGGGCTTTTTTTGACTTGGGAGGTTTGTAACATCCCTTTAAGGGAACACAAGAGGAAAGTGGCAGCAATAAAAACCATTTCCTATTTAAGTTCCACTTAAGAACGAAAAGAGCTGCATGTGAACCCTACAGATACTCACCATCCTGAAAATGGGCTTATCACTTGGGATTTCTTGGACGACTCAAAAGGTTTTCTTTAACCCTTCAAGCTAAAGGGGTTTGATCAAGTTTTATCAGATGAAATATCTGGATATATGTTCCAGAGAATGTTGTGGAGTGGAATTCGGGCCTGTCCCAAGACACAGGGACTGGAGATGGTTCATTTCAAACCAGCTAGCACCAAAGGAGTTGTGTCCTTACGGGGATCTGCTCCAGGCAGAGCTTTCCAGGTGAGCTTTCTGCAGGTTTTTTCATGTGTTAAGTTTCAACCCGTGGATAAAATTTTCCGCTTTGATGACATGAAATTGGGTCTTTTAGCACCTTCCTTGGAAAAAAAAAGATTTTCCTGTGGTTAAAGGAGCCAGTGAAGATAAGAATTCTGAGCATTTAAAACTCTCTTTGCATCTGAGCGTTCAGAGGAGCTGGAGGAACTTCAGTGGGTCGGAAAGCTCTTGCTCAGCACGAAGGTGATGCAGGAACAGTTCCTGAGCCGAGCCAGGATTCCACCTCACTCCGCACCAGCTGCAGGCAGGAGGCAGGAAATATTCATCACTTTCCATCTCCTTTTGTCATTCCTTTTTGTTCCGTGTCCCTGCTTTTTGTGAGTTGTGCGGCAAAGGATGTTTTTATTTGTATTTACATGAATGTTATTAGAGAAAGCCCTGCCAGTTTGACATTGCATTTACGAGCAATCTCACACTTTCCTATGCAGACTTCTTTTTTTTTCCCCAGTTTCTTTTCATCCTGGCTGAGGACGTGTCCTACTTTCTTGTTTAGAAGATGATATGCTTGCATTATGCATCCTAAATATAGATTTTATTTCTTTTTCTTTTTTAAGGCAGGTTGACGTGGTCGTCAAAGGAAATGTATTCAGAGCTCTTCTGCTGCCCCAAGGGGGCTGTGCTTAAAGGATTGCTTTGCAGGGGGGGGTTAAACATGATGAGCTGATGTGCAGCACGACAATTTACTCCGTGTTGTGTTTTTCAGCTGAAAGAGAAGAGGAGAGACCTGGTTCTGCTGTCATTGGGGGCTGGCAGGGCCTTGAGGAGAGGAAGGAGCAGAGGGTGTTACCTACAGGGGACTGAAAATCTCACATGGACTAAGTGGCCTTTTAAAATCTCCCTTCCCACACACTCGTATCCGTCACACGTTGAGATCAGTCCTACAGAAACAGGGAGGGCTGGGAAGAATTCCATAGCCCAGCCCTGTGCCCAAGGCAGGAGAAGGGAATTACCCCTCTCTGCTCTCAGGGATGTGGGAATTACTTCCCTCTGCTCTCCACCTACTTTATCAGCCAGAACTACACCAAGTGCCTTCCAACACCCACCTCTGACATTTCTCTGCCGAGGTTTTCATAGTTTCTTATTATTTCCACCACTGATAGGGTGGAGAGAAAAGGGAGTTCCTGGCCCTGGGTGTTTTGTGACTGTAGCTGTGATTCCCAGCTTGGAGGTGAATCTCAGCATCCTCAGTTACAGCCCTGCCTTTGGGATTAAATTGTCTTTTAATTAGGGAAAAGAAAAAAAAAAGGAGGTGAGAAGATGCCCAAATACAACAGAATGAAGTATTTGCATCAGGAGGCTTCATAAAACCCCTTTTAAAGGAAGAATTCTCCACTCTTTCCCACCGCAGGGAGGAAGTGGCAGCTCTGTGGGTGCTCAGTGGCTCCCAAACCCCTGGACAGGTATTTTCCAGCTCAGCCACAGCACTCACAAGGTGGGCAAACATCACGTAGGGAATTAAAGGTGCAAATTGAGGCCCAGGGGAGAGGAGTGACATGTTCAAACCCACAGGGCTGACTGGCAGAGTTGGGAACAGAAACGTCCTGTTTTACCCCAAAGCTCCATGTCTAATGCTAAAGGGAATTAAGTAATAATCTAATGGAAAGTTCCCTTTATTTTTACAGAGAAGCCTGGCTACTTTTCATTCAAAGGCTTTGCTTTTGGGGTTGTCCCTGTTTAAAATTCCACGGCCAGATTTATCTGCAGCACTAAACCGTTGATTTCAATGGACTTACAGCAGGATAAAGATGGAAACACTCACTTATCATATCCCCCCTGTAATTTTTTCTCCATCAGGTAAAGCCCTGCTTAGCAGCCAGGATATAGGGAATTGTTCCAGCCAGGTCCTTGTGACATTTCATTAAGCTGGTCTTTTAAAGCTTATCATTAGAGGGACTCAAGACTTGTTGGAAGAACTTAATTGCATCCTATTTTCCCTGACTGAAGATGCATTCGAGAAGTCAGTTTGCATTTTGATTTTCCTCTAGTTTTTCAAGGCCTTCGTGCTGCACAGAATTTTAAGTTCCTCCATCTGCTCCTTTCCCTCTTCACCTGGGGTTTGCAGAGCTCCTGTCATTCATAATTCTTACCATTCCTCTTCCTCCCCAGTTTCTAAGTGGAATGTGGACCACAGCCACTGGAGCTTACCTGGGAAACACCAGGTATGTGCCTTTGCGTAGGTGGAAAAGTGCCAAAAAGGCCATAATTATGGAAATATATAAACCAGAGAATTCTTCTCTTTGCTGCATCCAAATCTACTGTATTTTCCTTTAGAACATCCCCAACCAAGGTGGAAAACTCCAAAAAGTTCTTTCCAAGGGACACGCTGCTCCCTCCCTTACAAACAGCGGCCACATTCCAAACAATGGCAGCAAACAGAAACTTATAAATATTTCCAGCTGCACAAAGGTGTGAACTCAGAACTGAGAGATGGCGAGTGAGAAATCCCCCACTGGAAACTGGGGGTTCAACACTGCACAGGAGGCTTTGCTTGCAGCTCTGCCACTCCAGGGTGTTCAAGGTGAGTTTCTGATCCCACTCACAAAAAATATTCACCTAACGTAACTTTTTTTTTTGTTAGAATTTGTTGTTTGTTAGGATTTCTCACCTCTGCTTGAGGAATTTAGTTAATGATTTGTTAATTCCAGGTACTTGGGACAAACTATCCTGAGAGCCTCCTCTCAGAAGGTGATGGATTTTCACCCAAGGACACGTAACAGGAGCATCAGGCCCCTTGTTTGGTTTTTAGAACCTCTGCCCTCCAGAATGCCATTCCTTAACCCTGCCTGCGACCAAGAAAAGTGTTATTTAAGGCCCGTGCTCCTGGCTGAGCTCTGCACTCTGACACCAGCTCTAACTCTTTATTCCCAGGCTGTGAAACATTGGAGGTGCAGAGACAGCACAGGCAGTGGGGAGGGCGCGGGTGGTCCGGGCGCTGCTGACACCAGTGATCGCAACAGAAATCCTCCCTGCCGAGCAGATTCTGTTATTCCTGCAGAAAACAACCCCAGCTCTCTGTTCCCAGTCAGGAATGATTATCAGCAAACTGCTATTTTTGGTGGTCCTTGTGACAGCTCCTGGAAAAGAGGGTTTTGGGGGATGTTCCAGCTTTGGAGTTTGGGTGGGGGGCTGTGACCCTGCTGGTGTTGGTTTGACCTCAGGCTGTCCCCACGCTCAGTGCCAGCCTTAAGGAGCTCAGGCTTTCATTCCCCTCAGCATTCCAGGTCCCTGAGCCCCTCAGGGCTCTGACAAGAGCAGGAAGCCACCCCTGGGCACATCTGCACTGCAGCTGGGAGAACCAGCTCGCACAAACCACCAGCAAACACCCTCCTGGCCACCTTACCCACCAAGGAACATTTCCACTTGGACCGTCCCAAACCCCACAAGTTTCCGCAGCATCCTTAAAATCCACCCAGCAAAACTTTGCTACCACAAATACCCCACACAGGGGGAAAAAGAAATTCACTGAAATAATGTTGTATAAAACCAGGGTCACAATTCCTCGTGGCAGGACAGCCCGACCTGTCTGTCTTACCCTCCAGCACCTGGGCAACTTTGCCCAAATCGCTGTGTCTTGCCCTGGAGGAGCCCCTGCACCACTTCCTTTCATTGTGCTGTAATTTAAAAACCTATCTGTGCACCCAGACACTTCTGAAGGCTTCTGTGAGCTGCTCCTCCAGAAGGTGAACTGGCGCCGGAGGCTCTCTTGGAATTAGAAAAGCAAAGGGCAAAGCTGGTTATTTTGTGCAGAAAAGCTGCCAGCACTCACAGAGTGAGAGAAAACTCATCAGCAGGAGAAACTCTGGGCTCTTCTGGCTGGATCCTGCTCCTGGCACAAGATGTGTGGGTTTGGACAGACCCAGCAGAGGTCATTCCAATAGCACGTGGTGAGAGCAGGATCAGGACCAGCCCCTCACTCATCTGGGGCTTTTTGCCTCTATTAATGGTCCCCAATGAGCCCTACCTTGTGCACACTGAGAGAACAGATTGCACTGCAACGGGCTGCAATCAAACCTTAACTCGTCCGGCTCTGAAGTGACACAAACAACCCCAGAACATTCCACTGCCAAGGGGTCTGAGTGGGTTCAGTGCTGGGTTCTCTTCGTGCTGTATCAAATTCTGCACGGACTAAAAGGAAATGAGTGGCCCTGTGGAACTGAGTTTGCTCAGAAACGCAGAATTCCTGTGTCCAGGCTCTCAGGACGGAGTGGACTCGCTGGGTGTGCAGGTAGCTGAGCAGAACCAAGGGAGAGTGGCTGCACAGGAGCAATTATTGCCCCCTGCTCACATCTGCTCTGGGGACGGGGGTCACAAAGCCTTTCAGCTCCTTCCCAGAGCCACTAAAACAAGCCAGAAAATAGGGAAAGGTGGGGGTGTCGCCCCTGGAGAGATTTAGCGGGGATGGAACTGGAGAGGGGGTGCAGACACTGGTACAGGGTGACACACACCCGTCCTGTGACTCTGACTCTCAGCCCTCCTCCGGGCACGTGGGACTAACTGGTTTGGAGGCTTTTCTTGCAACGAAGATAATGATTCCCCCACATCACCCCCGTCTCTAGCTGGGACCCCCAGCGGCATTGGGAAGATGCTTTGGCGTCAGGAACTCGAGCTCTGGGTGTGCAGGAGAGGAAAGGTCCCTTCTGGGAGGGCTCTGGAAGAGCTGCAGGCACAGGGAGCACTGCAAGAACGGGCAGCTTTGCTGAGTCAACCCCACGCTAAATAAATAAAATTCCGAGCCCGTTCCAAAAGAACAGAAACAAAATGTTCTCCTGCCTCAGCTCTGCCCCCTCGTATTTTCAGTGCCAACACTGGTGTGACGAGGCTCCCAGCCCCAGCCCGGAGAGCGACACCCCAAATCTTCTCCCCGCAATTGCGGGTGGTTCGATGTTCACCTCGGGCGTGCTCTCGGCTTTATGCAATTTTAATTAATCCTTTATGATCTGCAGGGGGAAAGAAGCCAAGGAGCAGAACTGCTGCTGTGCCTCCAGCCGTGCGTTCAGGGAGCAGGACCAAAGGGGTGACGCTCCCTTTAATGTCACCTACACAGACCCCAACGCGGGGAAAAACCAGCTGAGAAACCACCCTGTGAAAGCCGCGTTGGCCACCCCAAAGCCTGGGAGGTTTTCCCCACTCACTGCTGCAAAATCAGTGGTTAAGGCTCACTGGGGGTTTCTGGGCTTTGAGTCACAGGAGCAACGCTGGTGAGAGCCTGTGGTGAGGTTCCTACTAACACAGCAATAAATAAAGGCATTTCTTGGAAACACACAACCCGGGGGAACTCGGGGTGTGCGAGGCTGATAATCAGGCACGGGTGTTCAGCAGAATTACTTGTGCGATCTCACTCGAGCGGCTTTCTAAGGAAAATTAAAAGAGAAAAACTGCAAATGCACTGAGAGGAGAGAGAATATGAAATCAGCCTTGTGCTGCTGTTTTCCCTTCTCCCAGTGACTTCGAGTGCAACCTTGAGGGCACTGCTACTCTTTGAGATGCAGCGGCTCCGCTCACGAAATGAACCCGCCGAAGTTTTCATAATGTAACTTATTTAGCTCGTTTCTTCAATAATTTGCCCGATGTACTTTGAAAGGCTCCAGCGGAACCTGTCTGGTGCCAGTTTTGATTTGTGGGAATGCCACCAAACAGGAGGGGAGCTGCACCCTCCTGACCATGGACCTTCCGGCTCCGATAATTCATGGGATGGACCATCAGCTGAGTTAGGTTGGCTTGGGCAAACCCGGTCACTGACTGAGGAGCCGCTCTTTTTTTGTGCGTGTATATTTGGAGTTCAGGGCACAATTTGTACCGGTGGCCAATATGGGGTGAACAATAGTTCACAGGCAGGAAGATAAGAGGATTAATAGAGCAAAAAATAACTGCATTCACAGTTATCTAAAGGTCAAGGAGACCTATAAATTGCATTCACTTGGGGAAAAGGACAAGCACTCTAAAATAAAAAGGCAAATCCTTAAAATGCAGAACAAAGTTAGCTTAAGCGAGGCTAATTTTTATAATAATGCAAGGTTCACAATTATGTCATATTATTATGGTCTATTATAGTCAGATTTTAAAATAACTCCAGATTTGCCATGTTAAATGAAGCTGGGCCAGGCATTAGTTCCTACTCTCTGACTACACTTATGCACTGAAACCCACTGTACTGGTCCTGTCAGCTGGGATTTACTGGACAGCTGGAGACAGGCAGGATAATTCCTCTCACGGGCTGGATCTCATAGGACACCTACATTTGATTTCCACTTCCCCAGGGAGAAACTGAATTTCCACAGCATGTGCAGACTTTAAAATAACCCAGTAGGTGTTTGACATCAAAACTGGCTGAAAATTCCCCAAATAAACTTCCCCCTGAATGTCAGTGGAAGTGGATCCCGACACCCAGGAGTCTCTGACCATCTCCCACTCACCTTTTTCTGTTTGTACAGAACATTAACAATCAGATGGGGTTTTTTTCCCCATTTTACTTTGCCAGAGGTCCCTTCAGGTAACTGGGAGCCAGGCCCAAAGGGGAGGAGATGATGCTGATGTTTCCTCTCCGTGGGAAGGCAGTGCTGAGTTTGTCACCCTGAATCCAGGGGCTGATCCATCACTGCCTGCCTGGCCCCTGGCACTGGTCCCTCCTGCTGGGCACCTGCCAGCCCCAATAACCTCACTCTTCCAGTCAGGAGATCTCTTCCCTTGCAGTCTTAATCAGATTATTATTCTCTTATTGTTCACTGCTTGGCCCACACTCCTGAATGTAATTTATCTAGAGGTGAGCGAGGCACAGATAGGACAGAAGTGAGCCCACGTGAAGCTTTAACATCCAGGGAAGAAAATAAAAGATTTTTAAAGGCTACATTTTGTTTTCTTACTTTATTTCCACATTTTGGCTTTGGCTTTTCAACAGTCACTCCATGTGGCAATGATTTTTTTCATAAATCAGTGCATGATTTCTGCATTAAATGAACACCCCCTGCAAACCATGAGCAGATGCTACAGCTGATGGCACGGAGAAAACAGGAGGGAATTCCTGATTAATTACAAATGGAGCTGCTTTGGTCAGCTACAAATATCCAGTGAAAAATCACAGGCTGTGTAAATAACCCTCAGCATGTCTTTCAAAATGCTGGGGCTGCAGGTTCTTCGGGGGCTGTGTCAGGGAGGGGAGAAACAGCAAAGATTAAATCGTGTTTCCTCTCTGAATCATCACCGACACGGGTGAAAGTGGCCATGGGATCACAGAGCACTCAGATCCCTGGATTCCACTTCATCCTCACGCTCCCACGTTGCTCAGATTCTTTCCGTGTGCTCCTGATTTCGTGATCCCCCCTGCACAAACCGCACCAGGCACAGGCATGAAAGCCCAGGCGTGTTCAGCTCCTCCTGAGCACAGAGGACAACCAAGTCCTCTGCCCTGGCACTGCCCAGCCCCACACGAAGCCAAGGGGCTCCTCTTCTCCCAGTTCCGCTCCAGGACATCCCACTCCTCTTACATCCTTCGCCTGGAAGGAATAAAAAAAATCACCCAGCTTATTCCAGCTCTGCTTGCCCGTAAATAACTTATCCTGCCCTTGGGAAGACGGGAAGAACCTTCCCTGCAAAAACAGCCTCACCTCAAGAAAATTCCCTGGGAAGAGGCGGCTCAGGGTCCATGAGGAATTATGTGAAAGGATCTGACAAGAATCATGGCTTTGTGGAGGAGGCCCAGGAAGGAGCCAGAAATTCACTGTCACATTCTCCAAACGCATTTGTTAGAAGCTGCATGGGGCCAAATGCTGACTGAATTCAATAATCTCCCCACTAAACGCGTTAGTGCTGCCCACCTCTGATCCTGATAGATCGTGGTAGTTGCCCTTCAGCAATTAGTACCAGGACAATTGCTCAGATTCAACTGGAACAAAGAGCTGCCGCTTGGTAATCCGTTTACTCTAATGAGGGAAAGGATTCCTGAAGAGGATGTGGGCAATCAAAGCTGAAAACCACAATTTATGGTGCAGTGACAAAAATAAACAGACTTTCAACCAGGCACGAGGGGTCAGTTCCCAGTTACTTTGGTTCAGAGACCTCAGTGAGCCCAGACTGGGGGGATGAGCTCAGGACTGGGGGGATGAGCCCAGGATTTTGGAGATGTGAGCCCAGGATTTTGGGGATGTGCTCAGGATTCAGGGGATGTGCTCAAGATTGAGGTGATGTACTCAAGACTGAGCTGTGTCTCCAGCACTTAGAACCAAGTTATTCTCCTGCCTTTCTGTGAACGACAATTGCAACAAGTCCTTCCCAACCTCCTTTTTTAGCTTCATTAAATAAGGCATCCGGATGAAAATGGATGTCTAAGAGCAATGTGAGTTCTGTTTCCATAAGCACTGGGGGTTGTGTGATGACTGACCACACTCCAGATGGACTGAGACACCCAGCCAGGTTAAAATTTCATCTCTGTCACAAAAACAAGGCGAGAAAAAAAAAATAAAAATCCTAGTTTCAGTCCAGGTCTCACTTTTCTTTTCCTTTACATGTTGTGCCTCTACTGAGGATGTAAAACCCCACCAGGTCAGAACATCATCTCCCAGCAGGGACAGTTCCCACCCCGCAGCCTGGCTGGACTCACAGGACACTCCACACAGAGAAGGTCATTCTGATGTGGACAAGTCCCTTCTTTTGCTGGGCACAAATAATTGAATTATCCATCTGATTAGATCAGGAAATAGGAAAACCTTGGGCTGTGCAGCTCTCCCTGCTCAGCACCTGAACCCGAGCTCAGCACTCACCTCGCAGCTGCAGCACAGCAATTAGTTCCAGCAAAACTGTATTTGCTTATAGAACTAATTAGAGATCAAGAAAGTGGCTCACTTTTGATAATTACATGGTTGTGTCCCGTCTATCAGCCACTGTTAAATTGTTGTTATATTAATGTAAAGCTTATAATCATGGCTGTTCTAAATTGAATAAATGTTCCTGCCAATTCTCTAATGCAATTAATTTACATAAAAGCCTCTGGAAATAAAATTGAAATGATATACATCTTTCCAAGGGTTTCATTTAAAACAAAGCTAAATAATAGAGAAATAACAGATCTTCTTTCTTTTCTCTTCACATTCTTATTTCACTAAAGTTAATGGCCAAATAATCATTGAAATGTGCCTAAACGGAGTTATTCAGGATTGTTGCAGCAAGAGCTCATTTACACGTACAGCCATCCATTATTCAAGACATTAATATTTTAAACAGCCTGTTCCCACACCGAGGGAGACTCCAGACGATGGTGCAGGAGGTCAGAGGGAGCTCCAGTCCCTCGGTCCTCTGCGTGTAAATCACTCGCATCTGTTTATTTGGCCGTTTGCATTTCGTGTGGAGCCCCAAAGCTGCTGATCCAGACAAACCTGACCAGGGCTTTCCTGCTGAAGAAAGACCTGAATTTACTAATCCATAAACAAATCAAATTGAAACCAGTTTCACTTTGCTTTTCCGAACAGGCAATACTGTGGATCGCAGAAGCCAAGCTCAGGAAAGGTGCTGACAAATTTGTGGTGGTCGTTGAAAGGGAACATGTTCAAAGCTGTGACAACTGCTCTCCCTGCAAACACCTCCTGATGCCTCCAGAGCCTGGGAGTTAAGGAAAGGGTTAAAAAGTTCTGTATTCCCAGTGTGTCCCAGTGAAAGGATTGATCAGGACAGCCCTGATGGGGAATTTCCTCATTTCCCATTCTGCTCTACTCTGATGGTTGTGACTTATCTTACTCCAGCTGAGCTTTCTCACTCTTGGAAGCAGATTTCCCTGGATTGTCCTGGAGCAAAACTCCCCCCTTGCACCCGCCTTATTCCAGGGAACTGAGTGGCAGGAGAGGGAGACAGTGACCTCAGCTCATGACCCAAAGGACCTCCTAAAGCTCCCTCATCTCCTTCCAATGTCTCTAAATAATTATTCCCAGCAATTTTGGAATTCCTACTCTTCTCCCTGTAACAGCCTCTTCCAAGGAGACAGTGGAGAGCTCAGGGGTGGCAGCTCAAGAACTCAGAGCAGCTCAAAATTGTGCTTCAACCTGTGGTAGCTCCACAAAGAGCAACCAAAGCACACTCAGATCACTCCCCTCCTAAGTGTTCACTCCTGACATTTGGATTTTTACCATGGATGGGCACTCAACAGCGAGTTCTGCCAAAAAAGAAACACATGCATGTGTGGAAATATTTATGCATATATTATTCATGCCTCTGCAGGAGCCCTTTACATTCTGTAGTAGAATTACAGCCACTCACTGCAACAAATGGCTTTTCCTGGGAAGAACAGCCCTGGACAGGTGGCACTTTTATTATTCTGTCCATTAAACAGAGCGAAGCAGCAGAGCAGAAGAGACACTGCCAGGGTGACAAGTCTAAAAAAGGCATAAAGTTCCCTTCCAAAACCGAAGAGAATCACCCTGTAAAGTGAGGCAGGGCCAGGACTGCTGTCACCGAGCCAGGGCTTGGCCGAGCAGGTCACTCACAGCTCCATCCAGTGCCACGAAGTCAGGCCCAGGCAGCACAACACGCTTTGAAAAATCAAACCCAGCCTGTGCTCCCCTTTTTCCAGGGAGCATTTCCCTCCTTCAGTGAGACATTCACTGCAGAGCCTGGATCCCTGCAGGTCCTTGGGAGCATCCCCAGGGCTCCAGGGCTTTGCTGAGGGCACATTGCAGAGCCCTGGGTGTTCAGCACTGCCATTCGTCCTGTGCCTGGGCCAAGATGGGCTTTAACAAGTTATCCTGTGCAATTCAATGTCTCTCAAGCTCTGGGAGTTGCAGGTGAATTATTACGTCCTTGCCTGAATTAATTAATTTCTGCTGATATTGCTGTGATTTCAGATTGTTCGTTTCCTTCACCTTCCTCATTCTTGGGTCCTCAGATTCTACTCTGCTCTATATGAAAATATAATAAATTTATGCTGTTGTAAAGATCCAAACTGGCCATGTATCCACTCAGAGAGAGCTGCCTATGAATATACTGTACCACACGTCTCCCACCCTCACTACTTATACTTTCATTTTGGAATCAGACAAAGGTCCCACTGTCTACAATTCTCTTTAAATACATTTCCTCTCTAGCTATTTAAAATCATTAATAATTTCTACTATTAAATGATGTCGAGAGCAGCAGGAGGCACTGTAGGGACTGGATCTCCTGCCCAGAGAAGTCTGGGCAATTATACTGGCGTGAGACTGGCCTAGAATGAATCCAATTTATTTAAATAAATACCTCCCCTCAGGTCCCCCTCCCGGACTGCCTTCTATCACATTCTTTGAGTCCAGCTCCTGAGCAACCCCAATTTGCTCTGTGCCAGGGCTTGGGGGTGGTCACAGGGTTGGTCAGGGATGGATTTTGCGTATGTTCCACACTCACAAACCCTCTGGTGTGAATCCTGACCCCCAGCTCTTCACAGACACACACACACTAACTCGTCTTGATGCCAGTGCCTGGGACAGAAAGGGCGCTGCATCGATGGGGGTGACCCCTGGTGTCGCCCAGGACAAACGTGTGCCACGGGGCCCTGCACTGTGTCTGCAAGCCCCATCAGCCCTTCCCTCGGCTCCCCAGGCTCCCAGAGCCCCAGCAGAGCATGACCAGCAGCAGGTGGACATCCTTTATCCCCCGCTCCTGCATCCCCCAGGGCAGCACCAGACCCGGTGCAGCTCTTTGGTCAGTGCAGAGAACTGGCTGAGCTGCACTCCCAAGTTCATCTCTTCCCTCTGCTTTGTTCTGGCTGCATTTGTGGAGCGTTTTCATCCTGCCTGTTGATCCTTCCCAGTGCTGAGAACATTACCAGGCCTGCCCTGCCAGCAGCTCCTTCCCTGTGAGAGGAGGGGAGAAAAATCTCCTAAAGCAGCCAGAGTAGCTGGAGTCTGCAGAGGAACTGGATAAAACACCAGTGCCAGCCCCTGCCAGATAATCCTCCCCGAGATGGTGATATTTAATTTCTACACTCCAGCTACACAGCTGTTCCCTCCTGAATGACATCACCAACCACTATCAGGTTTTAAGACGTTGGGTGACATTTATGTCTCTTTTTTCATGGTCTGGCACAGTTGTTCAAGGAGAGAAGTTGACTCAAGAGATAGAGGGCAAATAGATCTGAGTTTAAACTTCTCTGAATTTCCCTGCATTTATTACCTTGCCATTCAGCATGGGGACGGTCAGCACATAATTTATGGTGTCGTGCTCATCAAAAGGAGTTTGTACTAATGCAATAACGAGCTCAGAGGACCAGCAGCTCTAATAAAATGAGAATTAACAACAGAGCAGAATAAGGAGGGGAGGGAGAAGAAGAGACAGTCATTAAATCAGTAACACCAAGGTCTGGCTGAGATGTGCTCGAGTCAATAATGCCATAAAGTTTTATACTGGCTGTAGTGTGGGAAATGTCACCACCTTGGTGCAGGTGAAGGGAGAGCCCGGCAGGTGTGATGGATTCCCAGGAACAGGGGAAAGATGGCTGGTTCTGGGATCCAGAATTCGGAGGACAGGGGTCAGGGTGGGAGGTGAGAGCTGGCAGAAGGGTACTGCAAGCAAACAGGGCTCTAGCAGTGCCAGCCTGGGCATTTCATCCTCTGGCCCCAAAAGCAAGCCCAGGACTCGTCTGGGCACACAACTCGGGAACGGAAAGCAGCCCCTGAAAACAGGTGGCACAAGTTACGTAGTTCTGTATTAAATACAGTGAATAAATGCACAGATTTCAGAGTCCTGCCCCATCCATTCTGGCAACTCAACATCCAGCCCTTTCCTCCTAATCCCGCCCTGTTACTGGGGCTGTCAGATCCCTGGATCCCGGAGCGTGGGATTTGGGGTGACAGCATTTCCCCTTGCCTGCAGGGATCACTGACAGCACCTTGCCAGCTGACGGACTGCAGCGACTTCCTAAGAAAACAGGAGTTATCCAGTGTGTTATCACATCCCTTTCTCTGGGCTAGCTGTTCCCTCTATTTGTTGTGTAATTTATAATTTTTCCTTGTGAGAGCTCAGAGACAGCCTGGTTTAATTGGAGATTGGAGAGACAAGTGTCTGCAGGTACAAATGAACCTGTTGGCTCCCTCCCCCCTCCCAACTCCAAATCCTGCACAACTTGGAGTGATTTGTGGCTGAACAAATCAAGTGAGAAAAAAAATCTCCAAACAAGCTTGGAGTAACTTAGAGCTACTTGACTTTCTGGATCTGTATTTCAGAATTTGTCCTTAAAGCACTGATGAAAATTTAAGCCCTTAAATCCCCTGGATTTTTCCATACCTGTGCAACTGTTATAATCAAAGTGCTGTAGTTGGACTTGTCAGCTTGAGCCAAAGGGGCACCACGTATGTACAAACCAGACATTGTGTTATTCCAGCCTTGGCAGGGATGGCCATGCATTCCTAGAACAGAACTAATGCTGATAACACGAATCACACCCCTGAATACACACCAGTAAGGAAAATGGTCCTTCATTTCAGTTCCATTTCAGCCAGCAAGGTGTTAAAAGTAAAACCAGTAATGGTTTGAACCAAATGTTACTGCTGTTGTTTCCCTGCAAACAGCAGACACAGGGAAACGTGGAAGGAGAAAGAAAGCTTCCCATGTTTTATTTTCTATACCCCAGAAAATGATAGCACAGCTAATGAAATGAGGGTGTCCTACACGAGCTCCAACAGCGTATAAATCATGAATTATACATCAGGCAAAAATGAGAAACTGCAATAGAATCAAACCTATATGGAAATAAATAAAACATAACAGCAGAGCTGCAATCATGTTTGCTCTGTTGATAAAACTCTGTTTGTGTTTGCAGGAGAAGGAGGGAGGAACTTCCCCAGTAAATGATTGTAAAAGCATTAATAATAACAAGACCTACATGGCGAGCGAGGAGAAAGGGTAATTAGCAAATGAGCATTGGGTTCAGGGAAGATGTTTGGGGGGGGAAGCTGGAGAGCAGAAGTGCCAAGAGCTGTGAAAGGTGTCGTGACTGGCTGTTTGGGAGGGATGGGAAGGCACTCCCTGCCTGGCTGGGCACGGCTGCCACACACTGATACCTTGCAGCACCTCTGCTGCTGCACATGGGATCGTTCTGGCTGAGGAAATGAGAGGGGACTCCTCTGGGGAGGGGTCTCAGTTCTAATTTGGCTACCCGGGGGTTAAAGCCCAGCTTTACCTTCCCCAGAGGGTTGTTTGGACAGCTGGTTGTTATGACCTGTGCAGGGCAAAACTGGCAGGTGAAGCGAGGGTGAGAAAGGAAGGAGGTGGTTCCATGGTTGTGCCATTCCACCAGGTAAAGAGGAGTGAGAAAGGGAGAAGGTGGCTCCGTGTTTGTGCCACTTGGCTGAAATCTGCCACAGAATCCTGGTGGGATCTCTGGACAACAGCTCAGTCTCCTTACTCCAGGAACTGCTCCACACCTTCTCCTCACACACTCGGTTATCCTTTGCTGGAATCCAGCTCCACCCAAACGGGCAGCTCTGGTGGGGTTGGATCATCAGCCAAGCTCCGCAGAGCTGAAGTCCCAAGGTGCCATCACGTGTTTAATGGAACTCCAAAGAAAACACTCAAGGACAAAGACTCCACTTCAGCAGTCCCTGTAATGATCCCTGTGTTTCAAAGAAAATCTCTTACCCCTAAGATTACTATTAACATTTTATGCAAATTGGATGCATCTCTCTCTTTTTTTTTTAAGACTCAGAATAATCTATGCATATCTTTATATTACTTCTCAGAGCCATTAGCCAAGATGAGTTCATATTTTTATTCCCTTTGCACACCGAACACATTTCATTTCTTTGGGGTGGCAGCTTTTATTATTTAAGTCAGCAAAACCTGATGAATCCCATTACCTGCTCCCTCTGCTTTCTCTGTTCCAACCACACGTGATTTATGAGCCAAAATCAAGGTTTGGATTGCTAAGAGTGGCACGGTTTGCTCTCACCTTCTTTGCATTTTCAAACAAAATTCAAAATAACTGATCAAAATAGCTCAGATTATTAAAACAACAAGAAGTAACTGAACCTGTTCACCTAAGTGTGCTGCTCTATTGACTTTAAAGGTTTAGCTCATCAGAGACAAGATCTGGCTTTTTACAACCCGGTTAAGGGATGACTTGATAACACTCTTGAACCACCAATGTGCAGCAGAGAAATATCAGAGCAGTTGGAAAAGACACAAGAAGTAAAACCTAAATGGTGAAGTCAGATAAATTCAGATGAAGAATATCACTTGACTATTTTTTTGCTCCTCATGTGCAGGTCCCACCACAGCAACAACCCCAAGCAACAAAGATCACAAGGAACGGATGGGTTCAGCCTACTTGTGGTAGCAGAAACAGTCAATTAAAAGGCTGAAACCCGATTTTTCGCTTCCCTCGTTTATGAAGAGCTGCACCAGTGCACAAACCCAAATGACTTCACTCAAGCTCCAAGGAAAAGTCAGGAAAAGTGGCACCAGCAGCTGCTCACCAGCATCAGCTGCCCTTCAGTGGAGGCCCCTGCAAGTCCTGCAGAAGCCCCTATAAATATCCACGGGTTGGTGCAGCAGCAGGAAAGAGCCTTGGATTTCATCCTGGACCTGCAGCGGGGCGAGGTCTGCAGAGACGCTGGGAGGGAAGGGCTGCTCCCGGCTCCCAGATCCCATTCTGGGGAGCAGCATCCCACTGGATCCTCCCTCAGACACCACCAAATGATGAGCACAGGCACCTCCACCACAAAATTCCGGCAGGAGAACGGGACTCGGGAGCTTTGGCACCTGGGGATTTGGGCAGTTGGACCCTGAGCCCCTCCGAGGTTTTTATCCCGTGTGAACATCCGTAGGAATTCTTCCCCATGCCCAAAGCTGCGAAGGGACAACGGAGGAAAGGCAAGGGCACGGAGCAGTGGGGGCATTTCCCGTGGCCGAGGCACATTTGGGGCACTCAGAGGAGCTGACCTGCTGTGCCCGTGCCGAGCTCCATCCTCTGCCAGGAGTTCCAGGGAGGGACGAGCTCATCTCCACGTGGGGCAATTCCCGATGTTCTCCGGTTTAACGATTCCGATGCCGTGATTTAGCGTGAGTTGTGACTTCTCACATTTAATGAAGTGAAACCCTCCTGGCCCATGGTGAGATGTAGGCAAGGCTGCAAACCCGGTGATTTACAGCATTTGTGACCTTATTACAATGTTCTCTTTGCTTCACTGCTCTCCAGGCCTAACAGGAGCTGTTATCAAGGGCTCCGTGGAATATTCTTTATTATTTATAATTAGATATATAAGAGCCTTATCTGGGAAAAAAAAGGTATCTTAAAAACCTAATTTTATGCCAACTTGAAAAAGCATGGGAAAACAAGATGCTCTTTAAGACTAATATTAATTTCAGCGATGCTGCTGAACTCTGCTCTCCCCAGTGACGAGCAGCTGGTGCAGGCTGGGGCTCACTGCTGGCTCAGCCATGTGACAAGAAACACCCTCTGGGGACTGTGGGTTTGTCCCTCACTTGAAATCTGTGACATGAGTTGCAGCTTCCCAGTTCCTCACATTGCAATCCCCGCCCTGGTGCAGTCAGGTGGCACCGTGGTAATCATAATTCTGAAGCCTCATTAAAAATACGTTCATTCTGCCAGCTCGTTTTGGCTGAAGCTTGTGGATGTATTCCAGGTGTTGTGTCTACCTGCACTGGTTTTTCCCTGGGCTTTACTTAAGTCCTTTGGAACAGGAATGATCCCTCATTCCATGTACCTGCAGATCCTGACACTGGGAGTCCTAAGCCCAAAACGTTCTGGCAAGCAAAACGTTTTCAGTCAACTAAATTTCAAACCTGAAACGTTTCCCAAGTTTGGCCGTTCCATCTACAATTCACCAGAGGGATTTTTAGCTTTATGGACACCCTGAGAGGCGGAACATCCAAATGCAAAATGATTTTGCTACAGGCCAGGGGGTTCCAAACAGGGTTTTGAGTCCTTTCTCTTGGAATCCCTTGGGATGACACACACCTGGATTGACCCTGAATGAGCCAGAACGTGAAGCTCAGTGTGGACTTGGTACAGACCTGCCCCTCCAGGGATTTCTGAACCCAGGGATGGATTTGTTCTGAAGTGAATTAGAAACTTAACAACACTAAACAGTCCTAGACGAGCCAGGACGAGGGTTTCTAAAATCCTCCAGCGTTCACACAGGAATTAACTGCTCTCCACAAATCACCAGTGCCAGACCATGCTCACACTGCCCAGGACACTGAGCTTTATTTCTATTCCTTGAATCTCTGCTTGCAGTTATGATGAAAAAAAAATGCCATCGAGCTAACTTAAAACACTTTAAGTAAAGTCAGATATAATGGAGTGTCCTTAAGAGAAAATTTATCTTGGAAATGAATCAGATAATACAGGAAGAAAATCTACACTAAGCTATATAATAAATAGATTAACTCTGTGCTCCTCCTTAACTGGGTTCATCCTCTCTGTGGACCGAAGCAAGGACATTCCAAACTCACGCAGGAGTAACGGTGGGGATCACGCTGGATCTCACTGGAACCCTGAGCTGACTAGCAGGGAATGCTGAGCAAGGTTTTATGTGATCCTTGCCCACTTTGCCCATGCAGGTTGGCATCTCTGCACCACTGCAAGGCCACTTCAGAAGCCAGCAATGCTCTCAGCTGGCTCTGAGCAGGGGAAAGAGAAGGCACCAGCAGTTCAGGACCTCTCCAAGCTTTCCCACCACCGTCACACACAGAATGACGCTGCTCCTGCACTGTGAAACGCTTTAAAAGCTTCACAGGAGTGCAGGGAATGTTGTTCCCACTGTTACCGTTCTGCTCCTTCCCCCAGTGTTTGTTCACACCGAGCCCTGCTCAGCCCATCCCAGGAGGGGCTGCGCCTGCCCCTGGCTTCTCTTCAAAGGGAGCACGGCAACTCAGACCACAGTTTTAAAAAACTTATCCTTTGAACATTCCTAATCTTTGCAGCAACAGTTTAACAAGCGTTTTTGCGTTTGCTTCTATTGTGGTTTTGGGTTTTTTATTCTTCATATTTTCAGGTCCTTCGGAGCTTTCATTTGATTGCTGGAGGAACCCAAAGTGTTGCTGCTCAATCTCCTCACTCTGCTCCCCATGGTGCAGCCACTCAGAGCTATCAGAGCACTGGTGGAGGGCTGATAAAATCAATCTGGGCAAATCACCCTTACAATTTATTCTCCCATTTTTCCCTTTTTCCTTCTGTAAATAAGAAATGCCTGTTTATTATCCAGCAGCCCAAACAAAAGCAGAAACCCCCACACTCCATTCCGTATCACCAGCTGGATAATGCAAACCACATTGCTCCAGAGAATGTTTGCTTTCAGAGATTGAAAATTCATCGCTTACACCCGAGGTGTTCAAGCTGTGGAGCTGACAAATAGCTTCATTTATTTATTTATTTGTTTGTTTGTCGATGTTATTTTCCCCTTTTTCTTTCCTTAGCACATGGCAGAGAGCAGAGAAGCAGACTCGACTCCGGTTCAAAAGTGACAATGTTCCAGCCTGATCCCGCTGGATTTCAGCCTAAATCCAGAGTGCAACATTCCAAACTCCTGCCACTGCAACCACAGAGCAGACTAAACCTTTAATCACGCCTGAATAAAGGGAAGTAATCAGATGATACATCCAAAAATGTGCTCCTTTTCCTGGCTTGGGAGGCCCCTTAACTGAGTTCCACCCCCCAGAAATGCATTATTTTCATGTGGTATGAGGAGAGGGATGAACTCCAACAGCTCAGGGCTTGACATGGTGTAAGGCAGGTTGGCTCCGTGTGATTTTCAGAGGAAAACATCCCCTCTGGAAAGGAAGCTTTGAACTTCCATGGAGCTAAGTTGTTTCCTGGATGCAGGTTGTTCAAAGACAGGAGGCTGAAGCTGGTGTGTGAATGCAACACTGTCCCAAACCTCCCCACTGAAATGCCACAGCCTATGAGTAATCTTTTCCCCCCTAATAGTCAGGCTTAAATTGGCTTAATTGTGTGAGATACAGCCTTAGCAATTTCCTTTTGTGATTTACAGGATTAAAACCTGTTTTCCTGCTGGCAGGCAGCAGTGTTTACCAGCCTCTCATCTCCTGTTCCCATTCCATTTGGGCAGAGTGATCTGGCATTATTAAAATTGGATTGTTTCCTTATCCCCCGTTAAACAAAAGGTGATTTGATACCAAGTGTTAAAATATTATTGCTCATGTTTCCCCCTGTCCATCAAACCTCCAGCCTGCACTGGGAGCACAGCAGGGGCTGAGCGCGTGAGCAGAGACACCCAGCCCTGCTCTGCTTTGCCTTTGTTTGAAGGCATTTTGCTTTTCAGTGTTTTTTTTATCCTTTAGTACTTAGGGTTATTTAGCATTTCAGTGTATTTCAGCATTTTGCTTTTCAGCATTTGCCTCCTTCCTCACGCAGCACGGAGGTGCTGTCCCGGGACTCCAACCCGCCAGGAAAGTGGGATAACTGTGACAAGTGAACAGCTGCGTGTCCTTTGCGCCCCAGAAGGGGGTCAGGCAGCCCGTGGGACATGCCAGAGCCTTGTTTGTGTGGCATTAGGAGCAGACAAGCCGTAATCAAAAGCCACACATGCCAGGCATGGAGAGACGCTCGGAGCGGTGGCGCGGGGGGAAAGGGGCACGCAGTGCAGGGGAGGGGGAAATCAATCTGCTGCTGTGACATGATGTTCCTCTGATCAAACCAATCTTCTCATACTTCCCTTCCCCTTCTGTTGTCGCTGTGAACAACTTTTTGCCCTTTGGGGGGAAGAAAACGGAGAGACACAAATAGATTGCGGTGTTTGAAAGCGAAGCACCGAGCGGCTCGGGTGGGATGGAGACCGTGAGTGGGTTGATTTCCCCACTCAGGGCTGGATCCTGGGCTCCTGCGGGCAGTTTTGGGGACACAGGAAGGAAAAGAAGCTATTTTAAGTGCTCATTAGGCTGGGGATTGATTCTCATTTCCTCCCTCCCACCATGTGAGTCATTCCCAAGGAGCCAAATTCCCAGTCAGGACCTGCTGGTGGACACTGGAACATCCACAGGTCAGATTTAGGGGCAGCAGATTCCATTTCCAAGGTTAACATGCCTTCCCTTGAGGAACTGTGCATTGATTTAGCAAAGCCCTTAGAAACATGCACAGCAACTTCCCAAACCCCTAAACCCCATCCCAAAAGATGATTTAAGTCATTAGAAGCAAAAATGTAACTGGACCTGTGCTTAACTCCTATTGTATCCTTTAATCCTGAATAGGTTTGTCAATGAGGAACAACTGGAAACAAGTTGCAAGAGAGGGAAAACTTCATGCTAAACATTAAAGATCGGAAAAACTCTGTGAGATAAATCCAATCCATTGAGCCCATGGAATACTCTCCCATGGGAAATTGCTGAGGTTCCTTCACTGGATGCACTCAGGAGACATTTCAGTTTAAAGGTGAACTGCAAAGGTTTGCTGGAAATTAAGAACTCGCTCCCACAAGACCCCAGGAAGGGAAAAAAGACTCCAGCTGGTCTTTAAAAATGACACAAAACTCATGAAGAGCTGCGAGAGGGGTGGGAGGACTAAGCTCACGTTTAGATCATGTTTTAACTCTGCCTAAGATCTTTCGTCCCCACGTGAACTGGGAATAACAATAACTGGGATTTTTTGCTGCCGTTCGAACTGCTCGTCCTGCAGCCTGGGAGAGCTGCCCGTCCCCTCGAGGATTTCTATGGAAGGCTCATTTTTGAAGCCTTTTAGCCGAGCAGTTTCAAGTTTCTTATAATTCCTGCAAATTTCATTTCTGAATCGGGGATGCTGTTGATACCAGAATATCTTATTAGCAATAAAAGTATATTACCTATAATTGAATAGCTTCTCAATTAACTAGTTGGAGAGCCAGCAAAAACAACCAATTCCCTCTGATGCTCCCTCAGCAGGAGGCTTTGGAATTACCAGCAAGTCAATTAACGTCCTTCTACCCCAATGATAAATAAGGACATAAAATGCGCAAGATTGAAATAAGCCAATATTGGCTCTGTGGAAAATGAAGGCAGAAGTTAAACAATATGGAAGAAAGCACTGTTAAAGATATAATTTCTATCTGAAATACAGCCAGAGTACATTGTAGATGCAAATGGAGAAAACACAGCCATTATTGCCTAATACTTCAATGCCTAATGAAGTTCAGACCACGATGACAGAGAGGAACTGAACTTCCAGTTCCCTGTCCGTGGCAGGGTGTTGGAACGAGATAATTTTTAAGGTTCCTTCCAAATCGAACCATTCTGGGATTCTGAGGCTCCCTGGCTCAAGCCCTGGTTCTAACACAGGGCCAGAGTGAATGACCCACCCCACATTTCCCCTCAGACCTTCCCTAAATGAAACCCTGCCCTGGGGGGTTGCACTGAAATTCTTGGTGTTACAGCATTGTTGCAGCACAGGGAGTGAGTTCCTCGTGCTCTGTTTGTGCAGATCCTTCTGTGACACGAACTCCTAAGCGTTTATTATTTGAGGGAATATATCCCTGTCATTCCAAAAGTCAGCTTCCATCAGCGGGAGCTAAACACGCGCCGTGGCTTGGGAGCGCTGTGTAATTGGGTAATTCTAATTGCAAATAGGAATCTTTGCCTCCTTAGAAACCAGGTTGGAGTTTGTGTAAGGTAATGAAGCAGAGGGCTGAAGATCAGCCACGGAACAAATTGCATTAAGTGAAATCAGGCACTTGTCTGTTCTGATTTCTTCCCTTGGAAAAGCTTTGTGCCGCCCAGTCCCCACGGCTGATCTCTGCTATTACCCACCCCGTGAAGAGAAGAACATTCAGTGATTAAGGAAAAATATTACAATCAACCCCCATTCATTCGTCTCTCCAAACCCGCCAGTGCTTTTTCCCGATCTTCCCGTCCCTTGGGATAAACAACATGGAAACAGCGAGGGAAGGTTGTTGCTATGGAACTCGGAGCATTGGGATGGAGGAGGCAGCGTGGCCTTCGCCTCCGGAGATGATGTGCAGCCTATTTATATGCACAGCTGTACAAATTGCCAGAGTTTAATGTTAAATTCCACGGAAAATCATCTTTGCTGCTCTGCTTTTGAGGAAAGGACGGGCTTTAAATATTTAATGGGCTTCCTTACTGTGCAAGCATATTTGGTGTTACATAAGTGAGCAGCAGAGATCTCTTTCAAGGCTCTGGCCCCAAGCACTTGGCAAGTTCTCCTGTAACGAGAGTGAAAATGATAGAGCTCCATCAAACCCTGAGCAGCAGAAGGTGATGAACATCTGCAAGGTGCAGCAAAATCCCTTTCTGCCCAAGCTCCTCCAAGGACAAGTGTCAGCAGCATTCCCTCCTCCTGCTCCAGTGGCTGCTGAACCCCTGGGGGAGCTTCCCTTCCCCCTCTAACACACAGGTAAGCGATAATTCCATTTTCAGCCTTGCAGAAAGGCCTTCAGAACTCCTGAGGATGTTCCCAGTTCATGGATGGGATGAGAATCTCCAGAATCTCTGACTGGAGTCTGACCAGTGCAAACCCCGCTGTCTAATGGCTCAAAACCACCAGCCAAAATTCACAGGAGGCTTCGTGCTGCGCCTGGGAGTCAAAATCGTGCTAAATAATGCAACAAATGAAATAAAAGCTGATAGTCCTCTGGAGCTCAAGGTGTTCTGCAGCGGTTAAATGCCTCTTTTCCAACCCATTTTATAGGCAGAGGAGCAGAGTCACGGAGGGGCAAAGCGAGTGCATGACGGAGAGTCGGAATGAGACCCAGGAGCAGGATTTATCTCACGCCTTTCCCCCGCAGGAGTCCCTGTGAGGAAGCAGAACACATGGGCAGATGCGGCGATGGTCAAAGTCTTTCCTCCTGGCCGAGCCCTTGTGACTGAAGAGACCAAAAAGGCAGGAGGAAACTCTCTGTGGCCCCGCAGCCCATTCCGGCGCCTTCCAACCAAATTAACCCCCCGACAGCTCGGTCTGGGCTCTCTCAGCTCTGCAGGAGGCACAGCGACAACTGGGAAAGGCTCTCCGAGCCCACGAGCATCTCAGGCTTCGGAGACGCACCTTTCCTTGCTTTCCTCTGGATCCTGCGGATGAACAGCACAAAAACGGGGAGATGGGCAGAAAATCTGCGTCTCCCTTTTGGTTTCAGCTGAGACAGAGTCGTGGAGGACAGAAGGTGCCGTGGAATCGTGTCTGGGAATGTTGCACCAGTCCCTGAGCCGAAGTCAAATAATGAGGATTGGGAATGGTAGGACATCCTGAGCTGGAAGGGACCCAGCTCCTGGTCCTGCCACCTCCCTGGAACACCCCACAGGATGTTCTGTTTGCTCTGGGGTGGTTTGAGGTCGTTCTGTTTAAACTTTAGAAGGGTTTCTGACTGTTTAGAACCAAAACAAAAGCCTGTTTAAATTCAATTTTGAAACATTGCCCGTTTTTTGTGGGTTGAGGATTCTAAATCCCTTTGGTTGGAGGATGAAAGCAATGGTTTATTGCAACACCGTGTTCAAGCAGTGGTCAGGCTGAATTATTGGGATTTGCCTACGGATCCAAAGGGCCCAAGAGGCTCAGCAGAGCTGAGAGTCTGAGGTGCAGCTTTTCCTTTCCCTGTGAAGCAGAACAGTAAATTCTTTGTGGTACCTTCAGGACTAAAGACATTTAAAAAAATAAATAAATAAAAAACCCCAATTTGCCTCTTTTGCCCTCACTTCTCACAATCCAAGAGGAACTGTGCGAGAGATCAGCAGCGCTCCCAGGAAAGCCTGAGGGTGTGGGAAGCAGGATGGGAGAGCCTGGAGGTGGCAATTCCCCTTTGGAGTCAGCACTGCATCCGTGGTTTTATGGTTGGAGGGACCAGGAGGCTTCAGGCAACAGGTTTGGGGTCTGATCTCCATCACGAGGTCAGCAGAGATCCCACAGCATCGGGCTTTGTTCCTCTTGTTGCCTTGGATGGATTTTCGTTCAGCTCTTCCAGGATAAAATCCTCCCCCCAGTTTCTGACACTGTTCTGAGCTGCAGGGGGGGAGCAGGATGGGTTCAAACCCCTGCAATGCCACCCCAAAGGTGCTTTTCCTCCCTTGGTTTGCAAAACAGCCATTGAATCTCCCCACTAAAGGGATATTTTAACTAGAAAACCACATATTTGGGGGGTTTATATATATATATATATATATATGTAAGAAGTGAACATGAATGTTTATTATTCTTTTTTTCCCTCTTTTAATTTCTAAAAGGCCCTTTCCTGCAGGAGTTCTCCTGTAAATGAAAAAACCACTTCACGCTGGCAAAATTTTGAATAAAAATTTCAGGCGGCTGGAATTAAAAACGCGAAGCCCTGGGCATGTTATGGATCTTTACGTGCTATTGCAACCTTCTGGAAGGTTTAAAAATAGCCCAGAAAGTTGTCCATAATTCTTTGTGCAGGTCCTTGGAATTGGACTTTGATTTATACCAGCTGAAAACTTGACCTGAGACAATATTCTTGAAAGCTAGGGAGAGGTTTAATGCTTGAATAAATAAGAATAGCACAAAACCTGCAGTACTGGGGGATTGTAAAGCTGGTCTAAATACGAAGTGTTTGCACACACCAGAAAGAGGGAGAGACAACACTTAAAGTTGCTATTAATTTGCATATCCAGTGGTACTTCATTTGTGAGACAAATAATTCAGGGCCACAGGCACCGAGCAGAGGGTTTTGTAGTAAAAGGAGGATAATTTATTACCAGTGCTGAAGGATATAAAGTCATTTGAAAGGTGTAGACTTTGCTCTCTTTCCAGGCAATAGGGATTTATATTGGTTTGATATTCTCACGGCATTTTCCTTGGGAAAAACAATTTCCATGATTCAGCATTATGAGATCTGATGGTTTCGTGAAAAGGAGTTGGGGGATTTCGCCCCCAGCGCTGGTAGAAACGTGGGGGAGTAAAATCAGCAGCAAAGTGCTTGGGCTTAGTGTGGTAAGCACATCAACGCCTGGTTCCTGCGCCTCAGGACTGCAGAAACAATGCAGGTCTGGAGGAGCAGTGGTTGTGTTAGGAGCAATAAGGCCAATTTTCCGAAGCCCAAGCGTCCTGCTGGGTTTAAGCCGGGTTCAAACACCAAATCGCATCAGCGCTCCTGGCACTCCCCCAGTGAAGCTCTCCGGGGTCTGTCTTACAGCCCAGGCTTTCAGGGGAAGGGTTGTGTTTTACTGGATTTAGACAATTAGAGACACACTCAGTCGCTAATGGAATCGCCTGAAGTTTTTGAGTACGTTAATTCATCTTGACTCACTGAGCTCTAAATCCTGGAACGCAGTGAAAGCCTGGTAGGTGCCCACATGGGGGTTTTTTTTTCAGTAGAGGTGACTGATATTTTAGTAACCTGTGGCTCCCTCAAAGATAAGCATAAACTTTCACTTTGCACCTTCAGAGCCTTGTGCCCAGCCCTGCTCTGGTTTAAACACTTTCCTGCTGACAGGAGTCGGGGAATTGGAGTGGAAACCACAGATCCTGGTAAAGAGCTCATTGTTATTCTGTTATTTTTTTTCAATATTGCTCTCGATTCACCAAGAGCCCTAATTTCCCCATCAGTGCTGGTGCTTTGAGCACATTGAATTTGACTCCCCACTTACACCTGCCAGAGATCAGCATTAAACAGCTCAAAAAAATTGCTCCTGTGATTCCCAACAGCCAAAAAAAAATAAAACCAGCCCAGAAATGGGAAAACAACGTGAAAACAAGAGGGAGAGAGATGGAAACAAATGACAAGGAGCAATAAGGCAAAAATCCAGGCAATAGGATTTCCACCCACTTTCTAGCTGAGCTGCACATGGAGCTGTCCTTGCTGCTTCTTTGTGATGTCAGTGCAAACCAGACACCTCCTGAAAACAGGGCAAATAAATAAAGCCCAGTTTGCTACAGCAAAGAATCACTGAGGGGCTGCAGGTGGGGACTCAGGGTCTGTGCAGCTCAAAACCACTTTGCAATACATTAAGCCAAAACAAGAGTTTCATGTATGTTTTATCCTATGGAGAAAAAAGTTCTGTCAAAAGTGATCCCCTTTTCTGGGGGGAAAAGTAAATAAAATGGATTTAATGAGATCAACACTTTCCTGACCAGTTTCAACAACAACAAAAAATCAGCCTGACTCTATTTAGGGCAGCTCGTCCCTTCTTCCACAAATAGTTCCATTTATTTCCATGGGAGAAAAGATTCCACGTGCAGCTGCCACTGTCACCCTCAAATCCCCAGGACTCCTCACCCAGCTTGGCTGGTGGAGCTCCTCATTCCAGGAGCAATTCCTGAGGATTTGGGTGATTCGCTGATGCCCGTGAGCAGCATTCCTGGTTTTCAGGACCATTACACCTCCGCTGCTCAAGTGGTTGTGATGTTACTTCACCGATACCCCTCTGGACCTGAAGGATGGTCCTGTAGCTGCACCCGGAGCCGTAAAGAAACCCAGGAAGGCTCGTGGAGCTGCAGGGTGGTGACACCTCGGAGGATGTGACACCCATGGCACTGTCCCGAGCAGCGCCTCGGTTTGGGGTTTGTGCATCTGGGCACTGACGGGGCAGAGTTTAGTCCAGTCATTCCCATCGTGCCCCAAAGGCAACTTCTGGGTGCAGGTGAGGTTTCGGTGCACTACCCAGGAGGTGCTGTGGGGATTGAAGGTGTTACTGAATTGCCACCACACTCAGCCCCTGATGGAGCCACTTCTGCCCGAGACGTCCCGAGCCCAAAGGAGTTTCCAGCACGGAGAATTTGATCCTGAGCTCCATTTAATCACATTCCTTTCCACAACCCACTTACAACAACAATTCAGCTCGCGTTGAACGCAAGCGATGCTGTCGCGCTCCGGGGACCGGTGCAGAGGCACCACCAATTCCATTAGTCCTGTGACATTCCCTGCCAGGTGCTCCAGCTCCAGCCCCACCTGACAGGTCCACGGGTGAAGGAACAAGGTTTAAAACCACACCACGGCACGGACAGGAGCTGCAGGAGCCGGGAGCAATTCTGTGTATCCAAGATGAAAGCAGAGAGTGACAGGCTGCGCGTGTCAGAGTTTCTCCGAGCTTTCCCAATCCCGAGAAGCAGATCTGAAAGCAGCGGGAAGTGGCGTTTCCTGGGAGCTCCGAGCAGGAACTGCATCCCTGGCACAAAGGCAGGAGCAGGAGGGAGCAGCCCTTCCTGACCCCGGCAGCAAAGAGCCAGAGCTAATAACGCTTTTGCCACACTTTGACAAGTGGATCGGAAATGTTGTGTTTGTGAAAAGGTTCTAAAGAGCCTTGCTGGGCCCAGAGCAATCTCACAGAGCAGGGGCCAGATCAGATTCATCTTGTTGCTGCAAGGCAGGAGCCCTGTGGGTCTGGCTCCTCTCACATCCGTCTGGCACTGATGGCTCACGGGGCACTAATTCCTGGCTTTAAGGAAAACAGACTCAAACCTGACCCTTCCAAAGTGCAGGTGAAATCTCTTCGTGGCCGTACAACCCTTCACTGATCACGGCCCCACGTCAGGGTTTGGAAGGGAGCGGGACTGGCTTGATGCCAGTTGAAAGGGAGCGAGAGGCATGAGATGGCAAAGTGGTTCTGTCACTGCCCAGCCGCAATTCCTGCCTTGAGGAAGGTTTGATTTGTCTGTGCTTGATTTTTCGAGAGTCTTGGTTGGAGGGTTGAAGGAAAGCAGCACATCTTCTGAGGAAATACTGTATCTGATAAACTCTAACCATGGGAAAGGCATTAAATGGAAATACTTCGGTAAGCAGTTAAGTAAATAAATATGTTTTTGGAGTATCTCCAGAACAAAATGTTTTTCACCAGTCTGTAATAATTAAAAGAACTGAAGAAGATCATTGCTTAGGAAAAGTCAGGCGGGAGTTGGGGTTACTTCACACTGAGATGTTCCATTTTCAATCCTACTCCCTTTTGCTTCCCATTAGTCACTCATCCTTAGTCCACATGGAATATTCCAGCCTTGCTGGGCAAAAGAAACCCCAAAGAATCGAGACTCTAATTTTAGAGTCAGTTCATGGTCAGGTTTTATCTCAGCAACATTCCTGGCAGGTGACAGCCCCATGTATGGCAGACACAGTCGGTGCAAACAAACACAAGCCGGGATCCTACAGCACTTCAGGTCCTGCCTCCTCAGAGCCCTTGCAGAGCAGGGAAGAGCAACAATAAATCTGCTTATGCAAATAAGAATTTAAACACGGACATCCAGGCCCTGGTCCAGAGAAATGTCCCATTCAAGAAAGAACATCACTGTCCTTAATTTAAGCCATGTGTGCATCTCACATAAGCAAACCCCAAGACTTCAATCTTTGTCAAAGACGGCCTTTTGTAGGGTTTGTTTTCCTTTGTAGGTCCCAAATATTTGGCAAAGTCAGCCTCGATTATACAAATGTTGTTACTTATTTCCAGCACAACTCCTTGTTTGATCCTTCCTGGCTCCTGTCCAGCAAACGTGCCAGATGTTGTAATTTGCACCTGGTCGGTTGGTGTTTGAAAAGCCCCTTTATTTTTAGATAAACAGAAGGAAATGTGTCTTTGGTGCCTCTGATGAATTCCATGAATTCTTCCCAACTGTTAACTCTTCCAGCTGGTTGCTACCAAGGAGCAGAAACCCACCAGCGATGAGGAGTCCAAAGCAAAGCAGGGACTGGTGTAGCAGGAGGGTGCTCAGGCAGTTTCACAGCTGAGAATTTGGTACAGGCTGAATTCACCCCCTTGGTGTCCAGGAGGTGTCACCTCACCTGGGCTGCACGACCAAGTGACACGTGGCTTTCGTTGAACGTTTTCACTTCCTCTCAAATCACAAAGAAGTCAGATGTGAGAAATCAGGTCTTTTTCTTTGGACTGCAGCAGCAAAGAGACTGAAATAAACCTTTTCCTGAGCTCCTGACAACTGTCCCACTGCTCTGGAAGGTGCAGTGGTGCAGACCTGGGGCGATTGCTCAGAGCAGCTGATTTGGGACATTTCTCATAGCTCTGCCCAGCTGAGAACTCCCAGTTTAACCTCCTTTGCTCAGTTCCTTCACTGAACTAATGAAAAACCTTTGAGATGCTGCTAAAATTCACAGGTGGGTTATTTATTGACACGAAAAGCTGAGTGACCTTGGGCTGGAGGCCTCGTGAGCACAACAGCCCTGGGTGTTACTTCTTCCCTCCCTGGGGGTTTAAACTCTGCCCCACGTTCCCATCTGTTCCCACGTTTTCTTTTCCTACCTCGAGAATGAACAGGCAGAAGTTCTCCAGGCTCCACTGGAATCCATCAAATGCCAACCCCTGTGCTGCTGAAATGGGAGAAGGGAATTCAGACACATCTCACAGGGAGAAAGGAAGATCTCGATCTTCCAGAAAGGCTCATCAAAGACCTTCCTTCAAATGTGCCCAGTTTTCTGATGATGTCTGGTGTTGATCCATCCTCCCATCTGGCTGCCTCCAGGCAGCTGCGTGTTCTCAGGGATGTGACTTTGCCCTTCCAGGGATTCGGAGCTGGGTTGGTTTTTTTTTGTTTTTAATGTGCAAAGCCAGTGACTTTTCAGGAGGTGGGAGTGTTGCTCCTGTGGCATTTCCTCAGACAGTAAAGAGATTAACAAGAGAGAGAGAGAAAATAGGAAATGATCTGTGAGTAAATTGAACAAGCCAGGACGCGGTAAATAGGCAATTAACATTCCTTTTGGCAAACCTGCACCTGTCAGAGCCAGAACGCTCAGAGAAAGGAGACGAAGAGGAAACACCTCCTAAGAGAGGTCAGACACGGAGAGGTCCCCGTTGTGGCTCCACTCCTGGACCTTCCCAGGCTCTGGCTGAGCAGCAGCAGCGCTTTTATTTTCACCCGTTGGGTGAAAGGGGCAGGAGAATCGGAGCAGACGTGACCTCCCCACAGTGAGGCTGCTCCTCCCTCTGCTGACCGACCCCTCCGGGGACTTGGGTGACATCCAACCGAGGCATCACCCAGCCCACGGTCCGGGGGCTGACGGGCAGAACACCAAAGGATGCTTTTCTTCCCCCCCTAATTTCCTTAATAATAAACATATCTCAAAATAAACTCGCGGAGGTGGCAAGAATAGAAGAAACAGGAGTGGTTAAATTGTAAGTTCAGGAAGAAAATAGATTTGATTTGTCTTGAAACTCGTGGAAAAGATAAGAACGTGTGTTTTCTTGTTTTGCTCGGCCTGGGTTTGGTTTTTTGAAGCAGAGAAGTGCCAGAATAGCAGGGGATTTAATCAGAGCCTCCATCGCTTCCACGTTCTGTCTCATTTCTTGCACTAACCAGCTCTGTCAGAATGTTCCTTTACCTCCGGAACCAGGTGAGAGGAAGGTTGAGCCCTGAGAAATTGAAGTGGCAACAAAAGAAAGTGGAGCTGGGAAGTGCAAAGGAGTCTGGCGGGGAGGTGGGGGGGAAGCAGGACAGGAATTCAGTGACCGTGACCTGTTTTCATTCAGTGCTTTCCAATTAAAGGCATTTTCCTTAGGAGAAAACCTTCTCTCTGCCACACATTCGTTCGTTCTCAGCCTTCTGGGGAGGCCAATTGAAAACTCACGGGGCAGAATTTTACTTCACGGTAAAATTACAACCAATTTTTCCCACACGACAGCAACAGCACAGTCACTCTCCAGTTTTCAAATCAGTTTTGCCTTCTCTTTTACTGAGATGAGTAGCCAAGTTTTCACGATTTGAGATGTTTCTTCCTCCTGAGATTTCTACTTAACCCCGAGCAGCTCCTCTCTGAGTGGTCACACAATTCCTGTTTCTCCTCCGTGAGGGTATCCACTAATTGCCACACGCAGCAGATGAACTCAGCGTTGCCCAAAAGCTCATTTGGAACCAAATCCTGCCTTAAGACCACGCATTTCCCAGGGGGTTTCCCACAGGAAGGTGGCTTTTCCCCTCATCGTGTGTCTGCTCAGCCTCATGATCATCCTTTTCGCAGAAAACGGTGCTTTTCCAGGATTCTCCTGCCTTTCCACAGCTGGAAACCTCCCCTTCCCTCTGCCGGGGCATTAACTCTGTGAACAGCGAAGGGAGGCTCCTCCTTAAGTTACCGTGGATCACCCTGTCAGAGGAACTGCCCAACCACCAGCAATTTGCAGCCCCATTTACGTGGCATCCCACTGATTTTAGGCAGTGCCACGTTGCTGTTCCACTTGGCTGCGTTTGTTACGTGTGTCCTTAAAATTGAAAGTTGTCATCTCCGTGGAGCTCGTGTTTCCCGGGGTTCTGGAGTGCAATATCTCCTTCTCACCAGCTGCCTGAGCTGCTGAGTTACATCAGATTCTTCATTACCATGAAGACTTTTCCGGAATAAAACACGTGATGGGTCCTGGAAGCAGATCTCCTTGGACAGCAAGGAGGTGACATGTCTCCAGGTGTGAGCAGGACCTTTTAAACCAGGACATTTGTATTTTCCCAGCCTCAGTTGACATGGTTCCAGCCACACACAACAAATAAATCCAGGTTTCTTGCATTCTGGCCTGTTTCCTTAGCCACGAGCCCACCTTTTCCCTCCCTTCCACTGCACCATCCTCCCCATCCCTGCAGGTGAGCAAATGGAAGAACGATGCAGAATTAGACCCTGTGATGACCAGTTTGCAGTGGAAAACCTGAGTTTCCAGACCGTGCAAAGAGGTCCAAAGGGCACTGTGACTAATTCCACGTAGAAACTGAATTAACTGTCAGGACCCATCCACTGGCCAGGCAGCCCAGGGGCAGCGTTTGTGCTGCTCAGCCACGGGAGGTGCAAAATTCCAGCCGGTAAACTCCGCCAGGAGAGGAAAGCTGTGAAAAGCGTCTGCCACGAAAATGCTTCTTGAGTTACATTTCACCGCCTGAATTTCGGGGGAGTGTCAATCTCACCTCTTTCCGCGCTCCGACAGCCTTTTCGCTGCACAGTCCCGGAGCTTTCCAGCCAAAAATCCATGGATGGCAGGGAATGTGAGTCCAGTTTCGCACAGCGGCTTCTTGCTGCTTCCCCTCCCTGTCAGCAGCCCTGGCACAGACACGGCTGCACTTCAGAGGTGCAGAGTTCAAAACCCTCTTTATAAACCTTTCTTTATGGGGGGGGGGAAATTAAAGCTCGGTTTATACACATTGAAGCAGAAATAAATCAGTGTTTTCCCTTTTCAAGCACTACTGAAAATTGAAACAAACCACCAAAGGCACTGGAGGATTCTCTGTCTCTTGGTGCTTTCAGTCTGGATCAGATTCCTGCCCTGGAGAGAGTCACTCAGTCCCAAGCCATTGGACTCAGGAGAAGCACTAAGTATACAGAAAATACCATGTTATCCCAAAGAAAACAAATGATATAAACGCCCCCTGCACCTTCCAGACCCAAAATCATGAGCTGACCTCAAGACCAGTGACTGGACACAGGCTTTTCCCACAGAGGTGTTAAGAAGGAGGAGAAGGAAGAGATTTTCCTCATTGTTTCCTGAGTGTTGGTTGGGGTTTTTTTCATCCAGAAAATCCAAATGCATTCTGCCAAGGGTGGAGTCTTTCCTGGTAGAAAGCACAACCACACACCCCCCAGGTGTGCAGAGAGGGGGCAAGGCACTGAGGATGGCAGGAAGGGACAACAAAACCAGCACGCAGGGGCAAGAAAACAAACAGCACATACCCATTAGGAATTGTGAATGGGCTGCTCGCTGCCAGACCTGCCCCAGGAAACAGGAGTGAGCCTGCAGAGCCCATTTATTTCACACCATAGAATTGGGAAGATGCTTAAAACAATAGTGGGAAAATGGAAGCACGGTTGAATTTGTGGTGCCAGGGGCAGTTTATACACGGACAACAAGGAAAAATGTACACAGGCCCAGAACTACAAGCAGGCAAAGATTGTTGGCAAATTGTCCTTTATAAGGGATGAGAGATTTCAGAGCAATCTGAAAGCGCTGCCAAGAAAGCCCTGGCTGGAGCTGTGTCATCAAATCAATTCAAACAAATACCCTTTTAAGTATCACTTAGGTCCCAAGTTACAGACTTCATAACTCACTTTATTTTTAGCAACTTATTTGCAGAGGTACAAACAAACCCCCAGTGTTTGGAGAGCGGAAGAGGGAAATTATCTTTACAGACTGTCAGAATCAGCCTCTACCTGAACTCAGAGAGCAAATATTTACTGGGAGGTGATGGGCTTCGGGAGAGGCAGGAGTTGTGCCAGGAATTTTGAAGGCAAGGCGCAGGGACGGATGTTCCCACGGGTGTTCCCCAGGGAACCCATTCCCAGGTGGGCTGTGCTCCTGGCCGGGGCAGGGTCACATAGCTCGGGCTCCTGAAGGCACATCTCAGCCTGCAGGGCACACCAGCTTCACATCCACCCTTCAGAGGTCATTCCAAACGGTGCCAGGAAGCATTTGTTGCAGCGCTGCGTTCACTCGAGGAAGGTGGGCACCTCTGGGTAGTGCAACTTGCTTTCTTTCAGCCCCTAAAGTTCTTCAAGCACTCCAACATGGGTGTTGGTGCAAAGCAGTCTGTCCCTCTTTATCTGTGTGTCACTTGTGTGCACTTGCATCATCTGCTCCGAGCAGCCTGTGTGTCCTGTGCATGCCAGAGACTCCATCTGTGAATTAACCTGTACGTGGAGTTAGTGTATGGTGGATCTATGGAATATTTCCCCTTCACATGGAGCTTTCAGCACATGGCGCTCAAAACTTCGGCGGTACTCTGGGTGTCAGAGCTGCCAGGATGATCAACAAGAGGTGTTTGCAAAGAAAACAGGAGGCAGTTAAGACCTGCTCTTGGAATATGATTTATGGGGGTGTTTTATGACAGAACCACGACTTTGAGACAAAACCAGCACACATTCAGAAATCTGAAACAAGGGGGATGTTGGGCCAAGCAGATTGATTTTTACCACAAGATTCTGCCCTTTCGTTTTGCAGAGTTGGTTAAAGTCAGTAAGAAATGATAAAGAATATCGTCCTGTTAAAGACAAGGAGCGTTCAGGGGAGCCCCCAGCCCCATCTGTTTCAAGTGTTTCTGCTGATGCCCAGCAAGTGATTTATGGCACTGAGTGATGAGCCGCATTCAGGTAGATGGGGACAGTTATATTGAAACTCCTTAAGAAATGCTACTGCACAAGAATTGATTCACGGTGATTTTGTTCCCTCTAGAAAGTCTCTTCGCTAAGGGACTGCGGCAGAAAGGCCCCTGCACCTGCCCCGACCCTTTCCAAGGGAGAATTGCCATCAAGTACCAGAGCGTGGCTAAAGACATCCCTCGAACCAGTCACCACAACAAGACGGGGCTGGATGTGGCTTGAATTCTGAGCCTTTGCCCTCTTTATTACCCACGCCACCTCTGGTTCCAGCGGCCCGAAGCCCTGGGGTGTCTGGGGTGCCACTGACACCCCGAGGGGAGGTGCAAAGCCAGGAAAGCAGCAATAAAGGGCTTTGTGGTGCCTGCAAACGCTGCTCCCCAACTGAGACAACAACCAGCCCCGGGGTGGGCGAAGGGCCACGAGCGTTGAACAGAACCACGGCTGCCTGGGAGATTTTCCCAGTTTGTATTTTGTTAAACATTAAAAAGAGAAGCGTGAATGAAAGGAAGAACCGTCCGTGCTTAAAACCCCAGGGGACTGAAGGAAAGGACCTGATGCAATGGTCTGACCCAGCTGGGAAAACATTTGCCCTGATTCACATCTGTGTTCCCTCTTTAGCTTTTGTCCCAGGGCATTGCTTTGCAGGGGTTTTGTGGTTCTTTGTGTTCCAGCAAGTGGGCCCCGTTTACTGAGCTGAAATTGCTCTTAAGTGAAACATTTGAGAGCAGGTTTCTAAACAATTTAAGTATCTGTCCATTCTGAAAGAGAAGGCAGTCACACTTGGTGAGCAAACAAATGAAGAGATGGGAAGTTATTGCATTTGGGTATGAAGCAACCGGCTCAAGTCAAGGAGGATGAAGGGGGGACAGAGATTTTTGCTTTCCTTGAGAGAGACCCAAAGCTCAGCACGTTCCAGGTCACAGAGGGAGCCACTCCAACTTCCTCCCTCCAGCCTGAGGTTCTGCCTCAAGTTCTCTGCTCTTCCCCATTTCCTATGTCTCCCCTTCCTTCATCACCTCTTGCTGAAGGCATAATTCACACTGCAGGGTCTGTTCTGTTCCCTCTCCAGCTTTCCATCCTCCTGCCCCCTCCCCACCATCCTTCTTGCTGAGCCTGTCATGTCCACATCAGGAGTGCAATTGGAAAGGGGATCTCAGAGGAGCTGCCTGTCAGACACGTCTGCTTGGAGATCAGCTCTGCTGCTTAAAGTGGAAAGGAACGATTCCTGGGAGGAAATATTGCTGTAGTGCTGTTAAGTAGAGTAACTCTATCCAGCTGGTGAATATGACAGAGATCTATCAAAATAAATAAGAAATAAATATTAAGCCATCAAGCCTTACTAGACCACTTGGGTAGCAGGGGAGAATAAGGCTCAGAATATAAAGGAGACTTGGTTTTTAACAGAGAGAAGCATCTCCGTGTGAAACAGCTCGGAGAAGTTTTCACGGACCGGTGCTGAAATACCAATGTGTTCCTAAGGCCCCTCCAGGTACAGGGCACGTGGCAATCAATATGCATTTTAACTACAACACAAACACAATCATGGTGCTGGGTCAGTAAGGGGAGGACATGGATATCCCAACCCTGCCTCCAGAAATCATCAGCTGCTCCTGCTGTCCTTCGTAGTCTCAGGGAGGGACAGTTTCCTGCCCTGTTTATACCTCCAGCCCCCCCAGAGCTCTGCAATTACTGCACCTTTTAGCTCCCGTTGGAGAGACTGCCTTTCCTGTGGGCTCCTCTTTGGACAAACACCTCCTGGTAGCTCCAGAGAATCAGGAAATTCCATTAGCCAGGACAGCATTTTACAGAGGGAACTGGGAGGTGAACTCACAAATGAACACCAGCGATTCTCCGGAGAGTTTCCTACAGCACAGCACTGTTTAAAAAGCAATTGCTGCTGTCTTGACTTCCCTTCTCTGCTGCAAAGCGTGGCTTACCCACATGCCCTTGGCTTTTGGAGCTCTTATGAGAGAGCTCTGCAGAGGTACAGACATGCTGTGGGTGTTCATCCAGCCAACCAGCCAGATGTCCATGAGAGAAAGATGAAAAAGAAACAAGCGTTTGATCCTTCGAGTGGGTAAAATGGCACTTCCTGCACCAAGAATGTCAGAGAAAAAAAGCAGCAGCCCATAAGACAAAAGCCAGGCTGAAGGATGGGGAGAACAACAAAATCTAATCTGTCTTTGGTCAGTAAACAAACCTAGAGAGAATAGGTTTGCAGTGTGTTGACAATGTTCTGGCAGTTCATTAATCCCAGCAAAATCTCTCCAAAGCTACTGATGCATGGATTCCATTTTCAAATTTCTCATTAGTTCCTCTTTATGGATTAAATGCTGATGTTCACGAGTGAATGCACACAGCTTCAGCTGATGGATGTAATTGGGTTGTAATGGATTTTAGCTGCTGTTCCCTCTGATCCAGCCAATTTGAAAGGCAGTATCAATGTGTTCTCCCCAGCTCTCTGTAGGGAATGAGAAATTGAAACCTACAAGATGGAATTTATCAACTTCCATAAAGTTCTCTCCAACCATCATAAAACTGTTCAACTTCTCATTATCATTCTACCCCAGTGATTTCCCAAACTCTGGTCGGGCAGTCAAAATATTAAAGTGCATTTGAAATAAGTAGAGTTGATCCTTCAATATTCTCCACGTCCTCAACATTGATTTAGGGGCTGTAAATATTACCAACCCAGGATGGCATTAACACAGCAAAAGCTTAACAGCAGGAACACAAAGTGATGTGAAAGGATTTAAAGGTTGAAGAACCTCCTTCCAAATTTTAATACATCTGTCTCTCGATAGATAAATAGATCAGTGATCTGCTACCACTGTAGGGCCAGCGGGAAAAACAGCTTTATGCTTCCTCCCCCTCCATAAACAGCATCTGACTTGCTTCAACCCAGCCTTGGCCAACCAGAGGGGCACAGGAGGCTGAGGGAATGCCCACAAGGGCAAGTGGAACACCGAGGGCACGGGCAGGGTCACATAAAGCTCTAGAAATGTACGAATTTTTGCAAACCCCCAAAAAATTCGGTTCTTAATGTGGGGGAGAAACAGGGTGTGACTATCCTGGGATAGTCAGCTGGGAGGAAACCACCAGCCAAGGCCAAGCAAAGCTGCTAAGAGGATTGAGGGAAATGATCCTGCTGATGGTTTGCTCTAAGAGGGACTGAAGAATATCCTATTGTGGTGCCATTTCTCTGAAAGCTGAGAGTGTAAAATGTTCCTTAAAACAGATCCAGGCTTTAGACCCCACCAGCACAGCCACCCAGCCTGGGAGCCCCATCCCGTGCCCGTGGAGCTCCACAGCCCCTCTCCGTGGGAGCAATCCTCCAGAAGAGCTCAGGAATGGTTTTCCACAGGTTTTCCAGCAGCACGGGCTGAGCTGCCTGGAAAATCTCATTACTGTACAAAGCCCTAAGCCTCTGCACGCAGAGCCAGGCCCAAACAGCATTTGCATGGTCCTGAAATGTGACATTAGCAACCAAAGCTGGGAGCAAGACGGAGCGTGACACAGCCCCGGAGCAAGGCTGTTCCCTTTTTATTGCCTCCAACTGCCTTTGCATCAGGCCCGTGAGCCGAGCCCTTTACAGCTGCCCAGCGTGCCAGCTCCCTTCCCTGTCAGCTGCTGCCACGACCAAATCCATCCTGGCTGCAGCATTCCCTTTCCCACTCGGATTCCAGGCCAAATTCAATAATGCTTGTAAGTGAAAACTTAATTATTGACTTCAGTGGAGTTGGGGATGCTCAGGACAGGGAGGGATTTGACGTGGTCTATTGCTGGCCACAGAATCCCAAACTAATTATAAAAGCCCAGTAAGACAGATTTTAAATTTCTTAGTTTTACTATTATTATTAGACTACTCATTTCCGTGCTGTGAGGTGTTTGAAGGCTGGAATATCAACTAAATGATGCATCATTTTAGAATAAACACTTCTTGTTCTGCCAGCCCATACTCAGCTGTCACTTCCTTACACAGAAGTGCTAAACCTGCTTGCTGGGCTTAGTTGAAACAAACTTCCAAGTGATTAAAATGTTAATGAGACCATCTACAAAAAGGCTCAGAAATAAAATTTAATCCAAAGCTAAGTTTCAGCAAAGAGGTGAGCCAGAGGGTTATGTGCCTGAACAACAGGAACAACCTGAAGGTTCTTCCAAAGTTTGGTGTTAGCCAAGGAACCAGAACGTGGAAAATAAACGGTTTGTATTGAACTAATATTGGGAAAGTCAAAGGTTATGTCAGTGTAATCAGAAATACCAGTATTTCCCAGTAATTCCACCACTACAGTGGGTCCTTGGCTGGGTCGATTAAACCTTGGAGGAAGTTCCTCCATATGTTCCATGTGGATATCACAACCCAGCTGGCACCAAGCAGGGTGGGAAGGGATCGGAACACTGGGAGGTTTTACAGGTCCCAAACCATTGTGCCCCTTTTCGTTGTGATCAGCACTGCACATGAAGGGCTCTGTGCACTGGACCAGCCAGGTGCCCCCGTCAGAACTCTGGGTTATTACCTGAATCGCTCCAGGATGCTCCATCCACCTGCCTGGGCATTAATCACTGGTGCTGAGGTCAGTGCACACTGTACGGGTGCACTGGATGAGAGAGTGAACAATTCCAGCCCCAGTGGGGACTCACACTCTCCCTGACAGGGATGAGTTTCGAGCCCTGCCAGCTGCACAATCATTTACATCTGAATCAGTTCTGCTTTAAGTTAACATACAGAACTCAAAGCTGTAACCTCCCCACCACAATGAACATTAGGAAGAATGCCAGCTATAATCCTTAAATACTGTGACAATAAAGTAAAGGTGGGAATTGTAAAAGCAATAAAACCTCTGTTCTCAGAGGTGAAGCAGAGAAAACCGAGAGAGAAACCCGAGATACACGGGTAGAGATTTTCCATTTTTCCACTTCCCTTCCTATAAAATATTTTAGGGTTTCTCTGTGCTTTTGCACTTGTGAGCACCCACTTGACCCAGGCTTTGTGTGCGTTCCCCGGCTCCTTTTCCCTCTGGAGTGGGGATGCTCCGCTATTTATGCTGTGCAGGACTCAGTCCCCATCACCCAAGGGGCTACAGTGACCTCTCTCTCCAACCCAGGGACACCCAGGGCAGGGCAGGGAAAAGGCAAAGGGCTGCTTAAGAGTCACAGGAGAAATTCTCTCCCACACACAGGAGGCTTAAGTGGCCATGCCAGGCTCCAGACACCACTCCAGACAGAAAGGGGGATTATGGCAAAATGCTCACAGTTCATCTCGTCAACTAAAGAGCTTAGACACCAGAAGATTAGACAAATTAATGCTGTTCCCAAGCAGGACACAAATCAGGATACAAATTGATGGTGCTCCCAAACAGGGCACTCCTGCTCAGAAAATAAGAACTTGGAGCTTCCCCTAAAGCAGGAAAATGGGGATGGGTGGCTTGGGCAGTGCTAAAGTGGAGTGTGAAACACCCCCCTCCCTTCCCTGCTGGTTGAATACCAAGGCCCTCTCATTTAACATCACTGATACTCTCCCAAAAACTCCTGTACACCTTTAATTAAATCATTGCAGTCCTTTTGTGGATTATGCATAAATCTTCATTTGTTTTCTTTATTAGCATTCGATCTGGTTCTGTTAATTGCATAAATGTTCCCCTCAGGCAGGAAAGCAATATAGTTCAACTAAAGCAGGGGTTTTGTTAAGGGTAGTCAATTTGATTAACATCACTGTCAATATGATGGATGGAAATTCTCTCAAATGAGTCGCCCATACCTCGAAATCATCACTGGAATATTCATTTCATTAGGACACAAATGATAAATTCAATTTGGAATCACGCTGGCCTGCCCAAAGTTCCCCTTAATATGGGGAAATGCAGGTGCTTTGTCTTCAACACTGTGCAATCAACATCTCAACCCTTTTTATTTCCCTTGTCTGATACACAAGGCTTAATGTTCCTGTCTCAGATTTACCAAAGACTGCTCTGTTTCCATCAGATTGCTTTCGTGACTGGAGAGAGCTCAGAGGCCCAGGATCTTCGAGCTCCTGTGCTTGTTCTCCCGCTCAGTTCAGGAGCATTTTCTGCCATGACGAGTAGGAGCAAAACAATTACTCGCAGTGTTTTCTCTTCCACATGAAGCACGTTCCAAATGAGGTCTTGGGGCACTTTGGCAAACAAGTCTCAAAAAGGAGGAGGAACAACAGGTCAAGTCCAGGAGAGAAAACAGCTCCCAGAAGCTTTAGACATTCACTGAAGTGTTCAACCATTGCCTCTTTGAAAGAGCAGAGACAAAGGGACTGAGAAAAGAGGAAGTAGGTGTGTGGTGAAAGGTGGCAATTCTTGCACTTTCCCAGAGTGATGTTGTATTACTTTCAATGAGACACTGCATGTAATTAACCACCAGGAAAAAGAGACCTTCCTCCCTTTTTCCTTCCTCTTTTGTCTCTTTAATTAAGTTATCTCCCATTCTTAGCGATACTGCCGTTATTCTACACAATGTATGTTCATTAGAAATGCATTTGCACTTATCATATCTTGATTTATCAGCTCTAACCCTCATTTCCATACTCTGGATTAATGGGCCCTGGGGTAGAACACACCGAGTGAGTTCACAGGAGTCTGGGAGAGGATGCAGCATTAGTAACCCCACATGGCAGAGCCCACGCATGTTTGTAATACATGTGGGGCTAGAAATGTGCAGCAAAGCTGCCTGAAGCCCCAGGTACCCTTTTTGGGGTATCTGAAGTCTCTACAGCCATTTAATTCCATGAGTAATTCAGTACTTTTGCTCTTTGGACAAAGCTGCAGCACAGACACAGCCCAGGGACTAATGGAACTCTGCAGTGTTCCCATGCAGGCGAACAGGAACTTCCAATGCCAGAGCAAGCCAAAGAAGCTCCTGGAACAAAATAGATGTTTCCCCAAACTCCACGCAGATTTAACGTTCAGAAGTAGAATTTCCTTAGTTCAGGGTAGGACGGAATTTTCCCTTTCATAGTTTTACCTGCAAGGTATTTTTCCTTTCTGAGGTGAAACACGCCTGGCAGAATAAAACCACAACACTTTCCAACACCATCCAAAATCCCAGCCCTCCAGAGGTGGGTTCAGACAACCCAAGGTCTCACCCCACTCCTGGAGATGTTTCATGTCTCCATTTAAAGCTCTTTTTGGCCACGAACTTGGTTTTGCTGAGGGTGAATCACTGCAGAGGAGCATTCCCAGGGAGGGGGTTTGGCTGGTACAGCCTCACCTGGGCTTTGCTCTCCAGACACGGCCAGGTTTCCATGGAGAGCAGACAGAGGAGATCTCGGCTCCTCTCAGCCTGCCTTGGGAGCAGAACTGTGAGACATCCCTGGCAGGGGAAGAGGGCAGATGCTGAACAGCTGGATGAGCAGGGAGAGTGGTATGGAACCGGCAGGGTCTCTCCAAACCCTTGTCAGGGCTGCCCCCAGCCCGAGCCGTGCAGCCCGACAGGGTCGTGCAGCCCTGCAATCAACTGGCAGAGCAGAGCAGAACATCGTGAGGCATCTGCAACCTCTGCAGCGACAAGCTTTGGTGGAGGGCAGAAACGACAGCCGAGCAACAGCGATATCTCACTGCCCTGGGCTCGCTGAGCAGTGATGGGAGGCAGGGTGGGTGCCTGGGACAGGCAGGGGCTGCACGATGTGTCGGAGGCTCGCTGGAGCGGGTGACATGAACATGGCACAGCAGATAAAGATGTAAGTAGGTCAAGCATCACTTTCTCAGGACGGGAGTGACATTTTGGCCTTATACAAAACAAGAGTCGTTTGTTATTATTTGGTTTTAGCCCATTAAACACACTGGCTGCCACTGGCAAAGCCGTTCGTATTAAAATCATGCTGATGACTCTGGTGCTGAATGCTGTGCTTGCTCTACAAGGTCATTAATTATGCATCCAAATTGACAAAGATAATAACACTCACCTGGCTGCAAGGGTGTGGGGAGACTGGAGAGCTCCTAAGCTGCTTCTCTTGGAGAGATCACACATATTGGGGCTGTTTGTGCCAAAGAGATGAACAACGAGCACGTGAACACACACACGACACTGAACAGCACCGAAAACACAGGGACCCTGCCACAGACTGCAACACAGGGGGCAAAGGAGCAAATGAATAAACGCAATGAGCGTGGGAGATTGGTGTTTGTGTAGTAAATACTGGCAGAAAGGGAAGCTGCCTGTGCCTGCGCAGCCAGCTGCAGGGATTGCAGCGTGACGCAAACCCACGGCATTCAACAAGCGCTTTCAAAGCCACCCGCCCTCCCAGCGAGCTCAGGTCTGGCTGTCACCCAGGGCAGGGGCAGGGCTTTGGGGGGAACGGAAACCCCTCTCGGTCTCTGATCAAGGACTTTTAAAAATACCCACCAGCAAACACAGGTCAGCTTCTGGGTGGTACCCAGGTACCCTTTTACAAGGACAGAGACTTGACACTCGTAGGGCACAAGCTCCCAGCAGACAGGAGAAAACACTGTTTGCTTTTAGAAAGAGGTTCAGTATTTCACCACCAGAACTCAGGACACCACAGCCACGTGTAGCCACGCCAGGTGTTATTATTTCATTACGTCTGGACCAAGAGCCTCTTTTCAGAGATGCTTAATTCAATTGCAGTCCAAAGTGTGCATCACTTGAGGTATTGATTTATCTCTAAACAGGTGTAACACCTTTCTAGGCAGAGATGCTGAAATGAGTAGGATAAATCAATTGAGAATATTTTTTTTCTGCATGTCATAAAACAGTTTTGCATTCCACACAGTCCCAGGGTGGTTTTTGTCCAATGGATTATTCTTTTCATTAGTGTTCCATCAAAGCCAGACAAATCAGCTGATTGTTCTCTCCCCTCCCCCAAGAAAGTTAAATGCTTAAAATAACTGCCGATAGAAATGTTAATTCAGAGCCTATTGTTTTTCCTAATTAGCATATTAAAGGAAGTCAGATAGAGGAAAATATCAATTTATTAAGAATAACGAACCTTGCCTCTTCCTCAGAGTTAAATATTTCAGGATTAAAGCACCTCAGTGCTCTGAAGACACCTGACATCCAAGGCCCAGGGTCTCTGCAGACAACAGCAGAGCTTTTAGTTTCTCTGCAGTTACTTACAAAGCTTTTGGCATGACACCCACACATCCACACACCCCAAATAAAGGAGGGAGGTTTCCTCACACACTGAAAACCCTCAAGGACTGAGCAGCCTCTGTCCCAATGAGCTGAGGCATCGCCTGGCAACTCACACGCTCCCCTTCCAGTTGTCTTCTGCTGCCTCCTGTCCCAGAATTTCCCTCCTGAGGTTTAATCCAGCCACTCTGATTCAAGTCCTGTCCATTTAATCAATGGATATATTTGCAAACAATGTGGGGCTTTTTATAATGAATACATATGGCACACACACAACTAAGCCCCTTCACTACCAAAGCCACAACCATCAGAGTCTGGAAACCAAATCAATCCGAAACCTCTCCCTTCACAGGGTTCCTTTTCCTGTGCCCCGTGTGCATGAGAAATAGTGCTCCTTTTACTAACAGAAAGAACTGCTGAAAGAACTGGCACCATGACAATAAATCTCTTATCAGTGCGAGTTTAAACAGGGACCGAAATCATTCACAAAGCAGTTTTATTTAAAAGTTGATTATTCCATTGAAGTTGATTTCAGAGTGACCTCACTGGAGTCTGGAAAGATTTACAGTGGCGCTGAGCACAGTCACAGGGGACTTGATGACTTCATAGAGCTGCAGACATCAATTCCCTTTGACTCACAGAGCTTCTCTCAAATCCCTCTGCTCCCTCTCCCTTAACCACACCTCACACCCCAGCTCAGACATGCAGGATCGCTGGAGATACCAGCAAAAGATAAATACAGGGTATTATAACCCTTGGAGGAAGAAAAAAAAGAGAATGAATTAATGGATTTAGCCAGGGTAAGCAAAATCAAGATCTGGCTCCATGACACTCCATCAGCATTTGTTTTCTAGCGTGACAGAGACAGATGGGCTGTTTTGGAGAAGGGTTTTTAGAGAAAGAAGAGAAAAATACATTTGACCCACGTTTCACAACAAAACATCAAGCAAAGGCGGGGGAAGAGAAAGACACGTGAATAAAATGGAAGCTGCCCTTGGCCCAGGCTGCTTGTGACATTAAGAGCTTCAGCTCCGAGGTCCCCTCAGTAGCTGGGAGCCCCCAAAGCCCACCCTCAGCTGCTGGGGGTGCTCAGGGGAAGGGCTTTGTGCTTCTGCTGCTGCATTTGTGTACAAAGCTGGCTTTTCTACCTGAGAGCAGAACGCTGCCAGCATCTGGGCAGAGGCACAGCTCATCTGCAGCAGGATTTGGGGGGTTTGGGGTGGCTGCAGCTGCCTGTGCCCCAAAAGCCCTCCCCGCCACAGACACAGAGCCAGCAGTGACGTGGGCTGGGGTTTGGGGATCATCCCCCCTCCCCTAAATCCCTCACCTCTCCAGCGCCCTCAGGAGCATCAATATGATCATTACCAATTATGTAACGTGCAAGAAAAAGAGATTAATAACTGAGCCTTGAGATACCCCCAAGATTGATCACCTCGTGCATCCCGTCCCCGGGCGGCATCGGGAAGCTGTCACCGGGAGACACGGGGAGGTGGAAGCTGGAGCTTTGTGCTGCTCGTGAGACAGTTATTCTTTAGCAACAATTGAAAAATGCGTGGAAATCCATCTGGGTGTTTATCTCTGCCATTAACACAGCAGCCTCTAAGTGCACAGGAAGGAGGCATTTCATCAATTACTCCTTGGGCGCTCGGAATAGTGGGATGGGTTGGGTTGGGTTGGGTTGGGTTGGGAGGGACCTTTAAAGGTCATCTGGACCAACCCCCTGCAACGAGCAGGGGCATCTCCAGCTAGATCAGGTTGATCAGAGCCCTGCCCAATCTTACTGACTCCAGAAGGACTAAAAATACCTGCAACCACCCTCCCAGGGAAGATCTATTGCTCTTTTTTCATGCATTTACAGGTCACGCCCGGGTGAATTCAAGAGGTCCCTCCAAATTGCACTGCTCTGTGTGTGGGAGTTGTGATGGGCAGGAGTTACCTGATCATCTAAACCCCTGCTGGGAGGGGAGAAAGGCTTCAGTTATCCCTCTTGGAGTCAGTAAAAAATTAAACCAGCCCAATTTGAGTGTATTTCTTTTGGCCTGAATAAACCAACTTCACGCTTTTGCAAGCGCTGTCAAATGTTAAGACCTAGATCTTGAGGAGCTCTGTGGTTTCTCAGGCCTTAACTTCTTTAGAACATAATTTCTCCAAAATAACATCTAAGGGATGAATTAATTTGACAATAGCTTTCTTTCCAGTCTAATTAAAGGTTGTATGAATTACTGAAGGATGAGTTCATGCCCAGGGTAGCACTGGTTGAGTATTTCATTAATCTCACCTCAAATAAGCCTGGACCATAATGACAAAGACAGCTCTCTTCAGAAACCATTATTTTTATCTACATAAAACAACTTTCCGTCCTCTCTTCCCATTTGTGGTTTTTACCACGCTAAGCATCAAATTGCAGAGAGAATTACTGGGACCAATTTAAGGCCATTTCAGCTCGGGGACACAGTGGGGTCCTTTCAAAGCCTTTGTTCAGCCCCTTCCACACGTGGAGCTGCTCGAGGCTCCCACAGAGCCAGCCCAGGCAAGGGGCCACGTCCTGGGGCGCTGAGCCAGTGTGCCCACGCTGAGCTCTGCTATTTAAAGAGGTGGATTTCATGCCCTGCAAAACCCCTGAGAAAATTAAGAAGCGTTTGCAAGGCAGGTTTACCTCTCAGGTGCGGCCCTGCCTTGCCAATAAATGTCCCTGTTTTTTCACTGAAATAAGGATTTATTTTTCTCTCGTGCAAAGAAGAAGAAAGGTTAATGAGGAGTCAGGATCTCTTTATACACCAACTTATCTTCGACTGCTTTGGCTTCCCTCGCAGCAGCTTCAACAGAGCAGCATCCTGAATGTATGAAAACTGCTTTATTTCCAGTAATTAGGGAAACTAATGAATCCAAACACCACAAAAGGTCCAGATTTATCAGGCTGGCTGCTTCCAATTTGTATCACACTCAGTGTGCTCAGAGACGCTGGAGAGCAAATTGCACAATTAGCCAAAGGTTAGAGTTTCCTGCAAAGAGTTTACAGAAAGGAAGGAGGAACACCTGGCAGCACATTCCCCCCTCTCCTGCCACTTCTTTTTCCAACTCAACCCCAAGTCAGGATCTCACCACTGTTTGTCCCCCTCTCCCTTCAGGTGGCTGAGAACTCACAGGGAGAGGCTCTGGGGAACAAGGGACAAACTGCTGGGCCAATATTCCGCTTTTAACCCCAAATTTGGAAGCCCTGTGTTGTCATTGCAAAGGACACATTTGGTGTCAGAGCAATGGAACCAACATAACGATTTTTCCACCGTTTCATGGCGCAAGGAAGTTTTAATTTACGGTTTGGTTTAATTGTTCCTAATACACTTAGCATTTCAATAATTAACTTCTACAGCAACGTGGGGGAAATCTGATTTATCTGTTTACTTCCCTCTTTAGCTGTTTAATGAGCCACAGTGCCCTCTGCTCTGGAATCTCTCTGCATGGACAAAGACACTGAGAAGCACAGAACGAATTCTTAGCTTTGCAGCCTGGCCAGAGGTGGCAGAGCCAGGCTGCTGTCAGGGCTTTCTCCTCATTAATTGCGTCTGTTTTCCAGAGGAGAATCCTCTCCTGCTGATTTCTGGGGACAGAATGATCTGTGATGCCCAAGGAAAGATCTGAGCAGTTCTAGAAACCTGAGCTGCTCCCTCTGAAGGAATCTCTCATTGACTAACCTGATCCAGAATTACTGCACAGCTCTTCCTACCAACAAACCTTTTGTTTCTTCGAAGGTGCCGATTATTTTCAGATTTTGGTGGCATTTTATTTGACCAGAGTCTGCGTGGACAAGCTGAAGGGTTTTATTCGCTCACCTTCTAACAGAGCCCTGGGTGAACTCAGTGCTCTCCCGTCATGAACTCACACGAATGTTCTGCTTGTGACCACTCGGTTCCAGAGCTGGGTTTCCTTGCCTCTCCCCACGTGCCCAGTCGTGTCTCTGCCCGTGCATCCCACAGCACACAGGGCCACGAGTACAATAGCTGCCTGTTATTAAACCCCAGCACTGGGGAGATAATCTATTCACGGCTCATTCCTCCCCTCCTCCCTTAGAAACAGCTCTTCTCCACAGTAAATAAAGTTAGAGAGCCTTATCATTAATTCTATTTAGGCCTAATATGTCATAAAGGCAGGAAAGCAGGCCATTTTCCTCTCTGCTGGGGCACAAAACATGGATTAACTATTCCAACCAGAGCTGCGAATGATTTATTAATTCAATTTCGGAGTGTGTGACTGTCACATCATATAAGTTCGTTATAAAAAGAGTCTCTCTGAGGACTCTTTTCCTCTTTTTCAACCGACTGACTGACATTTCACATGCCTCACCACCCTGGCCAGCCACCTCCTCTCTGCTGCCTCTGTGTCACACAGAGGTGACACCATTTGTCCTGTCCATGTTTAAGGTTTGTATGGGATGAGGGACAGCTCTGGTGGCTGGTGATCTGTGGCAGTGACGTCCCAACCCAGCCTTGTGCTTAAATGTGGGGACTGTCCAGTGCTCTGTGCGGAGCTGGATGGTCAGTCCTGCTTGCTCAGAACCACAGAAGGGTTGAGGTTGGAGGGCACCTTGTCCCACCTCCTGGTACAAGCAGGGCCACCTAGAGCTGGTTGCCCAAGAGGATGCCCAGGCTCTTTTCACTTTTATTATCACCTCCTTCCTTTCTTCCTGCCTATAAATAAAACCTTTTTCCCATGAATGTGGAGATAATAAGCACCACGTGGAACCAGCATTTCCCCCGATTACAAACAATGCCAAGTTTTAACACGGACCCTTGGAAAAGTTTGCTTCAAAATTTCACTGGTCGATGTAAAAGCTATTTCTGTTCAATGAATAGCAACAAAATGTAAAACAGCTTAGAAAACCCCTTTCTACAAAGAGTGCCTCGGTTAAGAAAGTTTCAGCCCTCAAAGCCCAGCTGAGGACTGACAACTTGCACAAACATTCTTAGAGACTGTAACACCACGAGAAACACAAATAATTTCATTTCCATTACAGTTCTTCCGTTCACCTCAAAACAAAGCCAATTTTGACTGAAACACTCATCCAGAAGGAATCCTGCCTTGGTTTGCAGACATCCCTCCCCGTGGTACTTTGTTCCACTGCAAACCAGCCACACCATTACATCTAATTTGCACCTCTCTTGTTTCAGCTTATTCCATTCATTTTTGCTCTGCCTCTCTTTACTAGATTAAGGAACTCTTCCATCCCCACTGTGAGGCAAGAATAGGAGCCCACTCTCAATTCCCCCTGAAACCGAATGTTGTTTCATTTTTAGATCTAAAAACCCCGTTCCGTTTCAAAATAAAAATAAATGAAACCCATTCTAAAGGACGGAAACACGGAGAGCAGAGTAAATGCTCTCTCTCATTTGCAGTAATAGCTGTGAAATGCCACTTTGGGACTGGAAAGTATCTCGATTCTGTAATTACACGTTCATCATCCCTGCTCCATTTGGGGCCCCCAGGCAGTATTTCAGAGCCCCAGCCCTCCAGGGCAGCCACACTCCTCTGTAATCACTCGTATATTCTCCGTGCAGACGACAAGGTCAGTCCTTTTATAGGGCTCTGGCTCCAGCCAGCCCGACACGTCCCTGGGTTGCAGTTGTGGAAAGGTCTGGGGAGGAAAGCTTGGAGGAGATGAATCACTTGGACTCGGTGGTGCAGGGAAGGCAGGAAGGAGCCTCTGCAAGGTGTCTGCGCTGCTGATTTACCATTCACAGCCTCATGGGCAGCCGAGGAACAAGGGCTGGAGGGCATGGGGGCAATGGGAAGAGATACTTCTGTAATCCCCACTAGGCTTTCAGGAGACTGGAGTCTGCCTCCTCCTCCTCTTCCTCCTCCTCAGAGAGGAGGTGCTGCTGGGTTTGTGGGCTTGGGGATGGAGCTCTCACAGCAGGGTGGGTTATCTGCTGCAATTTCATCGTGGGGTGGCCCTTTACCTCCTGAGACACTCAGTAAAAAGTGGCAGTGGGAAGAACTGTGTGATGTAACCCCGAAAACAAAGCTTGGCTTTGCCTTCACTGGTGGGTTTTTAAAGCACAGCTGCTCAGCTGCGAACCGTGGCCCCACCAAACCTGGGGGACCTGGATGTGCCAGGGGAAGGACTTCTTAAATCCAGCAACATTTCCCAGGGCTCTTCTGTCCAAGCATTTATTCTGCCTCCCAAGATAAGCCTTGCCACAGTTGTTTTCTTGCTTTATTGTTTCCTATAATTCAGAGCGGTCCCAGTAATCAAGACAGGACACACTCGTTCCCATCCTGCAGAAGATAATTAAATGGACGTTTCCAATACCGTGCTCTATTTATGCTACTTTCTATACAGTGAATTAATGCTAAAGCTGCAGAGATTCCCCTCTGAACAAAGAAACAGCACAAAGAAATCGATTTGTATCTGGTTCTATTGTACATGGATCTAAGTCGGAGTGTTTATCTCTGAATTATACAGTATCACGCCAGGAATGGAGGGGCTACACAACTTCAAAAAATAAATCAAAATTGTGGCAGTTCATTCCCACTTTGCGAAGGCACAAATGAATGCAGAAGGCTTTTAAAGCAGAGCAAAGGGCCCTTACAAGGGTGAGCAAGCAGTTGTCACATTGCGAGAACACAAAAGGGCTTCAGCAATGAGAAAACCAGCCTTGGCTTTGACTGGGCAGTGCGTGGAGCTGTTCCAAGCTCCACAGCAGCTCCAGGGGCTGCAGTTTGGAGAGTCACAGCCTGCATCTGCCACCAGCAGACACTGGGACTGCAGGTCTCCCTCCCCTCACCCCCTGGCTCAGGCTGCTGGCAGCAGAGCAGCTCTTTTGTGTGTTGTAGGGTGCATTTCTGTCCATGATCCCCACAAACCATGACAGTGGAGCCCCACCAAGCCCCTCTCTGAGGCTCTTGCTCATCTCACAGCTGGGCTCCACAGCTGGGAGCAGACCCAGGGAGCTCATCATTCCACCCTGGATTCTGTGCTGGAAAACACCACGGAGGCTTTGCAGCTGAGGTGATACATCCTGCCTAATGCTGCTTCCGAGGTAACCATGGCAAACAACAGCTCTTAGCGAGAGATTTTCAACTTAAAATATTCCTTTGCCACCCAAGGTCACTTCGCAGCGCTTCAGCAGTGGGTGCTGAGCCCTCTGAGGTCCAACAACGTGGGAAAAGCAGGAGGGAGAGGAAAAGGGAAGGATCAGAAGGAAGGAAGACACAGGAATTAGAATGGCTCGTAATTTGTTTTGTTCTCACATTTATTCCCTGGGAATCAAAATACAGTAAGCTAAGGATCAAGAGTGCCAAAATCTGAAAAGCTGTGAAAGACAGGCTAATTATAGGCACCATTTAACAGATGGGAGAGCTGAGACCAGGACAGGGCAGCAAGTGTAAACAGGGCTCTGTGACGACCAGGGGAAAGCTGTGTCAGTGCATCTCATCAATCCTCCCCTTCGTGTAGCTTTGGGGCACAACCGATCCGTGTTTTCGAGCTTTTCCCTACAATGAAAAGCGATCCAGTCTGCTAAAAATAATGGGAAGGCAGTGAGTAAGATGAGTTCTCGTGTTCAGGCTGAGAACTGCAGCTGCTCCAGCAAATCCCCAGCCCTGGGGCATTGCTCCAGGAGCTTGGAGCTCAGGCTGCTTCCAGCCTGGAAAGAATTGACCTTCCAGAACACCAACAATGAACAACCGGAGCTTTGGTGAAACGAGTCATTTCCCAAAGAGCTTCCAAAGCTGTTCTCTATACAAGTCTTGGTATCGGTTTGAAAAGTCGGTCCAAAATTCCCAAACGCTACTCAGTTTTGCTTTTTAATTTGGAGGGGCTGATCCCAAAAGACAAGTCTCCAGCAAGTGGGTTTTAATCATGCCTGAGAACAGGCCTCAAGCCTTCATAAAAAATACTTTGGGATGAGCGCCCTGGGGACCTTATTCTCTGTTTTTATGCAGAATGAGCCGGGCACAGAGTCAGCCCAGCTCCCACCTCTGCCACAGCTGAAGGGTTCAGCTCCTGAGATGTTCACACCATCCCCACCTCACAGACCCAGCTCCCTGATGGTCCCAGCTCTGCAGAGCTACTGATGCCAAGAGCCAAATCATTTCACACCAGGAAAGGGGCAGGTTCCTAGTATTGTTTACATCTGGAATGTGTACTAAACCAAACAGAACGCTCCATTTATACTCAAACAGTTTCTGCTTTATAGTGATAAACAAGCAGGTGAGAAACAGGCATGAGATCCTTGGATTTTCCACATCACTTAAGGGGAAGGGTGAAACGGGGAGAAAGCAGTGCAGCTGCAGTGGGTGCATTGAGTCTGCTCAGGAAGCCAGTCAGGTTTGTGTTCCCCACAGTTTACTTTCCTGTGATAATAAAGGTTCTCACTGCTACTGAATGAGAATTCTGAATTGGTTCTCAGTTCAGCAGAAAAAGAATTAAGAGTTTCTCCTTTCCCTATTGTTACCTGGCTTATCAGCTTCCCCGTGGCCAGGGCAGGCTGCACTGAGAGGCAGCAGCAAATAAATCCCCCTCATTAGTGAGTTACTGTTTGACAACCCCAAGCCTGACTTTGTCAGCCCAGAGTGGCTTCTCCTCCTATTGTTAAAGAGGCAGAAAATCTGCACTGTTCTGCCAAGCTGCCAAATCAGATTTCAGCAGCAGGATACTGAGAGCTGAAAAAAACCCCCAGAGCTGAGGATCAGATCTGGTTTGCTCTCTGCTCCTCAACCTTTGGCACAAACCCTCGTGTCGTCTGCCCATCAGCTGCATCCCGGGGCATCTCCTGAACTCCCAAGGCAGGAATTTTGGGGCCCCCTGTGACAAGGGCAGGAGCCCTGAGGGAGAATGGAGAGGATCCAGCAGCAAGACAGGCAGGTGTGCACATGAGGCACAGGAACAGCAGGGCAGCAGCAGGATTTACGTGCTCAAATCGTCCTGAAAACGCAGCAAATGGATGATTTTGCAACGTGACAAGCAAAGACACACAGAGCAACACACACGCCCTGCAGGGTACGGAGGGGTTGACGAGGCAAGAGCGGGGTTTGCCAAATGTGCCTGTGGGAAGGCAGCTCCTGGGAGTGGAGGGAAGCAAACAGCAGATCCACCACCAGCAGCACATTTTCCACGGCTGCTCCCAACCCTGCTTTCAAGCACGGTCGTACTGATGAGAGATGGAGGGGGAAGAGCCTCACGTGGTCACTTCACGCTGCCAGAACGGTACAAAATGTGTCCTAAAAGCAAACTGGGACCCGGTGCCAACCACCAGCTGCCACCACTGAGCTGGGACACATCTAAAGAGCACAATTAACCTGTCCCCACACTTGGCATTTCCAGGACGAAACCCGGTTTGGTGACACAAGCATAACATCCCCCTCCTCTTGCAGGTGGATTGCAAGGGATGCAGAGGGCACCTCTGGCTGCTGCGGAGCTGCAGCATGGAAATGGATAAGGGCTCCGCTGGGATCAGGAAAAGCCATGGGAAGGAATGGGAAAGGTGAGACGGGACACCAGCTCTGCACAGATCCATAGCAGCAGTCCCAGCCTCGCCCAGCTGCCAAAGGGAATGGCAGGGGGAGGCAGAGAGCCCAGAGCAGCAGAAGGGACAGCACGAGGGATGGTTGTGGCCTCGGAAGGGAGATGCTGCCTTACCCCCCGTGCTCCTTGCAGTAGCTCACAAAGGAGGGCATCATCTTCCTCCAAGTTTCCCTCTGCAATGCCCATGGTAAAATAGAAAATTTGGGGGGATTTTAAGGCCTATAAACATGTGGTAGACTACTTTTCTGGAAGATTAATTTTGGTACTGCTCCGTATTTTATAGAGGTGTCTCCTTTTCCCCCAAAACTTTCTTATTCCCTCTTACTCTCAGTATGCAGCAGTGCATTTAGCCACAAGCTGAGAAGCCCCCTTCCCCTCTCCCCTTTTAGTCCTCGAATCTCAGGCTTTTAGCATCTAATTTGAATCCCAGGCTTTTAAAATGCAATTTGAGATAGCAGGGATTCATGTTGAGCTGCCATCCCCGAAGAGGGAGCACAGGCAATAGAGGCACTGGGCCCATTAGCCAACATCACACTCAGCTCCCTGAAGACTGTGCTCAAAAAAAAAAGAAGAAGAAGTATAGACTTTTAAGGCTAATTGCTTCCAAAATATAACCCCCCTTCCCTCTCATTATAGCCCCTCTAGGGATAAATTCAGTAAAATAACTGGTGATATTTAGGCAGCTTACGTTTGGCAGACTGTGCAGTGAGAGAGTGGGAAAGAGTCCCCGGGGCGCCTCTGTCACCCACCTGCTGCTGCTGCTCTTCCCTCCAAATGCACCTCCCTGGCAGCCTCTTGCCAGTCCCTGTCCTCTCAGGCTTCATCACAACCCATTTCCAGACTATTTGATTCCCTCTATCACAGAACGCTCCCTCCCAAGCCGAGGTTCTCATCCTCCCTCTCAGCCAGTTAGAGCAACATTTCGGTTCTGTACTCGTGTCAGCCAGTATTGTAACTTTCTCCTTTCCCAGATTCGTGAGAAAATAAATATACATTCTCTCAGCTACCACTGCTCCTCGTGGGGAATAAACCCTGTGAAGGACAATGGGCAGAACCAGAATGCCAAAGAAGACACCAGTGCAAATGCTGTACAGTAGAAAAGTGAGATTTTTCAGTGTCCAGATTTCATCCAGGTGCACATTTGAATGGAAAGTATCTAGGACCGAGGGAGTTTGAGTGAGGTTAAACAATTCAGTGGTTCTAACGTGGTCTCCCAATTTATCAGGGCCTATATAAGCCAGAAAAAGCATTTCATTTCCTTTCTTCGGCCTTAAAATCTCCACATGGTTTTCATTTTCCAGCCTCCAGGCTGAGCCCTCAGCCAGCCACTGCCAGGAAGGATGAAGAAACACATTTTTGGGTTCTGTTTGTCTCCGAGCAGCAGCTGATTATGAATCACAGTCACATTCCTCGAAGCTGATGAGTGTGACTGATAGATGTGGGTCCTTGTGGATGGCAGGGACCAGGCACACCGTGGTGGCAGCTGAATGCGGAGAGACTGAACACAGAAGGGCTTCTCTGACTTGCACGTGTGTCAGATGCTCGTGTGGTTAAAGCTTTGGGGCAGGAAAGTTGTTTGTAAGCCACGGGGGCCTCGTGTGACATGGAGCACATCTGCCAGGTGATCCAGCAATTAACCAACAGCGGGCTGAGCTCATTTAACCTCGCAGGGGAAAACTGCACGGGCGGAACTGGTTCTGACAGGGGCAATTCCTCCCTTCCAGGCGAGCTCCACTAAAGCAGCAGATAAATGATGCTAAAATGTGTGACAGCTTTGCCCTAAGCTCTCCCTTAGACCATGGGAGGCCAGAATTGAAGCCAAGCTGAGGAAAGAAACCTTGCCCAGGTTGTTTGCTCCCACTCCTCCTTTGCTGTGCTTCTGCCTCGTGTGTCTCCCCGAACTAGAAGAAATCTCTGCAAAGTTCCCACATGACTGCACACCAAATTGTCTTGCAAGGATGGTTTCTTCGTCTGTGGAGCTTTGAAATTCCTTTTGTGCTTGGGTCATCTGATAAGGACAGACATCTCCACAGGCAGTTTTCTAATATCTGTCCTCATAGACACTGAGAGGATGCAACATCTAAACAATCCGTCTCTCCTGCTTTGATCTGAATGTTCTTGCATAAATATTAAGTGGCCAGATCTGAGCTCCAATCAAACTTCTGTCTGCAGTTTGTTTGTGGCTCAATTCAGCATTATATCAGGCTGCTATCCCGAGGCTCTGCAGCATAATCCTCCTTATTTACTTCTGCTTTCCTACTCCAACCCGGACTTATTTTCCCCTCATAAGTTACTCACTTTTTTTTTTTTTAAGTTTCCAATTCGCTCTCAACCGTTGCAAAATATTGCCCTGAATATAAAACAACTGATCTGAAACCAGGCACAAATCCATAAACATCTTAGCTGGGATGCAAAGAGCTCAGGCTGCCCGGCTGCAGCCTGTGCAGAGACAAACATCAGCTCGGGGTTGCAGATGTTTTTTCCTGCAACCACAGCACCAGGTGTGTATTTGTGGGTGCCAGGGAGCACCACACAGGCCAAATTCCACCTCTAGGGAAGCATTTCCAAGGCAAATTTTGCACATTTTTTCACCAGCCACTTGACCCTGTGTCCTCCAGAAGCACCTCTGTTGACTTTGGCAGGGTCTGGCTTTGGGCCCAGGAGCCTAAAGAGAATTAACCTTATTCTTGCAGATGTGAAGGCTGTTTATTGAAGCTCGTGAGGTGTGGCTGTGTTAGATTGGCTTTGGAAGAGGAATTGAACGTTATCTGAACTAAATCAGAGCTAACTAAAGCATCGAGCAGGATTGGGAGCAAAGCCCAGGCTTTAGGAAGAGTTTAAACTATCCAAATATAGATTGGCCTGAGGCAGAAGGCTGGGCCTGAAGACAACAGAGACTCCACGCTGCAATAAGTGAAATAAGATAACCCTTCCCCTCAAACCACCTCTGAGTGTTCAGAGATGGAAAAACATGCACCCGATGCTCCTCAGCCCTGCTTGCACCTGTAAAAGGGGTTTGTGCCTCTTGAGCGCTTGGGGAACACTAAAGAGTTACCATGGAAATATTAAACAACAAAAAAACAGGGGCAGAACCAAAGCCCCGAGGTTTCCAAACCAGCTGCTGGGTTTGAGCACGTTTCAAAAGACTCTCCTCAGAGCCCAAGTGTCCAAAGACATTGGTTCTAAAGGCATTCCAGTGATCTGACCCAAATGCTGAAGAACTCAGAATCTGAAGTTCACAGAATCACAGGATACCCTGAGCTGGAAGGGACCCACAGGGATCATCCAGTTTAACTCCTGGTGCTGCACAGGACAACCCCAAGAGTCACTCCCTGTGCCCCAGAGCATCATCCAGACCCTCCTGGAGCTCTGGCAGCCTTGGGGCTGTGCCCACTGCCCTGGGGAGCCTGGGCAGTGCCCACCACCCTCTGGGGGAAGAACCTTTCCCTGATACCCAACCCAACCCTGCCCTGACACAGCTCCAGGCCATTCCCTGGGTTCCTCTTGTTGGCTGATGGTCTCATTTGCCTCCAAATGGTCCCCAAACCAGACTTTGCATCACCAACTAGAGACCCTCAGTGAGGGCCAGCTCTCGGGGCACCATTTTTGCCCTGTCCTGTGTAGCAGGACCCACGGGCATGGAGCAGCCCAGGGTGATGGATGAGAGGCAGGCTCGGGATGGGAGCAGCAGTTCGGGGTGTTGATATATTAGTGTAATACTCCAGATGATGCAGGAGGATCAGAGCAGGCCCATCTGATAACATGTACAAGTAATTCATCACCACAATGAGTTGCTCCAGTGATGTATTACTCAGGGAAAAAAAGAACTCACCGTCTGAAGGGGGAGCAGGCCCAGAAATAAAGGAAACTGCTTATTTCCAGGGTGAAATATTGCTGAACCTGCAGGGCTTCCTTGGCACCCTGGCACTGTTCAAACACACGCTCTGAGCATCCCCCTCTTCACTCCCAGCACCAGGTACAAATCGAGTTGGCTCCACTCTGGGAACAAAACAAACCTCATTTCACATGCCCTAGAACACAAACCTGAGTGCTGCATTCGAAATTCATATTGGGAATCCCCTTGGATTTCTTCAGAGTGTGGGATCTGCAGTTTAAGCACTTTACAACTTTGCAGATTAGAATAAATTCAATGAAGTGATTTTTAATTTCTTATTGTGTATTGATTTGCTTCTTTTCTTTTGGCTTTTTTGAGACTATTTAATTTAGTCCAAACTAATCCAGTTGGCTGGTGGGAGGAATGGAAGAGAGGGAAGAAGAGCCTCTTCCCTAATAAATCCAGAGTGGCTGATATACAGCAGATATTAGAGAATGAAAGTTCTTTGTATCTGCAGAGATGACAGTACAGTATAATGAGAAATGATTTTGAAGTAGTAATTTAAACCCTATACAATAATGACACCAGGAGATAAATAATTAATGTTTTGTATTTTTTTTTTCCTGGGCTTTTCATCTCAGGGAGTCTCCAGGCTCCTCGCAGTCTTTATAACTGACAAGAATCAATGCACTCCGTGTTCACACACATCCATCCCGCCAGAGCACAGACCCCGCTCAGAACACGCCAAGCTCAGCAGAAAGGGAACATTTCACAGCACGGGAGACTTGGCCAAACTGGAATTTGGCTGGAATTTAGGATTTATCACCTCCGTATCTGCAGAAGGTGCCACTGAGTGACTTCAAAGCGCTCCGGTTTGCCTTGCAGGTGAACCTGCCCTCCCCTGCTGACATTCAATTGTTCTCTTCACAAACCAGTGCACAAGAAGGGGACACACAAAGCTGCACATACAACAAAGAAGGAGAAAGAGAGTTGTTTTTAAAGTGCCTGCCATAAAGCATTTTATGCTTCCCCCTCCGCCACCTTCTCTTCATGCTTGGAGAAGCAATAATTTCATTAAGTGATTAAGTGCTTTTATTCCTCTGACTCATAGTTCATAAGACACACGAGCATGAATTTCAATTAGTGTTTCTTACAGTGAAATTGGGATGAGGAAAACATTCCTGAGCCGTGGAGAAAGCTAAACTATTGAACAGGCAGGAACACGTGGATGTAAAACCCAGCTCAGTGTGTCCAGCCTCCCGTGGCTGAGGCAGCTTTGCTAAAAGCCAAAGGTGAGTTCAGTGTCTGTCAGGACCAACAAACACCTTCCCCTGGAGTGAGTTTCAGTGCACTAAAGGAGCCAGTCCTGGTGGCCTCAGGGTGCTCAGCTCCCGTGCCTTGGGTGTCCTCCAGGAGCATCCCCTTTCCATTGAGCCCAAGGAACCTGCTCTGAAGAGCAACAACAGCTCTCCAAAAATCCTCCTTTCCACTGCTCATTTTCTCTCCAAGAATAGTCTTTTTTCTCCCACCTTCCCCTACCACTGGCTCAGAGATCAGGCTGTTCTTGCATAAAGTCATCTCATTTCCATACCCTTTTTCCTCAGCCCAGGGTGTTTTGTTCTCAGCTTCAAAAGCCATGTCGGTGTCCTCAAATAAAAGCACCTCATATCTACTTATATTTCTCTAAAAATATTTGGTGTGAGCTTAAAATTCTCTCTCTTGTTGGGTAAAGGTGGCAATGTGGCAATGGAGACCAAAGCTGGTCAGAACTAGAAGGTTATCATCCTAATGTGGTGCTGTAAATAAACTTTCACATAGTTTATTTATATGTTTTATCTCTGCTTTGACAAAATAAAATAGAACAGATCAATTACTTTCCTGTAAAATGTACAACTTCCAGGAAATACCCAACATCCAGCCTCTGGAGAAGGAAACCCTACAACATCCTGGTTCAAACTGAAATCTTAAATCCTTCTGTGGCTGCAGTGACTTCAACCAGCTTTTTTTCCAAGCCAAGGTTGTGCAGTTCAAGTTCTACAGGAGTTTTAAGGTCTTAGAAAAAAATAAGCTCAGCTAATGCCTTTCTTTTAAGTGTGAAACCCCCTGCTTTTCCACGAAGTCACGTATAATAGTTTGGAAATTCAATGTCTCAGTTGCTTTTGCTTCCAGAAAACTAATTGCAAGAGGGAACAGCTGAAGAGAGAAGTTGGATTTTTCTATTATAGAGGTGCTGCAAGGAAGGAACTGAAATAGATCCTCAGGAGAAGCAGGTTTCTATCTGAGTCCCAGAAGTCTTGCCTTGGTCTGCACCAAACCCCGGCTGTTTTCTCTCCCTGGGAGGCAATAATTTCAATTCCAACAGCTGCCGTTCAGTTGCAGAGCAGAAAGTTTTAATTAGCACCTCACTTTGGGTTTTCCTGGATGAATTTATATGCCGTCCCCACTTAGTGAACACGGACACTCAAGGAAGTGCTTGACGTTTATCGCCTCGATGCGGCGCTTGGAGAAGGTTAAAGGCGAAGGGCTGAGGGCTCAGCCACCACGTCCTGCCCGTGCTGCCTCACCTGCCTCGTCCTCAGCGCCCTTGGGGATGCAGCTGGAACAGATGAGCGACATCCATTCTGTTCTCTCAAATGCCCCTCCAAATTCTGAGAGAAATCCCCTGCAGGTGGAACTCAAACTGTTCCACCAGGCACGAAGGAACCAGCCCTCGGCCGGCTTGGGTTACCAGAGCCCCGCAGAAGTCAGAGGAAACATCCCAGTCCCACCCCTGAAGTTCTGGCTCCAAATTTCAGAGCAGCAGGGGAGCTGGAACACTCTAGTCCACAGGAAAGCATCTCCCTGGCCACACAAACCCTGGCTTGGGGCTGGCCCTGCACCAGCACCCTCCAGTGAAGGATCCTGTGGCAGAGCAGCAAACGAGCCAGAGAGAAGAGGTGCTGCAGCAGAAGAGACCTGGGGGAGGACACCTGTGTCAGAGAGAGCCGGGAGGGGGACCCCAGGGCTGCTGCTCCGTTCGCTGGGCACACACTGCTGAGGGTACCATGGGCAGGAAGGGCTGGCAGGGAGGGAAATCACCCCAAACCAACCCATCACTGCGGCAGTTCCTCGTGAAAACCAGAGCAGCTTCCTGAGCGACAGCAGAGAACATTCTGGCTTGGGGTTAAGTCCTTCCCGGCTGGTTTGGAGCAGCTTTGTTAAGCGCTCAGCACAGGGTACAATGAGGCACGAAAGACACAGCGTGGCCTCCCCGCTGCTCTCTCAGCACTCACCCAGGTTTATTCTCAAAGGTCAGACTGAGCCTGGCTGAGATTTTCCCCAAATCAAGTTAACTTCTGTCCGTATTTCAGCGAGCGCAGGGAAAACATCAAACCTTCTCCAAAGAGTTGCTGGTGAGTGACCCTGCCCTGTTTCACCCCCCGGGACAGTAACACACCTCAGTCCAGAATCAGAGATTTTGGACCCTTTGAGAGCCACCTCCAAGTGCACCCTTTGGACAAGAGGTTGTACACAATGCAGAGAAAAGCTGAGCTTTACTAAAACCCAGATTACACCCTTCCAGCACTAAGACTGGCCTTGATTGTCCCTCCAGCAGGGGATCTCCAGTCCTCATTTGATCTGTTGTCTGTTCACTTTCCCATTTATCACCTGGCAATGAGAACACCACGGGCGCTGGGCACGGCTATCGAGTGCCACGGGTTCATTTTCTTCCCTCTGCTGATTTCCTATTGATCAGGGAGCTGAAACAGTTACTCAAATCCTCTTCCAGCAAAACTACCCCCAACACATCTGTTCTGATGTTTTAAAAGAATGCAGATCCCTTTCCTTCTCCAGTGATTCCTTTGCAGATGATATTTATTTCAGGAGGCTGACACAGGACCTTTTCCATGGGCCCTCTTGTGCCACTGTACAAAAACTGTGGCAGCAAGGGAGAAGAAAAGCTGTGGCCTAAAGATAAATATTCACCCAGAAGTCAGATTTAGGAACATTATCCCTGTCTTGCATATTCAGGGTTTCAGAAGGGAAAGATTAATGTTCTCAGCCTTTTTGCATAGGGAAGGAGATGTCAGATTCTGGAATTAAATCCTAATACTTAATCCAGTGTCTTGAAGGACAGAAACTTCTTTCCACTTCTTTGCCCTGAAAGACTGTTGTGATGGTTTGACATCAGCAGCTTGGGTTAAAAAGCGGCTTCCCTGTCCCTCCTTTCCCAGGTGAGACCCTGTTTGGGCTTCCCTTTGCCAGAAGTGACAATTCCTCCCTCCCAGGGCACTGACAGACAGAGTTAGCTGTTTCCTGACCAAGTCTGGAGTTGAATGTGCCCTAATAAATATTCCTCAGTTGTCCAGAGTAATTACTTGTGATAAAGGCCAAATACACAATTCTATGAGGATGTTCCTTACAAGTTTATGTGCCTGTAAAACTGTCAGGGCAAATGCTTTCTTACATTTTCATACTTCAAGCCGAGCTAACAAATCAAGTAATTATCAGGGGAATTAGCTCGGATAATATTGACAATGACCCTGAGCAGTGCACAGACCTTCCCCTGTGCACACAGCTCTCTCCAGGGTTTCTCCAGTGAGCGTGAAGGCAGGGGCAACTCCAGGACCTGGGGTGAACACACGAGTCTGTTCCAGTAAGAAGAGCATCAAAAAAAATTAAAGGGTAGGAACCTTTTCCTGCACTTCCCATGGAAGTAGCAGAATGACAGCCCAGGGGCTGATGGCCATCGTTTAGTCTCAGGACTGTGACAGCACCAGCTCTGGCAGCAAATCTCTGCCCCTCCTAAAAACGCACCAAAAGCACTGCTAAAAGCAGCCAAACTCCAGCCCCAGCTGGAAGGAAACAGAGGGTGCAGCTGGTTTGGTGGTACAGGGACACATCGGTGTTCTGCTGGTGCTTCTGACAGTGTGGACACCCTTCAAATCAAAGAAGGTCTTGATCACTCCCCGAACCCTTCACATCGGTCACAAAACAGCTGCCATGAGGAAAGCACATTTAGTCTTTACTGACCTGGGCTAAACTGACAACAGCATCAAATCAAGGCCATTTTGCTACAGCCCAGCGTGAGGCAAGAATAGAAGGGGAAAATAGCATTTCCCACTCTTTCCAGAGAGAGGTGAACGTAATAAACCCGGGCCTGTTTATCACCAGCAGTCTGTTACAGCAGCAATAACCCAAGGTAATGCAGCAAGGCCCTTTATTATGCAGTCTGTGGAGCTGCCAGCAGCTCCGGGTTAACAGGTTATGTACCTGTGTCTCTTTATTATGCAGTCTGTTGTACTGCACATTCAATTGCTTTTCCTTCCCCCATCTACAAACTGACTGGGATTTTACATCTTCAAGCCTAAGACCTTGTATTTCATAAAAACTTCATCTCCTCTCAGGCCACCCCCTTTTTCCAGTGCTCATTCTTTACACCAGACATTCCTGTGAAGTGCTGCTTCCCAGGAAAGCTCCACACAGCCCCGGCCTCCTTTCTGACAGCTCCGTGGGTTTGCTGGCTTAGAGCAACACCACGTCTTCTCGTGTCTCGGCACCACAATCAAAATGCAGACATGGAATGAATATTTGATGCCACGAGGCAGCAAAGGACCAGCAACACAAGGCTCCTCGTTTCAAGGAAAGCACTGCCGTGCAAAGCGTGTCTCAGCTTTCCCCCCTGCTCTGTTACACCTTCATCTCAACTTGCTGTCTCCGAGCCCAGTGCAAGAGTGGGACGCACTAAACAGAGGAGAATTATCCATTGCAAATAAACCTGAGGGAGGACCTGGCATACCCTGGCAAAATGCAGAAATCAGTCTCCAGCAAAGCCAACCTGCTGGATTTGAGACGTCCAGACCTGAAACGCTGAATGTCAAACCCAAACTATGCACTGGTCCCTGCCAGAAAGGGACAAACTGCTGTAGCACCCAGGAACAAACGCACACACAGGGTGGGTCTGGATGGTGCCCCTCTGCAGCTGCAGCTGCTGCTCTTCTGGGCACTGCCATGCACTTGGAAAGGCAACGTAAGTCACTGTGTTATCGATCCCCACGCGGAACGCTGCAATGGAAGTTCTCTGAAGCCATTTGGAGGGTTTAGGTGGGAACTCAAGGGCAGACCAGCACTGAGTTAAGTTCTGATTCTCAAGAGATGGGAGCATCGCTCCCCACCAAGATGCACCCTAAAACCTTCAAGCTGAATTCCCCCTTCTGCAGTGGGAACTTCCCCTCCAAGCCAGCTCATTCCAGCAACATCAAAGAGGTACAAAATCAGTACAAAAAGGAAGGGGGGAAGGGGGGCAGGGCAATCAATTTGCAGTAATTCTGCTTTTACATGATTGTACTTAATTTTTTCCTACCTGTTCTTGCATATTCAAATCAAAGTCTTCACAGCCATAAACTGGTGCTGAAAGGGATTACCTTCCCCTTGTTCTGCTAATAGAGCAATTTTCTACTTGCCATTAAAAACCTCGGGGTGGGAGGTGTTTGTAGCAAGGGGGAGACGGGAAGAAGTGGGATTTGGCACAGGCTGCAGGACACAGACATCGTCTGCGGGTGCCAAACTTTCGCAGAGGAGCTGTCACCTTGGTGTCACAATAGACCCTGTGGCAAAACAGCTCACCTGGAGCTCTCCCACTGTGCCAGAGAGGGCACAGAACTTGGGAAATCTCAGTCATGACGCCAGCTGGAAACTACAGCCTGCAGAGAGATCAGGGAGGCTGAAACCCCACACCTCTGCCTCAGTTCCTTCTCCTCTGAACCTGCAGAGTTCACAATCCTTTGCTTCACGTGTCACCTCGCTCACCCAAAGGCAGGGCTGAGAATAAGAGTACTCATTTCACATAAAAGCTACAGTCACTGGGCCACTACAAGTAAAAGCAGATTGCAGGCCAGTGCCTGGCAGGCTCATTCCAGAGACCTTATTCCCTCCTAATGCCTCCCCTCCACATTCTCCCAGGCCCATGCTGCAGCTCTTCCTTCAGGAACAATCAGCCCTGGGCTCCTTTGCCTCCTCAGGAATGCAGCAAGGTTATGAGAGAGAAGTTCCATCTATATGGAAATGCAGATTTCAAATATATCCATCCCGGTAATCAAATCCAGAAGAAACAATCCCCTAATACGGGGCTAATGGAAGTTGATTTTCAGTCAGCCTGAAGCTGTAAGCAATAAGCAGCAGATTTATAATGGCAGCTTTCATTATTGCCGGGTTTGCTCCTCGCAGTCTCCACCAGCACAAAGCTGTTGGTCAGCTCACTCCTGGATTCGCCTGTATTTCCCGACCTCAACCAGTTCAAACCATGTTTCTCCCTCTCTCCAAGTGGCTCTAAATCCGCCTGGCTGCTCACAGGGCTTGGGTAAATCACGGGAGCTCAGCTTGCCTCAATAATTAGAGTGCAAAGCAAGAAGGCATCGAGGCTTTCCCCACACCCCCCCTCGGCTGTTTGCAAACACTCCTGGGGCTGTGCTGCCCCTACAATTATTGACCAGGCATCGGAATCCTGTTCCCGGTAGCCATGAGCCTTAACTCCAGGGTGAAAAACGGTTCTGTGCAATTAAAAGAGATGAAATCACCTGACTTAATAAGGTCAAGGGAGGTTTTGCCCCCTCCGCCTTCCTCACACAGACCTTTAGCTGGAAAGCAGTGGGAAGGGTCTGCACGGCGTAAGAAATGAAGGAGATGCTTCCACAGGACCAGAGGGCAGCACTGGGGGAAAGAGATTTGGTGGCTGTCAAGGCCCAGCAGCTTCCAGGGCAGCTGAGGGACACAGCAAGGATTTTAAAGACATGGAGAAGTCAATCCAGGTTCCCCCCAGTGGGATCAGTCTGGCAGAGTGGGCAAGAAACTAGGCAAGAAACACATCCTTCCACCTCGGTAATCCCCAGAGGATTAAGTCACCTTTATTAAACTCCTTTTTGGGATGGTTTCACCAACAGTAAACACACCGTTTAAAATAAAAGTCACCACAAATTATTTTGACCTTTTATGAAAACGACACTGCTGCCTCAGTGACTGCTGCATGATTGCACCCTCTTATCTGCAGCTCCATCTATTCAGATAAGCATTATCCAGAAAATTCACTACCTGACTGGAAACAATTAGTGTCAATCATTAGTGTGCTCGGATTCCAACAGAATCCTTTTTTTCAAGACCGGAGAGCACAAGTCAACATGTTAGTTAAACTCCCAGCTATATAAATGAAAAATATTTCCCTGCAGCAAAACATAACTACTGACTAAAAATAAACTAAACTTCTTATAATGAAGCCAGATCAACCTCCTGGGACCCCAAGTGCCAACCAGCCCCTCTGGCCCCCCCCCCCTCATTTCCATCAGCTCATGGCAGGGAAGGATTTCGGTGGAGTTTATATAAATTCACCATTGGCAAGATAATGCAGAGGGGTCTCAAAATCTCTAGGGCTTGTCCACTGTCTTTGTGCAGATCCATTGAAAGCAGATCCCTGCAGCCCACACTGACCTGGGATTGCAGAGAACCAGAGCTTTTACATCCCACCCTATGTGGGTCATTCAGTTCCACTCAGAGGTTTGGCAGTTCCCTGACAGGAGCTTGAACGTGGCATTTCCCAGGGAAATTGAGGTGCCAGTTCAGGAACACTTGCACTCATTGCAGCTGCAGCAGCACCAGCCTCTGCGTCTCCAAGGCTGGAAATCTTCTTTCATTGCCAATAAATGTACTTAAAGGCAGCTCCCTTGGAAAGGTTGGGCTGCCCGAAAAGGCAGACTGGAGTCAGGACCGTGCTCCTCAACAAGGTGTCGGCACAACAAGGAGCCCTGAAAAGCTGAAGTGCAACCACCCCCTACAACTTAGAGCAAGCCATAATTTATAAATCATTCCTCATTACCAAAGAGTCCAGCCCGTAGCAGTTAATGTAGAGCAATATGAAAATACAAAACCAAACCCTCATTTTTTTCCTGCTAAATAAAAACCTGCTCCTCTGTCAGCTGTGGCTGAAGAGATCTCGCACTGACATCGTGAAATACAGAAGCACAAGAGGCCACATCCTGCATCGCCACTGGCAATTTAAGGAGAATGAAGTTGTGATTGCAAGGCTTCCATTGTAATCAGAGTGATTAGAGGACGTGGGACAGGAACCCAAGGCTCCATCAGCTGCCACAGAGAGAACTCCTCCCTTGAGTTCCAAGAACGACTCCAAATGCAAATTAGACTTGGTGGAAAAAGGAGTCAGGCCTGGCCTGGCCAGCCAATTAGGGCGGCTTCGGGTTTTCCTTTTCAGGTCTGATCACAAACTGGGAATAAATCAGGGCCACAATGAAGGGAAATAATTTGGTGGCATTCTAAAAAACTGTCTTTTGAGAGCAATTTAGAGGCAGAATAAAGAGGTCTTCGTTGGTTAATGCCTGTATCAAAGGGCTGAATTGATGTCAGATCTCCCACCCGGACCTGTTGGGATATTCTGTTCAAAACACTGAGCTTTTCCACGGCTACTTCTGTCAGGAAGGTTCAGTGACATGGTTTTGAAAAGGTCTTTTGGGAAGAAAAAAGAAAAAGGAAACTTTAAGTGTTATTATTCCACTTTCACACACAAAAGGCTTTTATTTTAAAAAAAGAAATTACCATTACAAAATTCACTTCAGCATTGAAGTCAAAGCATTCCAAATTCATCTAAGGGCCGGGGAAGATCTGAAGCAGCGTCAGGTCTGTGCAGCTTCGCCTTTTTCCTCCCCAGAGCTCCTTGTGGAACAAACCAAGACCGTCACCAGAGCTCCAGGGGGAAGGACTGGCACCAACCAGGGCCCCCCAACGGGGCTCTGCTGGCCAGGGCACAGCTCTCCCCTGTACACCCTGCTGGGTGCAGGGCTGGGCAAGGACACCACACACAAAGCACCAGCTCGGGTGCCCAGGTTGCCCTGGATGAGGCTCTTGCCTGGCAGGGCTCAGGTGTGAACTCCAAGACCTCTGTACAGCAGAGCCTGAATTACCCACCCGAGCTGCAGCTGGTTTCAAAATTCCCACAGACACAAGCCCATCCTAAAGCCATTTAGCTTCACACCTGACCCAAAATCTGCTGATTTGCCCTCAGTTGTGATGAACACGGCAGCAGGTTCACAGCACTGCATACACAGAATCATGCCAGGCACAGAGAACAGGGTATTTTTGATCTCTGCATAGACAGGGATTGATTTCTATTTAGTCTGAAATTATTTTGCACCTCTCTAGATGCGTTAAAAACCTTAAATTGGCTGTGAACAATCCTTTCCTCAGAGCAATGTAGCGGGGTGTGATAAATCCAAGCGAGAATCAGGATCCAGAGTTCAGCTTGGGATCTTCACAACAACAGGGTATGAGACTGTGGCTTCCAGGTGCAGCCCCTCCCTGAAATCCCAGGTAAAAAGAAAGGGCTTTGGATTTTCTTCCCTTCCAGCTGTTTCTATAAGAGAGAACAACATGTTTCCAGTGGTGTTGTGCATCGTTCCTGGGTTGTACAAAGCTCGGGATAGGTTGCTTTGAGTAGAAATACACTCCATTTCTAATATTTGGGGATGCTGCAGGATTCCCCTCTGGGAACAGCAGAGCTGGATGCCTCTCAAACACCAGGCTCCCCAGGGGGACAACAGCTCTTCCCAGCAGATATTAAACAGTGTTTTCTGCTGGCAGCACGTGTGAAGTGCAAGCTTATCCCCGAGATTAAGAGGTGAGCTTTTGATGCTCTGAGACAGGTCGAGAGCAAGAAGTTCCTGTGGTTACTGATGTCAACAACAGCCACGGCTCTTCAGGGGGATGAGGAAAACAGGGGTGACGACAACCAGCTATTTTCACGTGGAGAACGGCCGCCCAAAGTCCTGGCTTGAGTTGTTTCAGTGGAAGAGTTCTCCACATAGAAATGGGAAAACAGGCTTCAGATGAAGCTTCCATGCAGCATTCCCTTCAGACACCTGCTGGGAATGTCCTTAATGTCCCCTGCTCCCTCCCCAGGCACATCCACGGGATGCTAAAACCCAGCTTGGAGAGCAGTGCAAACAGACCCATAAATTCTTTTGTTTACCGAGCTCTGGCCTCCAGTGCTTGAAAGCATAAAATTGCTGTAATAACAACTATCAAGAAAGCTCTTTGGATAATTAACAGAGCTGACATGACAAACAAACCCAAAGAGGCAATTCCCCCAGCTCCAGCATGAAATTAATGTATTATTTCTGCCCTTTGAAGGCTGCAGCGAGAGAAATGCTGTAAGCCAGGGCAGTGAGGTCACCGCCGTGACTTCATTGCGGGCAGATCATCAATAACCCATTTGCTGCACAAGGTGTGTTTGGTTTTGTCAATGTGCTGCTTCCTGTCCTGCCCAGGAGTTCCAAATCAATACTCAACCCTCGAGACTTCCAACCTGCTTCAACCTCTGAGCGTTTCTGTCTTGTAGGAAAAAAAGTGGAATTAAACTGCTGGACAATCCTCCCTCCTGCCTGAACTCAGCACGAATATCAAGGAGGTGGAGGAGGAGGAGGTCTCTGGCACGCCCAAGAGCCCCATCTTTGATGTCTTCAAGTCAAATTCCTCCTGTAGCTGTCACCCTCAGTGCCCCACATTGCCAAGTCACCCACAATTCAGGAAAGCTTGGGCTTTGTGCATTCCTGTGGCAGGACATTCCAGCAGTGAGAGCTCCTCCAGCCAGTAGCAGGCTGGAAAAATAGGACACGGTTTCTTAAACCACAATTCAGCATCAACTTCTGCCAGATCCTGGAGCAAAGCACGAGACCACTTGTCTCTACAGGCACCCACATTTCTAATAGCACAGTTAAGTGCATCCAGTCCTTCCAGTGCACAGAAGAGCCACTTGTTCCAGCAGCATTCAGAACTCCAGACTCCCAGATGTGGAGTGGAACAAGTGCCCCTCTCATCCTCTTCAGCACACAGGTCACCTCTCTGTCAGGGTGGCAGCTATACTTAGACTGCCCTCTTTTCTTGGGTCCTTTTCATCACTTCCAAGCAGGACTTCGTTCCACCTTTTATCAATGCCCTCACAGTCCCTTCCTGTGTGTGTGTGTGTTTTTAAAGCACTTGACCACAGTCAAAACCTGACTTTGGGTGTAAACACTCAGGTTCGCATTCTGTGACTGCTCATTTAGGACAGGGTAATAAAAGCTTGTTGACTTAGAGCAAGTCAAGTCACACTTGATTGAAAAGGATTAAAAGAAAAAAAAAAATTGCCCTTCCTTTATGGTTCTTCGTTAGAGGTCCAAGTTGTTTAAAACCCCCAAAGCTTTCAGTCAAAGGCGTTGGTGGGATTAGCAAATAAGGGATTCAATTTAATAAGGGAGTTGTCAGCATGACCCCTTCTTCTACAAACCAGATGTGACAAAAGGCAGCTTTCTGCCCACCCCTTACTGCACTTCCAGGACACTTCAAAAGAGGGATGATTCCTTCCCAAACATCAAACTGACGTGGCTTCATATAAATCAATCTCCTCTCACAGCCAGGAGAGGACGAATAAGACAAAGAAAATCTCCTCAGCATGTCTTTAATATCAGCATCCAGCCTGATTGCTATGCACTCATTTCAGATAAGGTTTCCTGGCAACCTCGGGGGGTTCTAATTAACATTGGGCTTGGAGAATTGCCGCTTTTCCACCCCCTGGATCTACCTCTAAGATCCAAGTACAACTGAAACCAGTGTTGTGACCTTGTTAGTTCAAAGTCAAACACCTTGGAAGAAGTTAGACATTCTAACACCAGAGACGCTCCCTGAAGTGGCAAACCCGACCCTTAGAAATGAGATTCTAAAATTCTTCAGCTGTTTTTGCTCTCACTTTGTGGTAAAACCTTGGTGGGTCTGTCTCACATACACCAGTGTGATTTAGGTAGGTTAGGGAGATTTGAGAGGTGTAAATCTCAGATACCAATGAGGTTTGAGCACTGCAAGAGTCACAGGATCATGGAATGGTTTGGATTGGAAGGGACCTTAAAGCTCATCCCTTTCCACCCCCTGCCATGGCAGGGACACCTTCCACCAGCCCAGGCTGTTCAGACAAAATGGACTTGAATTTTTTTCTGTGGTAAGCAGAACATCCAAGACACACAAGACCTTCGTGTTTTCCTAAAGTGACCCAGCACAGCTTTTGCTCTTTGCTGGTTTTCCCCACCACCACCAGTGAAATACAGCACCCACGTGCTGCCATTGCTGTAACGCCTGCAGGGATGGGAGGCACAGTCACTGGCCATCACGCTGCTTGAAGAAGCCCAAAGTCATCGGTATCCTTCCTCAGCTTAGCTTTATGGCTATTGACACCAGTGGCATTAAATCCCAACCAGTCGGCTGCAAAACCTCTGGTGAAAAGCACGAAACACCCACAAGAGCCATCCCAGAGGTAAATCTGCGTTCCATGCACAGGACTAAAACCTCACTTAACAAGACGAATGGCCCCAGCAGTGTGAGCACAGTTAAGTGCATTAAGGAAGTATAAAAGTGTCTCTAACCATGACAAATCCCCCGCACAGCCCCAGCTGCACAGCTGGAGCCTCCTGTTCCTGGCCAACACAAAGAAACAAGGCTGTTGTGATGCAGGACAAGCCAAGAGCTGAGCACAGAAGGGGAGGAGGGAAGTGATGTATTGGCTATGGGAAAAGTCTCAGCCATTTAACCAGCAAAACACATGAAGTGCTTTTCCTCTTGAGCACTTGGAAAGAGACTTTCACTTTGCAGTGAACTGAAAACCAACAGAAAGGGGACTGTGCAGATAAACAATATCGATAGCAGTTGCATTCAGCTCTTCCCTCATTTTAAGTATTTTGGGGGTCTCATTTCAGGGTTCTCCCATTAAAGTAGCAGATTTCCACAACGATCAAAGTCTTTCCCCAGCAAACTCTACTGAAGCTTTTGTTGTTTTAGAGCATTTCTTCACAGCATGGAGTGGCAAAACTCAGCAATTATCAAACACTTTTTCCCTCCTTTCAAGAACTGCTACAGACTCTGGGTCAATCAGGACTAGCAAAACAAAACACACACACAAAAAAAGAAGAGACAGGTAAAAATCAAAGTGACAGAGCCAAGGTTGGAACCATATTAAAGCACAAGATAAAGCTCAGATGTGACATGATTTTCAGTCTAAATAACCTGCTCCTCTGAGAGCTCTCCCACATCTTTAGCTTGATCTTTGCTGTTCATATAGAGAAGGATGCAAAGGTCAGGAAATACCAGATAGAGAAATGAGCTCTTACAATCTTTACTATTCCCGGGACACAGGGCAGGGGAAGCATCTTTCTGCAGTCTTTGGCACAACAAGCTTTTCGATAGTCAGCTTAGACATTTGAGTAACTCGAAATCCCTGTTGTCTGGCCTGTGAGTTGCATAACCTTTGCATTGACAGTAGATTCTCAAGGTTGTTCCGAGGGGTTTTATTCCCTTTCCTTTCCACGTGAGCCTCCTGCAAAGCTTTGGTGCTGAAAGGTTGCCAGCAGCACTCAGTGTTAGAAATTGAGACAGCAAAGCCTGCTGCTCCCTTTGCAATGAGAGCAGAGGGGGATTAGTCTTTGCCTCAGAAGAAGGAAAATAAGAGTTTGGAGCGAGACTCATCACTCAGAACCCCCCTGGCTTCCTTTAGCACCCTGAGAACTCCAGCATGAAACGTGCCCTGGAGCCACACATTCCACAGAACCTCAGCCACTGCAGCACATTCAGGATTTCTGTTCCAACAGCATCCAGATACTGGAGTTTTTAAGCAGGAGTTGGTTCTGAAGCCAGCAGAGACCCCTCAGCCCCCAAACCTATTCTTTTTGTCATTCTTACTATTGACTGCTCCTTTTGACACTAGAGACCACCACCAAAACCCACTGCTCCCCTCCCCTCTGCCCTCTGTTGACCAGAAAACCCTCAGCCACAGAAGACTTTTGAGTTTTAAACTGCCCCAAAAGTAGCAGCTCTTCTCCTTCCACACTTCTCTAATTTCCACTGCTTGAACTACTTCTGCTTTTGCAGGACATGGAAGTTTCAACCCTGACGGGGATCCCTCGGGAGTCTCTGATTTTATGGATTTGTTTGCCCGGGGTGCAGGTGCTTCTTGCCAAGGCACCACCGCCCTCACAGCCTCGGCATCGTGGTGACAACAGACTCCAAAAACACCACCCAACCTGAAATTAAACCAACTTTGGAAAAGCCATTGCAGACCTGCCCCAGCACAGCCCTCTCAGGACACCATCCCTGGCCGGAGGCAGAAGATCCTCACCCAAACCAGCTGCTCTTTTTGCCCCCTTCCACCACAAACACCTTCCCCAGGTGCGGGCACAGAGAAGAGGGGGAGTTAAAAAAACCCCAACCCTCAGGCTTTAAAAAGCGTAATTTTCTTGCCCTTTAGACCCCTCTAATGCATCGTTTATCTCACTTGCTGTTTTTATCACGTTGTAACCTGTTGTGCCGCTCGGCATCAAAGAACATTGCTTTATTGTGACATTTTCAAATGGAAACTACATGGCAGTAATAGCTTTCCAAAGGGGGTTCATTTAGCTTGGCGACTTTCTACGTGCGGCAGGGAGGAGAAGGAGGGGAGGGAGGGCACAAGGCCCCCAACTCTGCATAAAAACCGGCGCTTTGAGCAAAACTCCACGATGATCATTTAGCAAACAAGCCCCTCTGTTCCGGTGGCAGGGAGGAAGGTTGCACAGCCAGGCGAAATCACACTTTGCAGGGAGATGGCACAGAGCGGCTTTCCAAAGAGGTTCTGTTCAATTACAGCTGTTGCTAAAGCGAACTGCTCACAGTTGACGTGTGAATTTGAATTACACGGCCAGCAGACGGTGTGTTGACGGAAAAGAAGTCAAAAAAAATAAAAATAAAAAAGTCATGAAGTCAATAGATTGCTAAATTGCGACCGCATTGGCGAAGGACAAAAATAGCAGTGGAGGGAGGGCATCAGGAATGAACCACGAACGTGAATGAAGCACTGCTCTCCAGCACTCGAGGGACACTGTTTGGAGTCATTGCCAGTGATGAAACCTTGCAGAAGTTTCTGACTCAGGTTTCCTTTCGGACCTTCGGGGCCCTAAAGTTGCCCAATGCTTTGGAGAAATGCGCTCACGAAGATATGGAAGGTGGTGGTGAAGGGTTTGGGTGTCTTCTGGAGGTGTTACTGTGGTAAGGAGACCCCTTTATTTGAGCCAGGTGGGTCAGATAAGCAGTGTTTGGAGGGAGATGTGAATGCTACCTGTATTCCACACAGGACAGACTGTGTTTTGGGGGCTGTGGGTCCAGTGTGGAGGGAAGGATCCCCCAAGGGCTTCAATGAGCTCATGATGTCTGAGAGTTACTCTGAACATACAGCTAAACCTCAACAGTGAATCTCCTTGCTTTGGAACCATTTTTCTTGCTGTCTTTCAAGAAAACTGAGCAGTTGTCAATCCCATTCCAAGAAAACTGTTATTTCCCCCTTTGTTATTAATATATATATATATGAATATATGAAGATAAAGTCTCTACCAAAGGTTAAAATAGCTGCTTTATTTTTACGAAGGGAGAGGTGTAAAAGACAAGCAAGGCTTCCTCTGCCTGTAGAGTCCTGCAAGGCACCCTGGCGTTCATGGACTGAGTATTTACTGCGCTCTGTCTAATTGCTTTTAATTGAAAGTACAAGCTTTAAATCTGTGACCCAGTGGCTGTAATGGCAGGATTGTCAGGACATTCTCCTCACCAGTTTATTAGAACTGAAGGGAGAAGTTAATGCAAGATTCAGTCAAGCATTTTCTCCGTAACATTTCAAGCTGTCACTTAGAATGTACAAACATTCCCGAGCAAGGGAGATCTTCCTCCACTCCCACCCTTTTATCCCTTTGTGATAACTCCCCTACCAGTCCTCTGACAGCTGATTGTGGTTTCTGACTTGGAATCAGAACTGCAAGAGAGCTCAGTCACTTCCTCCTCTTTTCTGGTACCTCTGAAAGTCAAACGAAACTCTCCTACTAAAAGACACTGGTCATCAAAGAATTTTTTTATGTTATCATTTAATTAATGCTTTATTACCCCAGGCCCAGTTTTAAGCCAGGTGGGGGAGCGACAGACTGGTTGAAATGTCCAGGAAAACTGTAAGCTGCAAACCAAAAATGTGAGGGTATCTCAAGCATGTGGATGTGCAAGGTACTGCCATAAATTCTAGGGGAATCTGCATTAAAAACTGATGAAGAGAAGCTAAATAAAAAGAAAAATAAGGGGGAAATGGATGAGTAATAACTGCTGCTGCTGTGCCTGGAGGAAGTCTCTTCCATCCTGCTTAGACACACATTATTTACATCCTTAGGAAGCCAAAAGGTCTTTCTGATTTGTTCTAATGCAAATTCAAGCAATCTAAATGAAAGTCCATGGGGCAGTTGGCAGGATCTGTTACACACCTGCCCCTAAGTGAGAACATTTACACCAGAGTGAGGTTTCCTGAGCTCTTACATCTTAATTAGCTCCAGAAATAACGCTGGAGAGGAGGTCAGGGGGACAGAGCTATTTGTCAGATTTATTCCTGACACTGGGCTGGTTTAGTGTTGGTCCTCTTGGGGAGGAACCACTGAGCGTGGGAGAGAGCAAAGAGATGGAGCTGGGCAGTAAATCTAGAGATAAATGACTCAGGGAGGTGGAAGCAGCCCCTAACTTGTCCGTGCATAACAGAAAGGTTGAGATAAATAAGGGGGTGAATTTTTTTCCCCAGGAAAAGCAGTAGAAACTGAGAGAAAGGGGTGGAGGTGTGGGATGGCACCGCAGCAGGCTGTGACAAGAGGGTAGTTAGTGCAACCAAGCATTAACAAGGGCCAGAAGTGAAAATGAACCCTTTGCCGTGGCATCTCCCGCCGTGCTGAGCTGTAGACAGGCAGAGGAATTGCAGAATCCAGGTCTGGAGCTCAGCTCACCTCCGTGGAATGCTCAGCCTGTGGAAATGGGTCCTGCACTGGCATCTGGGAGGGCTGAGCGTGGCTCCTGGTTTCGCCACAGACCTGGAGCAGCTGCACAGAAACACAGGATTCCCTCTGATTTTTCTGGGGAGGCACCAGCTTTTAATGAAACACCAATAAACATAAAGGTGGATTGGCCTCAGTGGGGGAGAGAGCATAAGCAGGATCTTTAAATAACAACACTTGGGATTGTGGCAATAAAGTTTGGGAGGAATTAAACTCTTGGCACCTTAATTCTCCTGTTTTAGCTAAGAACTTGTCTGTCACCGCATCAGCAGGGAAGAATTGGCTCCAAGGTGCTTTGTGTGTAAGCCAAGATGATGTTTCAGGGAGCAGTTGTGTTATGATTCATAATCTCTGTCCCAGATGTTGGAGAATAACTGATGTAGTGCCACACATCAATATGCAGATGTGCATCTTGCTGAGCAAGCCTTGAGCAAAATGCAGTTGTGGTTTTGTGTGCATGGAGTGCTATTGGAAACTGCCAAAAATGTGGCATTAAGATGCAATTTTTTAATATTCTTTCCAGAAAGGTCTCCTGGAAAACTCCCATCAAAATGTTAAGAAATAAATTTGGAATGGGAATCAATCAGGTTTAATGCACATTACCAAACACAAAGAGGCCAAAAACCTTTCTGGCCTTTCTTGATTCTGCCATAACACAAACAATAAACCCCAGTAATCCAATTATTCACTTCATTCCTCGTCCTTTGAGGTTGAAAAATACCACCACAAAGAAGGGGAGGAAGGAAGCACCTGTAATTGTTTTACAGAAGCTATTAAAATGTGCTATTAAAATAAGCTTAAGGAATAGATATTAATATCTAGTTAGGGCTGCTCTGACCTCCTGTCTTACAGGTCCCATTTATGTCTTGTTTGATGAAAGTTCTCCAAGACTGCGAAGCGAAAGGGCAAAGTGATTTATGAATCAGACTTATTGTTGCTCTGGCAGATTTGTATAATGAGAAATATATTAACTGTAACGAAGGGAATGCCTGTCTTTCCAAGGCAGGAACTCTCCCCTGGGATGAAGTGGTTTGGGATCCCTCAGCGGATTAATCCCCTTTCACACTAATGGCACACACTGAGCAACGTGGAGAGTTCGCTTGGTGCCTGAGGCTGTGCTGGTGGCAAGGAGAGCTTCACCAGGGGGGGCTCAGCAAAGTCCCCCGGTGCCCGTGGTGGATGTGTTGGAAGGTGATGGGTGCATCAGAGCCTTCACCCAGCAGCAGGTGGTGGCTGGGTGAGGGCCGTGGCTGGCAGTTCATCGTGGTAAGAAACGTGTGAGAAGAAGCATCACGACCAGAATTCAGAGCCAGTGCTCCCAGAGCACCTTTCCTCGTCAGGAATGACTCCCCCAAGGCTGGAGACTCTCCGCTTGCTGCACTTCGCAGCTCTTTGCATCTCCACTAGCCCCAGTTTAAATCTGGAGGCGCAGTGGCTTGAGACCTGTGTGGCCAAAAAAAGCCTGACCTGTTCCAGAACCACGTCCTGAAAACACTCGTGAAGGACCTGCTGCTCTGCACTGAGATGTGTGGGCAGGATGAAGAACATCCGAACATCTGTCTCTGTTCAAGGCTTGGGCTGTGCAGTACTGATGGGTCCATCAGTCGAAGGGCCTGAGCTTATTCATCTCAAAGAAATGGTTGTGCCCAGCTTAGACTCACCCTTGGTATTAAAAGCTCGAACTCAAAAGCTTGGTGTCCTCCTGCCTTGAAGTGTCAGAGTACCTTCAGGCAGCAGAGGCAGGGAGGGGATCCCTGGCCTCCCCAGACTTGTGCCAAGAGAAAAGTGAAAAATTAAAAACCAGGGTGCAGAGGGGAAAAAAGTTTCCCTCCCATCTCGCTAGAAATATTGATTAAACAAAGAAAAGCCTGGGGAAGGTGGTGGAAAACAAGGCCGAAGAAAGAAAACATTGATAAACTTAATTAAATTTCTAATGAAAGCAGAGGCAGCCTGTGGTGATTACTCTGTGTAACTGAGACTAATACACCAATTAGGATAATTCATCCCCTGGTGCTCTAAACACAGTTACAAACTTCATCCATACTTCTTCTCCCGTGTCAACTATTGATTTCCGGAGGTTTGGAAGCTCCTGGCTTGGCCATGGAAAGCGGGAGAGACTTTCCAGAGGGAAGATTCCCCATGGGAGCAGATCATGTTCCTGTGGGGCCTCCAGGGACTCACTTTCCTCCTTCAGCTTTCAGGGGAGCCCTGATCTGCACTGAGCACTTAATGAGCCTGGTGCAAGACATTAATTAGAGAACTGAGCAGTGGGAAAGCATTGCCTCTGGCGGAGCAAAGGAGGAATTCCTTACGGCTTTGGGATGGCTGAAACCTGCACAAGGTGTGGCTCCAACCAGTTGCTGGTCTTGTGGTTTTGGGCTTGAATTGGGAAACTTGATCAACACTCCAGGGTTGTGTAAAGCTATTTGCGCCAAAACTGAATTAATTCCTTAATGTGGGATAGAAAATAATAGAAATGGTCTGACTCCAGGTTTATTGCTCAAATGTCCTTGGGCAGGAGTTACTGAGCCCCAGCCTGGTTTTAAAGGCAGAGGTTCAGAGCTCTGAGAGCAGTTCGTGGCTGTCAGAATGCAGGTCTGTAGCAGATTAATCCCCTTTTGTGGTTTTCCAGGAGTTTGAGGATGTGTTTAAGCTTTTGACATCTCTGCACACAGATAAATTCAACTGCGTATGGGAATTAGATACCAGAAAGGTCAGAGATGGCCTGATGCCTGTTCTGTGTATCCTGGGAACAAATCCTGGGCAAAATAGAAGGGAAAACAAACATTTAGCAACTTTGTCTCAGTTGCCTGTCAATAAAGTAAACTTAGATCAGCCAGTTAGATACAGTGGCAGTACCAAATAAACACTATCTCGGGCAATTAGCAACACTTAATTTTGAAAATGAGCTGATAGAATCAATTATGTTTTTTTAATTTGCCAGACAGTATTTTACAGGGTTTAATTTTCTGCTACTACACCTTGCAAATTATCCTCAGGTGCTGTTTTGAATGTCATCATTGACGCTTGTTCTAAAACTATTAGCCCTGGACGTGGCCCCCACATCCACGGGTGTGCCAGTGATCCACGGGAGGCAGGAAGGTGGCAGGAGACGTTTTGTCCTGTAATTCCCTGTGTCACCAAAACTTTGGGGTTTCCAGCTCACTGTTCTGCTGCTCTCTGAGACACGTCAGACAAAGCTTTGCACTGAATTTGGAGCCAAAAGCTAAAGCTTAAATTAAGGACCTGCTTTATAGGTAGAAGCCACATACTTGGATGGACTATTGACGTCCTGGGCTGATGTTTTACCCGTAGCTGTGCCTGGTGATCCGTGGTGAACGCCACTCCTGGCTTTTGCTTTGCTGCCGTGCCCCCCTGCAAATGCAGTGTTCCTGGTGATCCAGCAGAAGGCAGGGATGGAGAATGGCTGTTAAATGGAGACCCAGCTGGACAGAGGTGTTTGTGCATCCAGGTCCTGCACTTTTGGTTACAGCTGATGAATCTGGATGGAACGGAGACCCTCCCAGCTTGGACAGTGTGTGTGCTCAGCGTTTGGGTGATCCCTTGGGTAGGAACGCAGAGGGTGAGGGGGCAGTGGGGTCAGAATCACACAATGGTCTGAGCTGGATTCCCCAAAGGTCGTTGAGTCCAACTCAGCTGCTCTCTAGCAGAGAGTACAGCCTGTTTCTTACCATAATTCCTATTTTTTCGTTCTGATGAATTCCCTACTCCTGCAGAGACAGAGGACATTGCTGCTCTCACTCCTCCCCTCCAGCACAGCCTTCCTGGCAGGTTGCCCTGCTGTCCCTGTTCTGCAGTGGGTGTGTTTGGAGACAGGCAGGGCTTGGGCTGTGCCACCTGCTCTGCAAACAGCCCTTGAGAACGGAGTAGCCCCGAATTTATTGGGAAAAGCTCCTAAGCTCTGGTTTCTCCTGGAAAGGTGGTGGAGAAGCCACTTCCCTCCCTGCAGGGACAGCCCGTGGCTCAGTGGTCTTGGATGTGTCGTACACGGGACCTGATCCTCCTCTGCCTGTTCCCTTTAGTGTTTGAGGACGACATGAAACAGAACAGCCTTTTGTTCGTGCCCGCACAGCCCGGGCTTCAGAAAGACGTGGTGTTCTCTTTGGTGGCCCTTGTCTCACCAGAAGGCTTTGTTCGCGCCTGGCCTCGGCGGACAAAATGCATTTAAATCAAAGCAATTACATTTATGCAAATACCCTGAATGCGCTTTTCAGTCGCTATTTGCACTGAGCGCTGCGGTTGCTGAAAAGACGTGGTTGTATACAGGGGCCAGTGGGCATTGCTGGTGCTTGGTTTGCTCCCCTCGAGAGGAAAACACGCTCTGAATCCACGTGGGCAGCCCCGTGGAGCTGCTTCCTCCAGGACCTTCCCCATTCCCTGTCGGCCAGCGGGGCACACAAGGGTGAATCCTGATGTTTCCCAGCTCCTTGTCCTGCTGGGCAATCCACGGTTCCCGAGGACTCCGTTGGAAATCAAACCTTTCTTCTGCAGCTCCTCAAACACGCACACAAAGGCAGCAGCTGCTCCAGCAGTCCCAGCTTGGAGCCACCTCACAAGCAGCTGCCGAAGTCAGAAGCCCAGATTTGAATGTATTAATAATTTGAGTCAATTTACAGAAATAATGCGGCTTCCTAAAACATGGGAATTAGCAAGTAAAGCCCAGGGAATTAAAATTGCCCGGAGGCTCAGATGCTCTGAAAGAATCGGGTAAAACTCCATCTGAAGTTAGTGAGAAACAGAACCCGGCACCTATTTTTATTATGACATCCTTAAGGTCAGAGCAGCAAAGGGGAGGGGAAGAAATTAAAAGGTGGTTTCTCTGAAGACACTATTTTACAACACTTCCTGCGTGTAGCTTGTTAATTTTCACAGCAGAGTTGCCTCGCGCCGTGAATTAAAGAAACACGTGAAAAAAGTCTCGTGCCTCTAACTGTACCAAAGGCCCTGTGCACACTCCTGCGCCTTTGATGAGAAACATTAAACATTTTTAATTTAGCACATCAATTTGAAAATCTAATTTTTCCTAATGCTTTGTAGCAGCAGACGCTTTTCACGGGGCTGTCACGACCACAGAAGAATTATGAGAAACTTGAACCGCGAAAAGTAAATTAGAAAAATCTCATTTCAGTTACTCTAAAAAGAGGGGAAATTAGATTTTGATTAAAATCACTCACACATACAATTTTAGGTAAACTAATTTAGCAAGACTGACTATATGATTTTTTTTTTGCTTGCCTCTGCGTCCTTTCAAAAGCAGCTGCAATGGCCTTGGACTGGCTCCTCCTCCGCAGCCACGAGCAGAGGAAGGGCTGGGGCTGGGCTTTCCTCGGAAGGTCACGGGCAAGAGCTGCTTGTTTAATTTGCCAAGCAAAAGTCAATAATTAAAACTGAAACGTGCCACATCGCATGTTTTAGTTTTCTTAACAATTTGCTTAATCAACTATAAGGACACTCAGAGTTGATTTGAGCTCCTTGAAGTCCTGGTGCCAGTGGGAAGGGATTTAACACTCTGACTTTGGGGACCAGGGAGTGATTTCCAGCTCAGGCTGAGTCATGGATTCCCAAGGAACACAGTATGATTTTTCTGAAATGTATTTGTCATTTTAAACTCTTGCCTGTCCAAAGACAGTGTCTCATTTTTGACCTACCCTTTGTTTGAAAGGGGCTTATTGAGAGCTGTATCTGATTTTAAATGCATGCTGTGGTTTTACCTTTGAGATGGGATATCAATTATATATATTTTTTCTTCTCCTGTGCTGGGAGAGTCATTAAGACACAAGTTTACAGGCCGGCTATTCACAATGTTTGTGAAAAGATTTTTCTGCTGGTTTTTTATTGTTTCTGTTCTATTTGTGTCGTTCTCACACTCGGTGGTTAATCTTCAGAAGTACTTTATAAAGCAGATTATTGAGTTATAAAAGACTGTGAGAGAAGGGAAGGATATTAAGGCTCCAAACCTGTCCCACAGAGCTCTGCAACAGAGGGGAAGGACTCTGGAAAGCCAAATCCTGCGCCTTTGGCTCCTGCACCCTGTGTTGTTTCAGGAACTGGCTGCTTCTGCCGTGGTTTCACTGCAACTGAAAGTTGGTGTCAGTGTGTTAAATTTGGCAGTAATTTGCATTTGGCAACAATTCTGTGCACTGGCACAAGCTCCACAGAATCCCAGAGTGGTTTGGGTTGGAAGGGACCTTAAAGCCCACCCGGTGCCACCCCCTGCCATGGGCAGGGACACCTTCCACCAGCCCAGGTGGCTCCAACCTGGCCTTGGACACTTCCAGGGATGGGGCAGCCACAGCTCCTCTGGGCAACCTGTGCCAGGGGCTGCCCACCCTCACAAGGAGGAATTCCTTCCCAATATCCCATCTATCCCTGCCCTCTGGCAGTGGGAAGCCATTCCCTGTGTCCTGTCCCTCCATTCCTTGTCCCCAGTCCCTCTCCAGCTCTCCTGGAGCCCCTTTAGGCACTGGAAGGGGCTCTGAGGTCTCCCTTCTCCAGGTGAACCCTCCCAGCAATCCCAGCCTGGCTCCAGAGGGGCTCCAGCCCTCAGAGCATCTCCGTGGCCTCCTCTGGACTCTCTCCAGGAGTTCCATGGTTTCCTGAGGTTTTGTCTGAACAGATCTCATTGGGACACTGATGCTGCACTGGGCTGCTGCCCAGGGAGGAATCGCAGCCGTGCAGTCCTGGGGAGTTTCCTGCCTTCAGCGCTTTGCTTCCCTTCATCGCAGCCCAGATGCACTAATAAAACATGTGCTTTCCCCCTGGATGGTTGGATCAACCAAAACCAGCCAGCTTTTATCTCTTTTGCTTTGATTTAATTTGAATATCCTCGCAGCAGAAACACCCTGATCAAAGATGGGACGCGTGAAGTGCTAAATGAATTTATTTGGTCCTAATACATATGAGCTGTTTGTGTGTGTAACTCCAGACCTGAACATTTGTGAGAATACAGAAGTGACAGCATTTTAAATTTCATTCTAGGGACCAATGAGGAAAAGGAGGAGGGAGGCACGTCCCTGGGGAGAATCTGAGCTGAAATGCTGTTTATGTGGCTGTGTGGGAGCAGAGCTGAAGGCAGGAGTGTGGAGGGATGGAGGGATGGAGGGAGGAGGGAGCAGCTCCAGCAGTCGGGTCCCTCCCTGCCCTCTGCATTGCCTTGCAGGACCCAGCAGAGCACAAGGAGGGAGAAGAGGTTGACGTGCTAAACCAAAAATCCCCGTACAGATGATACAGGAGAAGTTTTTGTGCACAAACACAACCTAAAAGATGACAGGGCCAATTGGCTTCCCAAGCCAGCTCCTCTCATCACCCCAGGTGTGAGCAATGTTACTCTGTCTCTTCTAATCACTTGGTGTTAAGTCCTGCTTTGTTCTCCTGCCGTCTGAGGGAGCAGCACAAGTTCCCTGGGGTTCTGTTTTCAGCTGAGCACCAGGACACCCAATGGAAATGTGTCATTTGTACCCACCGGGAGGTGCCCCATCCGTGTGGAGCTCAAGCTTTTATTGCTCCCACTTTGGAGCCACAGATTGCTGGCGTTGTTTTTGCCCTCCTTCACAATATGCTGCCTTTTTATTTGCTTGTTCTTGCCTTTTCAGTGTATGATTAAACTATTTGGTAGTTTTATTGCCAGGTCCATAAGACGAGTAATTGACAAGGAACCTTAAAATCAGTTTTATTTCAATAATAACCCTTTCCGGTGTAATGGTTCTGGTGTCACTGGGTGTCAAGTGAGAAAAGCGACCTCTCTGTGTCAAGAACACCCTTGGTACTCGAGGCAATTTCTGGTGTGGCTGGATGAGTGACCTGAGCGCATCAACAGGGGCCGAAGTTTTGATGGTTAAGTAATTGTTGCCCAAAACTCCAGCTGGGGCCATGTTTGAGATCTGATCTCCAATCCTATTTCCATGGGAAAGGAGAGATGAGCACCTTCTGGGTGGTAAAGATCAAGTGCTTAACTTTAAGCTGCTCTTCTAGTCCACCGCTGAGATCCAGAGCTCAAGGCTCTATTTATTGGCAGTATCTGCTAATATATATTGATTAATTAGAGCCAAAAGGAAAAAGAGGCCTAAATATCTCTTAGGGACTGTCCAGATCTTCAGAATGGAGAGGAAAGGTGGAATTCCAGCTACTTAGACACTATATAGATCCTCAAAATGGAAAGGTGAAGTTTCAGCTCTTTAGGGCTTTGTACAGGAGTGCACGGGGGGATTTTTACTCTCTGGTTTAACTGATGTGCTCCCAATTTCCAGCCTCTCACTGGGCTCGATTCCCTTGGCTGCAGGAGGGACTAGCTGAGGACTTCCGAGTGGGTCTTTTCCCTATGGGAATTTTCTCCAGAAGAAGAAAATATTTTCTTCTTTTTTATGCCATCTTTCACTTGCTTTTTGGTGTTTGTTTTTCTTTCCTTTATAAGTGGAAAAGGGTTGGTTGACTCAGTGGAAAATAAGAAGCTTTGTTTTCCTATAGAAACTTCTCCATGGAAAAAACAGGAGGCAACAAGTTAAAACAGGGGGAATGTTATTCAAAAAGGCTTTGTTTTCCCAGAAAAAGTACTCCCAGTAGGTTTGCCAGGCTTTAAGTGCTTTTGGTGACTTTGCTGTGTAAGTATAAAGTATTCTAAGCAAGTAGCTGTTTTCCTATGGAAAATATCCTGTGGCTTCGTGCCTGATGCATTGTTTCCTTTAGGTGCTGGAAAACACTGGCAAAAACCTTGCTTTAGTATTTTGTTTTACATTAAAATGATTTCTTAAGCTTCCCAAATCTTAGAAAACAGCACCTTTCCCCCAGCATGACCCAGTACCAGTGAAAAACGCACACATTCCAGTGCATGGAGAGGGCTTGGGGCACAACCCAGATGCACACCTGAGCCTGGAATTTTGGAAAACTCCCAGTGCTTGGCTTAGAGGGAGTGGTGGAGCTGGGTCAGTGCTTGTGGGGTGCAGGACACTGGCAGAACATTCTCCATCTGGTTTTTATAGGTAGTTTTCCTCCCCTGCGATGTCCTGAGGATATAAATCCTGAATTAATCTGAACCGTCCACACTGAGCCTTCCTCCCTTTGCAGCTGGAGCCCATCGGTGTCGCTGTTCCCTGAGGATGAGCTGAGCTCTCTGTGCGTTTGCCAGGGCTGGTGTTTCTTTCCTTCCTTTAGTGTTTGTGTGCTTGGCCAGGAGCTCAGAGTGCCCTTTTCCTGCTGCCCTGCAGGCGTTTTCCAGCTGAATCTCACTCACAGGAGGGAGTGTCTGGGTTCCCGTGGTTGGCAGCTCTACTTGTGCTGTCAGGAATGAATTCTCATTAAGGAATCCATGGTGATGGGAAGGGAAGGTGGCACTGCAGCCCTGGAACCCCAGAGCTCCTCCTGCCCCTCCATCCAGGGCACAGGGGCTGGAGTTCATGGGAATCCAAGGAGGGAATCTCCCTGTCCTGTGCTTAAATGTAGAATGAGAAAACCGAGTATTTAACAAAAAGACAATTAAGCTGCCAGACATCTTTACGGCTTTAGTGCTGTCTCTGATCTCAGCTTGGCTCACCTGCCTGGACCTGGAGTGAGTCTGTTTCCCTCCAGGGAGCAGTAAAAGGGATGGGGCTCCGTCGTGCCCTGGCCTCTCAGGGGATGCCCAGCAGGACATCCCTCTGCTGCCAGGACCGGGGATGGGGCTCCCCGACAGTCCCTTTCCAGCAGAACGGTGACTAAAGCTCCAATTGCCCCCACAGCAGCCAGAACTAAGCCAGATTTCTCACTAGAGAGAACCCACGTGCTCTGTTTCACCAGCAGAGCTTCAAGGATGGCAACTTCTGTCAAGGGAAGGATGATTTAAACCTTTGCAGCCCTTTTGATAGCGAATCTTTTCTATAACCTGAGAGCTGGTCCCTTCCCTGACACGGTGACAGGCTGAAAGTGTGAGGGACACGCAGGGGAAAGGCTGGGTTATTATTTCCACTTTACAGAGGGGGAATCTGAGACGGAAGGGACATGATGTGATTTTCCCCAAAGTTCACAGAGACTGATAAAAAGCATCAGGCCTCAGTGGAGACACCTCCATTTCACAGCCCTATTATGGGAGGCAAGGGCAGCTCGCGAGTGGAGCTGCAGGGTGATGTTCTGATTTCAAGTGCTCAGTGCTGGATGGAGGGAAGAGGATGAAGGCACTGGGGCTGCTGAGGGGACTGTGTTAACTATGCCCATGGAATTACAGGGCAGGGAAAGGGGCTGGGTGAGAGCCTTTCAGCAGGTCTAATGAAGTTCTCTCTTCTCCTGCAGCAGCTGTGTGTGACAAAAGGGTGTTGGCGTGTCCTTGATGTCCCTGAGACCCCCCTGCCTGTCCCTGAGTGTGTTCCCTGAGGCTGCAGAACAGCTCAGCTCGCATCTTCTTAGGGCAATTCCCCCCCTGGATCTCCCCAATCCCAAGGGAATGTCACTTGGATGGATATAAACAGAAGCAGGAGAGGGAAGGGGGAGTGCAGACCTCCCTGCAGCTCCGGCTGTGCCCGTCAGCACGCCCTGAATTCCAGGGCTTTAGTCTGAAGGGCTTCAAAGCAAGCCCTGGGTTTGTGTATCCCCCTTCATCCCTTTCTGGTTAGGAGATGAAAGGAATGATTTCAAGCACCGGTGGGGAACACAGGCAGGAAGAGATCACTCTTTTACTTACTGTCTAGACAGAGGATATCTCCTAATTAAGGTAGAAACTATGAGCACAACCACCTAGAAACGCTCATTTCAGGTGGATTAGAGGAATAAAATTTACCTCTGTGTGTTCTGGCCGATTGGCGCCAAAAGCAGGACACACCAGAAGGTCTGTGGGCTTGAATTAGTCAGCTCAGTTTTGGACAAGCAGGAAAAGCCTCAAGTCAAAGCTGGTTAAAAACAATGGGTGAAGTTACTTGGTGGTGTCATTAATAATTACAAATTATGACTCTCGATTTTTTTTTTCAGTGACAAATCTGCATTTTGGGCCCTTCTGGTAGAGCAGCTCTTGTGAGACATAATGGCCATGTATGAGGCCAAAGAGAAATGAGAGCTAATAAAATGCAGAATATACATCACCCATTTACATTTATTGCACATTAAACCCCGGCACACACAAAAGATAATGACAGATGCAAATTGAGAACACTCAAACTGTGTGTCTGTGATGGGCACAGAGCCAGAGACCTGGATTTTCAGCAACTCATGTTTAGAGGGGGCTCAGGGAGGAACCAACATGCAGTGCTGGGTCTGTCAGCCTGTGGATTGACCTCACCAGAGAAGCGGGTTTGCATCTTTCCTTCTCTTTTCCAGCCACCTTGACCATTTCTAGTAGGGCAGGGGCTGGGAACCCCAGCTGAGGGCAAAGTTCTGCTGTGCAAGTGTTTAAAAAAGCCTTGAGCCAGAAGAATTTATGATCCTGGAATGGTTTGGGTTGGGAGGGACCCTAAAGATCAACCAGTCCCACCCCCTGCCATGGGCAGGGACACCTTCCACTATCCCAGGTTGCTCCAAGCCCTGTCCTCAGACACTTCCAGGGTTGGGGCAGCCACAGCTTCCCGAGAAATCCATTCCAGGGCCCCCCACCCTCTCCCCAATACACGATTCAGACAAATGAATTGGCACCTTTCTTGTTCAGGTGGGGTAACACTGAAATTTCTTACGCACAGGTTCCACACGGAGCACATGGTGGAACTGGGATTTGCCTCCCTTGTGCCAGTGTATTCATTAGGAGGTGAACTTTTTAATCTGCTCTCAGAAGGAGGTGGCTCAAGTTCTTTCTTCCCCTTTATTCCCTGTATTCAGACTGTTTGCTCTTTTTAGCTCCCTTTTCTGTCGGCAATCAGCACAAGAGGCTGCTCCTCCAACGCAGAAACTCCCCTTTCAGAAGGGAATGGCAGAGCAAGATGTGCTTGTGCACAGCTGGAGCATTGGAGGAACATCTGGAGAGAACACAAAGTACTTGATATTACAAGTGGGTTGCCACGTCTCTGGCAAAACAGTCACCTGGACAATTACCTGGAGATCTGGTCCTTGTTCGGGGATTTATTTCCAAGGGACAACACTGGCTCCAAAGACTGAACGTGTTTGTCTCCAGCCTTTCTGTCTCCCCCTCCTCCTGCCAGTGAATTCCTGCAGGAACATTTGCTGCTTCCTCTGCCCGTGCTGTGCCAGAGATGAGCAGCCCGTCAGCCTCGTGCTGAAAGGGAACAGGGAGAGGGGCTGGGAGTAGTTTAATTACCAGGAGTGCTTGTTTTGTGTGTGCTCTGATTGCTTCCTATGACACGGTAACTTCTCTTTCCCTCTGCAAAGAGCGGTGCTTCTGTTTATCAGGACGAAGCTGAAGCAGCAAACTGCAGCGGGAGAAGGAGCTGCTGTTTCTCTCCATCTGCAGGGAAGACAGGCAGTGCAGGGAAAATCCAGCAGGTCCTGGAGGAAGCCTGCTATGGGGTTTCTATCTGCAGCATTCCAGCATCCCTCACCCCACCTTGTACTTCCTCTTCTTAATTACATCTTCAAAGATTGGCCGAGGTTGAGTTGGGTGGTTTTGGTCCCTTTTTACGAGGGGGAAATGGAGACGCAGAGCAGCTTTTACCCGTGAATGTTGGTGGTTACCACTTTCTCCAGCCTGAAAACGTGCTGAAGCTGGAAAATCTGATTTAGTGGGCAGCAAAGGCGCCTCTGTTCAGCCTCACGTAGCTCCAGAGCCGTTCAGGTCTTGGTGTCACGAGTCGCACACCTTGAAAGGCTGAGAGAATTGGGATTGTTCAGCCTGGAAAAGGTTTTGGGATGACCTAATTGTGGCCTTCCAGCGCATGAAAGGGAGAGAGAGACTATTTACAAGAGCCTGGAGTGATGGTACAGGGGGATGGCTTCAAACTGACAGGGATTTAGGTGGGATATTGGGAAGAAATTCTTCTCTGGGAGGGTGGGCAGCCCCTGGCACGGGTTGCCCAGAGAAGCTGTGGCTGCCCCATCCCTGGACGTGTCCAAGACCACACTGGAACAACCTGGGATCATGGACGGTGTCTCTGCCCACCCAGGAGGTGAGACTGGATGATTTTAAGGTCCCTTCCAACCCAAACCACTCCGGGACTCCGAAACCTGTCTCGGTGCAGCGATGCAACGAACCGGGAAGATGCAGATCCCGGGTGGGCTCACGGCCAGATTTGGGGGGCTCTGCTGGCCCTGGGGGGCAGGGCTGTGTTTGCGCTGGGTAATGCAGCTTTAATCACCTTTTGTGTCTCATTTTCGGTGCCCTGTGCTGCCTGCCAGGGATCGTTAAGCAACACTCCAGTTCTCGCCGCCTATCACCGAGCGCGCTCCGCTCTAATAAGCTTTTGTAAATAAAACCTGGGGAGATGAAAAGGCCAATGCCTGATTACGAGCTACCAATTTCGTCTCATTAAGTTCTTATAAGGGGAGAAAAAGTAAATAGAATCTTTATCAATCTCATACACTCAGAGCTGAGGAGAGCTTTCCACACTCATTAAGGAAGATGCTGAGGCGAGGGATGCGTTTCCAGGCGCTTCTGGCTCACGAGGCTGTTCAGGGATGTTTAACTGGTGAGCAGCTTTTACCTGAGGATGGGAAGGTAAAGACAGAACCAGAGGAATCATAAAATATTTATATGCAGAGGGTGGAACGGGCAGCCCGAAGTGCTTTGCCATTCTCCCTGCTCAGAGGTGGACAGTGGCAGCGTGCAGGGTACCGGAAGGGAAGAACGCTGCTCTCTTTTGGAAACTGTTTACATGGGAACACCCACAGACAGTGGAAAAATCGTATATAATGAAGTTGACCTGTCTGCTGCTCAACTCACCTGCCATTTTATATCTCCTTCCTGCATCTATAATCAAAATAAAAACCCAAACCTTGAAATAATTCCATGTTTCCATCTTTTACCATCCGCACTTCCTTGAATGTGTTGGGGTTTATCAGTTAAAAACAAATTACTATTGTGATCATGTGAGACTATTTCAGTAAAACCATCCATGAATTTCACTAAGCAAAACGTAAACCCAACTTCAGCTCCTAGTGGATAAAAACCTTCCTGCTGCAGGTATTCCCCTGAAATTTAGGCTGAGATTTACTCTGAAGCCTGTGATTGGGAAATGTTGGTCAGCTACGAGCAGAGGTTGGAATCTTCACTGGCAATTGGGAATGGAGGGAATTCCTTGAGGAGCAAGGCTGGCAGCCTACATGTGTAGCTCTGCATTGTTGTGTTTCTTCTTGTAACACACTGAATACGTGAAATACCCCAATCTTTCCCCTCTTCCATTATATAGTCCCCCCTTCATCTTTTTACACTCCCATACTTCTCCTTCCGTGTCCTTGTGTTTTCTCTCCCCATGAAGCCAAGCAACTCATTCATCAGACAAATAAATGAGTAGAAATGGCTTAGTCAGCTAATTCCTTGTGGGCGTCACAGCACGAGTAGATGACTTGAAAATTATAATAGCATTTGCTTTTGGAGGAGATACAGTGTGGAATTTTTTTAAAAAGAAAAAAAACTTTTCACATTTTCCAAGTCCTATTTAAACTTTTTCTACCCAGACTTCACAGCTTCGACCTCTTTAATTTCTGCTCTTTCCTCCTTTCGTCCTGATTAGGAACCAGAGCAACCTTCCCCATGGGTACAGTGGCGAGGAGCTGAACCTTTGCCCCTTGCTTTACCTACTGAGCAGAAATCAGCCACTGACATTAGCCCAATGCCCCCTAAAACTGCTTGGCATTAATGTACTGACATCCCTGACCCCTGGTGATATTTGAGGGCTGACCATTTTCCTGCTGGGCTGTTTTCTGAGCAGCCCCGAGGCTCCGCATGTGAGGTGATCTTTAGTCCTGCTCAGGAGCTCTGGAGGTCGGAGAGGCTCTCAAATAATAAATGCTCAGACCTGAAAACTGGGCAATTTGCTGCTTCGTTGAGGAGCCTCTTGGGTTGGGCTTTGTGCCCTCGGGGATTGTCGGTCTCGCGACCCAACTTTGCCCGTGGGACGGTCCCCTCTGGAGATGCAAAGGGGGTTTGTGAACCAGAGCAGCTGCGGGTGGCGTGGAACAGAGCCCGTCCTTCCAGCGGGATCGTTGGCACTGCCCGGCCAAGGCTGGTGGGCACGGACGCCCCACGCCCCACCCGAAACCTCTGCCTGAACGCCAGCGGCAACGCCACCGCATTCATGGCAACCGCGCGGGTGGCCCAGACTTACACCTGTGAAGTTAAACAACGCTCGGCTTTAATTTAAGGTTTTCTGAAACAATAACCCCAAAAAAACCCCGATTTCGGAGAGTTTTGCGCGGCCGAACGGCGACTGCGCAGCGCCCCCTGCGGGCGGCGCCGGGAAGCGCGGCCGGGGCACCGCCGGAGGTTTTAACGGGAATTACCAAATTCCCACCGAATTCCCATTGAATTCCCACTGAATTCCCTGCGCCGCAGAGCCGGAGGAGCCTGCGGGAGGTGGCGGAGATGGCAGGGCCGCTGCTGGGGTGTGTGCGTGCTGCTCGCTGGCGCAGGGTGCGAGCTCAGGCTGGGAGGGCGATGCCAACACCCGGCGGGTTCTCCCACCTCTAATCCCCGGTTTTCCATCTGGCAATAATTCATGCTAATGCTATGCGTTTGACCAGAAGCATTTTAATTAGGAAAACGAGCTCTGTGAATAGCAAGCTGATGGTTTGTGGTGGTTTTTTTTTCCCCTGGAAGGGAGGTTTTGAGTCTTTTCCCTCTGGCTGCTCCCGCGTCAGACGGGTGCGGGAGCCCGTGCAAACACAGACGTGATGGATGTACTGAGCAGCTCCTGCACGTGCCTCTGTGTCCAGGAACATTTCCATGCATTTCTGCATCCATGTGGCTCCATCCTGGGCGTTTGTGTGCTCCCATGGATATGCTGGTGGCTCGTGTTTGTGGGGGTCTATCTATAGATGGTGCCTGTGCCTGCACAGACAGTTATTATGCTTGTTTAAGAATCTAATCCCTGTATAACTCCGTGTGCGTGTGGGAGTGTTTGCACAAATACCAGTGAATTTAAAGAACTCCGGTAGAAGTAATTGGATACATTTATTACTGTCAACACATTCAGAAAGTGAGATTCCTGACCAGGACAACTTTTCCCCCTAAAAAAAAAACCAAAACAAAAAGCCCCAAACAACCGAGTAAATGAAGGAAAAAGGCCGTTGCTTTTATATGGGGGAGGCGAAACCCAAGCCTTGTTAGCCCTTGCTCTTCCGCAGGGTCTAAGGGCCTGGAAGCTCACTAATCACCCCGAGATCAACCAGAGGAGTGTTGCTAACAAGCCTTCAGACTGACAGCAGGATTTGGCAGGGCTGCCGTACCGCTGCGCTGAAGCTCTTTAAACTTCTGGGGTCATTATCCTCTGACCCTGGGAAAAAAAAGAAACAACAAGCCAGCTTTCCATAGGCACCGGCTGCCCAGCTCCCGCTCCTAATTGGACCTGCCGTGTGCTGGGGAGCATCTGACACGGCTTGGTGGACTCTCCACGTGGTTTGCAGTGTCTGTGCCTCCTCAGAGCAGAACAGCTGGCACTGTGCCCTGTCCGAGGTGCTTGTCAGCCCCGGCCCAAACCTTGGATGCCAATCAAACAGCTCCCCTGGGCTCCCGCCGGCTTTGAGCCAGACCTGGCCAAATCCTCTGCTTTTGTAGGTGTTTGTGTGTGAGTGTAAACACGACCCCAGCCTTGATCCTCTGTGTTTGATGTCCCCAGGACCTGCAGAGATCAACAACCCGCAAAAAAACACCTCTTTGCATTTCAGTCCTGTGAATTGATCCATTTGCGTCCAAGGCTTGATGTTCCAGGGAGTGCTGTCCTTCAGCACCATCATCCTTCAGCACCATCACCCTTCAGCTCCATCACCCTTCAGCATCATCACCCTTCAGCACCATCACCCTTCAGCACCATCATCCCTCAGCACCATCATCCCTCAGCACCATCATCCCTCAGCACCATCATCCCTCAGCACCATCACCCTTCAGCTCCATCACCCTTCAGCATCATCACCCCTCAGCACCATCATCCTTCAGCTCCATCACCCCTCAGCTCCATCACCCTTCAGCACCATCACCCTTCAGGCTTTTCAGCTTTGAGGGAGGTCACTGCCTCACCTTTCTGATGACCCTCTGTCATTGCCTCTTCCCAGACTCGCTTGGAGTTGCTGTTTCTGTTCCTCAGCTCCCCAAAGGGGTTCTCTCAGCTCCTGCCACGCTCTCTGCATCTGTGCCCCTTCTAAGGGCCTGTAACTGGAAAGGCTCCTAAGATGCAGCACGGTGTACCTGGGGCTTTTGAAGTATCCGCATGTTTATCCCAGAGCTCACTTGCATGTAATGCTCAAAGGAGTCAAATTAGTGGAGATTTGGCCTGTTCCTCCTCCTGCCCTTCATTCCCTCCCCCAGCTCTGAGGCAATGATAACAACAATTAAAAAAATAGAGGCTCTGCCCCCTCCACAGCCACAAAAAAAATCAGCTCCCTGGGGCGGAAAGGACAAAGCCACATTTGCCTTGGTTCATCTCACGCTGCTCCGCTCCCTTCCCGTGGGCTCTGGCACTGGAACACTGAGCACAGCGCTGATTCCACAAAAACTTGACTCATCTCTGCTGTTGTCAGGTCCCTCTGAGGGTCTTTTTGGAGCCTGCAGAGGGATTTGAGCCACAGGCAGGTCACCCTGGAACACTGGCTCTGAGTGCCTTGTTCTCCTTGGGAAGGGTCGGGGTGAGCTGCACCTTTCCCAGGTGAGTGCAAAGCCCCAGGCAGGTTTTAGCCCTGCACGTGGAGGTTTAGAGCTTGGGGAAAATAATTAATATCAGCACTGACACACAACCCGGTCCTGCCACGTGCCAGGGGTTCTGTGCTGCCAGCCCTGACCTTGGTGCTCGAGCGCTGTGCCCTCGGAGAGGAATCCAGGGAGCGTCTCCGGCCGAGGCCCTTCATTAGCCTTCCAATCACATCCATTAGAACCAATTATTGGCTGGGTTATCAATAAAGGGCAGCTCGGTGACAGCAGCGACCACAAAGGGTAACAAGCAGGTGCACCTGGAGACAGTTCCCTTGTAGAAAGGGGAGGGAGAAAGGAGGGAACAGCCACGTTGCCACTTCCACAACATTTCCTTAAGGGGGAAAAAAAGAAAGCAAATGAAGTGGAATAAAAGCTGCAAAACAGAACAGCCCTGACAGTTTGCTGCTGACTGTGGGTTTTCATTCAGAACCAAGAGGGTGGTTCACAACAGGAGAAGAATGAGGGGCACACGAGTGTAGGTGCCATCCCAGGGACATCTCAAAGAATATCTTGAATTAAAAAATTTGTGTCATTAGCTGGAATTACACAAGGATGCACAAACAACCCTGGCAAAATGGCATGAGCAAAAGGAAAGAAATTCCAGTACTTCACAGTGTCTGATGCTATTTTGTCTTTTGATGTTTGTTTTCTGCACCGTGCCAGCAATTTCTGTCATCTCTGGTGCATGTTGCCAAGTCTATTATTCGGGATGATTCCTGCTTTAAATATTTTTAGCAGCAGCAGATCTTTAATCACGGGGAAATTGTTTTCAGGAACGATTATTTTGTGTGCATCTGAGAGCAAGGCTGAAGGTCCAATCCCAAAGCGTTAGTGATCATCCTGTAGCCAAAGGACAAAGTGGGAAGGATGGNCCTTCAGCTCCATCACCCCTCAGCTCCATCACCCTTCAGCACCATCACCCTTCAGGCTTTTCAGCTTTGAGGGAGGTCACTGCCTCACCTTTCTGATGACCCTCTGTCATTGCCTCTTCCCAGACTCGCTTGGAGTTGCTGTTTCTGTTCCTCAGCTCCCCAAAGGGGTTCTCTCAGCTCCTGCCACGCTCTCTGCATCTGTGCCCCTTCTAAGGGCCTGTAACTGGAAAGGCTCCTAAGATGCAGCACGGTGTACCTGGGGCTTTTGAAGTATCCGCATGTTTATCCCAGAGCTCACTTGCATGTAATGCTCAAAGGAGTCAAATTAGTGGAGATTTGGCCTGTTCCTCCTCCTGCCCTTCATTCCCTCCCCCAGCTCTGAGGCAATGATAACAACAATTAAAAAAATAGAGGCTCTGCCCCCTCCACAGCCACAAAAAAAATCAGCTCCCTGGGGCGGAAAGGACAAAGCCACATTTGCCTTGGTTCATCTCACGCTGCTCCGCTCCCTTCCCGTGGGCTCTGGCACTGGAACACTGAGCACAGCGCTGATTCCACAAAAACTTGACTCATCTCTGCTGTTGTCAGGTCCCTCTGAGGGTCTTTTTGGAGCCTGCAGAGGGATTTGAGCCACAGGCAGGTCACCCTGGAACACTGGCTCTGAGTGCCTTGTTCTCCTTGGGAAGGGTCGGGGTGAGCTGCACCTTTCCCAGGTGAGTGCAAAGCCCCAGGCAGGTTTTAGCCCTGCACGTGGAGGTTTAGAGCTTGGGGAAAATAATTAATATCAGCACTGACACACAACCCGGTCCTGCCACGTGCCAGGGATTCTGTGCTGCCAGCCCTGACCTTGGTGCTCGAGCGCTGTGCCCTCGGAGAGGAATCCAGGGAGCATCTCTGGCCGAGGCCCTTCATTAGCCTTCCAATCACATCCATTAGAACCAATTATTGGCTGGGTTATCAATAAAGGGCAGCTCGGTGACAGCAGCGACCACAAAGGGTAACAAGCAGGTGCACCTGGAGACAGTTCCCTTGTAGAAAGGGGAGGGAGAAAGGAGGGAACAGCCACGTTGCCACTTCCACAACATTTCCTTAAGGGGGAAAAAAAGAAAGCAAATGAAGTGGAATAAAAGCTGCAAAACAGAACAGCCCTGACAGTTTGCTGCTGACTGTGGGTTTTCATTCAGAACCAAGAGGGTGGTTCACAACAGGAGCAGAATGAGGGGCACACGAGTGTAGGTGCCATCCCAGGGACATCTCAAAGAATATCTTGAATTAAAAAATTTGTGTCATTAGCTGGAATTACACAAGGATGCACAAACAACCCTGGCAAAATGGCATGAGCAAAAGGAAAGAAATTCCAGTACTTCACAGTGTCTGATGCTATTTTGTCTTTTGATGTTTGTTTTCTGCACCGTGCCAGCAATTTCTGTCATCTCTGGTGCATGTTGCCAAGTCTATTATTCGGGATGATTCCTGCTTTAAATATTTTTAGCAGCAGCAGATCTTTAATCACGGGGAAATTGTTTTCAGGAACGATTATTTTGTGTGCATCTGAGAGCAAGGCTGAAGGTCCAATCCCAAAGCGTTAGTGATCATCCTGTAGCCAAAGGACAAAGTGGGAAGGATGGGGCCAGCTCAAAGGCCATTAAGGAGAAGGATGTTTCATTTAGCTGGAACAACTGATCCCTGCCCTCTGCTCAATCCACAGGGTGCTTTTCAGTGGTAATGATAAATTCAGCCTGTGACCAGGGAAATCAATCCCCCCTCTGATCTCCATAATGCTGGAAATTAAGTGTTTATCTGCAGCGTGTTTGTGTTGGGTGAAGCAAATCATAACTGCAGCAAAGACTTTGGGATGCTCAGCTTGCCCATTGTTCTGTTTAAAAGAAGCAATGATTTCTGGAGCCTGAGAGCCAGACACCCAGCTGGCTCATGTCTGGGTGGTTCCATTGACTTCGCTAAGGAAACAGCAAAGTGGAGAGCACAAATGGAAAGTCAGGCTTGGTTTTCATCCTTTCATTTCTGAGGTCCCGGAATAAAACAGTCTGATTTTGAAAAGTCCTATTAAGAATTTAGGAACCGTGGCTTTGGAGCTAAGTGAGATATTGACCTTGAATTTGTTCCCCCTACGAGGTAAATCTCCCCCAGGAAACCCTGATATTTGAGCACAAAGCCTTCCTGAATTTCACTGCTGTGTTTGTGTGTGCGTGTGATAAACACATTTAACAATGTTACCCCAGTATCAGAGGCTTGAAGGCTCAGATAAGCACAGAAAATCTCAGATGATGATCTGAATCAATTTTTGGAATGTAAAATTGATATAAAAACTTTACAAGAGCACTTTTCTCACAGTCCATCTGCACAACTCCTATTGATTATTATTTATGTTAAGGAAGAGCCTGTAGTCTGATGAAATTAAAGGCAGGTATTTTTCACACTCAGACTTAAAATCCACAGTCAGGGCTTGCAACTCCCACCTTGGCCCAATGGTAGAGCAGAATCCCAGCAAAGGGAATGTTTCCCTCCACACTCAGGGTGGGCTGAGGGCACACCCAGGCAGGTCCTGGATAATGAAGGAAGCTATTAAGTCCTGGTAGCTTGATTTCTCTTGACAATATCCATTGTCTGTGGACGGAATTAGAGTTGCCTCAGTTATGAGCGTGTGTCCCCGTGAGGATGAATGTGTTTTAACTAAATTCACGTCATTAGTTAATTAGGATCCACTTTCCCAAGTACCCCAGTACTGCAGAGGAAAACTAAGGCAGGACAGGGAGACACATTAACCAGCTCATTTCTGAACCAGCACTGGCTGTTCTGTCACTGCTACTGGATGTTTTCCCACAGCACATCTCAGTAGTTTGTGTTGGTCCTGCCCCGAGCCTATTGGTAGGAAGAGAACACAAAATGAGAAAACAAGGAATATTTGGGCCCTTCCACTCAAAGCTGTGCTTGGAGGTGCAGTCTGGGTCCTGCACACACACAGTTCTTGTTTCCCCCCGGGGTACACGACCCACCTCTGCATTCCGGCGCTGTCTGGGCTGCGTTTGGCACTCCCAGAGCTCTGCTCTGTTTGGCACTGGGATGCTGCCAGTCCCGTTACTCCATATGAGTGTGGAGCCCTCCCAGCAAGGATAATTCAGGACACGGGTGACCCAACAATCCAGGGAATGGTCTCTGAGCTGCCCTTCTCCAGCAGGAGGAAAGGAACTGGAAAGCCCAGGGGTAAGTGCTTGCCTCCTTTGCAGCACTGGGGGGGAGTCAGGTCATGCTGAGTTACTCCAGCGTGTGCCAGCCACGGGGAGGGTGAGGAACAGGCTGAAAGGAAGGATGCTTTATTTCTGCCACTGGTGTTGCTGCAGATCGACCTTCATTTGCCAGCCCTCAGTGGCACAGACACACCTTCCACGTGGATTACTGAGTGCGACTGAGGGCATCTTCTGGGTGATGAGAGTTCCAGACAACTCCACACCCAAATTAAATGTGTCAGGGAGCGTTTACCCTTAATAAATCGCCGGTTCCAAACACACGCTTACGCCTTGCTGGGAAATGAGGGAACATTTGCAAGGGTGGATTCAGCTGATATAAGCATTTGGGGGCCGGGTCTGTCATTTGCCTGCCTTCACAGGACAGTTGTGTTGTTACACCTGTAGGCACTGCAAAAATAAGCACAGTGGCATAAGGTACGTGCAGAGCTGGAGTGTAAGGGCTGCCTGGGGTCAGCACTGAGGTGCAAGAGGAGCTGGGAAGACAAAAAAAACCCTCCTTGCTTGAATAATAGACTGATGCATATTTATTACTTAGCCCTGCAGAGAAGCAGGAATGTGAAATATTGGTATTACTGGGTCAAAACAAGTGTATTTCAAACTGATGCTCAATGCAAAACATAATCGAGTGCTTAAAATTTAAGGTGCTGTGTCAAAAGATGTGATTCCAATAAAACTGGCTCCAGGAGCATAATTCAGGGCTTATTATCCTGCTTGATTTTGTGCTTATACTAAGCCAGAGGAGATGGGGAGAAAGCTGAGGTGCTTCTACAAGTGATCTTTAAATAAATAAAAAAAAACAACCAACTTTGTCTCAGATACTTTATGATTTGGGCTGAAAAGAAACACGGCCATTCAATACAATGGACAATCCCAAAGCAAACCCAAAACAAATCAGAACGATGACTTCTTTAGTTCCCGCATCCTTTTTTTCCTTTCCTTGAAGCAGCAGTTTCCCTGTGGCACTGCAAATGCAAACGAGGGAGAAGGGCCCAGGCTGGGCTGACACAGCACAGCCCATGACTTGGCTGGTCCCTTGGCACTCCAGTGGCAGAGCCAGTTAGGGATGGGAATAATAATAAGAATAATAATGGTAATTATCTAGCCCAATCGAGAGCTGATGCTTTACCAGGTGGGGCTCTGATCCGTGTGAAGGATTTCTACCCAGGTAACTCAGTCATTCAGCAGGAAGAATTCCTGGATCTGCCAATTCACCCTGGGAAAGTTTGTGATGGGAGAAACCAGAGGTGCCCAAAGGCTGGTGCAGATTCCAGGTCCCTTCCTTGGGCTGTGGTTCCACGTCAGGGCTCTGCTTCCATGGCAGGGCCACGCTCCACATGTTTTTTGTTCTTTCTTTGGTTAAACCACTTTAGGTTTCTAATTAGAAAACAGATAGGTTTCTAATTAGAAAACAGACATGTAAGACTCAAAAACCCAATCCCACCACCCAGAGCTATGGAAAATTTACTGAGCAAAAAATTCACTGAGCAAATACTCCTTCAGATTGGAGGCTTTTTAAGGATAGGCAGGAGATAGTCAGAGTCTCCAAGGGGATTTCTAATGTTGCTGGGGTTTGTGATTGTATCAGTACAAGCCTTTCTATTTACTGTTTGTTCTTAAGGCTGTATTTGTTGCAGGGATGTGATTACATGTGGATCTTGGCATTGAGCACTTGTTTCTTGATGAAAAGTAATGTTTGTAACTCTTGTAGATTCAGAGGGAGAATGGGAGATGTGCCCTGCCTGTACCCCGGGGCAAAGAGAAAGAAGCCTAAGCTCGAACTTGAAAGATATTCCTTAAATTTAATCAGATTTTGTGCCTTTGACACACCTCAGCCTCAGCTGAGCTGGATCTGCCTCGTTTCCCTGTCCTTCTCCTGCCTCAGGCAGTTGCTGTCCTGATAATTCTCCAGAGGAAAAGTTTTCTGGTTGTTATTGAAAGTCACTCAGATGTAAATTCCTAATTCCCAGTGGTTTACGTCTGTTTATAATCTGGAGCAGGGCAATATGATCCAGGCTCTCCAGGCCTCTGTTCACCTCTGAGCTGGGATGGAGCCCCTCTGCCACGAGGGAAGGCTGAGGGAATTGGGAATGTTCAGCCTGGAGAAAAGAAAGCTCTGGGGTGACCTAATTTGGGGCTTCCAGGACCTCAAGGGAGCCACAAAAAAGATGAAGGAAGGCTATTTCCAAGGACCTGGAGGGACAGGACAAGGGGAATGGCTTCAAACTGACAGAGGGCAGGGGGAGATGAGATGCTGGGAAGGAATTCTTCCCTGTGAGGGTGATGAGGGGCTGAGATGGAGTCCCCAGGGAAGCTGTGGCTGCCCCATCCCTGCGAGTGTCCAAGGCCAGCTTGGAGCTGGGCTGGTGGAAGGTGTCCCTGCCCATGGCAGGGGCTGGAACTGGATGAGCTTTAAGGTCCCTGCCAACCCAAACCATTCCATGATTCCATGGGTCAGGGATGCAGCAGTGCAGTTCCAGCCATTTCCTCACTTGCCAGAGGCAGAATTACTCATTTATGGAAACTTTTCCAGAGATTTGCTCCCTTAGTCCGTGTTTCTACTGCCCTAGAGCCAAGGCAGATCCACCTCCTGGCTGCTCCTACCCAGCCTGGTAGTGCACCATCCGCAGATCTCTTACCCTCTGGCTGTCTAACCAGCTTCTCTAATGTAATTAAAATTATAATTATTCCCTGTCCAGAACATTTCTCTTACTTATAGTCTGTGGAAGTATTAAAGTTGATTAAACACATATGCTGCTGGTGGATAGCTCCTCCAATCACATATGGAGTGAGAAAGGGTTGGCTGAGGGAGGAAAAATATAATGTAATATTCTGCTAATGCAAAAGAAAGGGCAGCTGAAAAAAAGCCAATCCTGCTAGAACAAACTGAATCAGGGGGGCAATATTATTCATAATTATTTTGTGGTGTTTTTCCTGCACACAGAAGTTGTTAAGCAAGTCCTGAGGTGTATATATATGTATATATACATATATATATACCCTGTACTGTGAATAACCAGCAGTGGAAAGCCATGGCAGGTTTGGGGCCTGAAGAACGCTCTGGAGAAAACTTTGCAGGCTTTTGTGGGTGAAAAGAAATTCAGTCCTCAAGGCTTTGAAAGACTTTGATTCAACTGGTATGAGAACTAATAGAAAGCACAGCTATTTCCTCATTCCCTGCTCTCAGAGCAGGCACAACCTGCGGAAGGTGGGCATCCTCCTGGCCACAAACACATCTCTTGTGCATCTCAAAAGCATTAGTGCGGCTGGGAGGCGAAGGGCATGGAAATAGCCCTCGCTTGCACAGTGTAATTGCCTCTATTCCAGCTGGGGAAAGCGCCTGCACTTTCTAATTTGCAGAAGTCACAATCTAAAATGCTTTAAAATGTGCCTTCTTTTCCCTCCCGTGGCCAAAGTGCTGAGGTGCATTTTCCTTTGCCTGCAAACAGGCTGTGTTTGGTCAGGATAGGGGCGACGCTCAACCCCTGCCGAAGAGCAGAGGGTGGGAGAGGGGACAAAAGCTGGACAAAGGCTGCACAGATTGGATTTGCTCCCCTGCGCACCGGAGGGAAAGAATAGCAGCGTGCTGGGATGGAATGAGGTCTTTGATCATCTGAAAAGCACAGGAAGCTGCTGAGCTAGGGGCAATTTCTGAATAACTAACAACGGAATTGTTTGCTGCGTGTTCTTTACTCTGAGTTTGCTCCTTCCCTGTCTCTTCCTCTGGCTGCTTTTCTTCTGATGCTGTCAGCCAAGTTCCACAGCAGGCTCAGGCTCCTTTTCCTGCCTCGGGGCCAGGGCTGCACCACTTGGGCCGTGGATTTTGGGGGGCTGAAGCTGCTGAAGGCAGAGGTTTACAGTCACCCACCTTCCTGACGCACCCACCCTCTGTTAACCTCAGGCTGGACCTCAGGGCGGCTCAGTTTTCAATATACACCTTCGTGACACCCCAGAGCAAGGGCTGGGTGCAGGGCCCGCAGCTGCAGCTGTAAATGGCAGAAATACCTGGCTCTTACGCCAGGAAACAGCCCCGCAGGAGGATTCCCCTTCCCTTTCCAGGAGAAGCAAGAAGGATTTTTCTCCAAAGGGATGCTCAAATGCAACATCCAGCCTGTCGTGTGTTTGTACACCCACAGTCTCCAGGCCTGAGGTGTAATTGAAATGAGATCCCACTTTCATCCAGCCCTGTGAGCTCCTGCCCTCTCCAAGGCTTTGCCCATCCATGGATACAACTCAGCATCCCCCTCTCTGAGAAAGGCCCTGCCAGGGCAGGTGTCGTGGCTCTGGCTCAGGCTCTGGATGCACTGGAAGCTTTCCATGACCATCGATCTTGCTCTGCGGCACGAATAGATGATGAGTAGATCCCATTCCAGTTCATCCTCTGCCCATCTGTCATCCCCCTGCCAGCTGCCGTCCCCTTAATGAGGGGGATGGAGAGGGGTGAGAGCCACAGACACACGGACACGGACTGGACATGGGAACACACCCAGTTCATCCTCAGCACCACATGAATTAGGGACACACGGAGATAACTGAACCTGTTCCAACTGGGGTTGTTTAATCCCTCTTTTTTCTCCTTGGGATTTCCAGGTAACAGCATCTGCACAGAGGGAGATGTAGGCAAAGCAGGAATCATCAGCTTCTGGTGGGGACAACCCATTCCACACAGCACCACTGTGCTTTTGTGACAGAACCTGCTGCAATGTGGAGCAAAGGAGGACTCTGGGAGCCCTTTAGCTCGGTGCCACACTCGTGTATTGATAAGGAACCCAGCAGTGACGTCTGGTCAAGGCTGCGGTGCCCTTTGGATCAGGGTTATATGGACACCTGCAGCGCTGACTCAGGACTGTGATGCCAAGCAGAGCACGGGGCACTTTGCAGCAGCAGGCACTGCCCTGCCCCTCGTGCCTGTGCTGTGTCACCCTGTGCCTGCCAGTCATGCAGTGGAGATGATAAAGAGCCCCTCTCCGGCAGCCTGCTCGTGTCTGATCCCAGATTAGCGCTGCCCACAGGGCAGAACGTTCCCCTCGTGTTTGTTGTCACAGAAACGGTGACAGAGCACTTGTTTCCTGACAGCCTTATCTCTCCCAGAAAAACCGCTCCAGAGCTTCTCCCAACGCGGAGAAGGTTGTTCCTGTGCCAAGAGGAAGGTGTAAGGGGACGTGCAGGGGCACCATCTGGGGCCCTCTGCTCCAGGGTATCAGCAGAGACATCCCACTGAAATGAATTGGTTTGGGAAGGGAAAAGGGCAACTCCTTCCCCTGCAGGAGGGGGAGGTGGCAGAGCACAGTCCTGCCCCAAATGCCACTTTCAGCAAACAGGAGAGAAGCTGAGAGGAGAAGTTCCCAAACATTTGGAGTGATTCAGAGGGTGGCAGTGGGAAAGCTGGCTCATCTCCACCTGGGACTCTCTGGCTTTCTCCTCTCCTCTGTGGTTATTCCAGGTCAGCTGGTGCTCAGAGCTGGAATGAAAACCCCCCATCCCTACTTCCCCTTGAATTTTCACACCTCTCCACACAAGCTGAGGAGACGTGGCACCAGCTCCACGCAGGTCAGCGTTGTATTGATCTTCCCAGGAGGGTTCAGCGGCTGCCAGGGATGCCCAGGGCTCTGGGGGAGCAGGTCAGCTGCACAGCACCAAAAACTGCTCCCAAAGCAGCTGCTCCCACTGCCCTGGCACCGTGTTCCATGGCAGGGATTGTGCCCAGGCACAGCTCCGGGGCAGGGCAAACCCGCTGAGACACCCGTGGGTCGGACTCTGTTGATCATACCCAAACCCAGGGCTGAGGAGAGGCTGCTGCAGTCGAGTTCCAGCAGCCCAGGGGGAGGCAAACACCTGAGGAGCTCTGGCTTTGTGTTTGGCAGCTCTGCAGAGCCCTGGGAGACAAGAGGAGGGATCCATGAGCAATAGTGAATTGCCTTACTCAGTGTTTTACTGACTTCTCTGTTCCAAAACTGCCTTTTCCTTTCCTCCAAGCTTTTCCAAGCTTTCTGTCCATCCAATAATCGCTTTCTGAGTGAGCATTGCAGCAGTTTCTGTGTTTTCAGCCCTGACTGGGCACCACTGCTGTGATAAACACAAATATCTTCCAGGCCTCTGATCACATCCAGTCCAAAGCCACACGAGCACTAATTGTGTCCCTGGGAGCCGCTCCTGGATGCTGCTCATGGGCTGTGATGAACTCACCAGCTCGTTTGGCACCACCAGCTGGAGGCAGAGCCCTGCCAGCCCTGCCTCTGCCCCTCCTCTGCCAGCAGATCATCAGACCTGCAGGGGGTGGTCCTGGCAGATGGTATGGACTCACCTGAGTTAGCAGGAGGTGCTACAGGTTCTGTTCCTCTCGAGATCCACGAGCTCTTCAGCCTGCACAGATTGTGCCCCCGTTCACGTGGCGATAATGTCTGATCCTCTCGCCGTGCTTTGTTCTGCCATGGCTGCTAAACAAGGGTTGTTTTCCATTCCATAGGGAACAACCCAGGGGTTTTTTAGAGGGAATAACCCTTTTCTCTTCATGGGGAGGAGCAGGAAAACAATGTGGTCCTGATGCCTGGTGTGATTCACCTCTCTGAACTTGACTGCACGTGGTTACTGGTGAGTTTTAGGTTTTCAAGAGAAGCCGGCACATTTTCAGTGGTTCAGAAGCCGTTTGTCAATGGATCCCTTTGTTCAGTCACACTTCCCAGCATTTGAGGACAGTGAATTCCTTTGACATAATGTCCCACAAGCACAGAGGACAGAAAGAGACCTTGAAGGGAACCTGCCTACCCATCCTGCAGCTCCAGGGCTGTCGGAAGAGAACTGGAAGGTGTTAAGATCAATGGGAAGCAGTTGCAGAGAGGGGCAGGGAAGGCTGCAGTGATTTTCATACCACGCCGTGAAGGAAAGGGGAAGGTGCCTTTCTGCTTTAGCTGAGGGGAGAATAGGAAAAGACAGCTCTCTCCTTGCCCAAACAAACCCATCTGCAACACTTCCAATTTGAATCCAAATAATATCTGGGGTTTGGGATTCAGCAACAAACTAGCTTTGAGTCCTTAATGCCGGCGCCTGATGTTTGGGGGTGTTGGGATTTGGAGCTAATTAATTCAGCCACCTGTAATTCTCGCTCAGATGTGCTGTCTGCCTTTGCCTTACATGCATCATATGTTGGGAGGGCTGCACACGGGGCTGGCCTGCATCCTAATCCCTCTCCACTGCCTTTCTTTCTGAAAATCCTTCCCTTATTCTAGTGTATTCACGCTTTTTCTTGTTTCTTCTTCTTTTCTTCCATCTTCTTTCTGCTGCTGCCTCCCTCTTCTGAGTTCTTATTCAAAAAAAAAAAACCCCAACAACACAAAAATCTGACATTCAGTGAGTGATTCAGCTCTTTCCAAACGGAATGGTCTTGTTCCCTTCAGGGCTGTCCACAGGATGATGCTCCCAGTGCTGTCCCAGTCTCCCTGACTGGTTTCATCTAAGCACAAAGGCTCCAGTGCTGAGTGTTCCTGTTGGGAACAAGCCCTCAGGTGATAAATATTGCAAGATCCAGACAGCCCAGGAGTCCTGTCCTGATTTCTTTCCCTTGGCAGGGAAAGGATGGAAGAAGAATGAAAAGATAATTAGTTTGGAGTTTTCAGAAGTTAAATGGAAAAGCTTAATTCATTGCCTTTGTGGCCAAGTGAGAAGTTGGGCTCAGATTGCCCAGGCTGGAAGGTCCTGCCTGGTCACAGTGCTGCCTTTTCTTCCTGTAAAAACAATGCCTTTGCAAGAGCTAAAGATGGAGCCAGTTTTCCCGCATCTGTAGAGCCTGGAGCTGTTGGTTTTTTTATGCCTGATTTCCATATTCCAGCAGTGCCAGGCCAGCCCAGGAGCTGCCTGTGCCACGGAAGCAGCTGCAGCCCAGGGCCACGGGCCAGCAGCACGCTGGGCACCGTGTGGAGCATCAGGGGCTTCAGTGGGACCTCCCTGCTGAAGGGGGAGACTCCTCAGAGCTCCTGCAGATCTGGGGGGCTCATGGGGATACGGAAAAACGGGGACAGATGGAAGATGTCCCAGCAACAGGAACAGGCGGCGTTGGTGCATCGGTCACCTTCACACTCAGCTTTTTGGTGCCCAGTACTGGTGCACCGAAACAACCCCCAGGGCTGTGAGTTTCTCAGTTACTCCACGAGAATTTCCAAGTCCACACCCGATTTGCCTCGATTTTCCAAAGGAAAGTCATCAGGCTTTGCAGGATTTCCTAGGTCTCTCCCCGTTTTCAGGCTCTTAAGGATGGCTGGTAATTAAAACTTCCCCTAAGCCACATTTGCTGTTTTATTTCACAGAAATAGGTGGCAAACTTGGAGAAATCCCAGCCAGCTCTGGCTCAAAATTCTCTTATAAATTCTTGCCCAGAAAAGCTGTGGCTGCCCCATCCCTGGCAGTGCCAAAGGTCAGGCTGGAGCAGCCTGGGCTAGCGGAAGGTGTCCCTGCCCATGGGAAGGGGTGGCACTGGATGAGCTTTAAGTTCCCTTCCAGTCCAAACCATTCTGGGATTCTCTGATTCTATGTCCTGTTGCTCCTGTTTGATTTTAGGTGGGCCTGGTAGATTCAGGTGTATAAAACCCCTTCTCTATCTCTGCTACCTCAGCAAACACCAGTTTATCCTTGTCTGCTGCTCTCAGGCAGCTCCTGGTCTGGCAGCTCTTCATTAACATTGTCCTCCATGCCTGGAGCTCTCTGAGGACCTGGGGAAGCTCTTTGGTGCCGTCACCGTTCCTCTTGCAGAAATCTCTCTTTTGGAGGGCCAGAGAGGCCACCCAGGCTGTTTCCACTGAAGGTCAGGGGACACCTGCAGTGGCACCAACAAATAGGCCAGGAGGCCCCTGGAGCTCATGGGCCATTGCTGCTTGAAGGAGATAAAGTCATAATTATTTAGCATTCCTGGGTGTGAAATTAGAATGATCACATAATCTCCTTAGTCTCCAACTACAGGTCCAGCATGGGAATACGAATCTTAATTGGTATTTTCTTATCAATACACTCAAGTTGAAGGATTAAGGATAAGGCTCTTAATACAACCTGAATTTTTGGAAGATTTTTCTGATTTTGGTGCGATCAAAGAAGCATCGCTGGTGCAGGGAGAGCCTGAGGAAGAGGAGGAGAGCAGGAACACGAGGTGCAAATACCCCGCACGCACGGTCCCACCCGTGCTGCCCTTCCCCTGCAGCCCCAAAGCATGGGCTGTGCAGAACACCTCAAAAACCAGCAACATGGACAGGCAGGCGATGCAGGTGTGGCTCGGTCTCTGGGTGGTGTTTTAGGCCTTTTATAGGTATGACAGTGCTGTAAACGGCGCGCCATAAAAAAGATCTGCGGCCATATGAATAAACACACAAAGGATCGCTCCGGTTTTATTTGCTGTTTGAAGTTGAGCACACAGTTAAAAACTTTGCTAAACAGTGATGATGGGATGAATCTCCCTAATGCACATCAAAGGATGCATTGCATGCACACGCTGCATCTCCTAAACACAGCATAGCGACTTATGGTGTTAATGTAGAATAAATAAATAAAGGAATAACATCCAGTGGCAGGGATAATATACCATCAGCCCGGTCCTAGAGCACCAGCTGGTGGCTTTGCCAGGATGACCTGGCACACCAGGCTGTGTGAACCGGTGTATTTTGCCCCGATGAAGTGCAAACTCTGGCTCGCTGGAGTCCATTAGTGTGCAAGAATGCCCTCTGTGCAGCTCCCTGCCAGCACACATCCCTGGCCGTCTTCATTTGCAGGGGTTTGTGCTGTCTCTGGCGGTAAATGGGCAAATCTGACTGCGAAACCCAAATCTGCAGTTCTCTCCTGTTGTGGGAGCTCTTCCTATTTGTTCCCTGCCTGTCAGCTCCAAGCTGCATTTCTTTCTTCATTATGTCAGCTGTGCCTCTGCATCCCAGCCCCCCTTTCCCTGCTCCCCCTTGTTTCGCAGAGCTTTTCCTGTGAAGTTCTTGTATTTTATTCCTCCTTAACTGCAGTTGTGTCCTCTGCCTGACCATCACCCTCAGAAGTTGAATGGATGCTGCTGTACAGGAGATATTTCCATCACCTAGAATGCCTGGGTTCAAAGCACATCTCCACAGGCTCCTCTCATAGTTGGGAGACAAATTCCTCTGGTGAGGAATTCAGGGCCAGACCAGGCTTAGGAACAGAGGCAGGTGAGAGTGAGGAGGAGCTGATCTATCAGCTCAGTCACCATCCCTCTGCACATGACAACTGCTGTGCACACAGCCCTGAGTGCAGGAGTCTTCAGGAAATGGTGTTTTCTCTTTGGAATATTCAGTGTTGAAGGCGCTTGGAGACTGACAGGGCCACAGGGTCCGATCCAGCCTCTGGGTCCTCTCCAATTACCATATCCAGTAGTATTTTCACTTCTGGATTCCCACCCACTACCCAGCTAAACCTGTGTGGGGAAACAGCAGTACGGAGCAGAGGCACCGCGTTGTGTCTGGGGCCAGCACAGGGCTGGAAACCAGTTCTGAGGGGCTGGAAACCAGTTCTGAGGGGCTGGAAATCGCCCCAACGCTGATCCCCCTCTCCTGGCCACAGCTGGCTCACATCTGCCGTACCCAGCCCTGGGGGCACCGCCTCGAATCCATCATTTCCTTGCTGGTTCTCTGAGTCGTGATGAACCTCACCCAGGACAACCCCTGGCCACCTCCAGTCCCTCAGGTCAGGAGCTGGTTCCAAGGAATTAAGAGCATATCCAGGGAGCTTTGGCACATCTGGTATGCACAGGCTCGGGCACTATCTGGAGTGGTTCGTTCAGGAGGCTGCACTTAATTAAAACTGCAAAATAGAACAATTAGCCAGGGCTGACAATTTCCTCCGTCCCCAGCTGAGTGTAACGGCTGTTTTTTAATCTCTCCATTTATCTTATTGTTGATCTGTGGCTATCAATTAAAATAATTCTCCAAACTTTGATGGGTCCATTTGAAAACCACCCAGATAACAATGGAGTCATTTAACTTTTCTTTTCTGATGCTTAATTTGCCTTCACTTTCTTTTCAGTGCTTGTCACTATTAAAGGGAGCTTACGCTGTGATCTCAGAGCTGGTGTGTTACAGAGGATGCAGGTTGGGTACCAATGCTGGGAAAAAAAGGGCAGAAATATGATTTATGGCAGTTTTCAGATGCTGTAGTAAGTTCCCAGTCATGCTGATAGTTTTAGTCAGCTGAGGAAAAACATGCAGCAGAATTTTGGGCCAGGAAAAAGCAGTTGAGGTATCGAGCCTTTGAAGTCTGAAAATTGATTTTCTTCAAAAGGAAAAAAGCCTCCTATCAGCTCACAGCTCCAGTCACGGGCAGTGGTGGCTTTTTCCTGAAGTCACGGTTCAAGCCCAGACTAAGAGCTGAAGAATAAATAGTGTGTAATGCTTAGTCAGTCACAAAGCATTGCTTTAGCTCCCTTTGCTGCTACTCAGGCTGGGGGCATCCAATTGAAGTGGCACCGGGGAGAGGCTGCACTGCCAGTTCAGGGCGTCACAAGCTCCTGCTGGGGCACAGCACAGTCATGTCACCGGGGCCAAACCTGTGTCACCGCCAGGGTGTGACGGGGTCAGGCTGTGCTGCCCCAGCTCCCTCTGCCCACGGGGACAGGGCTGCCAGCTGCAACCCAGTGCCAAGGCTGCTCTTTCGGGTTGTTTCACAGCAGCGCCGGGCAGGCAGAACTCACCTGTGCCGTGTGCTGGCAGTGCCCAGAGCCAAGCCCAGGGACGGCAGCTCTGCCCCCAGTGCCCTCCCAGCAGCTCCAGCACAGCACTGGGGTCAATAGTCATGAATATACTGTGGGAAGAGCTGCCCTGGGCAGTGACCCCTCCTGCACAGAGCTCGTGTTCTAGCTGAGAGCTGCATTTTTGGGGGGTTAGCACAAGTTTTAAAGCACTCTAATTAAATCAGGGACCTGGTTTAATAATCCTGGTCGGCTCTGGCAGCTGAGACAATTCGTTCACAGCTGCTTTACTAATGCAGCAGTAATCTTCAGGTTGGGAGTTCACCTCTTTATTCATTCATCCATCCATCCATCCATCCAATTCTTCAGGAACGGGGATTGATTTTGAGAGCAGCACACGCTCTGGCTGGGAAGGCTCAGCCTGCAGCCCATGCCCAGGAGCAAAGCAGTTGCCCAGAGAAGGATGGAGCAAGGAAACGACACTGACAGTTTCCCATCAGACTCCCACCTGATGCCATTTTGTATTTCCTAAGCACCCAAAATAGTTCAGGTCCATTAAGTCTCCACTCTGAGCTCCTGGGCACCCACACAATCAATAAACCTGTTGTGCCCTGGCAATGGTTTAGAGCAAGCCAAGCAAAACCCTGGCCGGGTTTTGAGCTGAAAACCATATTGTTCTGGAAGTCCTTAAATACGTGCCTTTGACTGTTGAGCTTCCTGTTTGTGGCTTGGATTAGAATTTATTCTAATACCTTCCCTGTAAAACTGATGCATTCCTCCTGTGCCTGGCGCTGTTTGCACTCACTGGGGTGTAAAGCAGGAGCTGCTCGATTCCAATTGACAGCTACACCACATAAAAATTGACAGGAGCAGGTGGAGAATCAGTCCCTGGTGTGTTTGCAAGGTGCAGAATGAAATGCCTTTCAAAACGCTGCATAATATACAACCTAGCAAGGATGCAGCATGGTTGATTTTTCTCATTTCTCCAAAATATATAAGAGGATAGAGGTATAAAAAGAAAAATTATGCATTCCTCAATACATGGAAACTACATCACAAAGTGCCTCTAAGGCAGATGTATTTCCTTGGATGTCACCAGTTCCTTAGTAAGATATCCAACATCCCAACTGCTGTAAATCACTGTGCTGACACGAGTGAAGCTGCATTGATTTACACCAACCAATGATCTGGCCTTTATTCATTCTTATGGCCTCGAATTAATCCCCCTGGAGAAAGCAGAGGAGTCTGGAATGCTGGGCCAGTTTGTTGGGGATGTGTTAGTCGAGACAACTTCCAGAAACTCAGAGAAAGAAAAACATTGGAATGAAGCAAAGATGAGTAATTGAGGATCACAACTGTGATTATGAGGTGTAATTACAATTAGCTGCACAAGAGCGTTAATCACGACAATAATTACACGTCAGCTGTTTCCAAAAGAAAAGGGAACGTAATTAAGTGGCCCAAGCGGGTGACAAAAACAGAGCAGAGTGACAGAGATGGTGTTGGCAGGAGGAGAACAGAGTGTGCTGAGAGGAGAAGTCCACTGGATATTTGCTGTTGCCTCTCCAGCCTTCCCAGAGAAAGAAAAGCTGGGAGTCAGTCCCTGAGCTCTAATAATGAATGGGCTGTTTAGGCTGGTTGAGCCCATTTTACCCCTGGAAAACAGGGATCTCGGGGTTACAGCTCCTGGATTGCTCAGCTTTCCGTAGGCAGCGCCGACTATTCCCTCTTGCAGTGGGATTAAGACCAGACCAGTCCTCAAACCACCTTCCCTCTACAACCAAACGAACCTTCCTTTGTCCCACAGAGTCAGGCTGGGGCATCCCATTTTTGGAAGACATTTGTACAGCACAAGCCTTAATTCTCTTGGGGCTGTTTCGGGTGCTGTACCAGGAGTTGCCTCTGGTCCTTTCCCTCTCTCTTCCCACACAGGTACTTCTTGTAGCGGCTGGTGTTGGGTGAATCCACCACTGCAGCCTCCAGAGCAGGTCCCTCACACACACCCCATGAATTACTCGAAGCTCTCGCAGGGAGGGAGGCTGGCAGGGTCCCGTGATTTATCTTGCATGAAATGAGCTTGTTTGAATGGACTGGAAAAGCCAAGCCATTAATTTAGAATAGCTTCTGGACTCTGCAGAGCTGCAATTCCATTCTACATATCCACTGCTGTAGAAGTTATGGGATTTTAATACCCTTTCCCTTTTATTTTTTGATTCTGTCCTGCTGCAGACTCGGTGCTCTCTGCTCTGGCTGTTCTGAATGCTGCTTCACCTCAGCAGTCACCTGTGAACAATTGAGTAAGTTTGCTCTGTGTAAATCCTCTTCTTTAAACTCATTAAAGTGTGCCAAGCCTCTCCAGGAGCCATTTGACAAACTCCCCTGAGCAGCAAAGTAGTGTTTATTATGATTATTATTACTATTATTATTTTTCTCTCGGCTCCATCTGTAATGTAAACACCATTATGTTTTAATTATCTGTTTGAATAGGAGATTTAAAAGCGAATCCCACAGGAACCTGGCCAGAATACACAATGGAAATCCCCTGGAAAGTCACTCCAGGAGGTGGAAGCTGCCACGGGAGGATCGGGGCCATCCCGTACCCACCAAGCCCTTTATCCCACAGAAGTGGGGCTGGAGGCTGATGGATCACCCCTTCAAATGGGGCGTTTTCCAGCCCTGTGAGGGGAAGGAAGGTGCTGGCAAAAAGGCTTTGGTGAAGGGGTTGTGCCCCATTCCGCAGGCTCGGAAGTAGAGGAGCACCATCCCCACGTGGAGGGAGTGGAAATGCATCTGTTGCCATGGAGCCTTGTGTGAGGCTGTTCCCACGGTGGGAACAGCAGCCCTGAGATCCCACAGGCAGCATCCCAGTGCCCCTGCAGACCCCACAGAGGATCCTCAGCCAGCTCTTCACATCCCTTTTCTCCCCTCCCTAAACCGGCTCTGTCCTCTCTCCTGGGGTGCCCCACAAAGGGAACCGCGAGTCCCTGCACTTGGGTGGTTTTTCCTCCCCCTCTCACGCTTAGGAACACATTTGAACGTGCAGGATTTGGCAGGAGACGCTTGGACTCACCCAAGTGAAGGGAACAGGAGGGTCAGGCTTTGGGACAGGTGAGCAAAGGGCCTGCAGGTGTCTTGATGAATCAGAAACGCTGCCAAAAGGAAAAGGCGCTTGAGGGAGTGAACTTGGATCGAAACCAAGTCAGGAATGAATTGCTGTAAAACCTGAAAATCACCTCTCTCTCACCTGTCAAGCCTGAAGTAAACTCAGCTTTGTGACCCCTTATTCACCCCCTGGGTAGCTCTGTTTGCCAGTCCTGCTCCATGTTTAATGCTCTGCATCTTCCATTATCACCAGCTCCTCAAGCCAGAGGCAGGAGCCCAGGCTGGGTGCTCATCCCAGCCCTCCTGCCTGCCAGGAATGTGGGAAAAGGCTTCCCAGTTCCCTGCCACAGTCTTCCTGACCTCACCCGTGGGGAGGATGGACAGCAAAGATCTTTTCCCATCTCCTGTTCCCCTTCCCAGGAGAAGGTTCTGGAACATCATGAACAACAGGTGGCCACAACACCTTCAAATTAAGCTTTGCCAGAAACTTGGAAGAGGCTCCCCCGCTTCCCAAAAAGCCATGAAGCTTGGAACTCCTGCGGGAGGAATGGCACTGGGAAGATGTGAGATGGAAATATTAATGCCCCCAGGGTTACCAAATAAAAAAATTGATTTTTAAGAACTCTAACCATCTCTTCAGCTTTCATCAGTGTCCTCTTTGGCTTTATAGTGCTGGGCACGAAGAATATGAGGATTGAAGAATTAACTGAATTAATGAGGGTTGATTATTAATGTTCAGAGCTCAATAAAAAAGAGAGGGAAGTAAAACACAGAAAAAATGGGCTGAAAATAAGGGTAATCTTTCATTCCCCCCAAATGAGATACACTGAATTATTGCCGTACTTAAAATTGAAGCACCAAAAGAATGGAAATAAATACCTCCCATTAGCTACAGGAGGGGCTGGCAAACCTGCTGCTGGGAACTGTCCCAGTCAGGGGATGACAAGGTGAAAATGGCACTGAGGACCAACCCTGAGGCTTTTGGACCTGCTTTCAAAAAACCCTCAGTCTCTGCATCTCCAAAGAACTCAGGGGCACTTCTGCCCCGCCTGGGGATCGTAGGGAATCCTGGAGTCGGGACACGGTCTTGTTCAGGTGTTCAGCTCCTCTGAAGGCTGTAAAGGCTCCTTTGCACCTGTGAGTGGATATTAGATATTCCCAACAGGAATCCCCATCTTCTCTCCATCCCAAAGTCCTCACCCCTGCGAGCGAAGCAAAGCAAAGCAAAGCAAACACTTCATTACGTGCACAGCCAGAATGCCAGTCCTGACTGCCACTGCTCCTGCTCCGTGGGTGGGATGGTCCAGGATGGCCAGGGCTGATGGCAATGGATGTTTCCCTTCACACCTGCTCTCCTTCCTGCTTTATTGAGCCTCTGCCAACACTTCTGTCTCTGGGGGAACAGCGGGAGCGGAGGAGGGAGCCCGTGGAAGGGAGCAATTCCGCTTGCTCGGCACAGCACTCCGCTAAATTGCATCCAGCCTGTTCTGCAGGGTAATAAAATGTTGTCTGGAAGGCAGCGTGGAGGGTTCATCTCCCCGTTGTCACTGGATGCTGTAATCACGTAATTAACCGAGTGTGGAGACGCTGCTTTAAAGCGAGGTGAGAGAGCCAGGAGCAGCAGCAGATGCTGGGGGAGTGGAACAACTTTTATCTGAGCTCTTCTAGACCTGGAGACCTTTTCAGCCCTTGAAAGATGGAGAAATCACGTTTGGGCAACAGCAGCAGTTAAATGAAGGGATGTGCTTTGCTTCGCTGTTTTATCCCTGTAGGAATTCAAGGGTTGAGTCTTCCCTGCACTGCCCCAGCTTGGGGACTCAGTGAGGGCTGAATTCAGCATCCAGTCCCCTGGTGTGAGGGGACACTCAGTGGTCCTGCTGCCTCAAATCTCATGCTGGCTTTGCTCCTGGTTAAGATCCCTCCCCACCCAAACCATTCCATGGTTCTGTGACTCTCCTCACTCTCCCTCTCTCTATGCATTTGTGGATATTTAGGGTGAGGAAATGCAATCTCTCTGCAGGGAAAACTTTCTTCCTCATGGCTAGTGACCAAGAAAGGGACTGTCTGAAAGAAGAAGAGAGGGACTATTTTTCATGTAGGAAATGCCTCCCTAAGTCTGGGAAGCCAGTAAACAATTACAGCAATGGAAGGAGCCTGGAGATTTAGAGATGCAGGAGTGCTGACAAAGGCTAAGCTTGACCCATTTATCTCCCAGCCCCTCTCAGCATATTTAGCAGCAGCCAGGAAGCACCTCACAAAATTGGAACTGGGGAATTTAAATGATGGCCTCTCCTGTGCTGGCTTTTTAATTTCACATCCCTCGAATGCTCCCTCCTCCCCACTTTGAAACGTGGAGTCCTCCTCGTCTCCAGTGATGGATTAGGCTCCTGTCCCCACCTCCATGCTGCTCAACTGGAAGTTGGTTGCAAAATGGACATTACAGGCCTGCTGATTTTAATAAGGAGGAGACACCAGCTCAAGGGGGCATGCAGGGAGCCGGGGGCCCAGAGCTGGATCCAGCACTGCAGGTGGAGTCTCAGGAGAGTGGAGTAGAGGGGGACAATCCCCTCCCTCTGGTCTCTCCTCTTCTGATGCAGCCCCAGCACACGTGACTGGGTCATGTCAAGCTTCTCATCCACCAACACCCCCAGTTCCTTCTCCGGGGGGCTGCTCTTCAGCTGCTCTCCACCAACCTGTGGTTGTGCTGGGACAGCACCCAGGTTCTGCAAAGCTTTGAGACAAGACCCCACTGTTGGCACTGCCCGGGCAGTCAGTGCAGGGAGGTGGTTGCAGTTCTTGCATTAATGATCTCTGAGAGATGATGTTGCTGCTCAGTTTTACAGCCCCAAACAGGCCGTGAGGTGCATCCCTCACAACAGCAGCTCATTGTTCACCTCCCCGTTAGGGGTTTGTAGGAACCAGACAGAGCCCCCCAACATCCCATTCCCACCAGAGCATGGGCAGAACTGAGGCCACCTTTACACACAGATTTCCTGGCTGGGTGCAGTGACTCCCTGTGTGCATGGGAGTGAATCCAAGGGACACCATCCCTGAGTGTGCTCACACATCCCTGCTGGATTCCCTCAGGACTGGCAGTGCCCACAGGTGGGAGCAGAGGAGCCAACCCTGGCACCCCCAGCACCAGAGCCCGTGTGATGCTCACTCTGCCTGCACAGCACACAGCCACCCCAGGAATTATTCACAGCTCCTCAAACCCCTTTTGTCCTGCTCCACTGCAGTTTGAAGTTTGTCCATCAGCTGTGACACTTTATGAGAGCTGATACGGCTCATCCTCTGGAACAGACAAGCATGCACAGGAGCAATTACTCCATAAACTCCATTTTATTTTTCACCCTGTGTCTTCCCTGATCTTCAAAGCATTAAATATCAACTGTTTTGCCTTTTCTGTTTTCACCTTTTTTTTTTTTTACTTGTCAGCAAAGCTGGAGCCCGAGTGTTCTCTTCATAACAACGCAGCTCACAACTCCACCACTCCCCCACAAATGACAGGCTCCATATTGTGCCAAGGAAAGGTAAATTAAGTGCATTTACTTCTTTTAACACAGTATTTGACACAGGCAGGCGTGTGGTTTTTGAGCACCTGTCACTTGAGGTGGCTTGGACAGATAAACCTCACTCTGAAAGCTCAAATGGAAAGGTGTTTGCTTGTGTAGATCCTGTGAAATGATGAGCCTTGTTAATTAATCACTCCTTTTCCAGGAGGGGTGTCAGAATGGGACCAGAGCCGATCAGTAAACATGGGAGCAGGGAATGGGGCTGGAGCAGCAGCAGCAAATAGGACCAGGGCGAGGAGGATGGTGGCATCACCCCTCTGTTAACCTGTCCCAGGGCTGGCCAAGCCCTTCCAGGTCAGCTGGAGCTTATCCACAGCAACGAGGAACAGGAATGGCCCTACTGAAAGTCAACAGGCTGTGCCAGTGTAAAAATCACTGGAGCCTGGGATTTTAACATCCCTTTAGGTGCCCAACAGCCATTGAATTCAATGGCAGCTGGATATGGAAAATCCTTTAAAGACAGCAGATCCCACTGAAAGCCAGGGAAAACAGTCCAAATAGTGCTGCTGACTGCAACAGGCATTCAAGGGAGATGGAAAAGGAAGGCAGAACCAGCGAATGGTTGCTGTGGCCCTGCTGGTTTCCTCACAGGTGCTCCCAGTCCCACCACACGTCCAGGTCCTTCTCCAGACCAAGGGGCTGCTCAGAGGGAAAACTTGGGCCACAAATTGCTGCCAAGTGCTCAGCAAGGTCAAGGGAAGCAGTCAGCAATCCCTGGGAAGTTTTATGGTCTAATTTAATTCCTCAAGTGTATCAGTCTGTGGTTCATATAGTCCCTGACATATGTACTTGGCCAAAACCTGGGAACAGGAATATGTGGGTGGCAGAATAACTCTGGAGGAGACAGGAATATAGACTCTTATCAGCAGAATGAAATCAACCCTTTATTGGCTTGAATTGCTTACCTCTACTGTCCTGCAGAGCCAGGGCTCCAGCTGATATAGATCAGCTGAGTATTTTCCTCATGGCAGCACTATCAGCAGGGAATAAAGTCCTTAGAAATGTGCATTAATCATCTGGGAGGAAGCGTTTGCACCTCCAGGCACGGCTGAATTTTGCCTTGAGGTGTGTTAGTTTTGTCTCCAGTTAAAAGAGCAGCGGGATCAGCACAGCCAAAGGCAGAACTCCTGGCCAGCAGCGTTTGGAGCAGCAAACCAAGGCAGAAATGTGGCCAGGGCTTTCTCACAGTCCTTTGCAGCACTGGCAAGGGGAGCCTGTGTTCTGTTTGACACCCTCCCTGTTCCCTGGCAGAACCATGAAATAGGTACTTCAGGCTTTGAGCTGAGGGCCCGAAAACAGCTGTGCGAGCCCACCCAAACATCTGGGCACAGGAATTGAGCTCCAAGGTGCCCGGTGAGGTCATGAAACACCATGGAAGCTGTGATTTTCCTGCAGCCGATTTCCTAAAGGCAACTTGTGGCCTGTGAGCATCGAAAGCTACTTTAAACAAGGAGGATGAGTCTTTGCAACACCCCTCGATTGGCAATTGTGATAAATCCCTATCACTGCTATTGACTGCTCTGAGGGTTTGTTAAAGATGTTGCTGAAATGACAGGGAATAAAGCAGCAGAAAGGGAAAGCTGCATGAAACACTCGTCTTTGCAGAGTTCCCTGAGCAGGTCTGTGATGAACCACAGCCCCTCCTCTCTCCCGCCAGCACCTCGCTCCTCACCCTCAGATCATGCACATGGAAGTGCTTTTGTTCTGGTTTCTGGCCAGGTACTTTCCACTGTGGTCATTTATTATTCAGCCCTTGTACTGGAACATGGAGCAGTGTGTGCTTGAGTCACACGGGCGTTAGTCAGAGGAATAAAATATTCACAAATGTGAACCCTCTCACAAGTCTCTACGGTCTCTACCAAGCACTGAGAAATTATGAGTATCATCCAGAAATATTTTGATCTCTTTTTAAAAAGCCACAAGTTTAGCGATGCTAAAATCCATGGTCAGCTTCATCCTCTGATTCTGCAAGTTCTTTCTTCGTGTTTTCGAGCTTTTTTCATTTCCCCCTTCCCTTTCTTTAAGGAAAGTGGAATTTGTGATGTTCTTGTCATGATTCAGCTACTAAGATTGTAATCAGAACTGAGATGAAATAGAAAAACAAGCAACGTTACTACACCCCCCAGAATCAACGAGGAGCTTTGCAAAGCCCTGATCTCTAAGGAGTCTTTCCAGATCTGTCTGGAAGCTGTTCCTGCCTCAAAGCTTCCAGCAGAAGAAGAGCAAGGCAAAATGAAACCCGCAGATGGACTCTGTTAAATCAGCAGCAGCTGGGAGGGATCCTGGGCTCTGGTGCATCGACTTCAGCGGGATTTGGGAGGAGCCCAAGGGGGGCAAACAACTCCAGAGCTTTTTGCTTCCATTAAGGAGCGGGAGTAGGAGAGCAGGTCACTGCGGAGCACGCACTGGATGCCCAGCTCCTTTAACAAGCAGAACACATGTCCACTGCATTCAGCATTCCCTCCCTGCTCTTTGGAGCCAGCCCTGGAGCCCGTGCTGTCTGTAAGCTCAGAGACAACAACCAGAGGCCAGGAGCTGAGAAGAACAACAGTTTGCGCCTCCAAACCCAAAAGGGTCCGATATTTTGCCTCTGCAAAGAGAAATACATGTTTACTGGAGGAAAACCAGTTTGTAAGTGACACACGAGAGGCTGCTTATTGCACCTGAGACGCTCCAGAGCAAGCAGGGGTCATGCTGGCCGTGCATAAACCTGCCCCCCTGCATTAAACATCCTCACCCCTTAAACGTGGCCACTTGTGTGGGTGTGGAAAGCTCAGCCAGAGCCCCGTTTGTCACAGGGAACAAGGGAGGGGACACAAAGCAAAGGGAGAAGAGCAGCAGGTTCAGTGGAGGCTTTGCAGGAGTCTCCACTCATCACTCTTGGTCTCAGGCTGTTTCCCTCCTTGGGGACAGAGCTCTCGTGCTGAAATACCCCCTTTGTGGAAGCAGAACTGGTAATTTAGAGCTGCAGAGCAGCCAGGGCACGCGGAGAAGGGAGGGGAGTGCCAAGGGCACAGCAGGTCCCTCCCAGCCCCATGGCTCGGGGGGGTTCATCCATTGCTGCTTCCCAGCTCCCTGGGAATGCAGACCCAGCACTGGCCACGGGTGTGGGGCTGGGACAAGCCCAGGTCCTGGCCGTGGACACTCAAGGGGTTCCTCCTCTGCCCTGGGATTGCAGCAGAGATGTCTCCAGGGCCCCCCTGCACCTCAGTGCCACCTCCTGTGTTCCTGCCATAGCCCTTCCCCACCATTCCCACCAGCCCTAAGTCATCACAATAGCTCTGTATTACTGTAATCCGTATATTATGGGCTTAATCCTCCCTCTTTGGGATTGCAGGAGTATGTAAACATGTTCCTGGTGCATCCTGCACTCCAGCCAAAGCCTGGCAGAGTGCAGCAGGTGGATCCCAGCAGTCACAGCTCCTGCATGAGTAATTTGGGGGAGGAGGGAGGTGAGGGAGCAGGGAGGGAAAGAGCTTCTCCAAATCCTTCAGTTCTTCACTTGGACACAGTGAATGAGATATTTAAATACCATTGCCATGGAAACAATCAAAGAGGGGGTCCTTGTGTGTGTTTGGGTAATCCCAAAGGGGGTATTTAATTGGAATCAACCACGGCTTTTTAACTGTGTTTCAAATTGGAGAGAAATAAAAAGAAGAAGCTGCCAAAAAAGGAACATTAAATAAAAAGGGTGGAGGGGTAACCAACCAGCCCACGTGAAACAAGACTTGGAGGGGGGGAAGGGAAATCAAAGGAATAAATTTACTCTAACTGGTAAAGGATTCATTAGGGTTGCACCAAAGCTCGGTTCAATTTCCCTCCTGTTGACATGAAGGAGTTTGATGTAGGTCCAGCCCAGAGGCAGCAAGAACATCTGTCCCATCTCTCCCTCTGCCCCTCTCCCTGCTCCCAGGGGACCCAGCAGCCGAAACTGGAAGCTGGAATCTGCTGCACACACGGAATGAGGGTTCTTCTCTCTCCTCCTGGTGTTTTCCTCTGTCCAACCTCAGCCCCTCCAGGCTCCTAATTAACTGTTACCGTTGTTAATGGTGGCATTGGGGTTGTCATTTAAACTAAAGGACACTGTTAGTACAAGAGCAAACTCGGTGTGAGCAGGCTTGGGAAATTCGAGATATTTACTTTGGAAAGACTCATCCTGGCCTAAGGGCAGTGGGAGAGGAAGCCTAATGGTTTAAAGAGAAAATTTGATAGGGTATGAATGGGACTGTGTCTCAAAGAGCTGAACCTCATGGTCCAGAAGGCCTTTTCCAACCTCTTGCTGCCATGTTTAATGCTTTTGGTATTAAAATGAGATGCCACAGGGTCTGAACGACAGTGCAGGGGGGATTCAGTGAGGCACCCAGGGAGCAGGAGCCAGTTCCTGACCTCGTGTAAAGAGACAGGGTGACATTTGGGATTAATTCTGCATGGACAGAGGTGCCAGAACACGCACATTAAGGAAGGGCACTGATCCCAGATGTCAGGGCCAGGATCTGCTGCTCTGCACAGAGAGCCAGCACAGAATCAGCACACAGGAGGAGCTGGGAGGAGTCCAGCAGCTCAGCAAGGGAAGGGACTCACTCAAGGTCCAGTTTGAATTCTATTTTTAGGCACTGCACATTCTCGCCCTCCTCTGAAGGGGAAATGGGAGAATGCTGCTTGGTCCTGCTGCCTTCCTAAAGCACTGGGAGCTCGGGTTTGCTGGTTTTGTCATTGCTAATAATCACCATTGGACTTGTAAGGGCTGTTTTTAGAAGCTGGGAATGCCCCGGGAGGAGAAGGGAACAAAGCCTGAGCAGAACCAAGCTAATCCAGCCCCAGGCTTGTGTAACCTTGAAGGCTGGCTCTGTTAAACCCAGATCTGCGTGAGGAGGCTGTGACTAGGATGGGAGGGCTCTGCCCAGCACTGTCCCAGTGCCCAGGGAAGCAGACTGGCAGAGCCCAGCCTCGGAGAGCCTGGCACACTGTCAGGAGCAGCTGCACCTCATGGGCCAGAAATTAGGACACTCCGAGCTCCCATCAGTTCAAATCATTGCGTTTTGGCAACGTTCCCCCTTCCCACATGGCCCTTCCTTGACTGGATCTTCCAGTTTCCAAGCACAACCTCTCCAAGCCTCAGCTAGAACACAGAAACCTCTCCTCGCTTCTCCCCCCTTTTCAGCACAGCCCAAACTCCTCCTGCCAGCCTTTCCCCCCCCACTCCCCCACCTCTTGCACCTTCCTTAAAGGAAAATAGCAGGGAAGACGTACGGCTGTAATGGATTTCCCCCACTGGAGTGTCCATTAAATTTAAAGCTTTGCTCTGGACACCGAATGGTTGGGCATTAACGCACCTCGAACCGGCAGCATAAAACAATCCTCATAAGTGCTGCCATGAAAAATGGTGCCAGGGATCAGGAGTGATCGGGATGCAGACGGGAGCTGCAGCTCTGGGCGTAAAAATGATTAATGGACAATCCCCAGCATCCTTTCTTCCCTCCTCAGGGGAGGAGGAGAGCAAGGCTGACAGGAACAACGGCTCCTCACACGAGGGGGGATAATGGCAGGAATGATGTGTCTCCAGGAGATTCCCAGGGCCTTGTGTGCACGTAATAAATTGCCTTTGTCACTTTTGGGGAGCTCAGGAAGAAAGATGGTCAAAGGCAGCAGAAAGAGCTCCCCAGAGGGGAGAGAACAAAGAGCTCAGCCCCGAGAGCCCAGCCCTGCCTGGGAGAGGCACCGGCTCTGCTCCCCCTTGGCCTCTGCTCAGCAAAGTGAGTTTGAAGTGAACAGAAGGAGTTGGGTCCCCAGGCTCATAAACAACCTGTGATGGCAGGAAAGCCAGGAAAGGGACTGTGAGATGCAGAGCTGCAGGTCTGAGCCCCGTGGCAGAGAGCAGGGGATGCCCTGGAATGCCGGGCTGTGCTGCCAGGGCAGTACCTGCGCTCAGGTGTGCAGGGGACGCACAGGGGTGGAGCTCACTTTCTTCCTGAATTGAATCAAATTGCTTACAGGAATGGTGGAAATCAGCTCAGCATTTCCTGCCTCGGTTCCCTACCTGAAAAACAAAACCTTTCCGTTTCTGTTCTCCCTTCTCTACCTCCACACAAACCCTTTGGGGCAGCCACTGCTTCCCTCTGTCCCTCGTGTACCACAGAGCTCCAGAGAGGGATCCTGCAAACACGGGAGCCAAAAACCGGCACACAAACCCAGCCAAGCCTTTTGATCCTGCTCTGCTTGTCCTTCCATCCCATTCTGGGCTTTATCTCTGAGACCCCACACAAGCCCACGGGGAGGTGGGGAGGGATCCAAGGGACGGGTCACACTGGGAAAACCCGCTTTAATTTCCTGCTCTGCCTCCACCAGCTTCCCAGTGACACTGGGAGTCATTGCAGGCAAGAAACACGAGGATAGAAGGACTTTGAAGGGCTTGAGTGGCACTGCCCAGGGCCCATCCAGCAGAGTGCAATCAGCACAGCCCCTCTTGTGCCCCTGCAGGAAAGGCACTTCAGCAGAGCAGGGTCCTTCAGGCAGTGGCTCAGGAGTGGGAGACTCTCCCTTTGTGAGTCACCTGTTAAAACTTAGCACCTTGCACAGAATCTCTGTGGATTTTTCCTTCAGTGTCTCCGTGCCATGCTGTATTTGAATGCCAGGAATGGCAGCACTTGCTGTTATCCCCCTTTCCCACGTTGTCCCCCTTTCCCACGGGCATCCCTTTGAACACCTGCTGCAGGTGGCTCGGCCTCCCCTGCTAAAAACCATCCACCTCAGATGTGAGAATATTTCCATTAAAAATGCCAGGTGTGAGGAGGAGATAAAGGCAGTTCCTGCGGTGATGCTGCTCCTTGGATGTTTGCCACAGCTCCAAGCCCAGAGCTGGGCAGCACAATCCCCCTTTGGCAGAGCAGAGATGACCACGACCAGGGAGATGCCAGAAACCCTGCACTGGGAGGAAAACAGGGATGGCTTTTATTGGTGAGGCACCAGCTCTCCCAGGTCTGCGCGGGGAGATAACAGGTGAGCGCTGCTGGGGCCGGGTGAAGGATGTGTGACCCTTCCTTCCACCTTCTGCCTGGGGCATCCAGGAGCCCCAGCACAGCAGGGAGTGCCCGCACCAGCCTGGCCTCACCTGGGCATGTTTTCCTGCTGTCACAGGCTCTGCCTTCCTGGGCTCAGCCAAGCTCTCCCAAGGTATTTCCCTTCCCCTGTGGAATAAGAGCAGCTGGGAGCAGGGTCGTTTGTTTGGCCTTTCATCCCTCGGCGTGATGGATGAAGATACTGATAAATGGCTGGCTCTGTGAGAAAGCCTATTTTTGGTCCATAGCTGCCATCTGTGGCTGGGAGAATTGTCCTGCTCCATGGACAACAGCTGAAGCCTTCAGGATGCTGTGCCCGGGGTTAGAGCTGAGCCTGGGCATCAGGGCTGGGGATTTCCTGCTCCCTTACTGGAAATAAAAGGGAATTTCTTCCCTGCTCAGATCCTTCCCACGGGGCAGCGTCTCCGAGGAAGCCCCACGAACGCCCCTGGGGCCGCATCAAATCCTCACGGATTTCACAGCCTGTGAAATGCCCAATCCCTCGGCATTTCCCAGCTCCAAAGGAGCTCCATTCCTGAGGGACTGGGAGCTGAGCATCATTCCTGAGGGACTGGGAGCTGCTGGAGCTTCCAGGTCAGGGAATCGCAGCTGTGCATCCCTCGGGAGAAGGGCAGAGTGGGAAACAGGGAAACAGCCTCACCAGTTATGGAAAAGTGAGGAAAAGGAGAGCTCTGGCACAGGGCTGGGTTTGCCTCAGCTGCCTGCATGACTTTGCAGCAGTCACTGCTTTAATTTTCTCTCCTGTTCCTGAGCATAATTTCTATTATTTTCCATCTCGTCTGTGCAAGACAGAGCTCGGGATAGATTTGGATACCTGCATTCTGTGACTGTACATTTCCCAGTGCCATGGGACGCTGATTTCATTTGGGTTTCTAATTTATTTCACAATACCGTGGAATAATTAGAATTATTAAAGCCAAAATGTTCTTTGCTGCCTGTTTCTATTAGGCAAAGCAGCTCAGACTGCCGGGTCTTTGGGGAGGGAGGAGAAGGTTTGTTTTTTACCACCTCCCAATGTTTTGTCCTTCATGACCTTTCTTTTTTTTTTTACCAGAATTAACATTTATGCAAAAAAACAGAAGGGGAAAATTGGTCTCTCTTCCCATTGCACCAAACATTCCTGCTGAGGGAAGGTTATTCCATCCACAGCCATGCTATAGGGCCTTTTGGAAGGATGATCTGCCCTTTCTCCAGCTAAATCAGCAGCTCTAACATATTTTCCTTCTTTCTTTATTGCTCTGCTCTCCTTGGAACACGAGTACTTTCCATGTTGACTGTGACATTACTGCCTGTGCTGGGAGCAGATGGAAAGCCAAGCTGGAGGGACAAGTCATGTTCCCATTAAGAGCCAGCAGTGAGATGTGATGGTTCCTAATGTAACCCTGCAAGTCGTTGACAGAGCTGTTTCTCAAAAGAAAAAAAATTTAAAAAAAAAACCAAACTGAAAAAGAAAACAACCCTGAGGCACAGCAAAATGTGCTGGTAAAACCCTGCCTTTGAGGTGCGGAGAGTTTCACTACTGGCTTTGGTGGAACTGGGAATTTTTAGCCTTTTATTGGAATAAATCAATCAAGGGAGAGTTTTCCTGGGGATAAGCAAGGAAGAATTTGCATTCCAGGGAATCAAGCAGCCAGATTTTCAGGAGGAGGACTATTCCTGGATTTGAATCATCACTTTGGGGTCTAATCAGCTGGAGCAAATCAGGGCCACGGAGTCTTGAGTGTACACAAGGCAAATCAGAATTTCTGCCTGCTGGGGGGAGCCAGTGGCTGTGGAAGGGAGCTGGCTCTGAAGGGGAGCTCAAGCCAGGCCACTCTTCTGGATATTTGAATATTGAAGTTAATATCCCTTAATTGTTGGCTTGCCAAGGCCTTTACAAGCTTCCCAGAGCATCATTGCTGGGATCATTCTCCCCCAGCAGAGATCCTTTCCTCCCTCCCTTCCCAATCCTGCATAGGCAGCTGCTGTTGGAGGGAGCCATGAACTCAGAATCACAGAATCCTGGAAGGGTTTGGGTTGGGAAGGACCTCAAAGCCCCCCTCATTCCACTCCCTGCCATGGACAGGGATGCCACTCACCACATCGGGCTGTGCAGGAAAGGAAGGAAAAAAGAGGGGGAAAAGAGATCATTTTGATTCATTTCACTTGCAAATGCAGTGCCTTAACACTGCAGCATCTTTAGGAGCCCTACAGCCAGGGAGGGATTTTAAAAGCTCCCTGTATCAGAGCCTTTCCCTTGTCCCATCGCTGCTCCCCCCCAGCATCCTCATCCCCTATTCAGGGTGAGCCTTTGTCCTGCCAGTGCCCAGCAGTCACCACCACGTCTCCCTTCATCCACAAAGAGAAGCCTTATCTTCTGATGGACACATCCAGCACATTCTCTGTGACATTTAAATCTCCCTTTGTAGCCAGCTCGGATATTTCTGCTGTTAAAAGGAGCGGCCCAGCCGGGTGATTTCATTACTGCAAATGTTATTACAGTGAAAGCCTGTTTAAGACATAATGTCACTGAAGGGAAAATAGGATCTAGCAGCAAGAACAGTCTGATGGAGGGTGCTGGGTTTCATCACAGCCTGAAAGAAACCTCTCAAACATCAGACCTGCTAATGGAGCAGCTTTTTTCTCCATCGAATCAAACCAGCCACTTCCTCAAAGCCCTAAGGCGAAGAATTAGAAAGGAGATTGAATGGAATTAGGCACCCAACTCTCTCTGACTTTATATTTGAGCTCCTAAGCTGTTCTTGCTGCTTTAGAAATCGGAGCTGAGCTGCTGGGGTTCTCAGTGCCACGGACACGGTGAATGGAGAGGCTTTGTGGCAGGAGCAGTCTCGGGTCTCACAGAGGCACTGCAGCTCTGTGTCCACAGCCAGGGCTCCCTGGCCCCACAAACCACCACAGACACATCCCAGTCTCCCTGAATGAAGTCATTGGGAATCTGCCAAGGACCTGGCCCCAGTTTCCCCCCTGACGTAGCAATAAATCCTTTCTCCTCCAAAGCAGGTTTGCCAAGAGGGAAACCTGAGCTCCTGCAGTTGGAGGTGTCACGAGGGCTCAGCTCAGACACACGGGGTGGCTGGGGGGAGTTACAGTCCGTACCCTGCTCCCAACCCTGGCTCTGTTTTGAGCATCACTTTGCTGTGCAAGATAGGTGTGAGTCCCATTTCAGCCTTTAGAGAGCGGGAGAAGCTCAGAACCCGTGCTAATGGGGCTCAGGGATGTCTTGGCCGTGTTGCCTTTGGGGGGGTGAGCAGTTCTCTTCCATTTGTTCAGCCTGGAGAAGGGGAAGGAGAGAGGAGGGGAGACCTCGTGGCAACCCAGAGCTTCCTCACAAGGGGCAGCTCCATCTCTGCTCTGTGTGAGCAGGGACGGGACCCTGCAATGGCTGGAGTTGTGTCAGGGCAGGGTTAGGTTGGATCTCAGGGAAAGGTTCTTCTCCCAGAGGGTGGTGGGCACTGACCGGGCTCCCCAGGGCAGTGGGTGCAGCACCAAGCTCAAGGAGTGTTTGTACAACACTGAGGGATAGGGTGGGATTGTTGTGGTGTCTGTGCAAGGCCAGGAGTTGGGCTGGATGATCCCTGCATGTCCCATCTAACTCAGGATATTCCGTGATTCCATTATCTGATATATTTCCAAGGGTTGAATCACAACAAGCTGCAGGTCAATATCCCCATCTCTCACCAGAAGCCTGGCCTGTGCCCCTCCTTGGCTGTGCCAACCTGCAGTGACCAGCTCCGGAGAACACCAGCATCTCCCAGCATCTTTCACCACCAACTTACTGGTTTTTCACCCGGTTTTCTTCCTTTGTTTTTTTTGTTTGTTTGTTTTTTGGGTTTTTTTTTAATTTATTTTTAAACCTCTTTATGCGAGAGCAACTTCAGCATATCCCAGGCTGCTCCTGACAGTAACAAGGCAGAGCATGACAGCGAAAATGCGTCCAGGGGCAGCTCGGAGTGTCCCTGCTAAATGCCCATAAACACTGCGAGCCTGCAGCAAAGCCAGCAGCTGCCTCCCTCCCTCCCTCCGTCCCTCCCTCACCCCGCACAGGGGCCGCACAAATTGAGGCTCTGCAGGTTTTACAGCTGTCAGACAATGAGCCTGGTGCCGGCTATTTCCTCCTGCTTTTCCTTTCTTTTAATGGAAAATAGCTCGGCGCTGCCAGGGCTCAAGTGGCCCCTCCAGCAGTGAATCGATGCAGCCAAGGCGGGCTGGAGTGGGCACAAAGGGGTTGTGTTACTGCATGTCCTCCCTGCCAAGGGTTTGCAGCCCTCGATCACATTTCTTACAGGCAGGGAGATATTTATTTTGGGGCTGGGAGAAGATCCAAGAGTACATAACTGGCCCAGAGGTGCTGGGGGTGAATAGGATAGGGAGGGTGGGCTGGATTTGGGGAGCAGCCCCTGGCAGGGTGGGCACCTTGAGCTGTGTCATTTCTCTTCATGCTCGAGCAGGGCAAAAGAAACCTTTATCCCTGAGTTAGGTGTAGGCAAGTAAAGAGTGAAGGTTACTCTTTATTACATCATAGCAGTCGATAAAGACTCGATCCTACCCTGGGCTGAGTGGCCACACAGCCTCAGCCTTTGGGATAAACCCTCTGTGTTACATTCTGGGGCAGTGAACCCACCTCTGCAGAGCTTCATCCAAGCAGCCACAGGGCAGCTTGTGCCACAGGGAGCTGTAAAGCCCTGGCAGAGGCTGCCCGGGGCAGTGGTGCAGCCACCATCCCTGGAACTGTTCAAGAAACCTGTGGATGTGGTACCTGGGGACATGGTTTAGTGGTGAACATGGTGTCGGGTTCATGGTTGGGCTTGATGTCATCTTGGAGATCTTTTCTGACCTTAATGATCCTGTGAGTCTGTGGTGGATTTTCCTTCCCAAGCTGGTGGCTTTTGCCCCTCAGCTGAGCCCTCAATCCCTCCTGGGCACTTCCAGTGCCAGGCAAATCCCATTTGTTCAAAGCCCTCTCAGCATACGGCTGGAACTGTGGAATCATTAAGGATGAAAAGACCTCTGCAGTGGCTCTATCCAACAGCACATGCTGGATGAAACATCTCCTCATTCTGTTTACAAGTGAGCGTAACAAAGTCTGGCTCCTGGGCCTTCCAGGTGCCCTTGGACACAGAACATTCCAGGAAGGGATTGATCCCTGATCGTTAAAACAGATCTGGAGAAGACCCCAGTGAATCTACATGCATGGGGAGCATCACCAGGAAACAGCAGCTCTGCAACTCTCCAAACCTTCCCGTTGTTTCCTTGCGTGGAGTTTTCCACGTCTGACAGTGCTCAGGGGTGATTTATGTATAACCAGAGCAGCCTCCAGTGGTTGGATCCGTGAACTTTTCCAACAGTCTCAGCTCACGGGTGGGTTTTGCAGAACCCAAGCCCAGCCTAGGAGAGGGATGAGCTGGGAGCAGCGGGTGTCCTGCCATGCTGCTGGGAGCCGGATTGGTCCCTAATTGAGCTGAAGCAGCTGCCCGGGGCTGGCAGTGCCATCCTGCTGCGCACAGACAGCTCCTGGTGACAAGAGCCCTGAGCTCCAGGGTGGCACCGCTGCAGGACCAGCATCCCACCCCCGAGGTGACAGCAGCACCCCCGGGATGCCAGGCGGGGATGTGGGGATTCTCTGCCAGTGTTATCCCAAATCACCCAGCCCTGCAGGAGCCGCATCCTGCTGCTCTGTCTCCGTGGCTGTGCTCCCACATCATCTGTCTCTGCCAAGGAGCAGATGGTCCTCCTCAGTTTGTGGGCTCAGGGATCGTGCAGGGATCCAGCTTGCAGGGAAATGAGGTTGCAGGATCCTCTTTGTGTGCTGTCCTGCACCTGGAGCTTCCCAGGGGCAACAGCTTTGAGGGAATCGCTGCCAGGAGAGTCAGTTTTGGGGTTTGGCTTTTAAATTCTCTCCCTGTGCCTTGGCAGTTCTCAGAGTGGTTTTCGCTACCCGAGGCAAACCAGGTGTGACCTGAGGGTGACTGGGACGAGGTGGGAAGCTGAGGAAGGTGTGTGTGAAGGTCACAGCTGATCCCAAGGGGTGTTTGTGCTGCCCTGAGCCTTCAGAGAGAGGCCTCGTGTCTCCAAGGACAGGAGCTTCAGGAGGAACACACTGAGCTGATAAATCCTGCCAGGGAGCAAGGGGCAGCTCAGGCTGGGCTGCAGCTCGGATTTTATGGAAAACAAGGAGAGGAGGTGACACAAAGAGGTCTGGTCGGTGTCTGAGACACTTCCCTTATCAAAAGATAGATTGGTGACACTTTTCCTCGATGCAGCTGCCCAGGCATTTCAAAGCCTCTGAAATTTCATTATCTAAGGAGCACTCACTGGCTTTGTTGGGGACTTCTGGCTGCTTTACAAAGCAATTCCAGCATTATTATTGGAACAAAAACATAACAACTACTAATCCTCTGTTTAAATGACCAGTAAGTTCCCTGCAGGCAATACTCTGCCAAAACATTTATCCACCTAATTTTATTTCATGTAGTTTCTTTAAACTCAGATTTAACCTTTTGTGATGGGGGTTGGAGGCACTTCTGTTCAGAAGCACATTTTACAGACTCCTGGGAATGTAATTCCCTGGTGCAGGGGAGGGAGGGGGCTGCTTCTTGTCCACATTAAAGGTGTCTTACAGAGCTGTGAAAGGGCAAATTTCCTTTCAGGTCACTCAGTGCCTGTTTTTTTTGGAGGAGTGTGGCCAGGCTGAAGAGAAAAGCTCAACCTTTCTGCCGGTAAGTGGAGTCAAACCCACTTTTTTTGGGTACAGGACAGGCTTTTCCCAAGCCAGCAGCATCACATATCCAGGAAATACTGTTGGCTCAGCGAGGACAGCAAAGCCAGCCCTCATCCTTGGAGCTTCTGGGATTGTATCCTGGGATAAACACAACAGGAGAATTTCCTGGGTTTCAATCCAACAGGAGTGGGGGAGGGCATCCCGTAAATCTTGGAATGTGTCATTTAGCCTGGAACAGCTTCTTTCTGTTCTTCCTCGGCTTGTTTTTCCCACCACACTCCTACTTTCCGATTTGAGTCAAACTCTTAACTGGAAAGCCAGCACTTCAAAGGCAAAAGGAGCATGTTCTGCCTGGAAAATGTTTAACTGAAATGTTGCAGCACTTGTGAAAAGAGCGGTGTCATTTAGGAACTGTCAAAACAAAAAGCTTCCATCTTCCCGGTTTCCTCTTTTCTTTTTTTTCATCCAGGAAAAAAGTATTCCCTGACTTTGAATTTGTAAATCCTTTGTCACATTCGTTCCCTGCTTGGGCAGGGGGTTGGAATGAGATGATCTATAAGGTCCTCTCCCACACAAACCATTCTCTGGTTCTATTCTCCACCACCACATTAGCACTGCACCCTTCCCAGGGCTGATTTTCTTTGCCGATGAATAAAATACCACCAAGCCCTGACTGTGCCAAGAGACCCTGGCAGGGGAGGGGAGGACGAGGCCAGCTGTAAAAAACACACGAGGAAGCATCCCCTGGAGACAGCTCGAGATTCCTGGTGCGGGGAATCATGTCACGAGCGGCACTTTATCAGCTTTTCCTTCTCTCTGCACGCCTGTGGCTGTTGCTGTGCGGGAGGAGGAGGGAGAGAGGAGCTGGCAGGAGAATTTGGATGTGTCGCTGCTGCTGTTCCTGCGCTGCCATGGGCTCCCGTGTGTGCCTGTGCGCGCCATCCCTGCATCCCTCCTTCCTCCCTCGCCCATCCGTGCACAGCGTGAGATAAACAAACCTGCCTCTGGACATGTCATGCCTTAAAATAGATGTTCATACATCAGCCTCTCTCCAGCGGCGGCGGCAGCGGCAAGACATGGCCGACTGGATCTGATCCTGCCCTCGCTCCCAGAAGGAACCCCAGCCCTCGCCAAGGTAGAGTGAGGGGTGGGCGTCCCATCGCCGCCGTGTGTCCGTGTGTCTGTCTGCCAGGAGGCTGTGCCTGCTCTCTGAGCACCCAGGCAGGATGGCCCCCTCCCTGCCAGCGTGGCGCGGCTGGCACAGGGCTCTGGAGCAGCCTAGGGGGGAGCATGGGCATCTGGGTGGGTTTTGGGGTGCCCCGAGCGCTGTGGGGGCTGTTCCGAGCGCTGGGACGTGGGGCAGTGTGTCTGTAACCCTCTGGGGCGCTGGCACGGGGGGTGTGCCAGGGGTGGGATGCCTGGGGTTCCCAGAGCTGCATCCCAGGAAAGGTGTGCATGGCTGTTTTTTCCAGCTGTGGCAGTAAGAGGGGCTGCAGCTCCTCCACTTCTACGTGACTCAGTCGCTTTTCCAGCCCCTCCTGCTGTTTGTCTCTCAGGGCTTGGTGACATGTGGCTGTGCTGCAGCCAAGGTCACCCAAGGTTTGAGGGCTCCGGCACACACGGCCCTGCCCGGTGCCTTTCCCGGGTGGGCTTTGCCGAGTCTGGATTCCCAGTGTGGAGGAGTCCAAATGTGACCGGAGCAGGGTGAGATCTGCCCCACGCCGGGTGTGTGTTGTGCTGGGGGCCAAGGATGACCTGCCCTGTGCAGCTCCCCAGGGTGCCAGGCAGGGGCTGAAGTGCCACCCTGGAATGGGGAGAGGGGAGGGAGACATCCATGGGTCTCCCTGGGCTCCCTCCGAGCTCCCACCGTGCCCTTGCAATGTTTTTCTCTGCAAGGGTTGCCAAGAAATGGCTGGAGGCTCCTTCCTTCTGCTCCACTGGCTGGTGCCTCAGGCAGAACGTCAGAGCAGAGGGACACTGACCCAGCCTGGGCAGCCCAAGGTCACTGAGCTCCCCCCCCAGTCCCGGAGACAACTGGCCGGAGCTGGGCTGGGCTGGGGGGCTCTGAAAGGAGGTTCTTCGGGCACCCTCCAGGGCAGCAGCAGTGATGGGAGAACAAGAATTTCTTCAGGGAGGGTCTGTCAGTGGGGCAGCAGCAAATGAGCAGAAAAAGGCCCCTCTGGCCACATCTGGACTGTGACCTGCTGGGTGAGGCCGTCCAGGGGGAGGGTTCCTGCGGAGGAGTGACAAACATCCCAGTGACCCAAAGGCTTGGGAGCAGAGCTGTGTCCAGAGGAGCTGCTCTGTAAAATGAGCTTTCTCATCCCCTGAAGTTAACTCTTCCCACCCCAACCCTGTCCTGGATGTTCCAATGCAGCAGCAGGACTGCTGTCCACAGAGGGGTTAATCCTGCCTCCCTGTCCCCGCAGGCTCTTGTGCCTGCTCTGGAGGAGCCTGGGACCTGGCCAGGCTGCCTGGTGCCATATGGAATCCTCCACCTGTCTGGGGGTTTCTCCTCCCCAGTCCTGGTGTTTTGCCCAGACCTGGCTGCCTTTCCTCGCTGCTGAGCACAGGTTGGCAGCACCAGCCCCGAGCTGGCACTGCCCTGCTGGCAGTGTAGCCCCAGAGCCCGCGCAGGGGGAAGGTGGTCCTGTGCAGAGCATCTCCTGCCAACGTGGCCTCAGCCCAAAGTCGTGGGGCTGGAGCAAAACCCTCAGCCTGTGGGGACTCAGCAGTCTGGCTGCCTCGCCAGCCCTGGCAGGACAAACTTCTCCCCACCAGTTTTCCTTCTTGGAAGGGATGTAGGGGATGCTCAGCCTCACATGGGAAGCAGTGGGTGGCTGACCTGACATCAGGAAGGTGAGAACTGGCTGCTTTGGGCTGGTATTTCTACAAAAGGGATGGAGTGAGAGGTCCCCAGTTGCAGCACCACAGAATCCTAGGATCACTGAGGCTGGAAAAGCCCTTCCAGCCCATGGAGCCCAACCTGTGACCCATCCCCACCTTGTCCCCCAGCCCAGATGGCCAGTCCTTCCTTGGACACCTCCAGGGATGGGGACTCCACTATCTTCTTGGGCAGCCCCTTCCAATGTCTGACCCCCCTTTCCATGGAGAAATTCCTCCTGATGCCCAACCTGACCCTTCCTTGAGGCCGTTCCCTCTCCTCCTGTCCCTGTTCCCTGGGAGCAGAGCCCAATTCCCACCCAGCTCCCCCCTCCTGGCAGGGACTTGCAGAGCCAGAAGGTCCCCCCTGAGCCTCCTTTTCTCCAGGCTGAGCCCCCCCAGCTCCCTCAGCCCCTTCCCCAGCTCCGTTCCCTTCTCTGCACACACTCCAGCCCCTCAATATCTTCCATTTCTTGAAGTGAGGGGCCAGTTCCAGTTCTCACAGCATCTCCACTGCTTCCCTGACAGGACCGTGGGTGGCCGCAGCAGCAGAAGTGACCTCCAGGCCTCCCTCCGGCCTTCTCGACCCCACAGGTATGCCGTGTGGGTCTCGGCAGCTCCCATGGCCTTCCTGTCCAGGTTCTACAGGAACAGCGCCCGGTCCCCGAGCCGCGCCCCGCGGGACGAGCGCGGCAGCCACCCCATCCTCAGCGTGTTCGAGCTGGAAAGGCTCCTCTACACGGGGAAGACGGCCTGTAACCACGCTGATGAGGTGTGGCCAGGACTCTACCTGGGAGACCAGTACGTATGGGAAGGGGACGAGGACCTGGGGCGGTGGCGGGGATGCTCTTGGGAAATGGGGAAATCTGGGAGGGGGAGGTTGGGGGAAGGAGGGAGGGGATGGTGTGGAACATTGGGAGAAGGGGGTGTGAAGAGAGTTCACAGAATCCCAGAATAGCCTGACCTGGAAGGGACCCCCAAGGATCATAGAGTCCAACCCTCAGCTCTGCACAGGACCATCCCTGAGAGTCACCCCCTGTGCCCCAGAGCATCGTCCACATGCTCCAGGAGCTCTGGCAGCCTTGGAGCTCTGTCCACTGCCCTGGGGAGCCTGGTCAGTGCCCGACCATCCGGGGGAAGAACCTTTGCCTGATATCCTGACACAACTCCAGGCCATTCCCTCCTCTTGTCCTCCCGAGGGAGACGCAGGCTGCTGGTGGGGTGGGGTGGCCAGAAGTGGAGTGTCCACGGACTGCGAGGCTGACCTAAAGCTCAAGACTCTTAAGAACCTGGCGCTTCCCCTCTGCGCCCAGCTCCCTCAGACAGCACCGCTTGCCCTGGGGACAGTCTTTGGGGAATTTCAACTCGCCTAAAGTGTCCCCTCTGTGCCCCTGTCCCCGTCCCGTGCAGAGATATAGCCTCCAACCGGCGGGAGCTGGCCCACCTGCGCATCACCCACATCCTCAACGCCTCCCACAGCAGGTGGAGGGGCGGCGCCGAGTACTACGAGGGCACTGGGATCCGCTACCTGGGCATCGAGGCGCACGACTCACCCTCCTTCGACATGAGCCCCTACTTCTACCCCGCCGCCGACTTCATCCACCAGGCCCTCAACGAAGGTCTGTGGGGAAGGGCTCTTGGGAGGGCGGAGGGCAGCGGGAATGGGAACTGCCCGGGGCAAGGGGGTCGACACCCTGTTGTTAAGCATGTTGGTGAGAAAGGGTGTTTCAAGGTATTGCGAGCCTGGGGTGGTGTCTCCCGCATGGGGTCACCTCCTGCACAGAGGGAATAGGTTGGGTGAGTGACCCTGAGAGGGGATGAGTGGGTTAGAGCGTGCTGCTAACAGTGCCAAAGTTGTGGGCTCCAGGAAGCCTTCAAGGCTTCCTTCTCCCACCTGGCAGATCCCTGTGTGGGTCATTCACTGGAGAGTTGGGCTTGATGATCCTTGGGAGTCCGTTCCAACCCAGAATATTCTGTGAGAGCACTTCCCCTCCAGGTCACAGCCCCACCCCATGTCCTGAGCTGTTTTGGGATATCACTGATGCCCTTTGCCGTGAGTCACGCCAGAACTGGGGCCCTGCATCCAGTGCCAGGTGCTGCTCACCTGAGCCACAGCCCCTGGGCATTCCATGGCACAGCTGGGTCCTCGGCGGGTTTTCAGTGGGCATCTCTGTCCTGCTGTGACACAGCCCCCTGTGTGTGACCCCCAGGGAGGATCCTCGTGCACTGTGCTGTCGGGGTGAGCAGGTCGGCCACCTTGGTCCTCGCCTACCTCATGATCCGCCACCACATGCCCCTCGTGGAAGCCATAAAGACAGTCAAGGACCACCGTGGCATCATCCCCAACCGCGGCTTCCTGCGCCAGCTGGTGGCCCTGGACAATGCCCTGAGGATGAAGAGGAGCTCCTGAGGAGGATGAGAGCAGTGGTGTGGTGGGGGCAGTGCCCACCCCGTGCCCGCTGAGGGCACAGACCGGGCTCTCCCCACGGCGCAGTCGCTTGGCAGCTCACGGGTCACCTGCAGCCAGACCCTCAGCTCAGGGGGTGCCCAGCCCTGCCAGCTATTCCTAGTGGTACAGCATAGACCCTCCACCTGCAATCTCGCCACCCAGGCAGGCGTAACCAGAGCCTCCCTCCCAGCCCGCTCGCTCCAAGATGCCTCCAGAGGGACTCGGCCCCACCTTACAGGTCACTCCATCCCTGTGGGCTCCAGGGAGCCTTCAAGGCTTTGTGCTCCCACCTGGCAAGATGCATTTGCCAAGCCAGTCCTGTCCCTCCCTCCCAGGAGCCTGAAGCTCTGTGTGTCCCCTGTCGTGTTTCCCACGTGTTTTCGGTGCGTGTAGCCACGTGAACCAGGGCTCGTGTGTGGGCTCGGTCGAACCAGCCTCTTGTCGTGGTGTTTGTGTGTTCTCCATGCCTCGTGTCAACCTGTGAAAATAAAGCCAGCGCTAAGGACAAATCTGGCCACCCCTTTGCGTGCTTTGGGGCAGCTCAGGCCGGGACCTGTCACAGGGGCTGGTGGCAGAGCATCATCCCAAATGCTCGGGGTTGGGATGGATCTGATTCCCCCCAGATCCTCAGTCCAGGGGTCAAACCTGAGACCACCAGTGCCCGTGCTGGGCATCCCCACTCTTTATTTTCCAGCAGTGGGGACAGAGAGGGGCTCACAGAGCTGGGCTGGCAGTCACAGAGGCTCCATCCAGCACGAGGTTGCCACTTCGGTCACCCAAAAACAGCACCGAGCTCCACCCAATCTTGTAAAAACACCTTCCCCTGAGTGCTGAGCCAAGCCCAGGAGGGTGGCCAAGGCCAGGAGCGGGTGTCTGTGTGGCAGGGGTGGCTCCAGGGTGCCCCACACGCTCCCAGCACTCATTGTCCTCCCGCTCTTATTATAGCTCCATTCTTCCTGCGCTTCCGGAGAGTGCCCGGAGCAGCGCCGGCTGCGGCTGGATGTTGTGCTGGGATCCTGTAAACACAGAGGGAAAGGAGCCCCATGGCCACACAGGGTGAGCTGAGAGCTTTGGGGCACACCAAGGCCCATGTGGAGCCCCCTGTCACCGCTGGCTGGTGTCCCCAAGGCTGCTCTGGAGAATCTGGAATCATGGAATGGTTTGGGTGGGAAGGGACCTTAAACATCATCCAGTCCCATGGGCAGGGACATCTTCCACTAGACCAGGTTGCTCCAAGCCCCATCCAGCCTGGTCTTGGACACTTTCAGGGATCCAGGGGCAGCCTCAGCTTCTCTGGGCAACCTGTGCCAGGGTCTCCCCACCCTCACAGGGAGGAATCTCTTCCTGCCTTTAGGTCAAGTGCAACAGGGAGAGAAAAATCCACTTTGCAGAGGCTGAGGTGTCCTCTGTTTGTGCAGCACAGCTCTGGGGCTCGGCACTCTGCTCTCAAAGGACCCTGAGGTGCCCCGGGGTGCTCAGGGCACGGCACCATCCCAAAAAGGCCCTGGCAGAGGGAACAGAAGGGTTGCCGGAACGGGCTGCTGGCAGCGGGGCCAAGGTCACCCCGAGCAAGGGCTGCAGGCACCAGGGCAAGGAGGAGCCAGTGTTGGGCAATGCTGGGAGCTGCTGGGGCTGTGGAATGTGCCAGAAGCTTTGTCAGTGGGGGGAATCGAAGCTTGGCAAGGGCCTAGGGGTGTAAAATGCTTCCTGTTTGCAGTTCTGCTTTGTGCTCCTTGCCTTGCAGAGCTCCCTTTGTGCAGCCTGTGCAGAGCAGGGCTGCGGGGGGACAGAGCTGGGATCAGGGGGGCTCCGAGCACGAGGGCAGGGTGTGTTTGGAGGATGAAACTACTCCAGAGAGCGAGTCACTGGCAGAGCTGGGGCTGCTGTACCTCCCTGTGTGCCTGCAGTGGGTGGGCACCTGCGTGGGGAGAGCAAAGCATGCCGTGGAAAGCACCCTGGTGGCAAGAGGGCTCTCAGCACCCAGCTGGACACCAGGAGCAGGAAGCTGGATGATCCTCGGAGCTGTTGGAGGAGCACATGACACTGCAGTCCCTGGCAAGGGGCATTTGGGGGCACCCGGAACCATTTCCCAGCCTCATGGTCACCAGCCACCTGCAGGGGCCACAGCTTGGAGGGAGACACTGGTCATAAAGTCACTTCGGTTGGAAAAGACCTCCAAGATCAAGCCCAACCACCCTCAGCACCACCAAGGCCACCACCAACCATGTCCCCAAGTGCCACATCCACACAGCTGTTAAATCCCTCCAGGAATAGGACAATGGCAGCTGTGCCAGGACTGGACAACCTTTTCCATGAAGAAATGTTTCCTGATATCCAACCTATGACATCCCAAACCTCCCCTGCAGAAGGCTGACACCCTCCAGGAGCTCCCCAAAAGAGCTGGTCTGTACCCGAGGACGGGCTGAGCACCAGCCAGGTGACATTTGAGGCAGGTAATTCCCACTGGGATCACGTGCAGAGTGCTGCTGGCAGGGGATGGAGCAGGATTTGTTCCACGGGACACGGGAGGCAGAGAGGTGCCATGGGATGGGCAGGGCTGGGACACCCCGAGGTGAGCAGGGCTCGAATACCTGTGGGGTGCTCAGGGCAGGGACATCCCAGACTGTGCAGGGCATGGACACTCGTGGGGTACTCAGGGCAGGGACACCCGTGGGATTTGCAGGGACACCCCGGGATGTGCAGGGCTGGAATAGCCGTGGGATGCTCAGGGACACCCGTGGGATGGTCGGGACACTCTGGGATGCTCAGGGACACCCGTGGGATGCTCGAGGACACCCGTGGGATGCTCAGGGACACCCATGGGATGCTCAGAGACACCCGTGGGATGGTCGGAACACTCCGGGATACTCAGGGACACCTNGAATGGGGGGATGCGGGATGCGGGTTTGGGGCAGCGGGGCATCCCCGGTCCCTCCGAGCGCACGGACCCCGCTCCCGTCGCTCCGCTCCCGGTCCCACCCGGGGCAGCGACTCCTGCCCGGGTCCCCGGGAATAAACCCGACAGCGAAATGAATTTGCCGCGTTTTCGCTGGCTGCATTGGAAAAAAAAAATCAAACCCCAAAACCCCAAAAAGCAACCCCGACCCGCTTTCATGTGTCACAAAAGTGGAATAAACTTATTTTTAGCCCGTCCCCTCCCTCCCCAGACGAGGCCCCGGCTCCTCACGCTCTCGCCGGCCGTAAGAAGTTCTCAGGAACGCGGAGCTGAGTTTGCACATGTGAGGAAGGTTTTGGTTTAAATGAGAAGTGGTTTGTTTTTATGAGTAAGTAGTCGGGGAGCTGCGCTGGGAATTCCACCATCAAAGCCCCGCCTGAGCAACAAAGGCTGGGCTGGTTTAATTCATGAAAGGGTTACAGCCTTTGAAGCTAAATATAATGCAGCCGGGGGCTTCCTCCCCTGTAGCACATCCCGCGTGTGCCGTGGGCGATGAGGAGCCGCCGGTCCCGCGGGGAGTTCCCCGGCACACGTGGGAGCGTGCGGGTGCAAGGAAATGCTCCAGAGCGGCTCCTAAAGAAACATCCTAAATAAGAGAGGCTTTGCTTTCAGAGGCTCAGCCCGGGCTTTGGGGAGCACCAGGGACAGAGCCCACCCTTGTTCAGTGGCCAAGGCGAGGGTTGAAGGCACCCGGCTTGTGCACTTTGGCTTTGAGCCCTGAGCTTGCAAATATTTAATAAATCAGCAGAGCCCAGTGCTGCTAAGGACCTTTACAGAGCTGGGGCTGTTGGTGGAAATAAGTCTGAGACCCACTGGAGAAATCCCATTTTCAGCCTAAATAGGGTTATTCAAAACATCCCCACAGCCTGAAGGCTGAGCTGCTGCCTTGGCATTTCAGCTCCTCCTTTGCATCACAATTTTTCCTCCTGTTGCTCACCTTGTAGTTCAGGCCTTCACAGTCATGGGGCAGGAGCCGGGTGACAGTATTTGGAGGGGAGCTGGTTATCCCCCGTGGAGAAGTGCTTGGCTCAGGGGCAGCTTTTGCAGGAAAGCTATTCCAGCATCACAGCAAAAATTATATGGAAGCTGCATTCAATTTTCTGATGCAAAGCCCACAGCTTTTGTGTGGGAGGAGAAAGAATGGTTTTATTTAGTGACCCGCTGAGTTTTCCATTTGTTTGATTGAACAAGAATTGGGGTGAGGGAGAAGCTCTGCTCAGCAAAAACCCCGAGCCTGCGCAGTGCGGGTGGAAACTTGTGTCTGTCCTGACTTGAAGTACAGTGAAATACTCCAAAATGTGGTGTCTGACGGGCCAGAGCTTTGGCAGTTTGCATGAAAAATACTTTGCTGGCAGAACAAAGCACCTTCGTGAGCACTCTTTGTGTAGGAGAGCCCAGAAAGTCCCCATGTGCCTGTGGGCTCTTTCACACGTGTCAACTGACCGCTCTTTGCTCATTTTTTCGACTAAGTAATTGCTCCAGTCTTTGGGAATTCTGGTTCTGGCGCAAAACTGGGAGGCTTGAGCTGGTGAAATGGGTTTGGTGCTCATCAGGTCTTCATTTCACGTCGGTTAAACCCAGATTTGATCCATTTCCCTTGAACTAAAAATACGAGCGCCTCTGTCGGGCTCAGGGGTGTTGTGTTAATCAAAACCACCCCTCGGCCCAGGCGCCCTCCGGGCTGGGAGGGAAGGGATGGGAGGGCCCCCTTTTTGGGGAGGCTGAGCTCAGCAGCCTCGCTGGGACCTGCTGCTCTGGGGCTCAGCATCATCCCGTGGCTGCTCCCTGAACCAGCAAAGGGCACTTCCCAGCACCAGGAGTCCTGGAGACCCATTTGACAGGAATGACCCTGCTGAGCTGGTGAGTCCACAGTGAGCTGTGTTGTGTTGTGGCTGGCAGGGACGTGGCAGCTCCTCTCTGCTCCCTTCGCTGTTTCGGCGTCTCATGTTCCACCTCAGGTCTTTCCAGCTGCTGGTTTCACTGCCCCTCCGGCAGCACCCAGGTGGCTTTTCCACGTGGGTGTGTTCCCCTGTGGGGAGCTGGGGTGTGTAACGTGGAGCAGCGCTCAGGAAGCAGCCTGTGGGATCAGGGAATGGGATTTCTGCCCCACAGGATGGAAGGGATGACCCTGTGAAGAGGAGGATGGCTGGGCGTGATGGTCAGGGGTTTGAGCCCCTTAGACAAGCACAGAGGGATGTGCTGAGGAGGGTTTGTGTCTCTTGGGGTCCTCCTTCCTGCCCATCCAACGCTTGTCGTGGGAAACCTGCAGGATGCACATCCCAGATTTCCCTGCCCTCTGTGGAGCTGATTCTCTTCCCACTATCCCAGATAAGGGCTTTCCTATTTCAGTTCTTCTCCTGCTATCCCAGAAAAGGGCTTTTCCAGCTCCTCACGGGTGGCCACACAGCTGCCCACAGAACAAGTCCAGGCCATCACTTGCTGGCTGTTGGACCCTCTCCCCTTTCCAGCCTCTACCTTTGGGACTGTTTCTCTCCCACTCCTGTGGCAAGGAGGTGAATGGCTGGGAATAGTCTGAAATACCCATAGGAAGGGTTATTGTTTCACTGTGACCTGTTATTGTTCCCACAACCCACCACTCTCTGCCCAGCCTGGAGTGGGGCCGTGGGGTTTCATCCATCCATCCATCCATCCATCCATCCATCCATCCATCCATCCATCCATCCATCCATCCATCCACAGCCACTCTCCAGCCCGTGTCCCACCTCCAGGTGCACCAGCATTACCTCATGTCTTTGCTCAGTGGGTTTTTTTTCAGACATACATGCTTTGTTTTGGTTTGGTTTTTTGGTCTTTGTGGGTTTTTTTTTGAGCATTTCTCAATCATTTCCAGTAAGGAAATGGCAAAAAATAATGAACCTTTCCTATTGTCTTTTCCTGCACCTGGTGCTCTCAGGAGCAGGAGGCTGGGAGAGAGGGACCCAGCAAACAAATCCTCCCTTTCCCACTCCGTGCATGAGGTGGATGATGAATTGTCTCCGGTGATTACAAGTGGCTCTGCCCTCTGTGGCAGGAAAACCCCATTTCCTACAGTCCAGGCTCTGCTCTGGTGCTGCTCCAGCTGCACAGTGGGAAACCGTGGCCCTCGGGGCCAGGTGGCTCCCTGGACCTGGTGGCTTTGGCTGTGGCATCAATGGGATAAAATCCAAACTGCACGGCAAAGCAGAGACCTACAAATAGCTGGAATCAGTCCCAGGGCAGGAGCTCAGCCCAGAGGTGCCACCTGCCCGTCCCACTCTGCCAGTGTCCCACTGTCCCCCATCACAGTGGGAGTCCCCACTCACACAGGGGTTTCTGCCACCTGCTCCTCCCTGTCCCTGCTCTCCGTGGGGCACAGTAAGTGTCACCCTCTCGTGAGGAACAGGCAGAGGGTTTAGAGGGCTGTAATTGAACCCAGCAGTGTTTCTGGAGGAGGTTTTTGATGAGGAGCAGGGCACTGAGAGGAAGGAAGGGGCTGGGGAGCTGCTCTGTGAGGCACAGATGGGGCTGGGGGCTCCTGTCCTTTAAAGTCCCATCTGAGTGAGAGCTGAGGAGAAATCAAAGCTCCAGCTCTTGGAGGGGGGGGGAAGGTCAGAGATTCTGAGACATAAAACGCTGCTTATTCATGCCAGAGCCTGACTTTGCAGCATCTCTGAGCAGTGTCAGAGGGGGGGGGTCTCTGTGCCTGTTCCCTGTGGTTCAGTGGGACCCTCCTGCTGTCACCAGCCCTGCAGGACACCCACATTTCCCCCGTGCTGTCCCGGGCAGCAGGGAGGGAGTGGGCTGTGCTGGCATCCCTGGTTTTGCTGGGAAAGGGGCTTTGGTCAGCATGCTCCTGGTGCTTCCCCCGGCACTGAGGAGGAACCAGCACTTGCTTCTCCTGGCTCCCACAGAGCAATGACAGACACCAACTGTTCTTGTTTTTCAAGCTGCTTTTTTTTATTTTTTTCACTCTGTCCTTCCCTAAATCCCCTTCCAGCCTCCATGTGTTCCTCTGGAGATGAAAGCACAGGGCCTCCTTGTCTCCCAGCCGCCTGGATTGTGCCTGGGGGACATTTGTGCTGCTGGAGAAGGGTTTGGTGGCTGTGGAAAGGCAGCTGCTGGTGCCGCTCTGGGGGGCTGCTGCTCTTCCAGGGGAGCTCTCAAAGATTTCACAGAATCGCAGCTCACGGGGAGATGTCTTGGTGTTGGTTTCTGCCCACTTTGCAAACTCCAGAGGGGTCAGAGTCAGCCCAGGCTCTCTCTGCTCTCACAGCGTGCCTTCTTCACCTCCTTCTCCCCTTTTTCCACCCTAAACGCTGACTTTTTCTCCTCCCCCCAAGGGTGCTCCTGCAGTCTGGGGCTGGTTTACCCCAGTAAACCCTGCACGATGCCGCCCATCACCTTCCAGGACCTGCCCCTCAACATCTACATGGTCATTTTCGGCACCGGCATCTTCATCTTTGTGCTCAGCCTCATCTTCTGCTGCTACTTCATCAGGTGAGCCGGGGGCTGTGGTGGAGGGTGGGCACCCCTGGGCATCCCAGCCCTTCCCAGCTCCCCTTTTCTTGTCCCAGAACACGGGGACAAACCCCTCCCCGCCATCGTGGTCCCCGCAGTTCCCTGAGGCCGGAGCAGGGCAGGAAACGCAGGAAGGGGCTCCTGTTTTCCAGGGAACCATAGGAGGGACACATTGTGCTGGGCAGGGAAGGAGCAGCGCTGCCGGGACAGAGAGGATGTGTCTTTACATTACTCCCTGTGCAGGGAGGGCTATTTTTAACCCCGAAGCCGAGGCAGCTGCTGGTGTTCCCAGCTGGCTCAGTCCTGCCCTTCGGGATGTCCCGGCTCTGCCTGTGCCCCCCTGCACCCCCTCAGAAATTTTGGGGGCTGTGGAAGCACGTCCTGGTGCCTCGGTGGCAGTAGAAGCTCCACTTGAAACTGTGCCCTCCTTGCCATTCCCACCAGGTTTCTGTGCCAGGCGGTTTTCCCAGCCCAAGGTCATGGTGGGGCCGGGGGCTGCCGGCTGGAAACCCAGCACTTCCTGCACCGTGAACAACTTCCCAAGGCAAACAATGGGCGCTGTGCCATCCCTTATCCCTCCCCTAACCTATTCCTGCCCCATGGGAGCAGCTCAGGCTGGTCCTGCCCACGGCCACGCTGCTCCCACAGCCCAAAAAAACGCAGCCTCGGGGGTGCTTATCCCCAAATCATGGTCAGGAAGGGTTCGTTTCCCTCTGGAACGTTCTTGTCTGTGCAGTTCGGACGTGGCTGCGACACTCACGGTGCCTTTTTGTCTCCCCTGTCTCCAGCAAACTGCGGCACCAGGCACAGAGCGAGCGCTTCGGGTACAAGGAGGTAACACCCAGGGCTTTGGGGTGGGCAGGAGGGCACACAGCAGGGACCGAGGCTGCTCGGCCCACGTGGGCGCATTCCGAAGTGATTCCTGCCCAGAATCACCCCCTGGCTCACTCTGCCCCCGTCCCTGCCCAACCCTGCTCAGCTCCTGTCGGGGCAAGATCCTTCCTGGTGTTGAATCCTCTCCCTGCTTTTGTCCCTCAGGTGGTTTTGAAGGGCGATGCCCGGAGGCTGAACGTGCACGGGGTGAGCGGGGCCACCTCCGGCTCTCGGGATGGATTTGGGGTTAACAGGGATAACTGCTGGGACACATCCCATCCCACATCCCATCTGAGGGGATGGGGGTGTGATGTGTGGGTGTGCTGCTACCAGGATGGGAATGTGATGGTGGATGTGGCAGCACTGGGATGGGGATGTGATGGTGGATGTGCCAGGATGGGGATGTGGTGTGGATGTGCCAATGCTGGGATGGGGATGGGATGTGTGGATGTACCAGGATGGGAATGGGATGCATGGATGTGGGTGTGCCAGCAGTGGGATGGGGATTGGTGTGTCAGTGTGGAAGCACTGGGATGGGGATGGAATGTGTGGATGTACCAGGATGGGAATGGGATGCATGGATGTACCAGGATGGAGATGGGATTCATGGATGTACCAGGATGGGGATGGGATGCATGGGTGTACCAGGATGGAGATGGGATTCATGGATGTACCAGGATGGTGACGTGTGGATGTGCTGGCACTGCATGCCTGGGGACTGGGAGAGAAACCCCCTCCCGGGAGGCGGTTTGGGAACTAGGCTGAGCTCCCAGCTGGAAATCCCTGGGATTCCCCCAACCCTAGTGGATCCCACACGTTTCACACCCGCCCTCCCCCTCGCTCTCACCTCCCACAGCAGACCTGCGCCGTCTGCCTGGAGGATTTCAGGACGAAGGAGGAGCTGGGGGTGCTGCCGTGCCAGCACGCCTTCCACAGGAAGTGAGTAGGGGCTCGGGAAGGGGGGGAATTCTCCGGCAGGATTGGAATTCCCCATCAGGATTGGAATTCCACGGCCTTCCCACCCGCAGGTGCCTGGTGAAGTGGCTGGAGGTGCGTTGTGTGTGCCCCATGTGCAACAAGCCCATGGCTGGTCCAGCTCAGCCCCGCGCCGGCATCGGGACCCTCCTGGACGAGCTGGTGTGAGCCAGCCCCGCTCCAAACCTGCCGCATCCCACGGGCTCCGCTGTGGGATCGCAGCTCCACGCACACGGCTGGTCCCGGATTCCCCAGCTGGGGGTTTTCGCTCGCAGGTCGTCGCCTCGTTTGGGGTTTTACATTGTCCCCGTTGTGCTCCACGCGGAGCCGGGACCGCCCGGGGTTCCCTGTGGGAAGCTGGGACCCTCCATGGGGCGGGTGGGGGTCGTGTGCCCCCCTTCCCCTTTGCTGCACAGAGTATTTTTGTACCCGATCCCCCCCGGGCCCCCCGTGGGCTGGGGGGAATGTACAGTTTGGTGTAAAAAATGATTAAACGGTGGTTTCTCAGCCGGTCTGAGCTGTGGGGGCGGGTTTGGGGGGGTCAGGAAAGGCCATGGGGGATGCTGAGACCCCTCCGGGTACCACTGGGGTGGTTTGGGGTGGTCCCCAAGAAAGCCACGGTGGGGGTGTTGGGCCTAGAGGGGATCTGAGTCCCCCCAGCCCCTTTTTCTCATGTCCAAGAGATGATG